>OZ018329.1:68919251-69649251 GCA_963969495.1 Ceratothoa steindachneri | reverse complement strand
GGAACGCACTTCCAGTGGAAGTTGTCAACAGTGAATCTGTTGACCAGTTCAAGTCAAGACTAGACAAGGTCTTGAAAAGTGGCCGTTTAGGGACGCAAAACAATTGAGCAGCCTTGTGCCCGCTCGATTGCAAGTCCAATGGTGCCCTCTTTGAATGGACCGTAAGGTCTCCTAGGGTACCTTCTTTCCTTGTTGTTACGCCTTGTTCTCCCTCTCTCCCTCCCTCCCTCTCCCTCCCTCTCCCTCTCCCTCCCTCTCCTTCCTCCCCCTCTCCCTCCCTCTCCCTCCCTCCCCTCTCCCCCTCTCCCTCTCTCCCTCTCTCCCTCCCTCCCCCTCTCTCCCTCCCTCCCCCTTCCCCCCTCCAGTGGGTATGGTTTATTATTAACTTTGCGGGGTCCTTTTAAACAAATATTTTAGAGTGCAAGTTGGCCAATGATTAACAGGTAGCTGGTACGCGCTGGGATTGCAAAAGAAAGACAATGACGAAAATATATCTTTACTAACAACAAAATGATATTTAGATTTACAAAAAAATTGGGTTTAAAGGAAATGGTCGCCCAGATGGGGTTAAAGGTCCCCACGAGATAAAGTTAGGTTAATTAAGGGATTAAAGCAGTCAGATTCAGTTTGGTGGTTTAAAGGGGGATTTAAACTGTGGCGTTCGCACAAATAATGGAGCAATGGGGTAAGCTAGATTCAAGATCAATCTGCAGGGGAAAACGGGTACGATTACCTTATCTGCTTGTTGCCGAAAAGGGACCAGTTGGGGTACGATGAATGCGACGGAAGAAGTCGGTTTACCTCTTGCTTCAGACAAAGGAGCACTCGTCGAGCCTTCAGAATTGGGAATCCTTGTCAAGTACTTACCGATTGACTATGGCAGAGTCACACTGATGTCGAAGCTTGCCGATTGACTATGACCGAGTTCACGGGTGATGATACTTGCCGATTGACTATGACAGAGTTCACGGATCAATTTAGCCTTCAACTCGAATCGAAATCGCTGCAGAGGGGGAAGGGAGTCCTTCAGCTCATTTGCCAGAGTAGGTGGAAGTCTAACCGTGCTGCTCTCTAAACTCAGTCGGAGCGTTATATTGGCACCTGGTGAGGTGGCTCCAAACGCGCGCGCGAATTTGGGGAAAATTCGGCGACTCCTTCGGGGGGAAGAGGGGAATCGTGATAACCTTGGTTAGAGTGTCCAACGGATTTCAATTTTCGAGCAGAAAGCCGGAATGCTCGCGGAAAGGTGGCCGTGGGAGACGATGGTATCGGTCTCTAGGCAAATACAGCTGGGGCGTGTGATAACAGCGTTGGCCGCCTCCTTGCCAAGGTTTAGCCATGCTTTCACAGCTCCATGCGGTGATCTCAGGATCCACGTGGGCACAGAAATGCCCGTGGTCGTCATTTGACCTCATTCTGCTACGCCCAGAATGCTTTTTCTGCAAGTTTTTTTTTAATTATTGTAATAAGTATCTACTACAGATTACTCTCAGGCCATACAGATTAAAACAAAAGAAGAGTAACATTAAAAAGATCATCCCTACGCTTTACACATTAAATTTAGTTACTCTCTTAACTTTTGGGGATAAAAAAGTAAGATGAAACCGAGATTGTGCCTTCTGAAGAATCTGATCCCCAGAATATCTCTTCTGAAGAATCTGACCCCCAGATTGCCTATGCTGAAGAGTCTCTTTCCCAAGGTGTTTTAGTGGTCAGATTATTCAGGTGATCTAAGCTTTCTTTTAACATTATGAACATAAGAAAATCTCTGCAATTGGGGTAAAAGGGATTGGGTGGCAATTCTCAGCCGGCAGTGACGTCAGGACAAAAGTTTGGGGCCGCTAAAAAGTGAAAAGAAGGTACTGTTTGATTATTTTCTCTGATAATAACGAAAAAACACTTTATTTTTTAGAAGTATTAAAAACCTGAAAAATGACGTTCTTTAATCCAAAACTATCTCAGTCTTGGACAGCGCCACAGCCTTTATACTGGGGTCTTCCACTCTCTTGGATTGGGTTTCCCTTGCTTTGGGGGTACAGTCAAGCTCGTTATTCTATCAGTTTGTTCTTCTTCGTATTTTTTTCAAAGAGGATGTTGAACAGGCTTAGTAGAAGGGCCAAGGATGCCTGGTGGTTTATCTTCTAAAACATCATCATTACTGTCCTTCCACCAGTGTCTGATAAACCTGGCTTCTCCCAGTTGACTAGTTCATTTCCGGTACATTTTTCTTTCTAATTTCATTGTATATATTGTTCCTGTTACTTGATTTTTAATTTCTTAAATTTTCTTTTATATTTGTTGAACATGTTGCTGTTGCTACTTTCTAGTGACATTGAACTTAATTCTGGTCTGAAAAATCGATTCGGAAATGTCGAATATTATATAGCAATGTCTGTGGACTATATAAAAATAAAAAGGACTTGGACGTAGCTGCCGATAAATTTGATATCCTCTTTTGTTCTGAGACTCTCGTGTCTGATTGGCGTCATATTTCCGAATTATTAATTCCAGGATTCAAAAAGCCGTTTTACTCAAGTATAATGCCATCCCCAGAGGCCGTGCGATGGCTCTGTATTTTAAAGAGGGTTTTACTGCGTCTCATAGGCCGTTATATGAATGTGGATTTCCTGAAACACAGGTGGTTAACGTCTCTGGTACATTTTTAAATCTTTATGTATTTGCCATCTATAGGAACTCAGATTTGGATGAATCTATTTATGACTGTTTGTTAACTAAAATGACAGCAGTTCAACTGATTCACTTTAAGTCTTGCTTTATTTCTTTGGTGATTATAATGCTCATCATACTGAGTGGCTGAACTCAGTTACTGCTACAGATAATCATGGTGTAGCTGCTTTAAAATTTTCAAACATTTCTGACTGTGAGCAGCTGATTAATGAACCCACACATCAATCTGGCAACCGTCTTGATCGTATGTTTACATATGTTACAAATATTGTTACCTGTGAAGTGAATTCTCAAGTACGCTCATCTGATCACAGTTCGATAAGATTAATGTTGATATGGATCAGGTTGTTCCAGATGTTAACTTCTCTAGGAAAGTTTACCTTAAGTCCCGTGCCGATTGGAATGGTATTCTTCATGACTTTATGGCACTCATTTGGAGTGATATTTATAGAAGCCCGAATATTATCGAATGCTTAAATGACCGTCTTAGCTCAATTATAGAGAGGAGAGTCCCTTATATACTCCACAGATTTAGACTTAAGGGTAAGCATTGGTTTAATGCTGAATGTAAACTTGCCTCTCAAGCAAAGCAAGAAACTTACCATTTATGGAGGAACAATAAATGTGACTTCTTGGGGCATAATTTCACTGAGCTTAGAAGACAAGCTCAGATTACACAGGGGAACAATTTTAATCACATTTTCTGGTGACTTAGATGTATCTGCCAATTTTAATTCGTTTTTTCATGCTGATTTCAAATATATAATTCATTTTAGCTACATGCTATAGTTATTCTGTAATTCATATTTTCTCGTTTACCCGAAAACTGTTATCCGGACGGACAGGGAGGGTGCTTCTAGAAAGCAAATACTTTACAGTACATAGTAGTAAGATAGTAATAAGTGTTATTGTGCAAAATATTGCCATTATTATTTCTTCTTTCAGGTCTCATGTTATAGTGATGGCTTCGTAAAGAGAAAATTACGTTAACGATCCAGACACCTTCTTCTACATATGTGGCTGTTACAGCTAGTTCGTCAAAGGCGCAATAGATCAAACTTTGTGATCCGCACTTGTAAGGCATATTTTGATGTTCCTCTTGGCGATCAAGATAAGAAGTGGGCCCCACATGCTGTCTTCCATAGTTGTTTGGAGCATCTTTGTGAGTGGATGAAAGGAAAGATAAATGGTCTTCCTTTTGGAATCCCCATGGTGTAGCGAGAGCCAAAGGATCATGTATCGGACTGTTATTTCTGTCTGGTGAATATTAAAGGGATTGGCAAGGAAAATCGGCACAAGATCGACTCCTTCAATATTCCCTCGGTGATCTGGCCAGTACCTCATTCTGAGTCTTTTTTACCAGTTCCGATTTTCAATGGATATGCTCCCTCTGAGGATGAAAATGATGTACCTGATATCGACGTCCACGGAATGGATTCAGAGTCTGCAGATTCATCATCAGATGCTAAACAGTCATTAGCTCCTCACTGTTTCAATCAAGAGGATTCGAATGACTTGATACATGATTTGGCGCTCTCCAAGAAAGCTGCAGAACTTTTAGTCTCCAGGTTGAGTGAAAGACATATGCTTGAAAGGTCGGTACGGGTTTTATATTACCGAAAAAGGGAGAGTACATTTGTTAAGCATTTCTCTAAGGACAAACAATTTGTATACTGCCACGATGTTCTTAGTCTGTTTACCGAGTTGGAACTTGGCACCTATAGCCCTGCTGAGTGGTGACTGTTTTTGGATAGCTTCAAGCGTAGCCTCAAGTGTGTCCTTTTGCACACACTGACATTGGTGCAGTTCCTCTAAGTCACTCTGTCCATCCTCGAGAAACTCACGATGACATAAGAATGTGCATGGATTTACTTAAGTACCATGAACACAATTGGATCATATGTGTTAAGATGGTTAACTTCCTCCTTGGCCAGCAGAAGGGATATACATTTTTTTTTTTTAATTTTATGGAGCCCATCTGGCAACTACCCACTTGGGCATAAGTCGCCGAAAAACACGACAGCCTAGAACTAGGCTACTTTAAAGTAAAAATATGAAAACTTAATGATATAAATTGGAAAAACTTAACAATCGAAGCAATCTCCGGCAGCAGGGGGATTTTTTTTTTTGATTAAGGGGCTATCTGGCGACTGCCGACTTAGGCATAAGTTGCTGTAAACAAACAGCCTAGTTCTAGGCTACTTCAAAATAATTCAACAGGAAACAACAATAAAAAGAAATAACAAAAACGATAACAAAAACAACAATAACAATAAAACTGGGTTAAATGAAAGGGAGAAGGCCGGCCTCCCCCAAAAAGTCAATAAGTCCACCAGTCATGGTGCACGCACTCGTCCCGAGTACAAGGGACAGGCGGTAGCGACCCCGCCCATCCCGGTACTGAGACGGGTATCGTGCGCGAAGATCACCCAGACTGCGACATTCGACAAAAATATGCCGAACAGTCTGGATGACGACGCAGTAGTTGCAATAGGGCGCATGCGAGCGCTCCATCAAGTAGCGATCCGTCACACGAGTGTGTCCGATTCGAAGACGACAGAAAGCAACCTGAAGCCGCCGCGGCATTGGTTGATAGGTCCATGGGAACAGTCGCGGCGCAATGGCACGCAACTTTAATTTCCCTTCGACCGTCTCCCATCTTCTTTGCCAAGCAGTCCAAAGAGATGCTCGTATTCCTGCCATGTAGTCGGTGTGAGGAAGAGCGAAACGCTGGTCCAGTCGCAGAGTCCTCGCAGGCTCTTTGGTGCCCTCATCGGCGTGCTCATTCCCCGCAATTCCTACATGTCCAGGAACCCAGCAGAAGATAATCTCGACATCTGCCCGGCTCGCAAAAACCATGGCGTCACGGATATCGCGAACCAGGGGATGCGGAGATTCCAATGCCCCGAGAGCACTCAGGGCGCTTTGTGAGTCGCTATAGATCACAATCAGGTCTCCAAACCGGGCACGTCGCGTAATCTCCCGTACCGAGTGGTGTATTGCCACCAGCTCGGCCGTGAAGACAGACGCAGCGCCTGGTAGAGCCCCGCTGACTTCAAACAGAGGGGATACGGCGTGGAAGCCGACCCCCTCTTGGGACTTGGAGCCATCCGTATACACTGGCACGGTTCCAGCGTGACACGATGTGTGCTCCAAAAAGGTCGAACGCAATACTCCCGGCGCAGTACAAGCTTTGGGAGCAGAGGCGTGGCGACAAATAGCCAAATGTGGTACCCTCCAGGGTGGCGTCCTGGGCAAAACCAGGGGCGCCACCGGCCCGAGAGCGATATCTACCTCTCGAAGGAGTTTCCTGGCCCTAAACCCAAAAGGCTTAGGGTATGACTGGCGTCTCTCTACGGCATAGGCACCATCGAGATCAGCTGCGGATGCAGTGAGAGCTGTTGGCGACTGAGGGAGGCGCCGGGCTCGCGCGTACAGTCGAATGATACACTGCACGCGGCGCAGAGCGAGTGGCATCTCCCCAGCATCGGCCAACAGGCTCTTAATGGGGGAAGTGCGGAAGGCACCGGTCGCAAGGCGAAGGCCGGTGTGGTGGATCGAATCCACCTTCCGCAATAAACGCTCGGCTGCGGATGCATAAAACTCGCATCCGTAGTCGAGCTTCGAACGAACAAAGGATCGATAAAAAAGTAAGGCAGTAGCCCTATCAGCGCCGCAAGTGCTGAACGTCACGGAACGGAGAATGTCCATGGCGCGGGTACAAGAGAACCTAAGGCTGCGAATATGAGCCTCCCAGGTGAGGCATCGGTCGAATACAAGACCAAGGAAACGGTGCGACTCAACCACATCCAGGCGCACCCCATTAAGAAACAAATCTGGGTCGAAGTGAAGCCGTGGATGGCGGCAGAAGTGCACCACCTTAGTCTTGGTCAACGAAAACCGAAAACTGTGCGCTTCGGCATAGCGAGAGACGCGGTTCAATGCCTGTTGGAGTCGACGCTCCAGAGTTGGCATCTGGGCCGCGCCAAAAGAGATCGAAAGGTCGTCCACGTAGAGTGTAGCGAAGACATCTTCCGGCAGCACCGAGGTGATGCCGTTGATGCTCAGGGCAAAGAGTGTGACACTGAGGACACTTCTTTGCGGGACACCCTCTTCCTGCTCCTTTGGGCCGGAGAGGGCTCCCCCCATCCGTACGCGGAATGGACGATCTCGCAAAAATTCAGATATAAAAATTGGGAGGGGTCCCCTTGCCCGCATCGTGTGGAGAGTCTCCATGATACCGTATCGCCATGCGGTATCATAGGCCTTCTCCAGATCGAAAAAGACCGTGGCGTAGTGCTGTCTACGAAGGAAAGCCTCGCAGACGGCATTTTCCAGTCGGAGCAGAGCATCCGACGTGGAGTGGAACTTATGGAAGCCGCACTGTGCAGAAGACAGATGGCCTCCGCTGTCCAGGAAATAGGCTAATCTAACATTTACAAATTTCTGCCATCAACTTGCACACGCAAGAGGTTAGAGAGATTGGGCGGAAACCGGTCGGAGTAGAGTGATCTCTCCCCGGTTTGCGAAAGGCCATTTTTTTATTTTTTTTAACAGCTCATCTGGCGACTGCCTACTTGGGCATTAGTCGCCGTATTAAAACTGGCCTAGTTCTAGGCTACTTTAAAATGAAATTAAAGAGAAAAAAAAAACAACACCCCAAAAGGGGGAAAGGAAGCAAGCTGGTGTGTCGGGGAGAGGTTTCCCCGGCGCAGGAGCGTGCAACTAAAGAAAAAAAAACAAACAAAAAACAAAACAAATGCAAAAAAACAACAAAAACAAACAAACAAACCTTGCTTAAATAATAGGGAGAAGGCCGGCCTCCCCCAAGAAGTCAACAAGTCCACAAGTCAGTGTGCATGAATCTGTCCCAAGCACAAGGGACAGGCGGTAGCGACCCCGCCCATCCCGGTACTGGGACAGGTATCGTGCGCGAAGATCACCCAGACTGGGACATTCGACAAGAATGTGCCGAACAGTCTGGGGGACGACGCAGTCGTTGCAATAGGGCGCAGGCGAGCGCTCCATCAGATAGCGATGCGTCACACGAGTGTGTCCGATTCGGAGACGACAGAAAGCAACCTGAAGGCGCCGCGGCATTGAGGGATAGGTCCATGGGAACAGTCGCGGCGCAATGGCACGCAACTTTAATTGCCCTTCGACCGTCTCCCATCTTCTTTGCCAAGCAGTCCAAAGAGATGCCCGTATTCCTGCCATGTAGTCGGTGTGAGGAAGAGCGAAACGCTGGTCCGGTCGCAAAGTCCTCGCGGACTCTTTGGCGCCCTCATCGGCGCGCTCATTCCCCGCAATTCCTACATGTCCAGGAACCCAGCAGAAGATAATCTCGACATCTGCCCGGCTCGCCAAAACCGTGGCGTCACGGATATCGCGAACCAGGGGATGCGGAGATTCCAATGCTCCGAGAGCACTCAGGGCGCTTTGTGAGTCGCTATAGATCACAATCCGGTCTCCGAACCGGGCACGTCGCGTAATCTCCCGTACCGAGTGGTGTATTGCCACCAGCTCGGCCGTGAAGACAGACGCAGCGCCTGGTAGAGCCCCGCTGACTTCAAACAGAGGGGATACGGCGTGGAAGCCGACCCCCTCTTGGGACTTGGAGCCATCCGTATACACTGGCACGGTACCAGCGTGACACGATGTGTGCTCCAAAAAGGTCGAACGCAATACTCCCGGCGCAGTACAAGCTTTGGGAGCAGAGGCGTGGCGACAAATAGCCAAATGTGGTACCCTCCAGGGTGGCGTCCTGGGCAGAACCAGGGGCGCCACCGGCCCGAGAGCTATATCTACCTCTCGAAGGAGTTTCCTGGCCCTAAACCCAAAGGGTTTAGGGTATGACTGGCGTCTCTCGGCGGCATAGGCACCATCGAGATCAGCTGCGGATGCAGTGAGAGCTGTTGGCGACTGAGGGAGGCGCCGGGCTCGCGCGTACAGGCGAGTGATGCACTGCACGCGGCGCAGAGCGAGTGGCATCTCCCCAGCATCGACCAACAGGCTCTCAATGGGGGAAGTGCGGAAGGCACCAGTCGCAAGGCGAAGGCCGGTGTGGTGGATCGAATCCACCTTCCGCAATAAACGCTCGGCTGCGGATGCATAAAACTCGCATCCGTAGTCGAGCTTCGAGCGAACAAAGGATCGATAAAAAAGTAAGGCGGTAGCCCTATCAGCGCCCCAAGCGCTGAACGTCACGGAACGGAGAAAGTCCATGGCGCGGGTACAAGAGACCCTAAGGCTGCGAATATGAGCCTCCCAGGTGAGGCGTCGGTCGAATACAAGACCAAGGAAACGGTGCGACTCAACCACATCCAGGCGCACCCAATTAAGAAACAAATCTGGGTCGGGGTGAAGCCGTGGATGGCGGCAGAAGTGCAACACCTTAGTCTTGGCCAAAGAAAACCGAAACCTGTGCGCTTCGGCATAGCGAGAGACGCGGTTTAATGCCTGTTGGAGTCGACGCTCCAGAGTTGGCATCTGGGCCGCGCCAAAAGAGATCGAAAGGTCGTCCACGTAGAGCGTAGCGAGAACATCTTCCGGCAGCACCAGGGTGATGCCGTTGATGCTCAGGGCAAAGAGTGTGACACTGAGGACACTTCTTTGCGGGACACCCTCTTCCTGCTCCTTTGGGCCGGAGAGGGCTCCCCCCACCCGTACGCGGAATCGACGATCTCGCAAAAATTCAGATATAAAAATTGGGAGGCGTCCCCTCGCCCCCATCGTGTGGAGAGTCTCCATGATACCGTATCGCCATGCGGTATCATAGGCCTTCTCCAGATCAAAAAACACTGTGGCGTAGTGCTGTCTACGAAGGAAAGCCTCGCAGACGGCACTTTCCAGTCGGAGCAGAGCATCCGACGTGGAGTGGAACTTACGGAAGCCGCACTGTGCAGAAGACAGATGGCCTCCGCTGTCCAGGAAATAGGCTAATCTAACATTTACCAATTTCTCCATCACCTTGCACACACAAGAGGTTAGAGAGATTGGGCGGAAACCGGTCGGAGTAGAGTGATCTCTCCCCGGCTTGCGAAAGGCGAGCACAGTAGCGATTCGCCAGGAGTCTGGGAGAAGACCTTCCACCCAGATCCTGTTGAACAAATCTAACAGAAAGGCCATGCCTCGCTCACCCAGGTGTCGAAGCATGGCGTACGGGACATCGTCCGGACCATGGGCGGTGTCCGCGCACGAAGCGAGAGCGGAACGCAACTCACTCACAGTAAACTTGTCGTTGAAGGGTTCTCCGCCTCTGGAGGTAAAGTCCAGCCGGCGGCCTTCCGCGACATCACGACGTGCATTGAATGCTGGCGGAGCAGCATCACGGCTAGAGAATGCGGAAAAAGCGGTCGCTAAGGATTCCGCCACGGACGCGTGGTCCGAGATTGCGGTCCCATTCTCCTGGAGAACGGGAGGGGGGTCCTGCGAGAACTTGCCCCGAATCCTTTTGACTCGCTTCCACACCTCAGCTAAAGGGGTCTTCCCGTTAAGTGAAGACACGTATGCCCGCCAAGAAGAGCGGCGGGCGTGCTTCGAAATATACCGGAACCTAGCCCTAGCCCGACGAAATTCAGCGACAGTGAAATCGTTCGGGCGGCGCTTATAGCGCATGTAGGCATAACGCTTCTGTTTGAGGGCCGTCTCACACTCGGCCGACCACCATAGGAGTGGTCGGCGTGCAAAACGGCCAGACGTCCTAGGAATAGTAGTCAGGCCTACGGCGATGAGGTTGCCGGAGAAGAACTCAACGGCCTCTTCTACCGACCTAAACTCCTCGACTGAGTAGAGAATTCAGTCATTTCCTGAAATGCAGGCCACCGCGCCCGCGCCAAGCACCACCGAGGTGGTCTCTCAGGCGGCAGTTGCCCTGAAAATGATATTTGAATGGGAAAGTGATCACTACCATGGAGGTCATCGACCACCCCCCAATCAAAATCAGGCTGTGCATCCAAAGAGCACAAAGATAGGTCAAGGCAAGAAAATGAAGCGGTTCTCAGACAGTGATGCGTAAACTCATCCACGTTTAGGACACCCATCTCAAGCTCTTCGATCAGATCGACAAGGACTTGTCCCCTGGGATTTATGGAGTAATCTCCCCAGAGAGGATGCCTGCCGTTCAGATCTCCAAGCAAGAGATAGGGCCTCGGCAACCGTGCCACGACGCGGCGGAAGTCCCCCGCGTCGAAGTCAGCTGACGGTGGAATGTACGCAGAAATGATAGTATACCTCCTATCCAGGTGCAGCTGCACAGCCACTGCCTGAAAGGAGGTATCTAAAGAGAAAGGAAGAACGGAGACATCATGCCGGGTGTAAACCGCGCATCCCCCAGCCCGGCCATCCCGCGGTGGTAGGGGCGCAAGACCCTTATACCCCGGGAGGGCAGGCAGCGGGCACGCGCCTAGCATGGTCTCCTGCAAAAAAATAGCTAACGGGGAGCGGGACGAGACGAGCCTCCGCAGCTCCTTCCAGTTGGCCCGGAGTCCACGGCAATTCCATTGAAGGAATATGCCCTCCAGGCCTAGCTCGGAGGAGACGCGGGGGCCCTCCTCGAATTGAAGACCCTCACGGGAATGGCCGTACGCTTCCCGGGGGCAAAACCCCGGGCGCTGTTGGCCGGACAAAGCGCTGAAGGCGCTGTCGCCTTCGAGGACTTATTGGGGGAGGTTGGGCTCGCCATGCGAGTCTTTTCCTCCCTCCGCCTCGAAACTTTAGGCGGGCGTTGCGGCTTGGGAGGCGGGGGGCCCTCTTTTCGAGGAACCACCGTCTCCGAGCCACTCGCTCCACCTCGGGGCGTGGGCGAAGGGGCCGAAGCTCCTTTGTTGCTGTCCTCCTTTCGGGGAACAGCTTTAGGAACCCCGGAAGATGGCCTAGCGACCATCTTCAGGGGTGTTGCCTCCTGTGAGTCTAACGACTCTGTGGAGGCACGTGGCCGTTTCGCCTTACGGGAAACGGTCACGCTGGGGGAAGAGGGGGGAGCCCTGGTATTAGCCGGGGCTGGGTGTGAACCCTTTTTGCCGCCAGCTCTACCAGAGGAGCGCCCGGGTGTAGTGGAGCCCGCAGAAGGGCTCCGAATGGGCGCGGAAACAACCGTGCTCGTTGGCCTGGATGGGCCAGGAGCAGAGGGTGTTTTTCTAACTATTGAGGCATATGACGTCCCAGGCAGAGCCGGGCGCGCCAGGACCAAGTCCTTAGCCTCGCGGAATGAGAGTCGATCCTGGGCCTGAACGGCCAGGATTTCTTTCTCAAGGAGATATGCACCACATTGCTTCGAAGAAGCAGGGTGCGGCTCTCCGCAATTGACACACTTGGCCACACACGATTTGGACTTATCGTGTGCGACCTTGGAGCAATTTACACAGACTTCGGGTGACCCCGATTTTGCACGTCTACATGATCGATTCGTGTGGCCGAAGCGGTGACAGTAATAGCACCGCCGCGGCAGTGGCACGAATGCCTTCACGCGGTAGCGGTACCAACCGGCACGCACCGACTCAGGGAGCTTGTCACAGTCGAACGTGACGAAGAGTGTAGGGGTGGGTCTCGAGGCCCCTCCCTGTTTTCTCATCACACGTTCGACCTTGACCGCCCCATGGTCGGCCAGCTCTAGGGTGATGTCTTCTATGGAGTAGTCAACGAGTTCCCTCGCATAAACTACTCCTTTTACAAAGTTCATGGTAGAGTGCGGCGTCACACTCACCGGGGTGCCATGAAGTGTCCGAAGAGCACTTATCTTGGCCGCCTCGGCGGGATTCGCCGCATTCGCCAGAAGGCTCCCGTCCGAGAAACGGGTTACCTTCGGCTCTCTACCAATTGCACTAGCTAATCCTCTCCTCTGATGGATCATGTTGCCCTTATACAACATGGTGCCATCAGTGGAGCGAATAACGAGGAAGCGTTTGAAGCCAGCGGGCTCGAAAACGCCAGGTAACCTCTGAATGAGGGGCCCCGATGTCATCGAGGCTCCACCCTGTGCACTCTTGGTCTTAGTCAGGGGCTCCGCACACGAGGGGGTAGAGGGGCCGGATGTGCCGATCTTGGCTTGGTCGCCTACCAAAGTGGCAGAAGACCCATCCGTCCCCGCAGCCCCCGCGGATGGAGAGGAGCCCCGAGTCTTTTTCGTCCTTTTAGTCTTTTTAGTCTTTTTCTTTTTTGGAGAGGAGGGCGGGGAATGAATCCGCTTTTCACCTCCGCCGGCAGAAGCCCCCAGGCCAGATGGACCGGCCTCAGCCAGGTCCCTCTCCGAAATGGAGAAGGTCCTGGTTGTCGTAGGGGCACCTGTCGGAGGAGATCCCTCCCCTCCTTCTACTGCCTCGGAGCCCTCAGCCATTTGAGGAGGACCTTGCATAGGGGCAGACTCGGGTTCGGTGCTTGGCGCCGAGCCCGAATTCCCCCCCATGGAAGGCCCTACCGTCTGAGGATGGGTCTCCTCAAGGACCATGTCTATCACGGGAGGGGCCTCCAGTTGGCCATCCCCTCCCAGGACATTGCAGGTCCCCTTGGCAGTGTCGCCAGTCTTGTTTGGGGAGGCACAGGCCTTGACCCCGGCAAGGTTTAATATTTTTGCCAGCAGGTCTTTTGAGGGAAGCGACCGAAGGGGCCTGGCTTGCCTCTCCCCCCTAGGGGGTTTGCCCTACCGAGCCGCTTTGATGGGGAGAGGCTGGCTACGGCTCCCTGCTGGCTTTCTTGGCAGTCCCCTTGGAAAGAAAAGAGGGGACTGCCGCTGGGAAAAGGGAGGTGCCCGAAAGCACCTCCAGAGAAGGGGGTGAGGGGGAGTCCCCTGCACCCGTAGGCGAAGGAGAGGAGTAAGCCTCCTCTCCGGTTGAAGAGGTATGGAGGGTCCCCTGCGCAAGCAC
Source organism: Ceratothoa steindachneri (assembly GCA_963969495.1). Taxonomy (NCBI): domain Eukaryota; kingdom Metazoa; phylum Arthropoda; class Malacostraca; order Isopoda; family Cymothoidae; genus Ceratothoa; species Ceratothoa steindachneri. Next base: position 69,635,704 of record OZ018329.1, on the reverse strand, counting down.
AGGGGGGAAGGACCTCCATCTTTTCTGTGGAGCTGCACGAGGGTGGCTCCGTTGTTGTTATAGGGGGAATTAAGGGTAGATGTTTTTTGTTTCATCATTGGGCATGGTGACCCTCTTTGTTTTACGGGACGCAATCGCTCACCACCTCTTGCAGTAGCCCGCACTGCAAGAGGTGCTTACAGGCCCGGCAGAGCCAGGCGCCGCCATTTGGGACCACCCCTCCCGCCTGGTGGCCTGGCAGTCCTTCGGCATGGCGGCTCCACCTTGAACACGGCGTAAAACGGATAGATTTTGAAGACGAGAGGAAAAGGGATGTGAGGAAGGTATGGGTGGGGATGAAGCAGGTTGTTAAAAGCCACCTACCCCAGACCGGAGCTCAGGGGTTAAGGGACATTGTCCCCTCCCCCCTCAGCCCCGATCCGGGACGATTGGCTGAGAAGAAGGTCAGCTTCTACCCTGTGAAATTAGAGGCTGAACAGAGAAAGTTGTGGGAGAGGTTGTATGAAAAGCGACGAGGTAGGATAGGAATACAGGCTATCTGAAGGAAGGAAGAGAGGCTAAGCTGGGGCCGGACGGGGCGCTGGATCCCGTCAGCACGGCGGCCAGGATGGCAAATCGCCGCGCCCCTTACGGGGGTTGCGAAAGGCCAGCACAGTAGCGATTCGCCAGGAGTCTGGGAGAAGACCTTTCACCCAGATCCTATTGAACAAATCTAACAGAAAGGCCATGCCTCGCTCACCTAGGTGTCAAAGCATGGCTTACGGGACATCGTCCGGACCATGGAACGCAACTCGCTTACAGTAAACTTGTCGTTGAAGGGTTCTCCGCCTCTGGAGGTAAAGTCCAGCCGGTGGCCTTCCGCGACATCACGACGTGCATTGAATGCTGGCGGAGCAGCATCACGGCTAGAGAATGCAGAAAAAGCGGTCGCAAAGGATTCCGCCACGGACGCGGGGTCCGAGATTGCGGTCCCATTCTCCTGGAAAACGGGAGGGGGGTCCTGCGAGAACTTGCCCCGAATCCTTTTGACTCACTTCCACACCTCAGCTAAAGGGGTCTTACCGTTAAGTGAAGACACGTATGCCCGCCAAAAAGAGCGGCGGGCGTGCTTCGAAATATACCGGAACCTAGCCCTAGCCCGACGAAATTCAGCGACAGTGAAATCGTTCGGGCGGCGCTTATAGCGCATGTAGGCATACGCTTCTGTTTGAGGGCCGTCTCACACTCGGCCGACCACCATGGGAGTGGTCGGCGTACAAAACGGCCAGACGTCCTAGGAATAGTAGTCAGGCCCACGGCGATGAGGTTGCCGGAGAAGAACTCAACGGCCTCATCTACCGACCTAAACTCTTCGACTGAGATAGAGAATTCAGTCATTTCCTGAAATGCAGGCCACCGCGCCCGCGCCAAGCACCACCGAGGTGGTCTCTCAGGCGGCAGTTGCCCTGAAAATGATATTCGAATGGGAAAGTGATCATTACCATGGAGGTCATCGACCACCCCCCAATCAAAATCAGGCTGTGCATCCAAAGAGCACAAAGATAAGTCAAGGCAAGAAAATAGAGCGGTTCTTGGACAGTGATGCGTAAAATCATCCACGTTTAGGACACCCATCTCAAGCTCTTCGATCAGATCGGCAAGGACTTGTCCCCTAGGATTTATGGAGTAATCTCCCCAGAGAGGATGCCTGCCGTTCAGATCTCCAAGCAAGAGATAAGGCCTCAGCAACCGTGCCACGACGCGGCGGAAGTCCCCCGCGTCGAAGTCAGCTGACGGTGGGATGTACGCAGAAATGATAGTATACCTCCTATCCAGGTGCAGCTGCACAGCTACTGCCTAAAAGGAGGTATCTAAAGAGAAAGGAAGAACGGAGACATCATGCCGGGTGTAAACCGCGCATCCCCCAGCTCGGCCATCCCGCGGTGGTGGGGTCGCAAGACCCTTGTACCCCGGGAGGGCGGGCAGAGGGCACGCACCTAGCATGGTCTCCTGCAAAAAGATAGCTAACGGGGAGCGGGACCAGACGAGCCTCCGCAGCTCCTCCCAGCTGGCCGGGAGTCAACGGCAATTCCATTGAAGGAATATGCCCTCCAGGCCTAGCTCGAGGGGAGACGCGGGGGCCTTCCTCGAACTGAAGACCCTGCCGGGAATGGCCGTACGCTTCCCGGGGGCAGAACCCCGGGCGCTGTTGGCCGGACAAAGCCCTGGAGGCGCTGTCGCCTTCGAGAACTTATTGGGGGAGGTTGGGCTCGCCATGCGAGTCTTTTCCTCCCTCCGCCTCGAAACCTTAGGCGGGCGCTGCGGCTTCGGAGGCGGGGGGCTCTCTTTTCGAGGAACCACTGTCTCCGAGCCACTCGCTCCACCTCGGGGCGTGGGCGAAGGAGCCGAAGCTCCTTTGTTGCTGTCCTCCTTTCGGGGGACAGCTTTAGGAACCCCCGAAGATGGCCTAGCGACCATCTTCAGGGGTGTGCCTCCTATGAGTCTAACGACTCGGTGGAGGCGCATGGCCGTTTCGCCTTGCGGGAAACGGTCACGCTGGGGGAAGAGGGGGGAGCCCTGGTTTTAGCCGGGGCTGGATATGAACCCTTTTTGCCGCCAGCTTCACCAGGGGAGCGCCCGTGTTGGGTAGAGCCCGCAGAAGGGCTTTGAATGGGCGCAGAAACAACCGTGCTCGTTGGCCTGGATGGGCCAGGAGCAGAGGGTGCCTTTCTAGCTACTGAGGCATATGACGTCCCAGGCAGAGCTTGGGGCGTTAGGACCAAGTCCTTAGCCTCGCGGAATGAGAGTCTATCCTGGGCCTGAATGGCCAGGATTTCTTTCTCCAGGAGATATGCACCACATTGCTTCGAAGAAGCAGGGTGCCGCTCTCCGCAATTGACACACTTGGCCACACACGATTTGGACTTATCGTGTGCGACCTTGGAGCAATTTACACAGACTTCGGGTGACCCCAACTTTGCACGTCTACATGAGCGATTCGTATGGCCGAAGCGGTGACAGTAATAGCACCGCCGCGGCAGTGGCACGAATGCCTTCACGAAGTAGCGGTACCAACCGGCACGCACCAACTCAGGGAGCTTGTCACAATCGAACGTGACGAAGAGTGTAGAGGTGGGTCTCAAGGCCCCTCCCTTTTTTCTCATCACACGTTCGACCTTGACCGCCTTATGGTCGGCCAGCTCTAGGGTGATGTCCTCAATGGAGTAGTCAACGAGTTCCCTCGCATAAACTACTCCTTTCACAAAGTTCATGGTAGAGTGCGGCGTCACACTCACCGGGGTGCCATGAAGTGTCCGAAGAGCACTTATCTTGGCCGCCTCAGCGGGATTCGCCGCATTCGCCAGAAGGCTCCCGTCCGTCAATATCTACAGCTTTGCAAAGTACTCTTGATGAAATTGCAGAGGCACTCATGGTAGGTTTAGATATTAGTGCAGCCTCTTAAATGATCAGGGATTGGGGGGCTCTTTTCTTAAAATTTTAAGTGATTCTTGCCGCAGAACCAAGAGGGTCTGTGCTGATGGCCAGTATAGTATTGTTACAAATGCAATTTCAAGTGTCCCTCAAGCTAGCGTTCTTAGTTGCTTGTTATTTATTATTTAAAAAAAGTGACATGTGTCATGATCTGGAAAAAAAAACTGATTGCATATACTGATGATGCAATTCTTTTGGCTGTTGTTCCTTCTCCCATCCTGGATAATGCAATAGCAGATTTCATGAATAGAGACCTAGCACGTATCTATGAGTGGTGTAAAGCCTTGGGGTATTGAGCTCAGCCCTTTTAAAACCAAGAATATGAGAGATAGTCGCCCCAGAACACTTTCCTATGCATCCTGATCTACATATTGATGGGACAGTATTAAATACCAATGACTATTTTAAGGTTTTGGGCGTTACTTTTGGCAAGAAATTGACTTTTGAGTGACACATACGAGTACGTAATATATCGTCCCTTGTTTCCCAGAAGGTTAATATCTTGAGGAGATTTATTAGAATGTTTGGATAAGAAGCTATTATAACTAAGTCTTTTAATTCCTTCATTCTTTCCTGTTTGGAGTACTGCTCTCCTGTGTGGTCATCAGGTGCATATTCTCATCTTAAGCTCTGGATAGAGTTGTCATTGTTCATGTTTATTTTTTCAAGGATTAATGTTGACCTGTGACATAGGTGTATAGTGAGTTCTTTATGCTTGTTGCATAAAATGTAGTACAGTGATAAACATCCTTTGCTTTTGTCCTTACCTGATCTAGCTGTTTTTGCTTGTAATACAAGGCAGGCAGTCACTGCTAATAGTACGAGTATGCCATTTTTATTGTAACAGGTATAGTACTAATCAGTTTGGCAGGAGTGTTATTGTAACTGCAACCGTGATGTGGAATGGTTTGCCGAGTGCTGTCTTGGAGTCTACTGATCTCCATACATTTAAGATGAGAGCTAACTCATTCTTATTATCTGTTGACATTAACTGATTTCCGGTGGATTTTTGCTTTTTATTTCGCACATATTTAATCTTTACTTTTCTTTTTTCTTTATTGTATTTTTATTTGCAGGCCGATCTCCTTCTGGAGCGTCTTGGGCTTATAGTCTTTTGACTTTTTCCATGGGGGTGGTCAGCTCAAGATTTAAAGAAAAAAAAGAAGAAATATTAATGTCAATTTTTTTTCGTTAAAAGTTTTGTTACCCCTACAACTTTGGTTTTCTGTAATGACTATTTATATAATGATGAGGGACTGTTTTAGCTGGTCTTTACAAGTCCTATTTTTAAAATTTTTATTTTAAAATTATTAAAGAGTACTTATTTATTTTTGTTTGATTTAGTTTGTTGGTACCCAACTACCATAAAAGCAGTATTGTGTTTTTTATTTTGTTTTGTAGTAATTAATGAGGTTTTTTAGGAAGGTTGGAGACATTTCTCTTTTTTATATTTTTCCCAAACAAATTAATGTTGTTATACGTAAGTTTTAAGTGAACTTTATCTTGGGAACCAAAGTTTTGATTTTGTGTATCCTTTACTTTTTTCGCTTCTCCTTATTTCTTGCTTCTGGTATGCTTTTACTTGCCCTATGAAGGCTAGTCAAGGTGTACGTACCAGGTGTATACTTTTCTAGTAATAGAAAGCGGTAACGTGACGTCATAGGTGTAATTGATTTTGCCCATAGATTCACAACAAACTTTAACAGTGTTAAAGAAGATTAACACGATTACATATTTTTTTAAAGGACATAGTGAAACAAATTACAATTCATAAATAAAACAAAATATTAGATAGAATGCATACACGAATGTGCACTCGAAAGAAATGAATAGGACTGCCTAGGCTGACGTATAAGTTAACGGGCTGAGAAGAATTTGGCGCCAACTTCAAAATTTTCTTCTCATTATTTCTGTTCATTCGTAATTGAAGTATGAGCACCTTTTCTCAAGTTCACCCCCTGCCCATTCATTTTCCCCCCACCCCCCAACAGAGAAGAACAAAGAGGAGCGGGACTGATAATAACGGAGGAGGACATATTGAGCGCAAGCACCTCAACAACGCTGGTTCCTACTTTCATTTTTATTCGGGTCATATTAGTAAAGTCACGGTCGGTATTTATTTCAATGCTTCTCCGAGGGTTGCGGGTCACTAGCCCGGAATTTTTGGATATTGAGATTTCAACGATCTTTGAAATAGGTAATAATAACCTTTGTTACCCTCACAACTTTCTTGGCAGGTGCTTAAATTCGGCAAAAATGACCTTTTACAGAATTGAAATCCCCCCCTGCATTCAATTTTAACAATTTCACCATTTTCTGAGGCCTTTTCGTTTCTTCCCCGTCTCTTGAAATGTTTAAATATTTCTGTCATATTTAAGTATGAGTCTACTATGTACTACAAAATGTTGGTTCAAAATAATAGCAAGAAAATAGTGCTTTCTTTGTTCACTTAACTCAACATGGTCATCCTATAAATTGGAATTCGGCTAAGTTTATTTACAACTCAGATGACTTTGTTAAAAGAAATAATGTTTAATGCTTCTTCATTAATTCTTCTTTTAACCTCAATATATCTTCCGGTCTCTTTAAACTGACCCCTGTTATTAAAAAGCTTAAACAAAATTATCCATTTTAAATCTTAGCTATTTGAAATCCCTCCGTGAGGAGAGATTCAATGCGCAAGGGACCGAAGAAAAATGAAAAGGTCAAATGTAGGTTGCAAGAATACTGTAATGAGTTGTAATATCTGGAAGATAATTTGATATAATTATGATTGATTTCGTGCACATAAATCGGAAGCTGAATAAGTTTTTCATCTTAAAAACTGATTTCCTTTTTGAGCAGATTATTGCCAGTTTCTGATGAATTTCTTAGTGGATGAACTTTTTTAATGTGGTCGCGCAATTTCGGAACGTGTGCTCTTTGTGGCCTTCAGCCAAAAGAATCAGTCCTTGTTTATAAAGTTGGTTTACGTGTGGTCTACAAATGTGTAACAAGTGAAACATCTGTATATTAACAAATACATCTCTTTGTATGTTAGCAGAGATGCCGTGTGTGTGTAGATCAGCATGTTAAATGTCAATAGTTCTTTTTCTTATTCTTTCGATGTAATTCCCGTTTTCTCACATACAATTTTGAGTACATGAATGTGATCTCTGAATCTGATCACCTTGTATACTCTAAATCCTCTTTGTTGTTCCATAAATTCTTGCCTAATTTCTTCGCATAAGTGAGCTCCTCCCTATGCTTCCACTTTTAGGCACACAAACCTCCTATTCGATGTGAATGCGAAGAAGTCTTCGTTTCAAGGTACAATTTCCTCAGTGTTATGGTGCCGACCGTTGATATTAGCAGGGCAACATATTTCCCTTGGAAGCAAATGACTGAATCCATTTGAAGATTTGAAGCCTTGATGGACTTAAACGTATTTTGAGGTCTGAGAGGACTATCTGTACAACTTGCTGATGGCTCCGTTTCTTTCCCTGTAGTATAAGCCGGAACGGCACTTTCATTAGTGTATCTGATGGATCCATTTTTTTCTTTTCCATTGTTCTAGTGTGCCTCACTTCGTGTGGTGCTTCTAGTTGGTGACATCAGAAATGGAAAAAAGTTACCCTGCTATTCCAAAGGGAGAACCCTCATATATTCTATTACTATTTTGCCCACTTTTCGGGATTTGCGCTCTCCTTGGTCACCCCAGCTGGTTAGAATTAGCCCAATCAGCGATCCAGAGTTTGAGTATGTCTTTTTTGGTAGAATGTGATACGACCACTGTCATAGAGGATGGCAACGGTTCGGCTTAAGACTTTAACAAGCTGAGATTGTAACCTATATTAGTTGGCTCATTTGTAAGAAAATCATGTTGGACGAATCTTTGTTACTAATATCAGGAAGTTCTCAAAAGACAGGTACTGGAATTTCATCACAATGAACTACAGAACGACGTGTTCATTGAAGATCAGGATACTTGAGACTGTTCCAGTTATTTTTATTATTCCTAGTAGAATTGATAGGGCAGAAGTAAAGGTCAGTGACCTGATTTGTCGGATCCCTCCAAACCATGGGAATTGATTTTTTTTTTTTTTTAATTAAGGGGCTATCTGGCGACTGCCGACTAAGGCATAAGTTGCCGTAAACAAACAGCCTAATTTAGGCTACTTTAAAAAATTAAACAGAAAACAATAAAAAGGAATAACAATAACAATAACAAAGCAATAACAAAACAATTACAAAAACAACAACAACAATTAAATCGCGTTAAATAAAAGGGAGAAGGCCGGCCTCCCCCAAAAAGTCAATAAGTCCACCAGTCAAAGTACACGCACTCATCCCGAGAACAAGGGACAGGCGGTAGCGACCACGCCCATCCCGGTACCGGGACAGGTGTCGTGCGCGAAGATCACCCAGACTGGGACATTCGACAAGAATGTGCCGAACAGTCTGGGGGACGACGCAGTCGTTGCAATAGGGTGCAGGCGAGCGCTCCATCAGATAGCGATGCGTCACACGAGTGTGTCCGATTCGGAGACGACAGAAAGCAACCTGAAGCCGCCGCGGCATTGGGGGATAGGTCCATGGGAACAGTCGCGGCGCAATGGCACGCAACTTTAAGTTCCCTTCGACCGTCTCCCATCTTCTTTGCCAAGCAGTCCGAAGAGCTGCCCGTATTCCTGCCATGTAGTCGGTGTGAGGAAGAGCGAAACGCTGGTCCGGTCGCAGAGTCCTCGCGGACTCTTTAGCGCCCTCATCGGCGCGCTCATTCCCCGCAATTCCTACATGTCCAGGAACCCAGCAGAAGATAATCTCGACATCTGCCCGGCTCGCCAAAACCGTGGCGTCACGGATATCACGAACCAGGGGATGCGGAGATTCCAATGCCCCGAGAGCACTCAGGGCGCTTTGTGAGTCGCTATAGATCACAATCCGGTCTCCGAACCGGGCACGTCGCGTAATCTCCCGTACCGAGTGGTGTATTGCCACCAGCTCGGCCGTGAAGACAGACGCAGCGCCTGGTAGAGCCCCGCTGACTTCAAACAGAGGGGATACGGCGTGGAAGCCGACCCCCTCTTGGGACTTGGAGCCATCCGTATACACTGGCACGGTACCAGCGTGACACGATGTGTGCTCCAAAAAGGTCGAACGCAATACTCCCGGCGCAGTACAAGCTTTGGGAGCAGAGGCGTGGCGACAAATAGCCAAATGTGGCACCCTCCAGGGTGGCGTCCTGGGCAGAACCAGGGGCGCCACCGGCCCGAGAGCTATATCTACTTCTCGAAGGAGTTTCCTGGCCCTAAACCCAAAGGGCTTAGGGTATGACTGCCGTCTCTCGGCGGCATAGGCACCATCGAGATCAGCTGCGGATGCAGTGAGAGCTGTTGGCGACTGAGGGAGGCGCCGGGCTCGCGCGTACAGGCGAGTGATGCACTGCACGCGGCGCAGAGCGAGTGGCCTCTCCCCAGCATCGACCAACAGGCTCTCAATGGGGGAAGTGCGGAAGGCACCAGTCGCAAGGCGAAGGCCGGTGTGGTGGATCGAATCCACCTTCCGCAATAAACGCTCGGCTGCGGATGCATAAAACTCGCATCCGTAGTCGAGCTTCGAGCGAACAAAGGATCGATAAAAAAGTAAGGCGGTAGCCCTATCAGCGCCCCAAGCGCTGAACGTCACGGAACGGAGAATGTTCATGGCGCGGGTACAAGAGACCCTAAGGCTGCGAATATGAGCCTCCCAGGTGAGGCGTCGGTCGAATACAAGACCAAGGAAACGGTGCGACTCAACCACATCCAGGCGCACCCCATTAAGAAACAAATCTGGGTCGGGGTGAAGCCGTGGATGGCGGCAGAAGTGCACCACCTTAGTCTTGGCCAAAGAAAACCGAAACCTGTGCGCTTCGGCATAGTGAGAGACGCGGTTCAATGCCTGTTGGAGTCGACGCTCCAGAGTTGGCATCTGGGCCGCGCCAAAAGAGAACGAAAGGTCGTCCACGTAGAGCGTAGCGAGAACATCTTCCGGCAGCACCGAGGTGATGCCGTTGATGCTCAGGGCAAAGAGTGTGACACTGAGGACACTTCTTTGCGGGACACCCTCTTCCTGCTCCTTTGGGCCGGAGAGGGCTCCCCCCACCCGTACGCGGAATCGACGATCTCGCAAAAATTCAGATATAAAAATTGGGAGGCGTCCCCTCGCCCCCATCGTGTGGAGAGTCTCCATGATACCGTACCGCCATGCGGTATCATAGGCCTTCTCCAGATCAAAAAACACCGTGGCGTAGTGCTGTCTACGAAGGAAAGCCTCGCAGACGGCACTTTCCAGTCGGAGCAGAGCATCCGACGTGGAGTGGAACTTACGGAAGCCGCACTGTGCAGAAGACAGATGGCCTCCGCTGTCCAGGAAATAGGCTAATCTAACATTTACCAATTTCTCCATCAACTTGCACACGCAAGAGGTTAGAGAGATTGGGCGGAAACAGGTCGGAGTAGAGTGATCTCTCCCCGGCTTGCGAAAGGTGAGCACAGTAGCGATTCGCCAGGAGTCTGGGAGAAGACCTTCCACTTAGATCCTGTTGAACAAATCTAACAGAAAGGCCATGCCTCGCTCACCCAGGTGTCGAAGCATGGCGTACGGGACATCGTCCGGACCATGGGTGGTGTCCGCGCACGAAGCGAGAGCGGAACGCAACTCACTCACAGTAAACTTGTCGTTGAAGGGTTCTCCGCCTCTGGAGGTAAAGTCCAGCCGGCGGCCTTCCGCGACATCACGACGTGCATTGAATGCTGGCGGAGCAGCATCACGGCTAGAGAATGCGGAAAAAGCGGTCGCTAAGGATTCCGCCACGGACGCGGGGTCCGAGATTGCGGTCCCATTCTCCTGGAGAACGGGAGGGGGGTCCTGCGAGAACTTGCCCCGAATCCTTTTGACTCGCTTCCACACCTCAGCTAAAGGGGTCTTCCCGTTAAGTGAAGACACGTATGCCCGCCAAGAAGAGCGGCGGGCGTGCTTCGAAATATACCGGAACCTAGCCCTAGCCCGACGAAATTCAGCGACAGTGAAATCGGTCGGGCGGCGCTTATAGCGCATGTAGGCATAACGCTTCTGTTTGAGGGCCGTCTCACACTCGGCCGACCACCATGGGAGTGGTCGGCGTGCAAAACGGCCAGACGTCCTAGGAATAGTAGTCAGGCCTACAGGGATGAGGTTGCCGGAGAAGAACTCAACGGCCTCATCTACCGACCTAAACTCCTCGACTGCGATAGAGAATTCAGTCATTTCCTGAAATGCAGGCCACCGCGCCCGCGCCAAGCACCACCGAGGTGGTCTCTCAGGCGGCAGTTGCCCTGAAAATGATATTTGAATGGGAAAGTGATCACTACCATGGAGGTCATCGACGACCCCCCAATCAAAATCAGGCTGTGCATCTGAAGAGCACAAAGATAGGTCAAGGCAAGAAAATGAAGCGGTTCTCGGACAGTGATGCGTAAACTCATCCACGTTTAGGACACCCATCTCAAGCTCTTCGATCAGATCGGCAAGGACTTGTCCCCTGGGATTTATGGAGTAATCTCCCCAGAGGAGATGCCTGCCGTTCAGATCTCCAAGCAAGAGATAGGGCCTCGGCAACCGTGCCACGACGCGGCGGAAGTCCCCCGCGTCGAAGTCAGCTAACGGTGGAATGTACGCAGAAATGATAGTATACCTCCTATCCAGGTGCAGCTGCACAGCCACTGCCTGAAAGGAGGTATCTAAAGAGAAAGGAAGAACGGAGACATCATGCCGGGTGTAAACCGCGCATCCCCCAGCCCGGCCATCCCGCGGTGGTGGGGTCGCAAGACCCTTATACCCCGGGAGGGCAGGCAGCGGGCACGCGCCTAGCATGGTCTCCTGCAAAAAAATAGCTAACGGGGAACGGGACGAGACGAGCCTCCGCAGCTCCTCCCAGTTGGCCCGGAGTCCACGGCAATTCCATTGAAAGAATATGCCCTCCAGGCCTAGCTCGGAGGAGACGCGGGGGCCCTCCTCGAATTGAAGACCCTCACGGGAATGGCCGTACGCTTCCCGGGGGCAGAACCCCGGGCGCTGTTGGCCGGACAAAGCGCTGAAGGCGCTGTCGCCTTCGAGGACTTATTGGGGGAGGTTGGGCTCGCCATGCGAGTCTTTTCCTCCCTCCGCCTCGAAACCTTAGGCGGGCGTTGCGGCTTGGGAGGCGGGGGGCCCTCTTTTCGAGGAACCACCGTCTCCGAGCCACTCGCTCCACCTCGGGGCGTGGGCGAAGGGGCCGAAGCTCCTTTGTTGCTGTCCTCCTTTCGGGGAACAGCTTTAGGAACCCCGGAAGATGGCCTAGCGACCATCTTCAGGGGTGTTGCCTCCTGTGAGTCTAACGACTCTGTGGAGGCGCGTGGCCGTTTCGCCTTACGGGAAACGGTCACGCTGGGGGAAGAGGGGGGAGCCCTGGTATTAGCCGGGGCTGGGTGTGAACCCTTTTTGCCGCCAGCTCTACCAGGGGAGCGCCCGGGTGTAGTAGAGCCCGCAGAAGGGCTCCGAATGGGCGCGGAAACAACCGTGCTCGTTGGCCTGGATGGGCCAGGAGCAGAGGGTGCTTTTCTAACTATTGAGGCATATGACGTCCCAGGCAGAGCCGGGCGCGCCAGGACCAAGTCCTTAGCCTCGCGGAATGAGAGTCGATCTTGGGCCTGAATGGCCAGGATTTCTTTCTCAAGGAGATATGCACCACATTGCTTCGAAGAAGCAGGGTGCGGCTCTCCGCAATTGACACACTTGGCCACACACGATTTGGACTTATCGTGTGCGACCTTGGAGCAATTTACACAGACTTCGGGTGACCCCGATTTTGTACGTCTACATGATCGATTCGTGTGGCCGAAGCGGTGACAGTAATAGCACCGCCGCGGCAGTGGCACGAATGCCTTCACGCGGTAGCGGTACCAACCGGCACACACCGACTCAGGGAGCTTGTCACAGTCGAACGTGACGAAAAGTGTAGGGGTGGGTCTCGAGGCCCCTCCCTGTTTTCTCATCACACGTTCGACCTTGACCGCCCCATGGTCGGCCAGCTCTAGGGTGATGTCTTCTATGGAGTAGTCAACGAGTTCCCTCGCATAAACTACTCCTTTTACAAAGTTCATGGTAGAGTGCGGCGTCACACTCACCGGGGTGCCATGAAGTGTCCGAAGAGCACTTATCTTGGCCGCCTCGGCGGGATTCGCCGCATTCGCCAGAAGGCTCCCGTCCGAGAAACGGGTTACCTTCGGCTCTCTACCAATTGCACTAGCTAATCCTTCCTCTGATGGATCATGTTGCCCTTGGACAACATGGTGCCATCAGTGGAGCGAATAACGAGGAAGCGTTTGAAGCCAGCGGGCTCGAAAACGCCAGGTAACCTCTGAATGAGGGGCCCCGATGTCATCGAGGCTCCGCCCTGTGCACTCTTGGTCTTAGTCAGGGGCTCCGCACACGAGGGGGTAGAGGGGCCGGATGTGCCGATCTTGGCTTGGTCGCCTACCAAAGTGGCAGCAGACCCATCCGTCCCTGCAGCCCCCGCGGATGGATAGGAGCCCCGAGTCTTTTTCGTCTTTCTTGTCTTTTTCTTCTTTTTAGAAGAGGAGGGCGGGGAATGAACCCGCTTTTCACCCCCGCCGGTAGAAGCCCCCAGGCCAGATGGACCGGCCTCAGCCAGGTCCTTCTCTGAAATGGAGAAGGTCCCGGTGGGCACAGGGGATTCATCCGGAGGAGATCCCTCCCCTCCTTGTCCTGCCTGAGAATCCACAGCCGTTTGATGAGGACCTTGCATAGGGGCGGATTCGGGTTCGGTGCTTGGCGCCAAGCCCGGATTCCCCCCCATGGAAGGCCCTACCTTCTGAGGCTGGTTTTCCTCAAGGACCATGTCTATCACAGGAGGGGCCTCCAATTGGCCATCGCCTTCCAGGACATCGCAGGTCCCCTTGGCAGCGTCATAAGTCTTTAGTGGGGAGGCACAGGCCTTGACCCCGGCAAGGTTTAATATTTTTGCCAGCAGGTCTTTTGAGGGAAGCGACCGAAGGGGCCTGGCTTCCCTCTCCCCCCTAAGGGGGTTTGCCCTACCGAGCCGCTTTGATGTGGAGCGGCTGGCTAAGGGTGGCCTGCTGGCTTTCTTGGCAGTCCCCTTAGAAAGCATAGGAGGGACTGCCGCTGGAGATAGGGAGGTGCCCGAAAGCACCTCCAGAGAAGGGGGTGAGGGGGGAGTCCCCTACACCCGTAGGCGTAGGAGAGGAGTAAGCCTCCTCTCCGGTTAAAGAGGTATGGAGGGTCCCCTGCGCAAGCACAGGGGGGGGGACCTCCATCTTTTCTGTGGAGCTGCACGAGGGCGGCTCCGTTGTTGTTATAGGGGGAATTAGGGGGAGATGTTTTTTTTTTTCATCATTGGGCATGGTGACCCTCTTTGTTTTACGGGACGCAATCGCTCACCACCTCTTGCAGTAGCCCGCACTGCAAGAGGTGCTTACAGGCCCGGCAGAGCCAGGCGCCGCCATTTGGGACCACCCCTCCCGCCTGGTGGCCTGGCAGTCCTTCGGCATGGCGGCTCCACCTTGAACACGGCGTAAAACGGATAGATTTTGAAGACGAGAGGAAAAGGGATGTGAGGAAGGTATGGGTGGGGATGAAGCAGGTTGTTAAAAGCCAATCACCCCAGACCGGAGCTCAGGGGTTAGGGGACATTGTCCCCTCCCCCCTCAGCCCCGATCCGGGACGATTGGCTGAGAAGAAGGTCAGCTTCTACCCTGTGAAATTAGAGGCTGACCAGAGAAAGTTGTGGGAGAGGTTGTATGAAAAGCGACGAGGTAGGATAGGAATACAGGCTATCTGAAGGAAGGAAGAGAGGCTAAGCTGGGGCCGGACGGGGCGCTGGATCCCGTCAGCACGGCGGCCAGGATGGCAAATCGCCGCGCCCCTTACGGGGCATGGGAATTGAAAGTGTCACAAACTGGGGTCAGGTGACATGCCCAGATTCTTTAACCCAAAAGTTTATAGCCAAGGATAGAAGATGCGTCAACTTAAAACGAAAAAACTTTATTTACAAATGTTTGATAACTGAATTGACTTGAAAATGCCAATATATTTCAAGACTAAATTACAACTTTGATAGGTCGAGCTAAGGAATGGCCTTTTGGAACAATGTAAAAATATTTAGAGTATGGAAGACACAAGAACAAATATGTACACAAAAATAACGCACGTATGATATTCCTATCTACGAGACCAGGGAGAAAGAAGGTTGAGCCACAGAGGGAAGCACTCACCGGTAACGTAACTACAATGTACCTACGTGGACAAAAATAAAGGGGCACTCACGACCACCAATATCAGGCCTAGTATGGGCCACACAAAAACAAGGACAACACACACGGTTGTCCTACCAAAGATGCACGAGAGGCACAACACTCGCGGTAAACCCGCACAAAAATGCAAAAGGGGTACAACTCTGCCGTTTGTCTTACACTAAGTCAATCAATCACAATAAACTTAACTCAGGGTAACCTTAACTCAGGGTAACCTTAACTCAGGGTAACCTTAACTCAGGGTAACCTTAACTCAGGGTAACCTTAACTCAGGGTAACCTTAACTCAGGGTAACCTTAACTCAGGGTAACCTTAACTCAGGGTAACCTTAACTCAGGGTAACCTTAACTCAGGGTAACCTTAACTCAGGGTAACCTTAACTCAGGGTAACCTTAACTCAGGGTAACCTTAACTCAGGGTAACCTTAACTCAGGGTAACCTTAACTCAGGGTAACCTTAACTCAGGGTAACCTTAACTCAGGGTAACCTTAACTCAGGGTAACCTTAACTCAGGGTAACCTTAACTCAGGGTAACCTTAACTCAGGGTAACCTTAACTCAGGGTAACCTTAACTCAGGGTAACCTTAACTCAGGGTAACCTTAACTCAGGGTAACCTTAACTCAGGGTAACCTTAACTCAGGGTAACCTTAACTCAGGGTAACCTTAACTCAGGGTAACCTTAACTCAGGGTAACCTTAACTCAGGGTAACCTTAACTCAGGGTAACCTTAACTCAGGGTAACCTTAACTCAGGGTAACCTTAACTCAGGGTAACCTTAACTCAGGGTAACCTTAACTCAGGGTAACCTTAACTCAGGGTAACCTTAACTCAGGGTAACCTTAACTCAGGGTAACCTTAACTCAGGGTAACCTTAACTCAGGGTAACCTTAACTCAGGGTAACCTTAACTCACGGTAAGCTTAACTCACGGTAACCCTAACTTACGGTAGCCTTAAATTAGGATGGCCTTAAATTGCAATAGCCTTAAATAGCAATAGCCTTAAATAGCAATAGCCTTAAATAGCAATAGCCTTAAATAGCAATAGCCTTAAATAGCAATAGCCTTAAATAGCAATAGCCTTCCGAAACGCACGAAACCGGAAAATAAGTACACGAAATCCCCTCTGCTCCCGAACACAACTTTCTTCTCCAAGCACAAAAAAATGGTCTGTCTTCTGTGAAGAATGAAGGCCTCGACATTGAATTCCACGTAACGCTAACAAATATGGATCGTTCAAAATTCCATACATACTTTAACATACAATGAAAGTTCTTAACTCTAAATATAAAATAACTTTCTTTCATGACAAAATCGTAATAATCTTAATCCAATTTAATATTCAATATAATAATTAGGAGGGAAACTGGCCGATCAAAGTGAACGAAAATTCTAGAATTCGTTTGGATGACGTGTCATCCTCAATTAAGCGAACGTAGGTCCTACGATATCACGTCACAGCTCTCGTCACAAAATAAAGTCAAATTATCAGATATTACGTGTGTGACAGAAAGCTTCAGACAACTCTTCTTGCCCTTGGTCCAACGATGCAGATACTCAGTGCATGTCTTGCATACAATCTGTGCCGCCAAAGCTTTATCCTGGTCAACAACTTTCATAGCAAAATAATGCCCTAACTCCTACTTTATGAAAACTGTGACTAGATTCCCGCTAGTAACAACGGGCAGATGTAGCAAAATACATCGGGCTTATTTTTGCAAGATCTTCTAGTCGAATCCATTTCATTCACCTGCAAAATAAAAATGCCAGTTAGTTGAATGTTAACTGTTCAGAATTTGTTTATTAAAGAATTTGAAAAGATCTTTGCATCTATAGTCTAGATATGAAATACCCTTACATCTAAAAAAATCGTAATAAAATTATGTGGAGATAAATCAAAAAGTTTACCTGATTGAGCTAAACGAATATGATTTTGATATTAAACACAAATATTGTCCTAAATCAGCTAAAAACAAATATATTTGACAATAAAGTTGGTGTTGGCCACTGTTGTTTTAGTATCGTTAGAAGAATATGATTTTACACTGAGTTCGTTCAATAACTGCAATAAAAGGTACTCTGATGATAGTTTTCAATATTTTTGTAAATTTCTTGTACTTGAGAAAACTGGAAGATAATTCAAAAAGGTCTTGAACGACATCCTGAGTAAACCTCTTATCCTAAACATCCAGACCTTCGTATTTATAAGGCCTGTTCCACAGGCCAGGGACTAGATTTCAAAAGAAAGATTGAATTAGTGTGGGTAGATTCATAATAAAAAGCCCCTTAATAACGGAATTAGTTCAATTTTCTAGAGCTATAGGGATCCTATAATGTTAGAATAAAAACATATTTCGATTTAAAAACCGCGAGCAGTAGATAATGTATAATACCATGGAAGCTGTGTCCACCTATATTAGAAATAATTCCCTAGATTTATTTTGAATATAAGATTATTGTCGTAGATTGACCGGTGGTATATATATATATATATATATATATATATATATATATATATATATATATATATATATATATATATATATATATATATATATAAAGAAAGAGCAAATATAAGTTCTGCGGGTGATAACAAACACCACAAGACTTTCGCCATATTTATTTTCTGCCTTTCAAAACAATTTTGATAGTCTGCAATACAGGGTTTCTACATCTTTCTTTCTGTCTTCAAAATTAAATATACCTACAGTCCCTAAACACATCTATTATTTCAAGTTTGCAGAAATGGTAACTATAAATAAATTCTGCAGACAAAAATTTTCATTACTTGTTAAAAAATATTTCACTCAAATTGAATGTAGATTCGTAGTTGTAAATGATAAATCAATACAAAATTTTTCCCTGCCAAGGATCGAACACCTGATTGTTTGCGCAGTGGTATTGTCTCGATATTCCCTTGGGGTTGTCTGACCGTGCAGGTGCGTCTTCTAGGCGCCGCTGGTAGACGTTGTGTTCCAGGAGGGGGGGTAACTGTATCTCTCTGACAATATATATATATATATATATATATATATATATATATATATATATATATATATATATATATATATATATATATATATATATATATATATATATTATATCTATCACCACGGGCTGGAAGGTCAAAGTCAGAGGCGTGACATTTGCTCGTCTCTGCTCAAGTCAGACGAAGGGAAAGCTAATTAGTGGGGCAATTGAACAACTACAGGAGCGAATGCGGTTGGCCGTTAGGATAATGATGAATGTTCAGTGGTTCTGGATATAGAAAGTTGCAGTACAAAAATAAACTTTACTAATTGCAAAACAAAATATTCAAATAAAGTGAGATTGGATAAGCAATGAAAATGGATACTCTTTATTTCTAGTTCTCAAACTCAGGGTTTCAGGGGGAGTGAATAGAATCAGTTGGGAGTCAGCGAGCGGCTGCTGATGAGCCAATGTACAAACAAATAATTCACGAGATGACTGGATACAGATCCACGATTTAAGTCCTCGTGAGCCTAGCTTTGGGATTTAATGCCTATGGAAAACGACAGGGAGGCGGGGGGGATTGCACGGGTTGGCCGCAATCAATGCATTTAACCTCGAGAATAGAGATTTGAGAGAGTATTTGCGCCAGACGAGAACGGAGCCGATTCCAGGAATAGTCAATTGACTGGGGCTGTCTTCCTTCGGAGTGAATTATTGCTTTCGCGCTCGAGAGAGGAAGTGGGCGGAGCCGAATCGAGAAATAGTCGTGTCTTGTTCTAAAAGGCTGGCCTATACTGAATTAAACATGGCCCAATCGGAAGCGGTTTGCCTCAGGCTCCGGAAGGGCTTCTTCTTAATTAGACAGGGTGAATCCTCGCGAGGTTTTCGATATCACGCGGTGAGGCGGCGGTGTCTTCTTCGCGCTCTCGACAGTCCATGCTTCTGTTTTATCACCGGAAGTAGCTTGATTCTCTCACGGTCTGGCTCGGTGTTCCTCGACCTCGTGGGGCTTCTCGTTTCTCGTGACGGTTTACTCTCTCTTTCTGACAATTATACACATTTGTAATAGCCTACTAAAGATGGCTGTTAAATACAATGTAATTAATGGGGTTGAAAAACATTTGAATGATCGTTTCAAGCAGTAGATTATAATGTAGATAAGGCTGTTTTGAATGAAAACACGGTAGTTTTCAACACTGACTTCGCACCATAATTTCATTTGAAATAAGTAACACTCAAAAACAACTAATACTCACACACAACATAGTACTCAATTTATTGAAGTAGAAAACTCTAGAATAGAAGTTTGGCAGGCCAGTAACATGAAAGTAGACGTATCTGTCTTAGACGCAAGTTTCAGCCAAAGTCGGAGACAAAAATGCTTCAATGAATTAAGTCTGGGGAAAAACTTTGCCACGTTTTAGTTGATTGGAAACGGAGTTTTCAGCAAAGTTTGACACCTCTATTTGGCAAGAAACGATCTTTCAGGAGTGTTAACACTATTTTCATTTTGAAGGCTCTCTTCCATTTTTCTTCGTCAGAAGTTTTAGATCTAGATTAATATATGTTATAAATAAAACTTTCTATCTTGCCCTAGTCTCATGAATCTTCAACCATTGACCAGGAAAAAGATGTTTTAAGTTACCACTTTTAATTCTTTGACTTTTTGTATTAAATTTCTCTCAGGATTATTGTCCTACCTATAATCCACCATGAAAGATTGTTTGGGGTTAGTTAGTGCTTTTAATTTTCGTACTAATCCGTATTATCATTGATATTTCTTCGAATAATTAAGTTGGTTTTACTCTTAAATTCTTATTTGACTCACTATCGTTCTTCCATGAAGCATTTTGCCCCGTTGATATAAAGACTACACCTTTTGTTTACTATACTTTATATCGATGATCCTTTATTTGGAAGCATTTTTTTTACAGTCCGGTATTCTCATTCCTATCCAAGTTAAATTTCCGACAGCGAGAAATGAAGTCTCTCAATTTTTTCGTTTTTGGAGAAGTAGGGAACACATAATCATTGACTTGTCTATAAATTTCTTCTTCGAAGAAGTCAAAGAGACAGAGAGTAGCATTTAAATGGAAAGAAAAAGACATACGAAGACGGAAAATTTCATTAGATTTAAGATTATTATGAGCACGTGTTTCTTTTACCAGCGCATCAGTTATGACTTGGCAAATATCATCATGAGGTACTCGTTAAGATAATGTAACTTATGTTTTTTTTTAAAAACTCACAATCGTTGAAATACTATTTATTTATTATGTATGTAAAGGGTAGTAATAGGTGCTCTTTTTTCCCTATCTTTATTTCTAAAGTTTCATTATCGTCTATCTAAGTACATGACCATCGCGGAAAATATTTTACTTCTTTTATTTTATCGCCATCGAGTTTTTTATTGATTTCTCAGCTATCTCTGAATATTTCTTGTTTATATGTATTTTATTCATCTCAAATTTTCTTTGTGTCACTTAATCGAAGCGTAATCTCGATCCCACCATCTATCTGTGACAAACGGGCTAATCCCACTTCCAGACATGTAAAATTCCTTTTTACCCAGATGCTTCTCTTCGCTTTGATTAATTACGGTCTGCTTTTAAAGAAAGGCCCTAGTGGAGCAGAATCTGGCCACAGAGGCAAATATTTCAGAAAAAAGAAATACAGTGACGACCTAAAAATAAATGATAATAGCTTTTTTAAAAATAAAACTTTAGAATGGAATCAGTTGAAACTTACGAGTTGCTCAAACTTACGAGTATATGACGATGAATTTAAATATATTTTCGTTTTTAAAGCCATAGTAACAGCTACTGCATTTCCGACACGTTGACTTATGTCATCCATTATTATTCTTATTGGGATAGTCTCTCACTTACACAATACTTATGTTTGGCCTTTTTATCAAACAAATCAGGTATTAATATATTCAATATGCCTTCGAGGCACTGACCTCGTGAGGTCACTTTACTTGGTGTGATTTTCATACATATTTTCGGTGCTGATGTTTTAGCGTTTGCATTCAGATCTAATAACTGTACAACAGGCTGGTATTCCTTTGATAGACGCAATCTTCACGTAGGCATTTTCTTGCTAGATTTTCTGCTTCTATTTTATAATAGGTTGTTTCACATGAAATGCATTTTTTTAGGTTCAAAATGGAATAAAAGAAAAAAAATAGTGAATATTTAATCCGACTCTGATCTTATCTCATTTTTTTTAATTTTTAGGTCTAAATCTTTAGGTCTATTGGCCACAAATTCACCTAAAACAGAAATTAGTCCCTCCATCGTATTAAAACTTTTATGATTAATTTTAAATTCAAATTCAACCGTTTATATTTCATGGTGGAAACTATAGTTCAAATTAAACCTCTATTTGAATTTTGAGTTCAAATTAAATCTCTATTTGAATTTTGAGTTCAAATTGAACTTTTATTTTCAAATTGGAGTTCAAATTGAACTTTATTAATAATTTTGAGTTCAAATTAAACCTTTTTTTTGTCAATTTATAATTCAAATTGAGCCTTTGCTTTTGAATTTCGAGGTGAAATCTGAAGTTTTATTTTTGAATTTTGAGTTCAAATTGACCTTTCATTCTAATTTAGCGCTCAACTTGAACCTTTTATCATGAATTTGGAGTTCAAATTAAACTTTCTATTTTGAAGTTGGAGTTTTAATTAAACATTTTGTTGTCAATTTATTTATAGTTCAAATTGCTTAAAAAGATGGTAATCATTGAGTGAGATTTCGAATGAATATGGAGAATGATGCAAAACTTCTTCCAATTCTCTAAGATTAGACATAACCAGTTGAGAAGTGTGAGACATGGCATTGTATTGAAGGAGTATAGGCCAGGTATATTCACCAATGCAGGTTGTTTGATAACCAATCTTGGGTGCACTTCAGCATTCATTCGAAAATATGACTCGATTGAAAATTTTCCCATGGTTCGATTATTGGACGATTCCTTCAAAATTCCACCAAACTGTAATCATAACTCTCAGGCTTTAACAATGGCTAGGGCATATGAATTGCTCCTTCATTATTGCCTAGCTATTTAGTAGAACTTTAATTGTTATTGTATAAGATCCATTTTTATCACAGGTAACAATTCTCCCAAATGGTTTACTATTTTCTATCTCAAACTGAGTTGAAGTAGCTTCAAGGGGTTTCAATTTCTAATTTTCATTCAATCCATTTGAACCCACTTTTCTGATTTTGTATTTTTTGACCAACCCTATCGCCATGACTGACGTAATATTGTGGTTGCTGAATTCGTAACGCCTTGCTTATTGGTCACGACTTCCGTTAATTCTACATCACTGAGAACAGGTTTGGGCCTTCCTTGAGGTTCCATATCAGTGTCCTATATCCTTGTTTCCAGACCTGAACTTCAAAGAAACAAAGCTGAGCAATTCTTACGCTGTTCTTGGTCAGCAAGATGTACCTCTTAATTTGATTTACTACTTGAATTACTGCAAAAATGCTGTAATTTCATCAGTAAATAATTTATGTTAGGTTTTAAATTCATGATCTAAATAATCTAGACATTTCATGTCAAACAACGTAATATCTTTTGATTTTAATTCTATATTCATAAAGATGCTAGCGTGATATAACTTTCTCCATTCTTTAGCCTCTACTTGTAGATCAACACAAACAGTTACTTAAAATAATTGTATAAACTAAATATCTTTTGAATAGCTTAGTAAAAAGTAATCAATTACCCATTCTTCTATTATGTGCATTTAGTACCAGCTTCTTTTCCTCTTGGAAAGGTCCAATTTTCTTCAAGGATTACAAAGACAGATTCCATTGGGTTAACGGATATAATTATATGCAACGTAAGGGTCTCTCATGGCCCCCTTTTATGGGGAAAAGAGTATTAAGAGCTCATAGTCAGCTATCCTGCTTCTGAAATACGGCTCATTTTCTCTCAACCAGAAAATTTCCTCGTTCACTTCGTAGATTCCATCAGCTTCGTTGCTGTTTTCTCCTCATTACCTTCTTTCCCTGTAATTAGTTTTGGAATGACCCAACAAAAGATAAATAGCTCACAAAAATAGATTCAGAAATAAAAACAGCATTCGTAAAAGCGACAAAAGATTTCCTAAATTATCGGCAGTAGCCAAATTAGGGTTTCTCGGTTGTTTGTTTATTCGAACTTTTGAGTCGAACGATGCCCTTTTTTGGCTATTATTGTGTCACGTTAACCTTTACCACTTTGGATCTTTTTCTTTCAGTTGTTTCATTTACTATTTTTTTCGATATTGTTTAAAAAGATGATTTATTTGACTGTCCAATGATTGGAGGAAGGCTAGAGAGATAAAATCACTGATGGATTGAAGCGAATTTCTTTGGACATCAAGAACGATTCAATTAGCTTTTAATGTAGGTCTAGCAGTTTTTTTTATCCAGAAAAAAGATACTTTTCTTTAAATCATATGTATTAAGGGCCAATATATTAGACCCATGATATTTAACCATACTCTCCAGCAAAAGGCACAGATTAAACGATGGATCCTAATGGAATTTTAAGGAAACTCAACCAGCAGCTTGAAATAATCGATGAGTTTATTGACCACCTAAGAATATGTTGTGACAAAGTGCAATCCTTTTATTTTATCAGAATAATTGAGTTATGGAGATCTGGATGGACCATAGTAATAAACTAAAAATATCGCCCCATAGGTTAGAATTCGCTACTAATTTGATACTACATAGCAAAAAGGTTTCAATCATGCGAGGATTTTTGTAGAATTTTATTGAGAGACGAAGCATTGGCCGAGTAAAAATAATAAAACTTATAGCTGTCGTCATGGACTTTAAGGAATTTATTCTTTCAGTCCTATTTTTAATACATTTCCCTATTTATGCCCTTTACATACACAATTATTTCTTAATCGAATCTTCCTTGTCTCTTTCACAGAGCTGTATTAATTGATGAGAGATGTGTATGGAAATGAATGTTTCATCAAAAGATGCTGTGGCTGAGAGAAAAAAGTGTAGTGACTCTGAAAGAGTTTGTGTGACAAGAACTATGTTAACTTTACAAGTGAAGCGAGTCACGTATTGTAACTCGATATAAATGAACCTAACATAATGTTAAATTCACCGCGCGGCTCCCGATTTTTAATTGTGGCGAAAGATACAAGTTTATCTTCGAATCTTCTTTAGAGATTTTCATTTAATTATTGAGAAAGAAAAAGCGAGCGAGACTCTAATGCTAAAAAGGCAAGCAAAAGGTTTGAAATATAGTGAAAGTGGAAATGTGTTGTTGACGTAAAGTTGGTAAAAGGGGTTGTAATTGAGAGAGAAGAAAGGAGGAATGGTACATATCTCTTTAACCTGTTAAGTACTAAAACAAAGAAAGATTTCTCTACGTAAACGCAAGTTCAAAGTTCACTTTAGAAGATGTAGGAATCTGTTTATTAGTCAATTCTTTAAAAATCGCAATTGCATTTACCCTCAATTGTTTTTTACATGATCGCCATCAAATTAGAGTTTTATCTGCTTTCCGTATTTGGGATGAAATGGGATAAACGTGAATAAAATAAACTATTAGAAAAACAAAAGAATTACTTTTCCTAAGGTGATCCGATTTATAAGGTATAAATTCAGAATGAAATGCAATAAACATTACAATACCTCTTTTATTGGCTTCTAAACAATTTGAAATCTGAAACCAAATAGTAGTAGACGAAAAAGTTAGATTCTTGTATATTTCACAATTAAATATAATTATTTGTGGGGATTCTTTGATAATACAATGCTTACATTTATTATGTTTAGAATTCGTTAATATCTCTGTTTCTGATTGATAATATTTTAAATTTTGATGTACAAATCGTAGCAAACTGTAATAAAACGTTCATCAATCACTTGATCAGATGAAATTTAGTTGATTAAACAGCATATTTAGACTCATACAGTAGATGCGGTTGAATTCCTGCAGTGAGTTAATTTTAAATTATTTATTATTTTAAACAACTTTCCTAACCAGAGCAAATAATAGAAACTCTTACTTCTAATTCTGCAGCTGGCTAAACATAGGTAAAGTTCACTTGATTACAGCTATTTCGAAATTTTAGATTGCTCAACTGCGAGCAATTTTTTTATTTTTACCATTTAAAAACTCGCATCGTTCCGGACCTACAAACTAATCCGGCTATGGGAAGTATGTTTCTTAGGTACACATAACTCAGCACAACGACTATCAAGCACGTACACAACTTTCGTAGAGAGCAGGCGTAAAGTTTCAGGCGTGGAGGCAGTTTGAGGTAGCTGAAGGAAAAGAGTTTCAAGTTTATCACCGTTCCGACGGAAGCGTAGAATTACGGCAAAATCTGAAGGCAAACTCTTTTATCTTTTGTGTTCCAGTCGGAAGTTTCCATTACCACAGAAACTTTTCTCCAATTACTGAAAGTGGTCCAATTGGCACTACAAGAAGAAATATAAAACCCGACGTGCAAAATTAACCGAAAGCATAAACCTCTGCATTTTCTCGCTGGAAGATTACACCTTCTCCCGAGTACGCTTCTCCTTGGAGTTTTAAATTACAAGTTTTTTTAACACGCTGAATTTTCCCTCAGTTTTATACTTAATCTATCTACCATCTTTCTGATAATTATTTATTATTTTATGCAGACACAATGGGATGTCTAGCATGAGCAAGCGAGATTCCACTGGCCTCTGGAGAAATATGCACCATAGTCCCAACGCTCGCAGTTTGTCTTCCCACCTATTGCTTCCATGAGGATCCGAAGCTACATATATGACTTAGAACCTTTAATACTTCATCTATTATTCGAAGTAAAAATGCAGCTCTTCTCAGAAAAGACGCCGTTCTACCTCAAGGCGGAAGATTTTACTGTATGGCCTTCACCGGCGATCCCAAAGACAGCATCCCAATCCTCTTTGCTTATTTCCTCCGACTCACTCGTAAATCCATCTTCCTGCATCACTTGGATACTCTATAAGTAATCTACTTTTCGTTCATCAACACGACCATTACGCAAGAAATCTCTTCGAGTCGAACTCAAGTTCCTGCGGCGAAATTTCCATCCTCAATACTCTAAACCCGTTGGAAATATTGAAGAACAATAATAATTTAAACAGTAACGTATTAAGAGAAAGATAAGTATAATCCGCAGAATAGGTTTCATATAATCCTTCTCATTGAAATCATGATTAATCTGAATTGCCTAAATCATCAACCCCTGTATAACTCTATAATAATAATAATAATAATAATAATGAGTATTTCTAATGCGCCCTTCAGGGCTATTAGCTCTCACAGTGCGCAGGTTGTGTAGCGAGTGTAGAGAAAGTTTACAGTGAAGAAAAGCCAATTATGAAGAGATGAGTCTTCAGGAGACTGTTAACAGTACCAATGGAGGGAGAGGATCGGACTTCGGCAGGAAGGGCATTCCAGAGTATAGGAGCACAAACTGAGAAGGAAAGGTCACCCATCGAGCAGAGGACAGAACGAGGAGTGTTCAGGATGGGAGCGAGGTTAGACCCGAGTGCCCGAGGAGTTTGACGACGGAAGAGGGCAGACGAGATATAAGGTGTAGCCTCGATGTTTAGGGTCTTTTATGTGATGAGAAGAATTTTTTAGTGGGTACGGAAGCGAATAGTTAACCAGTGTAGCTCCTGTACAGATGTATCGAAGGAGAGAACCTGGGGTGGCGAAGGAGGATCCGGTCAGCATAGTTTTGAATTAGTTGTAGTGGGCGAAGTGAGGAAGAAGGGAGATTCACTAGAAGAGAATTGCAGTAGTATATGTGTGAGGTGACGAAGGTAAGAATAGCAGTCTCAAAGCTTGTCGAAATTAACACCAAGATTACTACTGATGGCAACAGAGAAGGCGACATTGGTTTCCCGAAGGTTAAGGGAGGGGAAGAAAGCTTTAGATTTCTCCACCATCGAAGCGGTACTAACAAGGAGAACTTCAGTTTTATCGTGGTTAAGTTTGAAAAAGTTTGCAGACAGCTATTCGTTTATGGAGGTGTAGGCTGAAACGAGCTTAGTAATTGATTAAGCGAAGGGCACAGGGGATGATGCAAGGTATATTTTTCTTATTTAGATTAATAAAGCACAAAAGATAATCTCGTTTTCGGAATCCTCCATCCAGAGATATAAATATAACCCTCATTTCTTGAGTATTCCACTGATGATCCTTTGGGCATCCACAGAGGTGTATACTACCGAGCAAAATAATAGAACGATTTTTCTTTTTTCAAATATTTTCAAAATATATGATTATTTTAATGTAATTTTTAGGGTACATAAAGAAATGGATTTAATATATTTTATTTAGATTTTATATGATAAAATTGTACATTCAAAAATTACACTAAATATACAAACAAAATAAGATATTGACACTTGCAAAATTAGAAAACTATCATTCAAAGAATTGCTAGGAATCAAATACAATATAAACCAAGTAGGATTTAACAAGGATCAAAATTAAAACACTTATTGAAGACTTTGTTTTCTATTACTTCGGATCAACGATGACCATAGGATCTAACCAGGATCTTGCAAAATTCTGGTGTTATTTTTTTCCATTATTGCTCAATTTTCGTCCACAAATCCGTAACAGTTGAAGGTTACTGGTCTTAAACTTTGTCTCCAATGAATTTCCAGATGTATTCAATTGGGTTCATGTCCGGGCTCTGAGCAGACCACTTCATTACTTTGATATCTTCCTGTTTAAAATAGTATTTTTAGTGCTTTGCAGCATGTCATGGTACGTTTACAGGACTAACTATTGCTGGCTAGTTCAGAGATGGTCGGAGTGAAATTATAACATGTTGTACGAGGTTTATATACGCATTCGCAAGTGCCCTTCTAAATATTCGCTTTATTGAACCAACTTCTTCAAACTAAAATCACCCAAACCTTGACGCTACCTCCTCCATTATTGGCAGAAATTATAACATATTTATGGTTGAGTATGCCACCTGCAGCGTGTCTAACAAAGCTTCGGCCATTAGATCCAACTAAATTACATAAATTTACTTTTTTCGCTAAAATGAATTCTCTCGCACTCTTCATTCCCTTCAAACAACATGAGCTTCAGGATATTTGAAGCTCTCCTTCTAGTTCTTCTTACTGATGATTGGTTTTGTCGCTGGAGAAAGAGTTTTTAAACTATATATATTGAGGCGACGAGAGAGTATGAAATGGGTTACTTTTTATCAAATATTGGTTTTTATTTTTAGAGAAATTCCTGCTGCAGTTGAGAAGGGATCCTTCATAGAGGACTGCCGAACGACTTTTGTTTCACAGAAGGTGGTTACGTGGGGTCGACTGACATTTGCAGGTGATTTATAGATTTTTGTTTTCATTTATTAATTTTGTAACACGCTGAAAAACACCCTTGGAGCTTCCTATCTCTCTTGAAGTCGCAGAAAGAGTCCTCCCCGATGTCTTCAAGTGAACAATTAATTCTCTGATGGAGCTCATGAGTTACTTTCAGGTATGGTGGCATCGCTGCAGAGTTAGTATGACAACAATGATTGCTTTACACTTCTTACTGACCTGGAAAATTTTGGCAGATGATTTCAAGAAATTTCTAGAATGTTCCTGAAAAATTCTCTTATGTTAGACTTGTCAATATCTTCTTCCTTTAGTTTATTTATTAAAATTTCTTGAATATCTATACGATTGTAACATATGTAATCTTCATAAAATATATTAAATGCATGCTTTTATGTAACATGGAAATTTCACTTACTTACTCATTATATTTTTTAAAAATATAGTGTATAAACATTGCTCACAAATTGGTGCTGGAATTAGAGCTTTAAAATAGTGACAGTCCAGCCACAAATAGTGTCAGAAGATTTGGTCATTGATTGACTGTTTTCAAATCATACCTTCTAATTTATTGGTTTCTAGAGAAAACTGGTTTATCGTAGGTGCTAAATTTAACCGTTGCTCGTCTCTCGAGAGAAAGTTTGAATATTCCATATTTCCGGATCATTCTCCTGATAATTGACTTAAGGGTGCAAGTCGCAATGACCCCTTTCTCTGCATTTGCCTGTTGTTGGTTATTTATAGCAGATATGAAACAGAATATGAGCGGGATATACTTAGGCACTTGCCAAAGACTTCCCAAGCGCAGTGCTCTAAAACCTGAGCGTGTTCTTCCTCTCCATGAAAAGAGGCGGAATAGAGGAGACAACCGAGGTATAAGTCTGTTTATACTCGCCCTTCCCCTTTCACCTACCTGCTATCATAGATGAGTTTCCCTCACATGGTTTAACCCACCTGCTGAAGAGGTTACCGGGGTGTGGCGCTTGGAGCCAGCATGTGAGAGTTGGATAGAGAATGAAGACGAGTCGACCTGACCATCTCACACCCCAGTGAGATGCAGTAGTCATGAGTAAATTGGTGCTATCTCTAATCAGTTCTCCTGATACATGGGAAAGTTTTCCTTTGTTAGAGTTCGAGTAAAAATAAGGTAGGTTTATAGTGGCGGGCTACTGACGCCAAATCTTACCGACCGGCGCGAGGAATTAAATCGTATAAACTAATCTAGGCATGCACAGAAGAAACTGCCTGCTTTGACACGCTTGTCTGCACTCCTAAACTTGTTATGGTTTAATTCTTGGCGCGGTCGGCGGCGATGGACCAAAAGGGTATACCTGTTCTCTTTCTGTACGTACCCTAACGATAGATTTATTCTCTCAATTCCACCCCTGTTCACGTTGAAGAAATAAACAACCCTTTGCCCGCGTATCAGGAGAATGACTCATAATTCTGGATTAACAAATATATGTGCTCTCCTGTTCAAGATTCATTGAGTAGTGATTAACAAGGAAAAATTCGTACCAGCTCCTCTCTAGCCCCTTCAACCGCAGTAATTGTACGTGACCTTATTTTATCCCCGAAGATAGCTTTGATATAACGAAAAAAATCTTTAACCTCGTTGCACTCCTCAACATGAGAACTACGAACCTAATTTTTCCAATGAGGTCACTTACTCATTAACAAAACGCTTTGGGAACTATTCCCGACACACAGCCAGAGAGTTTAGGCTGTTTTGTGCCTCTTTGGCACAAGATTGCCAAAGAGGCCGATACCCTTTCGAATTATTCAGGCTAATGGTAGTCACTGTAAACTCTTCCCCAGTGCCAGATGAGATTAGTGTTTCAAGAAAAAGCTTTCTCTTCTCACTAGAAATTCCAAAAAACTCTAGACTGAGATAATTCTAGTCTGTGGAATGTCCACAAACGCAGACTTTCGTTAAGCGACTAACCGACCGCCGTAGTTTCTCGTTTCATGTGCAGTCGTCTTAGTTATTGTTTGTACCAACGTAGGTTGAAGAAGAAAACTCCTCCTCAAACCTAGAACCAAGGATTAGGAGCAGCCTCAAACAACAAAAAGTTTTAATGTTGTATTTAGTCACCATTATTCGTTTTCTGGTTGATTCTTGAGCATTAGTGGGAAAAATAGGCCACCTTACTTCCCTCAATTGCAAGTCTCAAACGGATCCTGGATCGCAACATACGGTGAGTTAAGCATCATATTCAGCATGAGTTTAAGATACTTCCTCACCTAAGGTTCAATTTTGGCAAAGGTCTAACATCCTACCCTACTTGAAGCTGACTTTCGAACACATTTCGACCTAGTGGTAAACTTTAGGTAGCGTAGGCTTATAGATCTCCAGAGGGGTATTCTTTCAAAAGAAGGCTGCAAGGGGATGCCCTATGTAGCCTGATACATATGTTACCTGGTTGAATGGCACACATCAGCAAATATTTCCTGCAGTATCATACTAGATTGAGACAGTCTTGGATTTATTTCTTCTAAGCATTCCCATTTGACCCCTTTCTGCAGCCTTTTTACAAGCCTCTTTTCACTTATTGGCCGGTGGGTAGTTTTCAGGCTAGTTACGTACCAGATTTTGATCATTTATCTATGTTTACGGCTTAGACGGTGTCGTAGAGTCAAGGTCGTTGAGTGAACTTGTACTGACTTCCCTCAGACGGAACAGGCGGGGGAGTCAAAATGAGCGCGTAGGAAAATAATAACAAACTAGATGCGAGAGTTGGCTTAAGTTAAACAACTTCTAAGGGTTTTGGGTTGCCAGAAACTGGTAATAGAAAAATAATTTACAATATACAAAAATAAAGAATATAAGTAATTCTACAATGGATACACAACGCAGAAATAGGTAGGTCCGAGCTGGAAACCAGCTGTCGGACGAGAGGTCACGAGGTGTTGCTCCTGCGCGCTACCTGTTTTACGCGTTCTTTGGTGATTTTTTTCCCTATGTTCTCGTGCTTCTTCCATTCTAATTTTTTGTGCACGTGTATATGAATACATTTATTATTCGGTGCTTTTCTTTAATATCCGTTTATTAACGTTTTGAACACTTACGAAGTTACGCCTCTATTCTAAACTGATCCTATTTTTATTGTAATTTAGTAGTGCAGTGTTTTTCTATTTTATAGTATTGAATTAGTGATGGCGTCGCAAGAGACTGTGCTTGCATCAAGCCAAAGAGACTCAGCGGAGTCTATTGACTCTGAGCTCAATGAGGCTAAGCCTCATTCACCCTGGCCATTCCTTGGCAAGTGGGTGAAGTACAAGAAGATGGTTGGTGACAGATACATCTTCCACTGCTTGTCTTGCCTCCACAAGATCACTGAGGTGGAGGTGAACAAGGACACCAAGGCCAACCTGAATAGCCACTTCAACAGGATTCATCCTGACAAGGCAAAACAAGTTGATGAAGCGTTTAAGGCCAACGTTGGGACTGGCGGTCGCAGTAGGAACCGGTCCGGTCTATCAACCGATGACGAATCAACCAGCAAGAGGCAGCGGCAGATGTCCATCTCGGAGACCTTTGGCCTCATGGCCCAGGCCAGTGCCGTCTTGCAGTCCACCGTCGACAAGACAAATGTCAGGTTTGTGGTGGACAACATGCTGCCGCTGCATATTGTGGACAGTCAGAGCTTCAGGGACATTGTCCACACCCTCAACCCTAAGAAAGAGGTACCTTCCTAGGAGGACGCTGCGAAGGAGGATCTTCAAAATTTGTGAGGAGATAAGGGAGAGCCTCACCAGGTAAGAAACTAAGAAACGCTATATATAGTCAATAATCAATATTATATTATAATTCGGGATTTATCGATTTATCAGTTATCACCTTATCGGGCGATAAATCTATCGCAAGTTATCGATTATCGGTTATCGTCGATAAGGTTATCGTCATCGATTTATTGGTTATCGTGATGCATTTTTTCGTTATCGCGCCCACCAGTGGATAAGGCCCGCTCCTTCCCGGCACTTCGCGAGATGCACTTCCGCTGAGGTCACATAAATACTCAGACAAGGGCCACCAGACTTCAGTACAGTTGCGAGTACAGTTGCGGATAGCAGTATCTTGCAGACCCTTCTTCGTAGCACTCGCCATCGTGTGACCGCCAGCCCATGACGTGACAAAACGCCCTCGACTCTGTCTCGCTCGCAGCAGAAGACAAGGCTTTACGTCAGATAGACGCTAATCAACAGGCAAACATCTATTAACCTCGAGTCAGCTTCATTCTCGCCTGGCGTACTCCCTCGTTCATCTTCAGCGAGGTTAAATAAAGTATTTGCCATTGAGAAGCAAAGGCTGCAAATTTTTCCCCTCTGACAGTTATTAAGCAAACGATGGAGATCCTCCTATCAAACTTGCTCTATCAAATTATTGGTCAGCCAAATTGAATTTCAAAATTCATTTATTTTTTTACTCGTATGTATCAGATTTTAGAAATTATTACCCATTATTCGAAAGAAGAGTGTTTTCTAGTTTACATACTAGTATAGTCAAGTAAAAATGAAAAAAATCACAAAGCTAGAAAGAGAACATTAGGAAAAGAAAGGCTCGACTGCTAAACTACAAGAAACCAAATACAAACAAAAGAAAAATGACCCAATGTAAACACAAAAACCCCGAGAACAAAGGCTCCTATGCTATAAATAAAAATAATATAACCAAAAAGAAAAATAGAATGTAAAGCGAAAGCGTTGCCCAGGCAACCTGGAACATATCAGCATCACCCTCATTAAAAGTAATTTATCACAATCAAAAACTCTCCTCATTCATATCAACAACACCACTCATCCCTTACTTACACAATCTTTTCTCTCTCTATACTACACTTTCACCTCTTATTTTATCCTTATCCTTAGACTAGTACTGACTTGGCCTTCAACTAAGAAATATTAAATCCTTAGAAGTCGTTAAAATAAAATTATAATCCCTAGCATTATTTTAGGAAGGCACTTTTTTAACAGTTTGACTTAAAAAAACAACTTATTAGTTCGTGTTACTTTATCATCATCATCATCTTCATCACTTCATCACTTCATCATCATCATCACTAACTCTATAAGTTAAGAAGAGGATTTTTCTGAGTATTTGAATAATAATTTTATCTTAGTTTGGTTATGACTTAGGTTGTTTTTATCAAAGTTATTTCTAATAATTCTTTTATAATATAAAAAACCAAAATGGTGAAGTTCAAAAATAAATATAAGTATTGAAATTTTGTGAAATTTTTAAAACCCAAAGAATTACAAATGGTAAAGTTCAGAAAATTTATTTATATATGTCTTCTTCTATAACTATATTTTAGCAACGTGATACTTTGAAAGGGGTGGAACTTAGTTTAGAGTTCCTTCATAAAATTATTATAATTAGCAAAGTTCAGAAAATAAAATGAAAAATTTAACCATGGCTGCTTTGTTTTAGATTTTAAATTTTAATCTTTGTAGCGAAACGCAAGCTTTCCTGTAGGGGGAAGTGGCGAAGCCATTGCCTGGTATGTTTTTGTAATTTTATTTACATATTTGAACATAATGAATCTTTTTGAAATTGAAGGCTATTATTCAATGTTCTAGATTTTTTTAAAAGATAAAGTATTAGAAAAGAAAGAGATTTAGTGATATTTTCCAGAATTATTGAAATAAGGTTGTTTTTTCGTATACTTAATGATTTTATCAAAGTTATTTCTAACAGTTCAGAAAAATAAATATTATGATCGAATGCTTTGGAATAAAAAAAAACAAATCGTAAAGTTCAGAATTTTTTTTTTTGGGGGGGGCGTATATAAAAGCATATTTAAATAAAAGGAAAGAGCTCTAATGGTTGTTTTTTTCCGTATATCAAAAGAATTCCCATAAATTACTTTTATTCCTCTTTGGCTTAGGCAATAAGCATGGATCTGAAAATAACACCATGAGTAAATTGTTAGGAGATATGTAATGGAAAGCTTCTAAATATTTTAGATCAAGACCCCGTTGCTAGGAGCCAGATAGGCCTACGGTCTATCGGCTCTAGTGAAATCGATCCTCTTGTAAAATTATAACTTTATTCTTGGAAATGATGTATTGTTTTTCTTTACCCCTTTACGTCTTAAAAAAGGTTGGAAGATAAAGTGTTTAGTGAGAGTAGAGTAAACATTAGATCTTAAGAAAAAGTGGTGGAAAGGAATGAGTAAGAGTTAGTATCTTTTGCTGGCTGACCAGCCATCTCCTGGTTGCTTCTAATTTTCATTTTATTCTATTGTCATTCGTTCTTTACGTTAAGGCTCTCGATCCTCTATTATTTTTTGTTGAATTGGTTCTTTGGGTTTTATTTGAGTAATATGCAGTTGTTAATGTTTCCTTATTTTCTTTTACCATTGATCGTGATCTTCTTATTACGTGAATATTGGTGCGGGGTTGACTCCTTTAATCGGTCTCCCGCTCCTAAAGTTACCTCTGTTGTTCTTGTGGTATTCTACAGTATGAGAATCTCTAATTTTCTCTTTTCTTCATCACTAATAAGTACATTTAGCTTTTCCTATATCTTTGTATCTTTTTTATGTTGAGTTAGGTTTATTCGTTCCCACTATACTTCTTGATGCAGATCTTGCTGTTTGCGTCGATCTCTCCGTCTCTTGTTGGTAATTATCAAGACGTCGCTACTTTTCACTCTTCGTAAACGGCATTAGTATTGTGGAGTCGATTAAGTGGTATTGTTGGATATAGTAATAATCGATTTGCATAATGCATTATAAATTTTGGTCTTATTTTTTACATTGAGATTCCTGAGTTGGAACATTTTGCTAGAATGGCTTTTACTAGGTTAATTCTTTCTGAGACGTGTTTTTCGTATCCAATGGAGGTTATATTGAGACCCTAGAACTTTTCCCTCTCTTTGGTATCTATATCTGTCTTCATTAATGAGCACTTTCGATGTTTTTCTTCTTCCTATTGGAATGATGATAGACTTGTCTGGGTTTGTTATAATTTTCCACGTCTTTTCGTAATTGTTGATGTTTTCTATTTCTGTTGCTGTTCTTCTGACCATTGTTGGTGTGTGTCTATACTGACTGTTGGCGATGATCGATATATCACCTGCGAACTGTATATATTTGGTGTTCTCGAAGTCTGTATCTTGTAGATCCCTAGGAATATATACTGCATAATGTTGGGCTAAGGCATCTCCCTTGGGGGGCTCCCTGATGTATCTCAAATTCGGGTCCCCGTTGTTCTTCTATTGCAATGTGTGCTATGCGGTCCGTTAATAATCGCATACGCATTTTTGTTAGGTTTGTGGGGAGTCCTAACCTTTTTATCTTGATTTTTTGATCTTGTTTTTCTAAAAAAATAAATATTAAGAATATATGTTTTTTTCTTCTGCGGCTCATTTGATTGGATCTCCCACGATAATCTGAGGCAATGAAATGTTGAAACCACAAAAGTTGTCTCTTCAAACTATTTTGCCCATGACCTTAGGCCTGTAGCAGCACATTTTTCACTAAATGAGTTGGAAAATACATATATGAACGTTAAGGATACAGTGACTCACCCATGTGAACATCTGACCGCTACTATTTGCGTTCAGATGATTTCTATTATAAGGCGAAAATCATTGTGGGTAATTTCTTTTAATTAAAATGTTTTGAAAATGTTATTTTTCCTCTCTAAATTAGTCACATTCAGGAGAGTCAAGGCGTGTGGCAGGTGCGGAGTCAGAACGGCCAAAATGGGAGAACGCTTGGAGCATTAGGGAACGGGTGAGTGTAGAGTTTTATTTAGCCTATTCTGTTCTGCAACGAACTCTGATTTGCAATGGGATCTGCATGAAAAAATACGCAAATTTTAACATAATTTTCCCATTTAATCAATTACCTCCTTTAAAATACTAGAACAATATTATTTATAATATAGTAGGTAAAATCCTTGAAAAAGAAGGACTTTGGCTTTTGCTTTGCTGCTCTGCGAAAATTTGGTCGACCATTTTCCTCGTGTAACTTCTTATTTTTTTGCCACTGCATTGCATTGCATTAGCTTTTCTTATAGAGTTTCAAAACAAGTTTGTTATAGAAGCTATAAAATTAAGATAATTCCAATAGTTTCCCCTTTTTGTCTATATTTTAACTATCATTTCATACCGTGCTGATTTGGAGCATCTGCTTAGTTTTCCTCACTTCTAGCGTGACCTATGACTTAATTACTTTATCTTTCTCGATTTTATACTGCCTTTCTTTGCCATGTTTTATATTCTTTGTTTCCTTTGCCTCATCTCTCATCCATTTATTACTATGCTGTTGATCGTAATGAAATAACCTAGCTACATTTTTTTTTCTGTCACCCAGATGAATAAAGCCTCTTCTCTGTTATTCTGCAATGATAAAATTTAGGACTAAATTTCTTTCAATGTTTTACTTACACAAATTTAGGTCTTAAAATATACCAAAGCATTTAGAGAAATTAATTTTTTACTAATTTTCCCATTCCAATTGTAGCCTATTACATTTTATTGGGTTTCATATATTTAAAATATTCCAATGTATTTAAAAAAATTAACATTTCCCTAATTGCCACATCCCAAATGTATTTCGTTACATTTCATTGGGTTTCGAATATTTTCATTAATGGCTTTAAAAAAGATGCCAGCGAGAATCTGTATGAATTTTATAGAGTAACTAAAAGATTCTTGCGGATTTCAGTGGTATTTTTGTCCAAAATAACATTCACTAACAAATAACTATAAGGCGAGATAAGAACATGATGCTGTCATAGGTCACTCTGCTTGTGACTATTTTTCATCCAAAGGAATTAGCACTTTTTGAATGGATTATTGACCTATGGTGAGAAATTACCGTGATTCTAAATTTGAAATAAAAGCCCCTCTGTAAGGGCTAACAGATCTGAAGAACGACATATAGTTGAATTATATTTTTGATTATTAAAAAGATCCTATGAGTTGTCTGCTTATTCTGAGATAAAATTCAAACATAAATAAGGTGGCTGGTTTTCATTAACAGATAGCGATATGTTTTGGTAACGCGCCTTGAGCTTTGTTTATTACGAACTGCTACATATTCGCACAATTATCACTCGGACAGTAAACGCTGTACATCTTCAGCAAAGGATTATTTATTCATGATAATGCGAGACTTCATATTGCTCGCGCAGTATAAAATAAGTTACAAGGCGTAAATTACGACCTTCTAACACACACGCCATATTTTCTGGTTATGTAAACTTTTGATTCCAATCAATGTTTGTCTCTAGTTTATTGCATACACAGGTGTTTATTATAGCAATATTTGACAAGGGCAATAGCAGCTCTTCCTTAACTTAAATTTTAGATATTTAATGCAGGAATATATTTAAGCTGAATTGTTTAAATTAAAACTCATAAAAAAATGATGGTTACAATGCCTCCTGGTCTTATCTTTCGTCGAGTTCTTTTAAAAATTTCTAGGGTTCTAAGGTAAAACTGTTTTCCACCGTCATTATGTCAATAAAATCAAGCTTATGAAGATGTTGTACTACTGTTATTGCGATAAGTTTTAGATTTTATTGAGTTCTGAATTTTGTAACCAAGAGTGCTTTCATTAGATTTTCGATGATTAGTGACCTCATGTTTTTGTGAGACGAGCTAGCATGATTAGGAGGAAACTCAACTTTTGTTTTGTTATTTTCAACCAATTAGTTTAATATTTTGTTAATGGTGGAAATGATTATTAACAGATTTCTCATGTTAATAATTGAAAAGAATATGCCAACCCTTTTGCTGGAACATTCTGACAACTGATAGGCCAAAAATCGGTCATCTTTAAAGATAAAATAAGATTTCTCGCTTTTGACTTGTCTTTCGATCCGTATTTTACATGTAATGAAACTAAAAAGAAAATAGTATTAGTCAGAAAATAGGAGCGTCTTTGAACTTATTCCAGCCCTCTATAGAATCATCATGAAAAAGTCAAGAGTGCTTGAAGAGTATGGCTAATTTCTACGTTATTACGATGTTCTACAGTAATTGATACCTTAAATTAATTGCCTCGACTTTTGATAGGTAGTGTAGTGACACTTACCTTTGGTTCAAGGATGCAATATTGTAATTTGTTTGTAAGGTATCTTTCGGTCAGAAGAATTGCTTATAGCACCTGAACTTTCACGGGCCGTTCGCTTTATTATCAACTTAAGAATTACTGCTCAGAAAATGACAAAGACCAAGAAAACTACTCTAGCGTGAATATAAAACTGATCATTCAATCAAAATATACTTTCTTTAGTGGCTTATTTTCGGGTGCTTTATTCCGAAATGATTTTTACATATCTTTCATAACTTTTTCATTAGAGAACAAAAATAATGCTTCTATCCAGAACCTAAATCACTGACCAGTATCTTTATTGGGGCTTTATTTTATAGGAAATTGAGTAGTTTATTATTCTGTGAACAAATAAAAGAAAAAGAGATGGACCAGATATTAAAAGGCTAGACAAACTAACATAATTTTATTCCGTAAAATAAATAACATAAGTTCAATAAGTGTACCAGCAATAAAATTATAGATCAAACAAGATATAAAAAACATAACTTAACACAACACAATAATATCCAGTTTTACTTAAAAAATTCCTTAGTTATTTAATGGTATCATCTTGGTTACACATAATGACTCCGCAGCAAAAATGCGTCCTTATCACTATCAAAGAGGCCATTCAAATTATAGTCTTCCCCTACTAATGTTTCTGAGTTATCTAGAATTAAGGAGAGATCTCTTACGTAGCTTTTTATTTTCCTTTGTCTACGAATCTGTGATTTTGAAATTTGAAGAAAACAAAGATAGCTTCATTGATCTTGATTAGATGTAGCCAGAAAGTGGATAATATTAAAACGTTGGAGTATGAAACATTATTTTGGGTCTTAATCGGAGTGTGACAGCGTGGTTGTCTTAACCCTAGCAAATTGTTGCTGTTGATAGCGTGACAAGATTATTAGTTTTTTAATATGTGTGTACGATTATATGAGAGCGATTACATGCATTTACATGTAAATCATTTGGGCTATTTATGCAAAATAAAATGTAGTTTTCTCTAGTTTTTGATGGCTTTCTTAATTCGGTTAATGTAGTACGGTTAGGTTCATATGGTGTCGGCGTGCCTCATTTTTTTGAACACCCACCTGTTCAAAAGTATTTTTTATGGCGGTATGTTCGTTTATTAACTTTTTTTAAGACTCATAAATACAGAAGAGTTTAAGACGTAATTGCTACACGCTACATCTGGTTAATCTGCCTTTGGTTCTCGTTTCCTCCTCCACCCAACTCTCTTATAAGGCAGGTGGAGATGGGTGAACAACCAGATTGGATTGATATATCGTCAGTGAGATATTAACGTCATTGATGAATATTGAAATTATATGATAGCGAAATTCATAGTGGCTACCTATGTAATTGCATCGCCGTTAAACAAAATCACGAGAGGCCGAAGTCCAGAAAGTTAGAATCGCGAAAAACAAAATACAAAACAGCAAAAATAACGAAACTCATAATCCCCCAAACCAGAAATCCGCCAAAGCTGAAATCATGACCGTCGGAATCCCCAAAACCCAAATCCAGAATGACAGAATCCGAAAATGCCTCGATTTGTTTTAAGCAAAATTGGTGGCGTATTGTTGATTAGTTAAGGGTACGCTCTATTTTTTGTATATTTCCAAGGTTTTACCTTTACCAATTTTAACAAAAGTAGTATCTAAAATTTCTAAATGTAAAGAAGTTTAATATATTTGAAAATATCCAACAACGTTTGCAAAATAAAGATGAATCACAGATCGCTACATGTTAGTCAAAGGATAGATTATGGATAAGTGCCCGTGTATATTCCAAAATTGGTCGATGGTCCCGGTATCATTTATGATTCAATTTCTGCTTGCGTTCAATTTGTCACGTCCTTCATTCAGAAGTTACAATTTTACCCATTTCTTCCATCTTCATAAAGGGTGTAGCAGAGATTGTCGTTTAAAAACAAAGGCGACGTCCAATTGTCTACTCGGTTTGAGGGTTATTCGGAATTTCGGTTTTTTGAGATTATGAACTTTGCAATTTTGAATTAGAGGATTATCACTCAAATCTGTTTTAAGAATCCTAGCATTGTATTATCGAAAGAAGTTCATAAGCTGCGAAAGGAAATTTCAAATTTAATCCTGTGGTAATGTTGCTTATCGCCTTATAAATACCTATCAACCGAACTAAGAAGAGTTAGCACCTCATAAATATTTGCTTCATGGTTATCAGGCGTGTCGCTCTCTCTCTCTTGTTTGAAGTTATTTTCTTTTCTCTCTTGCATTTTGGAGATAAGGAATTTGTTAAGGCAATTTTTAATCAGTCTTTATACAGCTGAAGGATGGAGTGTGATGCTCCGAAGCTAGTCCTTTACTCGCAAATAAAAAAAGTCGTTCTCCCTCAAAGCTTTTATCTTTTCACTCAAACTGGTGAAACTTATCAAAAGCAAATAATTGATTTGTGCCCCAATGGTAAACTAAAATTAAATTTAAAGAGAATAACCTTCTCCAATACTATTCATGTCTGCCGGAAGAGTAAATATATTTTACAAAAGGCAAGATTTCAGTTTGGGAGGGTATATAAAACGCTGAATAAACTTTTTCGAAAATGAAACTAGTGACATCCAAGCTCGGCTCAATGCTTAGCTATGAGTTTGTTCACCAATCTTTGAGGCTTTCTCTTACTAATATCGAAATTAATAAGATAAATATGGTTAATTGCCTATCTATTCCTATCTTGTCTTCTTATCTACGATGAAGTATAAAATGAACTTTTAAATATATAACTTTTATACAACATAACAATACATATATTGTTTAGTAGTGTCCCATTCATATCTGTAAGCTAAATTCGATTGAAACGTGAATTATTTTAAATAATATGAATAATTCTAAAATGATATTGTATAAACAAGGTTCGGGAATTGTTATAGCAACATTCAATATAAATTGAAACACACGACTCTTAAATAAAGAAAGACCTTAGTTTTTAAAGAGGTGAATAAACTATTGATTAAACTTAGCGAACAAAAAAAGCATTATTCATTGAAATTGAAAAATAGAGACCACATTTGCGAAATATACATAGTTATAACTTAGTTTAGAGTAGAGATTAATTCCTAGATACTTTATTTGACCCAGGTGTTTTATTTGTCTCAAATTATTTTGACTAGAATTGTAGTGCTTCTAAGATAAATGACAATGCAGCAATATTTATAAGGTCTTGTAATACCTGTGAGGATGGGACTAAAGGGACTAAAAGGTTTTAGTGCGAGTGAGGAACGGGCGAATGCTATTCGGTATTAGAAGTGCACATGGAGTGGGTTGACCTATGCCTATTTTTCTCAGGGATGGATTTCTTACTCGAAGAGACAGTAGGGAACACGTATTTTATTGAATGATATCTGACACTTGATTGTAAGTAATTTTTGTGCGCTGAAAACGAATTTCACCTCGGTTTGGCTCTATCAGGTCCTGATTCTTGTAAACAGCTCATGCGCCATTTTCCAGGTATTTTAAAATTAGGACTAAAAATGAAGTCACGCGTTAACATTTATTTCCAATTTTCGTGAATACATGCAGTTCAAACTATTTAAAATTACATTATAACGATATAAATGACTTAAAATAAAACAAAACAAGGAAATATGAAGCTTTCACGCTCGTAAAAGTTTCGTTTATAGGACCTTTTAGAGTATTTGGTTGTTCACGGCAGGTCTCTTTCCAAGCACCAGCAATAATCAGCAATCATGTGGCAATCCCAGCCTCCTTGATAACGCTCCTCCATAATTTTAACATCTTGTTGGAATCTCTCCTCTTGTTCGTCACTTACACTACCTAAATACTTGGAAAATGGTTAAGATAACTATTCAAAAAATCCATTTTTATGCTTATATTGCAACCTAGCTCTTTCTAGTCCCTTAAAAGTTTTCTTACAATTTCTTCGTAGTTATCTGCCCTATAATTCCGTAAAAGGCTTTTTATCAAGTCCACGAATGAGAATTAGGCATTTCTTTCGCGTTCTTTCATGACATTAGGAAAACTGCTGTCATTAATTAATGTTCTTATTTGTGGACCGTTTAAAATTCCAGCTTTGGTTTTTTCATAACTTAAACTTAGAATTTTGAAATTATGTGTTGGAATCACTGTATCTAAAGCTTTTACATATTGTTTCATGAGACCTAGGTTGATTTTTTATCTGCTCACTAAAGGTGGATTCATTACATTTCTTTCTCCGACAGTAAGTGGTTTTCGTGCTGGCCAGATTTGTTTAGAATAATGTTCTTCCTTAGCTTTGCTATCCCATAAGCAAAGGAATAGGGATATTTAGTATACCCTGCAGGTTGCTCTAGCAGAAAATTGACCATTTTTCAGGTAACACATATTATCCACTCGTGCTCCTTATATTTGATAAGTTTTAAAACAGTTTCTATATGCTCATACTTTTTGTTTAATGGTGCTGAATACCCAATTAGTATCTAGCTGTATAGATTGCGATTATGCAGCAACACACTTTTAAGACTTCTTTTGGAATGTCTAAAAACAAACGCCAATCACTTGCATTGTTAGATTGAACCCCCATCTCTTTTAAAAACCTGGTATGTCGCAGCAATATGCTAAACTATGCTCTGTCCAAAAATATTTAAAAAGTTCATTTTCTTTGTTTCTGTAAAATGATATGTATGTGTTTGAACTAAGCATGTTTTCCTGTTTAAGTCTACAAGCTAAACTTTCCGCAGCCTTTTTTGGTAAATTTAGATCTCTTACAAGATCCTTCAACTCGGCCTGGTTAAACCTCTGCTGATTACTTTCACTCACAACTTCGTTGGAGTCGAATTCAGTGTCTGACTCCTCAGAGTGCATAACAATATTTTCAGAAACATCTTCAACAAATTTCTGTGATGGCGGACTCTTAAATTTAGAATACGAATTTCATTTGAATGTAGCACAGGTCATATTGCGGTGTCGGAATTTGGGTACTCGATAAAATGTTTATTTTTCTTAGTGAAGCCCGAAGTCTTGACAAAGCAGAAGTAGCAATCCGTCTCATAGCTAGTAGTCTCTCGCTACACCTGAAATGG
This sequence comes from Ceratothoa steindachneri, assembly GCA_963969495.1. NCBI lineage: Eukaryota > Metazoa > Arthropoda > Malacostraca > Isopoda > Cymothoidae > Ceratothoa > Ceratothoa steindachneri. The sequence continues at coordinate 69,592,487 of OZ018329.1, read as the reverse complement.
AAAAAAAAACTGTGAAGCGTTAACAAAAGCGAATTTTATAAAAAGTTGTTTATGTACCTAAGTTACAATATTACACTTAGGTAATTTACAGTACACAAATGACTAAGTTACGTAGTTTAATTTTTATGGAATCGTAAACTTACCATCGGAATCGGAAATACAAAAAGTATTTTTGACTCCGAACCCTTCGTCTAATGTCGCAGTCTCTCAATACATACATTGCAGGCTTTATATGGAACCCATTATTTATCTTAATCCCCCAGTTTTATGACAAAATAAGTATAGAAGTCACGAAGTCCGTCATATTTCCTCGTTGATGTGGAAGTGTAAAATTTCCAGATATGTATCAAAATGAATCAGGAGAGTTTTTGCATATGAACTTTCTAGTGCTTGAGGACATTTCAATTCCTTATTTTCAAAATCTGAAATGTGAAAGCAAACATTAGTTTACATAGGTACTAATAGCTAATTGTAATGTGCAAGAGGAAGTGTGTTGAACAAAATCAGGACCTGATAGAGCACAACGGAGTAAAAGTTCGTGCTCAGCGCGCCCAAATTACGCATAATTAACTGTCAAATATAAGTCAATAAACAAAAAGTGTAAATTTGTTCCGCATTTGACCCTGCATGATTTCACTGCTTATTCCACAAGAGGAAGATTTTCAGCAACCAAATCTTACGTAAACATTCGAGTCATTTACATACACTTAATTACACGAATTTAGTATGGAGGGACTCTGCTTTTAATCTTTCATTAATTACACCATATTTTAACTCGAGAATTTTTTTTATTTCTTCGATTTTAAGGGTTTGTATATTAAACTAGACCAAGAGCAGGTTTCGGGATATGGGCAAAAGTTTTGGTAATAATTTCTCGATAGGAGTATATTTTAACTTTGGAATTTTTGAAAACAAAATGATGAAGTTCAGAAAAAATAAATATCATTATCAAATATTTTGGAATTAAAAAAAGGAATTACAAATAGTGAAGTTCAGAAAATTTATTAAAATTTAGGCATGGCTGTTTCTTTTAACTTTTCGCATATTCAAAAATTTCATCGAAGTTATTTCTAAAATATATTGTCAATTTTATTCTTTAGCAGGAGAAAATAGCTACTAGCAAATTTAATGAGCGAAAAAGTGTCTTTAAGATTGTTTTTCTGTATTTCAAAAGAAAGAATTCCAATAATAAAATTTCTTCCCTTTAGGCCTATCAAATAAGCATCGACGTGAAAAGAGATGGAACAAGAGTAAATTATTAGGAGATATGTACTGGAAACATGAAAAACTTCTTATAGACCGAAACCCCGTTGCCTGACCCGGATAGGGCGTAGGCCAGAGAACGATGGTCTGCATGCGAAGTGCAAGCCCATCCTGTAAGAAGGAGTGGTGATGCCGTTCCTCTAATTTAGTCAGTCAAAATCTTTAATAACATCTATCGAGATATAATGCACGAAAACTATTTAATAATAAAATCATAGGAAATAAAGGAATTTACAGTGACAGGTACCTCGAACTGGCTAATTTCCTACGAAGATCAACCCAAGGTACCCAATGATGCAATGGGGTTAGTATAGCAACGAGTATCCAATTTCACACTTCATTTTACACACCTGGGGAATGCTCCCGTTTCACGTTAAATAAGTGACTTTGTCCAATAGAACAAGTGATACACTTCCTTTATAGGGCTGTAGATTGGTCTATTGAAGACAGTTATTTGCTTTGTGTTGATGAACAGCGTGGCACATCCGTGCCAGATGCAGTATGAAGGTGGTAGTCATTTTAGATTAGAAATCAACGTTGAATGTCTAATTTAAATCATTTAAAAATCCCATACAACAGAAAATGAGGGGAAAAGTTTCTTCGTGTCAATTCAAACAAAGGTCTGTCTGGCCGGTAATGTATATAAGGGCCAAACGGAAGAAAAGTAACTCAGTCCTCCTTTGGAAGAGGCTGGTAACGGACCGTCTGGTATGTCTCTCCGCCTCTCTTTCTCTTCCTCTGTTTGTCACTCTCTTCCTTCCTTTCACTACTCATTCTTTTAATTTCTCGAACACACCTTATGCGTGTCTGGTCTTTTTTTATTAGTTTTGTGTCAGCTTGTAAATTCTGCCTCACCCCGAACTTCTTAGACTTTATTCACGATTGTTCCGGCATTCGTACAAAGTGTGGCGCGAATTTCCCATCAAAGCATCGTTTGATATTACGACTCTGCGAGTTAAGAATCAGCTACGAATCCACCCTAACTTGTACCCTGTATACATTCGTCAATATACTGGTGTATTTGTGTGTGTGAGCGTAAGTGTTTGTGCATAACTTAGAATAAAAGGATCATGGATTTAAACATCCGCTCATCTCTGTTCGTGCTATCGATGAACTTGTAATTAAATACACGATTATTCAGGATTAATAGTGAGAAGTAAGCATAATAGTGCAGCATTAGTTAGTGTGATGCATTGAAGAAGCAAAATATAATAAACACTTACGAATAATTACATTTAGGTTTGGATTAAAATCAAGAAAGCGGGGTGAGATTAAAGGAAAAATAGCATGAATTTAATGTATAGATTATAGATTTATTAATCGTTGTTCTTTGCTTCACTGCCTAATTTATATTTAAATAGGTAAAACATTGGGATAAAGATGCGTATTTAGATGCAAGTAGGAAATATATAGTTTTAAGTTATTTCAATGAATTTTGATTTATAGAGATTCAGTACTTAAGGATTCATTCAGTTATATATAGTTCACAAAGTCGAATATTTCATCCTAAAAAGCTAACTTATATTAATGGTATCTACTTCATTTTTTTTTTCTTGTTTACTTCAGTATTCATTTAATTTTGACAAAAATTCCAAATTCAAGTTAAAATTCAGCTGATAATCTTAAGAGGCCTGATTAATAGGCAGCAAAACACGTTCCATATTTAATGAAGCAAAAAATATCAGTTTAACTAAAAATCACTATTTACGAATACCAGTTTTTAATGGCGACTTAAATGGTATAGTTAAAGGATGTGTTCTCTGTAACATATTTATTGCTCCTAAGTATGTAAAATATGTGAATAAATGTAAAATTGCAAACAGGAATTCGACTTGATCACGAATACGAAAGATTTATTATAAAGTTTCGCTATACGAGTAAAGGAAACTTTAATGAAATATTTATACAAAAGACAAAAAGTTTAATTGAAGTATATTAATCTGAGTGATTTGTATGTAAATGTAAAATGATTGAATTATAATTGAGTGCTGTGTCCAAAGTTGTATGAAAGTTTGTATTATCCTTAAGCTTGTATTGACATTCAACTTTTTTGTGTTGCGGGAACAGTGGTAGGGAGTATATACGTCTCTTTGAAGCAAGGCGTTACAAAGGTCTTTCAAGATCCTTTTAAAAAGAATTAAACCAAAAAGGCGATTTGCAAGAACTCATTTAATATCGATTTTCTGATTGCTGGGGTATTGCAAACCCTTTCGTGCCATGGATCCTGGAAATCTCTTCCACATCATCACTAATAGCACCCTTCTTGGTAAGTTGCGGACCGTTTTCAATTAATTTAAAATAGTAAAGATTTGATACTCTGTTTGGGTTGCTACTAACATCAACCATAGCCTCAAGGTGGGGATGTGGATATTAACCTAACGGTTAGCTTGGTGGTCATGAAAAGCGAAGAGCTCTTGATGGCATGAGTTCGAACCCCACCTATTTTTCACTCTCTTCAACGGGTAAAAGAGTTTATACTGTTTTACTCCGTTTCTATCTCTCTTTCTCTCTCTTATTTACTTTTTAATCAGTATATGATTCTTTTTTGGTTTTATAGAAAAAGAAAAAGAAGACAAAATTCATTGTGTGTTATCTTTCCTTATTTCCTATAGGTTACTGATTATATACTATGTTATGTTTATTTTGATTTCCCGTTCATAGCTTCATGGTTCGGCAGAAAATACTCCCCACCACCCCGAAATAGGATAGGTGGACATTAACGCAACTGAATCTACCTCTTTTTGCCCTTTTAAACTCAAGGCTACCCATCATTTTGTCCACACGGAATGGACCTTCAACGCCACGGGGTTGTATGAGGAGTAGCATCTCGTCCAGTTAGGGTTTCGCCTGGACAAAAATCTCCAAGCAAGCCTCTTCACCTCCCGCCTCTCCATGCACACTTCTCTTACCAAATATTTTGGCTAACACTCTTCCTCTTTCCCACATCACTTATACCCTCACGTTCCATCAAACACTCGGATCACTGCTCGACTGCCATTGCTTTCGCAGGATCAAACTTACAGGTGCGCAACTTCAAGGCTTCGACAAACAGTTTCCCACCAAAGTGTGCTCTGCGAACATCAGCGTAATTAAATTGACTCATTTATGCCAGCCCTTGTACAAGATGCGCTGGGGGAGGTTATGGACATTCTTCATGACCCACATACAGGTATGAGAGAGAGGAGAATTGTAAAAATAACTCGTCTGGTAAAGTAAAGTGGTTTGTTTTGGGGGGTCAGTCAGGATGAGAGATGTAGGTGAAGTTTTGATAAGATAAGAAAGAAAAATGTTGGTAAAATAGGTAATATTTCTACAACGAAATATTTGAGTGAAAATATTTTTCCACCGAAATATTTTAACTGTATTTCATCAGAGCGAAATTCCAGTTTACTCCCATATTATGTATACATATATTCATTGAAGAAAAGTTCTGAAAGAGAGAGTTTGTGTATTCTGTTTCGTTGAGTTTTATCGCAGGTGTATTTTAATAAAATGAAAGCCTGATTATTCCTTTTATATTATTTCTATAACTATTTTTCCCCATATCATTCTTTTATCAGTGACCTAGTTCATATTAACATTTATTCGTCTTCTATAAGGTATAATAGAGGCAATAATGAATGTATTATGTTTTTAGTTTATCGATAAAAAATGAATTATCGTAATTAAAAAGAGATGTAATCGACAGAAAAAGAATGAGAAACAAATGAAAAAGATGTTGTAACAACAATGAAGAATGGAAAAAGAAAGCCACAAGATAAGTTGTTAATCCTGAAGGTTTTAACAAACGGGAGGAAGTTCAAGTAATGAATACATATATGAGGCACAAATAAAACAATCACTGTAGTTTAGAGACCTGACCCTACCATAAGGGACGTTAATTAGCGAATGGATCTCACCCTTTCCCTACAATTCTAATGGCCTTAGCAGAGCTCAAACGCTCACATATTCTCCTTCATGTTTTTTATCTGTAAAATGCTCTCACAAAGGTAAAGAAATAGGAGGACATTTCAAACAGTAGCAAGGCACTGGGATACACATCCATCAGTGAATATAGGCTATGAGAAAGAAAGGAGGTGAAATAGCGTCAAAAATTGAGAATAGTGGGGCGGGCAAATATAAAAAAAAGCAAAAAAAAGAAAAGAAAGATCTCTGGTGAAAGGGTATCTCTATAGTTAATCATTTTTTTAAATTTATTTATTTATTATTTGTTTTGAGGGGGATTTTGTTTTCTCAACACTTTTAACAGAATTCAAGCCTTTGAAGTTTTCTTTATTAGTATTATTACGATAGTAATAATATTATAGCAAGGGTTTTGTTACGGAGACGAGAAATCGGTCTTCTTCCGTATTTTTGTACTTATGTAGATCACGAAAATGATATTCCATTTTCACAAAGAGACTCGATTTTAGCATAAATTTTGAATGTTAAATTAATAAAATATTGAACTCAACATATATATATATATATATATATATATATATATATATATATATATATATATATATATATATATATATATATATTTATATATATATAGTGCTGTGCAAATTAATTGGGACATCTAAAGAATTTAAAATTTTTCTAACACACCCCTGCTATAGGTGATTCTTGCGTGATCAATCAGTTATACTGAGTGGCTATGGTAACACTTTGCAAACCTCGGTTGCCAAGGACAACGAACAAAACAAAGACTGCAATGAGTGCAGTCATTAACAGGCTAGCTTCCGGGATGAACGTTACCCCCAAGAATAGAGCAAAAGTTGTAGCATTGTGTGAAGATGATGATATGTGAATTCTGGAGAGAGCCAGTAAGCTAAGGCTGACCTAGTCGACTGTGGGTCGAATTATCAAGAAAAACGAAGTCACCAAGAATCCAGAAGTGAAAACAGGTGGATTATGTGGTCGAAAAATAAAAACAAATGTACACGATGACAAAATATTGCCACGCAATAGTCCAAAAGACACGTGGAAGACCAGCCAAGACTTACAGCGTGATTTATTAGCTGCTGGTATCCACATCAACACGTCGTAAACAAAATTTTCTTGAAACCAGCAGAACTGCGCGAAGACCACTAAAGACAGCCCTCTTTACTATTGGTATGAAGGTGAAACGTTTGACTTGGGCCAAGAAATACAAAGAATGGACCGAAGAAGATTGGAAAAAGGTGATTTTCTCTGATGAGATCCACTTCGAAGTCCATGGCATCCGATCACACGTGGAAAGGCGCAGTGCAAGAGAGCCAGTGAGAACGGGGCACATCCAGCAAGCCCCCAAACACCCCATGAAGAAGACGTTTTTGGGTAGTTCACGGCAAATGGCACTAAGCCACTAGTACTAGTGGAAGGAATGATGAATTTTGCAAGTATCAAGAAACCTTAAGAAAGTATCTACTCCCGACACTTCAGCGACGCTTTCCAAACGGTACTGTCATCTTTCGGCACGACAACGGCTGTCGTAGGTCGAGGTTAGATCCCAACCTTTTCCGAATTCATCAGCCCGAGAGAGAGAGGGCTATGAACGGATTAGTCCGCTATGAGAGTGGGTGAAATTATAATTACCGATCAGAATGCAATTAAGTTTTATAGTGTACTTTAGGTTGGCCAACGCTTAGCTGTCTTGGAAGGTTCTGGGGTAATAGAAACGGGGTACAAAAATATACTTTACTACTATGCAAATCATATATTAAAAAAATTAAGGGAGATTTTAAGAAAGGTTTGAAAACATAGGAAATGTACACGAGTCTCGGCTTCAAAGAGCGATTTGGGCGGTGTTGACCGCCATACACACAAACGGAGAATTGACAGATGGGGCGCTTAAAGGACCTTGAACGCACGCAAAGCAAAATGGCCGAGGCTTAAAAGACGCAGACGGGATAGCTTGCACAGGAGAGTTGCGCATTTTGGTTACCTTAGTGATTGGTCCGAGGGAGTAATCCTGCCTTGTAAGGGATGGCGCAAAGTCCAAAATAATAGTCTCTTGACGAACGACTATTAAACGAGATGAACTCAAATTAGATTTAGAACACCGAATCCAGAAATTGACGCGTCACGTTCATGGAACGGGTATCAATGAGTACGGGATTGACTCACACGAGCTCTAAGATAATAGACGGAGCTTGATGGGTTCTGCAATGGTTCGCAAGAACTACGGGGACATGAATATGGCGGATACTTGTGGACATAGGCGGTTACTGGCGTCCATGTCTGGCTTCGAACATTTTATAGGGGTGAGAAGGAGGGACATTTTTTCGCGCCTAAAGGGGCGGGGTACCAGCTGACAGACGCTTTGCTACGCGAAGTGACCTTTTCCTTACTCACACCATCGCTGGATAATCCCAGGCGGGACCTTTCGTGCTCTTAAACACATCTCAGCCTTCCGCGAAGGCGGGACTTCAGCCCATAACGGCCTTCGTTAGCATGGATTAAAAAGATCGCACAGGTGTGTCTTCTCTCTCTTCTCTCCTTGAAAGGGGCAACCGCCAGATCTTTTCTCGCTCTTGATCTGACACGCCTCCATCCCCAGATTGAACTTCAGGGGAGGAAGTCACATCGGAAAATAATTAATAGGAGATTGTACCTTATGGTCGCGTGACCATAGTGGTTAAATTTGAGGACACCTGGAGCAAATTTTCAAACGGAACAAAAATAAAAATAGTGGAACTAGTTGTTTTGGTTGTTTTTGTGTGTGTGTGTCGTACATCTATACAGATTAGATAATACTACAGCATGGTTTCCAAAAGATAATTTTTGTCAATGATACGCTTAAATTGTGCTCACTTGCCCAAGGGTAATGTCATCTAAGGTTATATAAAGCTAACAATAAAAAGATATAAAAAGAATTTACGATATACAAACAAAGCAAAAATAAAGAGAAAAGAAAGATACGCGGCCACGTATTATACGGTTGAATATAAAAATTTACTTTACGAAAAAAGAAGAAAAACGAAAAAATGGCTCAGAATTAGGTTAGAAGAGGGTCCAACAGGTTTCTACTTAAGCTATTGGCCTCAGTTATCGGTGCCTTTTATACATTTTAAATCTTTGTATTCCCCAAACTATAGCGAGCGCTTCTCTCTCTTAATCAGAGCATAATTTCTTTCGCGCGCGAGTAATTTTCGGTTGGCAAAAAGTGACGAGGAAACTTTCGCCGTTATTCCAATACTGTGGGAGGACACATCCTATCCTATTATTTCTGGCGTTGGTGCTCATGCCAAACGGGTTGTCCAGGTTAGGGAGACGGAGGTTAGTAGCGGATGCCAATTTTCCTTTGAGTTGGTTAAAGCTGTGAATTGACAACGGCGTCTAATCGAGGCGTCCGGGGGCCTTTTTCTTTAATAGCTCGAAAAGGGGGGCGGATATAGCAACGAAGTTTGTGATAGAAAGGTTTGAGGCCGCTTAATTTCAACTGTTATCACATGTTATTTAGAAACACGATGCTACCCACGTGCATCTTCGACTTGAAGCCGGGCTCATTATCGCCACCACCCGAGTCAATATTGAACCAAGGAGGTTTATTATTCCTCCCCCGTTCGCCCCATGCACCGATCACGCCAAATTGAGTTAGGCTTATATGCAGAACAGGTATTGTTCTCATGCACGGCTGTCCATTCCCTCGAAACCCCCACTCCATTGTCCCCTACACCAAGGGGATGTCTCGACTATTTATACGGAAACTTTACCACTAAGATGAGATTCGAAAACCAGATTTTCTTAGCGAGACATCATTACGATCCACTCTCACCTTGAGCACCAAGGGCCCTCTACCTTGAAATCGACCATCATTGTCCAGAAGAGGACAATATCCCTTAAGTGCCAAGGTTTGAGCCTTCAAGACGCCAAGTCCACAAGGCTTCCCCTGTTGTTCAGAAAGAGAACAACGTTAGAACAGCCATTGTTCTTTGAGCCCGTTGACAGGAGACGATTCTCTCCCTCCCCTCCTGTTGTTCAGAAAGAGAATAACATTATAACAGCCATTGTTCTTCGAGCCCGTTGACAAGAAACGGTTCTCATTCCCCCTGTTGTTCAGAAGAGAGCAACGTAGAACAGCGATTGTTCTTCAAGCCCGTTCGTCAAGAAACGGTTCTTATTCCCAAGACGTGACGTCAGGATCATTTAATTCCCCCCTCCCCCCTTCCTTCGGCTGAACCTCGCCAGCGGACTGTAGATTCCTTCGCGTCGCCTTCATCTGCACAACACGTGTTATTACGTAAGCTGAACATTAACTTTGGGTATTTAACCTTTTTGTCAACCCTATCCTGTGCTTTAAATGGTTTAGCGAACCATCCCATCCCTTTAATTTTTATTTGTTTTACCTTTTTAAATCTCTTCCAAATCTTAATCCTCGGATTAGCTAGATTTCCAACGACCCTTTTATTTTCTGTTTATGTCAATATTTTTTTCCGTTTTGTGTGTTGTTGATAGTTTTATTAATAAAACTCTATTTTATTAATGATAGCCATATTATTATCCTTGAGCTCAGTTCCACTTCTTAAGCATATTGAAGATAAATAATATTGGTCAACCCAGACACCACGCACTCTAAATATAAATGAATAGTTCCCTCAACGAATAGTCATATATGGTATATCGTCGAGAGTCCATTCTACGACATATATATATATATATATACTATTTTAAATTTTGTATCAAGTGTGTAAAGTGTGAAAACATGGGCTCAGTCGAGTAAAGCATAGTGTTATTCATTATAAGAATAGAGTATAGTAGTTCCCTTTTGTTTTAACGATTGCTATCCCCTTTTTTGAAACTTAAGAAGCTGGAGTAGCTCAAGGAACTGTTATAATCATTTGTTTGCGTTTTTTTTGTGTGATTTTAGTCATTGGTTATTTAGATCGAGAAACCAATCACGAATAGGTCAGTGCCCATATTCAGGTAGGCTAACTCTCTAAAAGGCATAATTCTTATTGCAAGGAATTTTAGTTGGTTGACTATTGCGCCCCCAAGTGCAAAGATGACTCAGTTTGAAATCTTTAAAGCGCAAGGAGAATCCTTGGGACTTTCCGGAAAAGAATTAATTGAGTACATTCAAGAGGAGCAAAGAACGGAAAGAGAAAGTTAAGAGAAGAAAGAGAAAGAGAAAAAAAAGAAAGAGAAATCCAACGAGAAGAAAGAGAGGAACGGAAAAGACATGCTGAGCTTCACCATCAGATTGAATTAGCTCGTGTTGAAGCCGAAATACAATCAGCCAGTTCCTGTTCAGAAGCCCCGCCCAATCTCGCACTTAAGCTCCCCAATTTCAAGGATGGAGACGATTTTGGAGCATTTTTAGCCCACTTCGAAAAGATTCTTGAGATCAATGACTTGGATCTGGATGCTGAAGGTGTAGCAAGATTACTTGCCTTGTTAAATTGTAAATTGCGCGAAATTTTCATATCTTTACCATCTGAGTGTACAATTAACTACAGCACCTTAAAAGCTGAGTTATTGGACGCTCATAATATGACTCCCTATTTTTACCCGCCAAGAATTTCGAGGAGGTCGTATTAAACCCGGGCAGACGTTCCGTCAATTTGGATACATTCTTCAGAGGAATTTTAAATTTTGGTTAGAATCCTCAAAGGTTGATCCTAACTACGAGTCCTTATCAGACTTCGTGTTGCGGGATCAATTTTTGGCGTCTCTCCCGACGGAGCTCCGCGCGTTCGTCAAGGACCGTCGGTGCCAGACCTTCAAAGAATGTACCGAAGAAGCGGATGTCTATGCCGCAAGCCATAGTTTATACCCCAAGGAGAATCGAACTTTTCACCAACCCCCAACCAGGAAAGAAGGAAGGATTCGCGCCCCTTCCCAGGAAAGCTGACGAAGTTTCCGAGCCCCGTAAAACCCCAAAACTTCTTTCCCCAAAACCAACAACGGGACTCTAAACCTACCGTTAAGATTTCTCCTCCATCACTCTTCCCGAAGCGACCAATCATATGCTTCACCTGTGGTGTAGAAAACCACATGAGCTGGAATTGCCCACAAAATTCTAGGCTTAAAGGCGGACCATCCCACCAAGTCCACCAGATTAATGCCACCCCGGCTTCCCCGGTGGTGCAGGCCTAAGCAGCAACTTCTCCCCCTCCGTCAGGCCACCAAGTAAATTTTATTTTAGATAAAAGTTCATCGGGAACTTTGAAATTTGAGGAGGGCAGCGTGAACGGCTGCCGAGTATCGACTCTCGTCAGGGACAAAGGGTGTACGTGTTTCATCGTGTCCGACGAGCTCCTTCCCCCAGTCGACGCTAACCACGAAAAGTATGCGGGGGTACATGACTACCTTGGGCGGGCGAACCAATTCCCCGTCGTTAGATGTTACCTGCAGTGTCAATATTATAATGGCTGGGCTGAAGTCATTTCAGCACCCATACAGTTCTGTTCCGTACTTATAGGACAGAGCCCCCAAGTAAGTTCCAACCCTGTGTCTCAGGCCGCCCTTCCTCGAAGCCGAGCTAAGAAAGAAGCCCGGGAGCCCGTCCCCCTCAGAACCCCGATACCGTCCAAATTCCCGGAGATCCTTAACCAGGACTTTAGGACGGCACAAAAGGAGTGTGAATTACTAACACCCTTAGGTGATAAGGCCCAAAACCAGGACACGGATACTGTCCATGGACCCAAAGAAAAAAAGTACCCCCAACGCGCCCATGGAGATACGTTCGTAGCACTGGGCGAAACATCGGCGCTTGAAGAGGATTACCCCGCAGAGTCCCTTAATGTAATACAGACAGTGTGCATCCAACCTGATGCCGATTACCCTCTTCCTTCCCTACCAGGCGAGCCTTTTGAACCCTCTGACCTGGATATCGACGCGCAGCTGACACCACATCAAAAGAGTCAGCTACAAGAACTATTATGTCAGTTCGATGACGTGTTTTCAGAGAAGCCTGGATGCGCTACTAGTTTCGAGCATGATATCAAATTAACAACCTTAGAACCAGTCCGTTCAAAACCCTATCCCATGCCGATTTATTTAAGCCAAGCTTTTAACGCTGAAGTTGATAATTTAATTAGTTTAGACATAATAGAACCTTCCACCTCTAGTTATTGTTTCCCAATCGTCATGGTCAAGAAACCTGATGGCTCTTATCGGATGTGCTCGACTTCCGGAAGTTAAATTCGGAAACTGTGTTTGACGCCGAGCCCATCCCGTTGGTAGACCAAAACCTCCACCTTTTTGAAAACGCCAAGTTCATCTCAGAACTCAATTTGTTCCAAGGCGTATTATCCAATTCTCCTCCGGCCCGATGTGAAAGCATATACCGCTTTTGCAACGGAGAAAGGCTTAATGCAATTTAAGCGCCTTCCTTTTGGCCTTTCGACTGCTTGTAGCAACTATAACCGTCTCAAGAAAAGGTTGTTAGATGGACTTCCGAATGTATCCTTTCACTTCGATAACGTCTACGTTGCTACTCGTGAATGGAGTCACCATTTAACTACCTTATTCGCTCTCTTCGAGCGACTGCGCGAAAATGGCTTCACCATTGGCCCCAGCAAATGCCATTTTGCCCACGAAACTATAAAATACTTGGGTTTCAAAATAGGAAAAAGCCAGCTAGGTCCACAGGAGGACAAGATTAAGGCAATCGCCGACATGTCACTCCCGATTACAAAGAAGCAATTAAGATCGTTTTTAGGATCAGCTTCTTACTATCGGCGATTTGTCCCGAATTTCACTGCAATTTCGGCACCCCTCAGCTCCCTTTTAAAAAAGAATTCCCCCGATAGTCTACGTTGGAATGATGTCGCTGTTTCCCATTTTAATCAGCTCAAGAGTAAGCTCATTTCTGCCCCCATTTTAAAGTTGCCCAACCGGAAAAATCCTTTGGGATTAAGACCGACGCGAGCAACGAGGGCATTGGAGGTGTACTCCTTTAATATGAGGATGACGGAACGAGTCATCCAGTTGCATATGCTAGTCGCCAATTATTACCACGCGAAAAGAGATATGCCACTATAGAGAAGGATGCTCTATCAATTATCTGGATTATAGACAAATTCAAAATGTTCTTGATAGAAAAAGAATTTCAGATAGAAACCGACCACCGCCCGTTGGCCTATATTCGGAATGTACGACACACCAACGGCTGAATTATGCGCTGGAGTTTACTCTTGCAAGAGTATCAATTTAAGATAAATTATATAAAAGGTTCCGATAACCAGGTCGCTGACGCACTCAGTAGGAATGCGTTACCGAATAGCGTAGATTAATTGTATTCGTAGGATTAGGATCTCCATGTATGTATATACCGTCTTGTACGACTTAAATTAGATTCTCTTGTAATAGAACTAGTTAATGTATATGTTTGAATTTTGTACCGCTCAATGTCTATTTTTTTTGTATGTATATATATTGGTACCCATTAAATTACGTATAAATTATTTTGTCCCATATATACTAATTTTATATCATTTCATTGTTCCATGCCCCTTTTATGATTGTTTGTATTAAAGGTTAGTTTCCCCTAAATCAAAAGATCAAAATAATCATATGTATGGAGGTAATACTAGTTAGGTGCATGAAGGTACGGTCAGTACAAGAAAACGAGTTCCCCACAACGGAGCTCTATCGTTGTCCCTTCTCTCTTTTTTTCGAAGTGGAAACTTCCCCCGGAATGGAGGGGTGTGATAGAACGGTTTGAGGCCGCTTAATTTCAACGTTATCACATGTTGTTTAGAAACACGATGCTACCCACGTTCATCTTCGCCTCTAAGCCAGGCGCATTATCGCCACCACCTGAGTCAATATTGAACCAAGGAGGTTTATTATTCCTCCCCCGTTCGCCCCATGCACCGATCACGCCAGATTGAGTTAGGCTTATGGGAAGACAGGGTATTGTTCTCAGGCGCATCTTTGCATTCCCTCGAAGCCCCCACTCCATTGTCCCCTACGCCAAGGGGATGTCTCGACTATTTATACGGAAACTTTACCACTAAGATGAGATTCGAAATCCAGAATTTCTTCGCGAGAAATCACTACGATCCACTCTCACCTTGAGCACCAAGGGCCCTCTACCTCGAGATCCACCATCATTGTCCAGAAGAGGACAATATCCCTTGAGTGCCAAGGTTCGAGCCTTCAAGACGCCAAGTCCACAAGCCTTCCCCTGTTGTTCAGAAAGAGAACAACGTTAGAACAGCCATTGTTCTTTGAGCCCGTAGACAAGAGATGGTTCTCACCCCCCCCTGTTGTTCAGAATAGAACAACGTAGAACAGCCATTGTTCTTCAAGCCCGTTCGTCAAAAAACGGTTCTCATTTCCAAGACGCCATGTCAGGATCATTTAATTCCCCCCCCCCCCCTTCGGCTGAAACTCGCCAGCGGACCGTAGATTCCTTCGCGTCGCCTTCCTCTGCACAACACGTGCAATTACGTAAGCTGAACATTACCTTTGGGTATTTAACCTTTTTGTCAACGCTATCCTGTGCTTTAAATGGTTTAGCGAACCATCCCATCCCTTTAATTTTTATTTGTTTTAACTTTTTAAATCTCTTCCAAATCTTAATCCTTGGATTAGCTAGATTTCCCACGACCCTTTCCATTCTCTGTTTATGTCAATATTTTCCGTTTTGTGTGTTGTTGATAGTTTTATTAATAAAACTCTATTTTATTAATGATAGTCATATTATTATCCTTGAGCTCAGTTCCAATTCTTAAGCATATTGAAGATAAATAATATCGGTCAACCCAGACACCACGCACTCTAAATATAAATGAATAGTTACCTCAACGAATAGTCATATATGGTATATCGTCGAGAGTCCATTCTACGACAAAGTTTGATATGAAGCGATGATAGAACGATGCTGAGCCCATGAAGGATCACAGCTGCTTTTTTTAGCGAGCAGGGGCATATCCACAATGGCCCAAAGCTTCTCTTGCTGGGAAGAAAACTGGTCATTTCTGATATAGAACCCTAGGTAAACGAAGTTCCCAAAAGCTAAGTGGCACTTGCTGGGGCCAATTGTCAAATTGTGCTCACAGAGTTTATATAGAAAGGCTTGGAGGGTGGACAAAAGTTGATTCCAATCTTGGGTAGCCACATAGACATTATCAAAATAGAAGGTGACGTTGGGTAGGCCTTCTAGGATTCTTCTCATTATCCGATTATAGTTGCTGCAACCAGTAACCAGACTAAAAGAGGGCCGATGGAACTGCATCAGCCCCTTCTCAGTGGGGAAACCAGTAAATTTCTTTACTCCCTTTCTCAGGGAAATCTGATAATAGGCCTTGAATAAGTTTAATTCGGAGGTGAATTTGGCCTTCTCAAAAAGGTGGAGGTTTTGATATAGGGTGGGGTTTGGTTCTGTATCGAATACGGTAACCGAATATAGCTTCGTAAAATCGATGCACATGCAATAAGAACCATCGGCCTTCTTATCAATGACAACCGGGGAACAAAAGATCGACTCCCAAGGTTCGATAATCTGCAACCTTAAAAGTTTATACACCTCGTCATTAAATGCTTCCCGGAGTTGTATGGGCAGTGGGCATGGTTTGGAACGGAAAAGTTCCTGGATAGTTAATTGAATGTTGTGCCTAAAATGGGTGGCACAACCGGGGATCTTGGTGATGACTTCACTAAAGAGACTCAGGAGCGTTTGGAATTGATTCCTTTGAAGAGAGGATAGCTGGTGGAATATCTTAATTTCTACAGACAGGGAATTATTAGTGTCGGTCAAGGCATGCAACGGGTATTTCCTGTTTTGCTGCACACAGGCGACTTGAACTAAGCACAAGGTGTCCAGTGGGTAACCAGATTTCATTAGGGACTCTTCGTCAATTGCCACTATCTGGTTGATGCTCGCGCTTCTGTGGTACCGCTTGAGCATGTTAACATGGAACAGCCTTCTTCCTGACGGAGGCTTAAAATGAGGGAGGGGGGTAGCTTTCACAGGAGAGTGTTGCGTTGCGGTTACCTCGAAGATTTGGTCCGAGTAAGTAATCCTGCCTTGTTAGGGACGGCGCAGAGTCCAAAATAATAGTCTTTTGACGAACTACTATTAAACGAGATGAATTCAAATTTGGCCTACGGATTTACGGATTTCGAACACTGAATCGAGAATTTGACCGGTCGCGTTCGGGTAATGGGTACCAATGAGTAAGGGGTTGACTCACGCGAGTTCTAGGAGAATAAACGGAAATTAAAGGATTTTGCAAGGTTTCGCGTAGAACTTCAGGGACGGGAAGATGGCGGATACTCGCGGACACAGGCGGTTATTGGCGTCCAAGTCTGGTGTCGGACGTTTTATTGGGGTGAGACGGAGGGGCTTTTTCTCACGCCTGAAGGGGTAGGGTTCCAGTTGATAGACACTTCGCCGGGCGAAGTGAACTTTGCTTGACTCACACCATTTGGGGATAATCCCCGGCGGGACCTTTCGTGCTCATAAGCACATCTCAGCCTTCCGTGATGGATCTTCAGCCCATCACGGCCTTCGGGATTTTGCGGCTTCGTTAGCGTGGATTAAGAAGATCGTCCAGGTGTGTATTTTCTCTCTCTCTCTCTCCTTGAAAAGGGCGACCACGCGCGTCTTTTCTCGCTCTCTCTCTCTCTGACAATGCCCCTTGCCACGTCTGCCCTAAAATGCAGTGTTTCTTCCAAGCCGAGAAGATTACGGTACTGAAATGGCATGGCAATTAACCAGACCTTAATTCAATTGAGAATCTGTGGGCAATCATCAAACAGAGGACCATGACAAAGGACTGCTTCACAATGGAAAAGCTGATATGTATTGTTATGCAGGCCTGATATCACTATGAGGAAGTACAATATATGATCCAGAAATTAGTGGAATCTATGGTAAATGTGATTGCTAACGGTTAATAAACCAAAGGGAGGACATATTTATTATTAAATATCAATATCAAGATGATATGCATGCTATGATTTTGAGAAAAATACATGAATAGTGAAATTTTCTTTTCTATCACATTCCCAAATAATTTACACAGCACTATATATATATATATATATATATATATATGTGGTTAAGTAAGGGTAATAGTAAGAATTCCTTAATCTGCTAAAAGAAGTCTTAGGAAGTACCTCAACCCTCTTCAGGAGCGCCCCCCATACGACTGAGCTTTATCCATTATTCTAAAAAAGAAATTTCAAGAAGCTTAAATATATATATATATATATATATATATATATATATATATATATATATATATATATATATATATATATATGCATAATTGTTCTAGGGTGACCGTGAAGAGGGCACGCCAGAAAATCGGGATACGCATCCCAGTGCAGGGTTAAATAAACAAAATCGAGTGCGGTGCACCTAAATAATCAATTCTTATAGGTTCTGTGATTCGGGAAATCAATGGTAGAAAAATATATAACTACTATAAACGAAGAAAATATTAATAGCACAAGTAAACAAATGACAATAAATAAAATGAGACCCGGAGTACCAAATGGGGGGAGGTAATACAAATGAGTCGACGGGTAGGAGGGTCCGAGAGAGTATGCACGGTGATTGTTTCCAGACAAAATGTGAAAGTGCAATTATCGGGGAGACTCATGTAAAGCATAATTGACTGGAGGCTTGAATACGGCGAGTAAACGGAGCGCTGCAAAGTTGAACCTGCAAGATTCCTTCTTCTTTAACCTCGCTGAAGAATTGAGCGAGGAAGTACTCCAGTCGATGAACGAAGTCGATTACAGAGTGATAGATGCCTGTCCCTTTCTATCGTCTTTCCGCGAAAACTCTGGCCTTAGATACGAGCTAGGCCGGATACTGCTTTCTCAAAGCTTTTCTCGAAGTTTATATACTGCTATGGCGGAAGCGGGTCGTCGGGGGCGCCCAAAAGGGGACGTGGATCTCATTAGACTTGGCACGCCTGAGCGGATGATAGTCTCGGCTGCTTCACAGCTTTGCGCAAAAGTCCTTGGTGCTCTGGGTCTGGCGTCGGTCAGACGATGAGACGAGAAGATAAAGAGAACACATCTGTGTAAGCCGACCGATGTCTGGCTGTGAAGATGCATCTTTTTAGGCGCTACAGGTAAACCTTGGATTGGGCGGAAGGGGTAAATATTCTCTCTGTGACAATAATGAACTTTGAAGCTTCTTCCAAACCTGAGTTAAGTAAAAATTACGAAACTGCGGACAATGCAAGAAAAATCGATTTCGATCATTTATAAATCGCGTGAAAACGTGCATAGATGAGAGAAATTAATTCTTGTATTTACAAATAGATCTCATACTTTAGAAAACTGAGACACGTCAATTTACTTTCACTGGAAGATCAACATTTGCACGGCCACCTTAATGAAGTCTCTAAAATAATTAATTGGCTTACTACTATAAAGTTTGAGCTAGATAACCAAGGGTAACAGTTTCAAGTACGCAAACAATAGATTTACCACCCCGATAACACAAAATGTTTTTTAGAAAATAATAGCGACTTTGATGGCTTCCCTAGAATGTCGTCGAAAGCACTAAAGTAAATAGGTTTAAGGATGCAATCGATCAATATTAATTTATAATATGACCTTGCAGAAATAGGAGGCATGAAAGATTCTTATCAATAATAAGCTCTTCTTTTTCGTTCATTCACCTCTCACGTCTATTCTCTCCATTCTTTAATGAACTAGCCTAGAGTTGATCCGAGTAAGCCTTAAGATTTAACGTTTACTTCACTAAATATCGTTAGAAACATTAAGTGCCACCCAAATCTATTGTAAATATCACTGGCTTTTTTATGACCACAAGTTCCAATTTAATCATCCAGACCATTATTCCGAAATTAAACTTCCAAGTTCATGGTAGAAGACAAGCCAAGTTGTCCCCCTTTCAAATATTTTATAAGAAGGCGTACCACCAAATGAAAATTATCTTTTCTTTCTGTCCAAGACCCTTATAATAAAATTATGGTTGAATAATCTTTACATCGGATTCATGTCAAATATGTCGGTGAACTTCGCCTCAAGGATTCCTTTTGAGCTAGTTACTTACGTTAGATAGTTAAGTTCTGGTCCATGAAAATATTAATATACTTGCAGATACTCCTTTTCAAAGTGCGAGTGAAATTTGGGAAAAAACTAAAAACTATTCCTTAAGCATTTAAAACTGGTGTGGGTGATATCCTTTTTCTTTTCAACAACGAGCTTTACTTACAACATGAAGTCATGGCCATGGGTTCTCTAGTGAGTCCCTCCTTTGCCAACAGCTTTTTTGTGTCAGCATGAAACACGGTGGCTAGAAAAATGTCCTCCCTAATTTAAACTATTTTGCTTGAGAAGATATAATAAGGAATGTTTCTTTATTTTGAAGCACAAATCTCATGCACACTTATTTCTTAACTTTATTAACCAAAAACATCCGGAAATGGAAACGAAAAAAATCTCTTAGATGTTAACGTTGTTCGAGTGAGCTCAGCTTTTAATCTATATATTTATAGAAAACCCACTACCATCAAATTGAGTAAAAGTTGTTTAGCAGCTCTTCTAGTCACTCAAATTAACTAAGATTATAAGTCGAATTTTAGGAGCCTACCATATTTGCTCAAACTGGTTAGCTTTTTATGATGAAATCAATTATTTAAGGGATTTCTTTCATTTCAATTAATATCCCCATTTCACGTTTGATAAAGTAGTGTCTCAATTTCTGTTTAAAATATATTAGCTCCCAACAATTATAACAACTGTGCCAAAGCAAAAGGTTTTCTTAAGACTACCCCATTTCGAACATTTAACATTTACGTTTATTAAACTTCTCTCTAACCTCACAATCCACTTCCCACAATGTAAGGTTTGTGTAGTAATTCTAACCCTGTTTCTTTACATTCTTTATTTCGACATAAAGAGCCAGTTTTTATGGGCTTGCAATCCTGTGTAATTTACAATTATACCTGCACGACCTGACATAGTGGTTATATGGGCCAAAGTAGCTTGCAACTAAATGCAAGATCGCATACCACTTGGGTTTCTCTCACTGGAATGGCATTCCCAACCAAGAAGTTTCCTCCATTAAGTAATCTCTGAAAATCACCAACATCCTCTTAAAACCCTAATTTAAATAATTACATCTAAATTAAACTACTCACCGTATAATTAACGAATCTATAAATCCATCAATAGACCAACTGAACATTTTTTGTAATTTGTTTTCTAGTGTTAGGTAATCTAACAATTCCGACGATACATGCTAGTCACCATTTGTAATTTATTTACATGTGTTTTTGCCTTAATATTTAACTTTTTATTATTTTAACTTGGCACAGTTTGTTGTAATTCATGCTACTGGTTATTTTGTATTAAAAAAAATCTTTTGTGTCTTCCTCTCTTGTTTTGGCAAGTTTAACACATATTGTTTTATGTAATTTACCTATCGTCATTAATCTTTTACATGCCTCTCAATATTTATATCAATACTGGTTTACCTTTCATTTCTCCGCTTTTTTAATTTAAACAATTATTAAATGTATTTTAATACTTTTTGTTAATAATTATATATATTTCTTTTGTATGTTTTAAGGTACTCCATTGTTGAGGTGGTATGTTATTCTTCTTGAGAGTGTAGTTTCGGTCATTCCGATATACGAGTTAGGTAAGAGCTCACATTGTCCTTATAAGGTACATGTATACTCATATATCAAATAGGTCCTTTATTTTGGTTGAGGTGGAGGTTTTTGGTTATTTTGGACGAAAAGGGTTGATGTCCGATAATTTTGATAGTAGATAGTTAGTGCGATCTTTTTTTCGGCATTAGTGGGTTTTATTCGTCGGTTAATGATGTCCTTGATTGCTCTCTTGTCTGCATTGTGTTCTTGTAAAAGAGTTCTATAATGTTTTTCTTGACAGTATTTCGGTTCTTCTGGGGTTCTGATAGGTACCATCGGTCCATTTTCATTCTTATAGCTGTCTGTATTTCTTTATTGGAGAATCCGTTGTTAACGAGTAACTGGGTGGTTCTCTCAAGTTCATGTGTGTATCCTTCCATGCAGTGCAGTGGGTGAAGGCACGGTTAATATACGATGTGATCATGCTTGTTCGGTAGCGTTTAGGGCATTCACTCTCTGCATTTGTGCAAAGTCTGGGGTTGGTGGCTTTAATATTTACTTTGGTCGTTATTGTTTCATTAATATTGGTAGTGAGGATGTCTAAAAATGGTAATTGGTTGTTTTGGCTTTCTTCGATGGTGTAGATGAGGTAAGAACATTCTTTAAAGGCTCCTTCCAGCTTATGTATTTTTTCTTCTGTACTTCTGATTAAATTCAGTATTATACCTTTGCTGACGTCCACAATTGATAATTTTCTGATGTGTGAAAAAAAACGGATGTTAGTGTGAACTCCTTTATGAGATGCTATTATTTATTATTATTGTTGTGTAAGATAAACATTATTAATCACCAATGCCCCTTTTTCACACCACTCAAAGGGAAGAGTTCAGGTTACTTCCCTCCATCCATTTTTATTCTGGATCTGCCACTGATCTCGAGACTCATTTATTTTTCAAGATTTAATTTTCCCTAAATAATCTATTTTCTTATTTGGTTTTACGTTATCATAAAAAAATGAGTTACGGATAGAATATTCATGCCCAGCAAATTTTTCTGATGAATTTGGTTTAAATTTAGAGTTTAATTTAAATATTTGAAGCATTAAACTTTACATAATAGTAATTTAAGATCATTGCAATGCTTATATTTAGAATTCGTGAGACGTGAAATTAAAGATTGCGATATTTCTGATGTCGTTTGGCCTAAACTGTTCATCAATTCAAGTCTTGGATTAATCTTGAGCTACTGGCCAACTTCTGTATTTAATGGAAGTAAATCGGCCAAGAAAATCAGCCTTTATTCACTGAAGCATGTAGTTTCATCTTCCACGAATAGACACTTGTTTGTTTTAATTTGGTCACTAGGAAATATATATAATTTTTAAGAAGAGAAATCGATATTTTTTTATTTATATCAACAAACATTAACCCCTTGTGATTGCTAGATGTTTTGACCAAACAAAGTGTAAAAGACGAGATAAGAATTTCGGCAATTGCATTGAGTCTGTTTACATAAGACTCTTGGCCAACTCTTGATTGATTCAGCCAACTTGCGGGTGACTGCCAATTTTCCTACACTCTGGAAACTGAGTAAATCGCGACAGGTCTGAAAATTTATGCTCTCTCTAGGGCCAAACTTGTCACATCTTTTTTACAATACTCAACTCTCCTTTTAAATATTTTCTGAGTTAAAATGGGCTGCCATCGTGGTGCATGAATATGGTACACTCAAGTTAAATTTGATGTTTTTTGGCAATGGCATATTTTGGGCCCATATCGGCTAAATTCCTGTCCTTGAAACTCAGAAATCAGATTTTCATTTAGCCTTTGATAGTTGGAAAATTGCAATTCAATAGTTTTCAAAGATTCAAATGCATTAATAAAATACATATATAATTAAAAGAAAGAAGTTTTTATTCTAACTGATTTATATTTGTTTATCCTACGACATAGATATATAAATTAACGGAAATGATTTCTCTGTTCAATTAAAAAATTAATCGTTAAAGATTTAGGCGTCATCGGTATCACTTGAAAGAAAAATAGGTAAAAGATTATAGTTAAATTAAACCTAACTAAATGTTTTTCTTCTATTTAGATATGTATATTTATGTAGGATTAAATACTTATAAATAATTAAAATTTAATACAGGACTTATTTTGTTATAGAGTATACATAATTCTTTCTAGCTCGGTTGAGCTAGAGCCGATCTTACTTTCTAGTATAAATTGTATTTTTGGATTTCAAGATTCTATGAGTAAGGGTTTAACAGGGCAGAAACAATGGGGAGACAAATACATTGAGAAAATCTAATGGGCCATTTCTTTCCTAAATTAAAATCCGTATCTATAAGATGCTCGATCTGTTTCTGCGGCCACATAGTTGTTCGCTCATAACTAACAATCATTTACGCCTGCGCGTAAACTGCCGTGCGTACAGTGAAACGTTTATTCATTGTAATTATATTATATGATACAAATAGGATATTATATGCTATTATATGATAGGGTGAGTGCGAACATTTCTGAATCTGCCTTCACTCCCAAAGTAATAATATTAATTATCAAGTAAAGATATTTTTGGTGCCACAATATAAGAATTTTTAATAATATGCCTCTGTATTTATTTGCGACAGGACTTTTCATCGCGGGCGACGCCCGGTACCTATGCTAGTTAATTGATAAAAACGTTTTTCAAGAAGATTCCTAAATCTTTAATCTTACCGAGTGTGACTTAATTGTTAACTCTCTCTTGGAACCTGGCATTTTACTGCTAGATATCCATGATGGGCGCTCAGTGCATACCTGCTTGCCTTTTTTCCAGTGTTCATCGGTTCGAATATCAAATGAATGCAAGATTCTTATTTCCCTCTAACCTCAGGCACGTTATTATATCAGACAGAAATTATTGGTTTTTAGTAATTATTTTTTTTTATATTACATTCAATTATAGTTTCCATTAAGTAATAAATAAACCTTGAAAAGAATTGTCGGTTTTAAGATTTAATTGAAATTGACCAAAATTTCGACTTATTTGCCCTTTCTTATGTTTCAATATAAATGGCCTTTTTTATTTACCTCAATTGATTGGCGAAGAAGTGTTAAAACATGGGGTAGAAAACAAATTATAAGTTGATTAAAAGACTTACAGTTACAAAAAGGCGGTTAATGTAAGCAGTGTATGAAAAAGTGAAAGATAAAAGCGAAGGAAGTTAGAGGTATTTAGAAGAGCTGCTTTGAAGGTAAAACGGAAACAAATGCAATTTTATTAGCAAAGAAGCATTGAAGTTAAAGAGAGTGTAAATATATGTAGAGTACATTATTTAGACTATACTCGTACATAAGTTGGTAGAGAATGTGAGGTTGCGCAACTCTCCATAACCTATTTCTATTACGTAATGAAGACCCCACAAGGGGACCTGTCGTGTAACGGGAGAGACACTGGAGACTTGACTCCTTTTTGGCCCTTTGCCCTTAATTAACTCAGTATACAAATGTATCTTCCAAACATCTCCACTCACATATCTAAAAAAATCTTCGCAAATCTCCTTTCAAATAATTTCTGGCGGATTTTTCTTCGTTGGTTTTCCTTGTGTATTTCCTAAATAATTAAATAAATGGCAAAAACATATCTGATTAACGTAGACTGAAGAAACAAAATGAGAGGAGAATGACAGAAGCTGAACCAGAAGGAATGAAATATGTGTGGAAGAAATACGAAAATTTAGAGGTGACAACCCAAAACAAACAAACAAAACCAAAAGCTAAAACTAAAATGGAAAGCAAGAATAAGAAAGCACGCTCCGGTGTTAGGAGGAGGTGCGCCTCAACACCGGCGCATAGTCATGTTACAAACACTAGAGTCAAGTAAAATGGATGAGGCCAGCCTCTTCCAAAGAGTCAATTAGTCCATAGTCTGCTTGCATGAACCCATCAAGACGCATAAGGAAAAGTGGTAGCGACCACGCTCCTTCCGATATTGGAACAGTAAAGGTGCGCGAAAATCACCCAAACTGGGTCATTCAACAAGAATATGCCGAACAGTCCGGGGGTCAACGAAGTCGTTGCAGTAAACTCCATTAAATGGCGATGCGTCCCACGAAGGAGTGGCTATTGTCAGATTAAAGTACTGCATCTCTTTCTGTAGCTAATAATGGGTGTGGTTAAGCCAATTGAAGATGAGTGAGAGTTTTAGTACGTTCCTTAAAGACAGGCCTTATTTATTCGGTGAGCAATCATATCTTGAGTACTCTGTACAGAGGTATACAGAAGGGCTTTTACTTAGGTGATAGTCCACTTGTACATTTCTAATTTATGGTATTTATCTTGTAGGATGACGGCCCATCTATGTCTGAGGTCTAATGGCATTATGAATTATCACTAAATACGCATTCAGTTATTGTGGCAGCGAGTGCCTCTCTCTCATGTGCGCTAGAAAATACTTTGTTATATCTCTCCACACCTGACCTGGCAAATAGACGAGATACGGGATTTTTTTTTAAGGATTAGTGACGTCATGCTATTATATTCATGATTTGGTTCCTAGCTATTTTTTTCACGATTCCTATTTGTTATCTGAAGCTATGCTGAGAAGGTGTTTTATGCGTCTCTTCGGCATTCATCGATCTCCAACCAAGGGACGTGTATGCTACTCTTGAGCTTGGCTTTTCAACAATTCACGTATTATACATAATAAATAAATCACCCTTACGAGAAATAAGAAATTCCATTAAATTAACATATGTAAATCGATGTTTGATAATGCGGTGGTAAAACTATCATCAATTACTCGCTTTGCAGCTTTTGCATATATAATTTGGCGGCTGCGTTTGTATCGGTATGGTTAAACATTCGACAGTTTGGATAGTGTTAAGTCTCGTGCTAACTTATTTTATGTCATGTTCAAATATGCAGCTCTCTTCAGTTTATTGAATATTACCATACATTACTTTATTCCCTTTGTCAAGTCTGTTTTATTTTTGATTAGATTATCACTGATACATTTTAAATCCTAATTAACTATGACCATGAATTCTTTTTGGATTGCTATGGCAAACTGGTTTAAGAGATAATTTTCTATATTTTGTTCATCTAGATTTGGCCTACATCATTAATTAGTTCTCACTCATTTTCTTCTTTGTGTTAATGATATTTCTTCAAGGTTTTATTTATTTATGAATCATTGAATTACAAAAAAAAAATTATTTACAAGAGGATACTTAATTTTTCTTAGTCTCGGTTCATTTTTCCCATAATGAGCTACACTTAAATGCTCACTACTTAAAAGAATTAAGAACAGATTATGTCCCTGACGAGTATGTGTTCTTGGGTGCGCAAGCATTTACCAAAGATAGTTGCTTACTAATAAACAAAGTTAATCTTTAGTTTTATTAATTTTTTTATCTCTTCGAGCCTTATGATCATCTATATACAATGTATCTAAGCCCACAAATCTGAAATAAGCTGTAGGTCTTAGAATCTTGTTCGAGAATGTTCGTTGCTTGAAATTACACATGCAAATATGAATCTAAATTGAGATCATCCCTTTAACTACAGCTTTCTTTTCCTTAAGCATTGTCGCTCTTGACCGTTGAACGGTGCCGAGAATCTGTAGAAGTTAAGAAAGCTTTTCACGTTCTTAGGTTCTAAATTTGGAGTTTGCATTGTGGCATATAATGACGAAATAGGCCAAAGAAAAATAATGCTTAAAATAACACACCTTAGCAGAGATCGAGGCAATGATATTAAAATATTCGTAGGAATAGCTAAATATCACTAAGTAAAACAGCCAGTCGCAGTCCATTAATTATGCCAGCACTAAAATTACGCAAAATGATTTAAATGGATCATTTACGAAATAATTTAATTGATTAATTAGAAAAAATTATGTGAGAACTGACAAAAATAGCTATCTCTAAGATCATTTATTTCAACACATCACTCCATACATACGCCTGCAATTTTAAATCAAAGTACATATTATTTAATGCAATGTAAATAAATAAGCCCGACTAAAATACCGCATCCATTGCTGTTCAATCAAAGCATAATTACTCATGTGCCTGTTGCTCATTAGATCTTCGCTTGGGCCTATCTTTGCATATATATGCTCGATTTATCTCGAAGGATTATTTTTATGAGACTAGGAGGCGCCTCGCAGGTCCTCCTCCCCTCTGTCCCCCACCCTTGTTCGGGGGAAGGGGACAAGAGAGGAGTAGGCCTGTGGCCGACTTGCTCCTGGAGAAACTTTCCACACTTTTGACCTTCAGCTAAAGTGAACCGATGGGGAAGTGCTCGATAGGAAGTCCGGGGCAAGGCTTAGAAGGGGGTTTAGACTAGTAAAAGGTGTAAAAATGAAAAATAGAGAGATAAAGCTTAGTGAGGAGCAGAATGAGTAACCTCTGTATTCACAGGTAAACTAGAGGGACATGACCTAGTGGACCTGCGACGAAAACGGCTGATTTAGCATCTATAGCCACTAGGTGGCGCCACCTTTGATCAAATATATTATATTTGAACTCAGTGACCTCAATTACCTTTGGTAGCATTGGCTTTAGCTGGCTACATTGATTCAGTGACTCGTTGAGGACAGAAGATAAATACAACACGAGATTTGCACGACTCATAGACCTTCTTGCTTCACCGCAGTTAAAAAGGAATAAGAATGACCAAAGGACAAGGCGGACCTGCTGATTAATGTGGATTCCGAACTACCATACTGCAATTACTTATCATTCATTCTTCCTTCTTCACACTCAGATTCCCTAAGTTAATCTGGCTTATAGCTCTCGGGAGATCCCTCTATTCTCTAGCTCCTATTTTTTTCATATGTTTTACACTCTGTGTGCAATGGCTTTTATGCCTTTCTTTACATTTTTATGCTGTGTATATCGTGCTTTTCTTTTTCTTTTTTCATGTTGATTCCTTCATCGGTGGTTTGTTTGTTTGTCATTTTCGGTTACAGGTGACTTATTCGTGTGTAGTTGGTTGTCTTAGATTCGGCTCTCATTATTCATTAGTTATTCGCGGTGGAAATTTCGTCTCTGTCCGGTATTTCTTTGTCATTTTCGCTATTCTTTCTTTTATCTCTTTGGTTTAATTTTCATTTTCATTTTGCTGCTCTCTCTCTGAATTCATTACGTATATATTGGCTCTTCTTCTTTCCTCAGCTGATGTCTTGAGCTTCGGAAATGAAGTTGAGTGGGTTGATCGTTGTGGGTATAGATATGTTCGGCAAATACTTCAGGAAAATTATTGATTTTCTCCCAGAAATCTTCTGCCCTTTTTTCAGGACGTTATTTATTTGTGGTAAATTAGCCTCTACGTGCAAGTCGTTCATTTTTCTCATTTCTTTCTCCACGTGTTTGTTATGAATTTTAGGGCCTTATTCTGTACTCATTGCATATCTTTATTTCTTGATAGAGACATCATATGCAGCGGTTTTGTGAGTAAGTTAATGTTGCTCTGCACAGGGCCATATATATTTTTCTCTTGTTCTTCATCGAGATACTTATGATTGAATATATTAATCGTAGGTTTGGTGTTGTTCTTTGTATCCTTTCTTAATGGTTTCTTATATGACCTTTGATGTTATTTTTAGACCCAAAGATTTACCCTTAGCTCTATAATTGTACATTTCTCTTTCATATAAAATATTAACTTTCTTCCAATAGGAATTTCGGTCAACTTTTCGGTCCGGATTTTTCATATTTTTTTCTGTCGATGTTACCAATTTCAGGGCCGTTAATCGCGATTGCCTTCTTTCATTTCAACTTGGGGATGTTATACATTGGCTGATATCATCCGCGAACTGGATGTTCAGCGTTTCTAGTCTAATTGGTGGTGGCATATCAGCTGTATATGATGAATACAGCGTTGGCGATAAACACCTATCTTTATTTCGAATTCTGGTCCCTCGTATTAATTAATAAAGATTCCTGCTTTTTTCCGAGATAGAATCGCAGAGAATTCTCCCCAAATTGTTGTTCATTTGGAGATTAATTGTATGACTCTGATCCAGACTTTATCAAAGGCTTTCTCTAGGTCTCTTGGAAATAAGTCTATGTACCTTTTGTTCGTTTTAGTTTGATCTATTTGTTCTGTTATTAGTCCGACGGCCACGGTGGTATCCCTGTTCTTCTGGTTTCCAAACAGGAAATTATTATATAGATTACTTTTCACTAACTCAATAATTTAAGAAAGGGATTTTTGGGAGTATTTGGATAATTATTTCATCTGAGTTTGGTTATGACTTAAGTATATTTTAAATTTTTATCAAGGCAATTTCTAAGAATTTTTTTAAAGTTTGAAAAAACAAAATGGTTTAGTTCATAAAAATAAATAGGATTATCCAATGCTTTAAAAGCAAATGAATTACAATTGGTGAAGTTCAGGAAATTTCTTAAAATTTAAGTAAGGCTGCTTTTTTATTTTATCTATAACTATATTTTATCAACGTGATTTTTTGAAAGGGGGGGGGGGAAATAGTTTAGAGTTCATTTTTAAAATTATTATAATTGGCTAAGTTCAAAAAATTTATTTTTATATATCTAGTTCTATAACTATATTTTAGAACGTGATAATTTGAAAGGAGGAAATTTAGTTTAAAGTTCCTTTTTAAAATTATTATAATTGGCAAAGTTCAGAAAATGTATAAAAATTTAGCCATGGCTGTTTTTTTTTCAGATTTTAACTTTTAATCTTAGTAGCGAAGCGCAAGCTCCCCCTGTAGGAAGGAGTGTCGAAGCCATTACCTGGTTCTCTATAAATACTTAGCCGGTAAAATCCAGGTCTTACCTAGGTTGAATATTATGTATCTGGTAGCGGACAGTATTATATAGATCCGAGTTAGGTTTATCTTTATATTAAAGCAAGTATTGCGAAGGCAAATGGAAGCAAACTTAAAGATGGCGAGAATATTTTTCCGGAAAATAATATTCTTCAGCAATGTTGACATTTATTTAAATAAAACATCTGTAAATTCCATTCGAAATAATTAGCCTTATCTTGTATATCTAGAGACCCTATTGAATTAGAATGGAGAAGAAAAATCTACATTTCTTTCCACTGCAGGGAAATACTCTAGTAAAGAACGTATAGAAAAGAAATATAGCAGATCGAAGAAAAAAATAGTTGATGTATATGGAAAACTCCACGCCGATTTCTCCTCAAAACATAAGCTGTTGATGAATGGAGTCCCAATAAAGTTAAAGTTATCCAGAGCACCACATTCATTTACACTATTTAGAAACCAGATCGATTTTGAAGCTAAAATATAATTATTAGTGTTTCCTTTACCTATGAAAAGTCCGCCTTTCAGAATCAACTCATTTGAAGATGGAAAATAGGTTGCTTATATCAAACGATAAGTACCTTATCACACAAGTTCGTATGTGAAATTTTACAATTGTGAATGAAATATCAATGAAGAGTGTGGATAATATCTTTATGGGAAGAATATCTACGAGGATGGTAATTGGCATGGTTGACCATTCAGCATTTTATGGTAGCTATGATGCATCACTTTTTGAATTTACACCTTACAATGTGAATCATATTACTACTGGTATCTATATAAATGGGAATGAAGCTAAACAACATTTGAATTAGACTATTCGGGCGATGCAGATCCAGTTGCTTCAAAGGCTTTTTAATCGGTATATAACAGAATAGGGTGTATTGAAGTTGGGCAGTGTATTGGACTTACGTATGAACAGTTTCTGAAGAATAAAAATATTTATTATATTAAACTAAATCAGGATAAGAGTACTACTCGTCTTGGTGAATGCTCCAATCCTATACAACATGGTATATTATCAATACAGCTACAGTTTAGATCTCCATTAATACACCTGGTTTTCCTTGTTATATATGCAGAGTTTCAGTCTGTTATTGAGATAGATAAGAATAGAAACGTACTAGTTTATTCTTAATAAAATGAATGCAATAGAAATAGAAGAACTATTGTATCGAAATGAAACTACAAAGCGAGTTTTTCATGGCTGTTTTGCGAGAGACACTCAAATATGTCAACCTCTAAAACTGCCAGCAGCTTATATAATTAATCTGGACAGCAGCCATGGACCTGGTTCGCATTGGATCGCTTTGTTTATTAACAAAAAAGTTTGTATTTCGACAGCCTATGTCCATGGTTCCAGAATGATGTTTTTATTCGTAAAAACATAGTAAAAATAAATAAAATTATTATCGTCAGTCTATTCAGAGTTTAGAATTACTTTTCAAACTCATGTGGCTTGTTTTGTGTCTATTTCATTTAGCAGATGACAAACGGTAAACCATATCTATCTGTTATTGAGTAATTTGATCAAGGAAAAGAAGAAATCGTTGTAAAGAATACTTTTAATAGAAAAAAATTGATACTGTCTGCTCAATAAAATTAATTGTTGGAAAATATGTAATTGTGTAGCCGATCAACTCAACTGTATTTATTATGTACCATTATATAATATGGTTAGCATCTATTAAATGTTTTTTCGATTTATTAATCTGTAGAAAATGTATGCATATTTGAATTACAATGTAAAATATAACATTATAACAACCTTGACTTTTTTAAACAAGTTATAAAAGGAAAATGACTTACTTTTTGAACGAAGTTGTCAGCTGTGAAAGCTTGAAATGTTAGAGAAATTCAGATATTTCACCACATGAACTCCATTGATCTTCTGTTAATGACTCCATAATCTAATGATTACTCAAAAGTTCCAAATCAAAGAGGAAATGTCTTCTTTCCAGCAAAAGCTATGATGTACAATGTTAAGAGAGTTTCTTTCGAATTGGTTATTATATCTCTACAGATGGGGTTTTAGGACTATAAAGAAATAAGAGGAGAGGGGAAGGGTCCATTAAAGAGAGAAGCGAGCTTTGCAGATATATTAAATACAGTTTAGACATTCATAATCTTGAGATTACAGGCATGATTTGCTCTAATGTATATATGTGTGTGTGTGTGTGTGTGTGGACTCGAATTCTTTCAAAAAAGGTCACTGAAAAGATCTTTGTCTGCTACTCTCGATGCTATATATGATAAAACTGTCTAGACATTAGTATTTTTTAGATTAATACTCCGATATCTATCTAGCATTTGCATCATTAAACATAATAATTATTTTCAAAATGAACAGAAAAACGTTAATTGGCAACTCCACTGTTGACGGGCAGAATACTACATGATATATCAGCTCGATACAGTCTTTATCTCCCCTCTACCGAATTGCTCCAGTGTGTGTGTGTGTGTGTATGTGTGTTTACTAAATATCGCTTGATTTTTCCTGCATGTGACCAAGGCTGGTAGTGGCCAATGCTAGGGGGAGGTGATAGGGAAAGTGGCGCCATTTTACTCCTAACCCAATGTATGTGTGTGTGTGTGTGTGTGTGTGTGTGTGTGTATACTCTAATTCCTTCGACAAAAGGTCACTGACCAAAGTATTAGAGTGGGGAGTAAAGGGGGGTTGGAGACTCGGTATTCACATAACGGGGGTGGGGGAGGAGACTTGGCATTTATCCCGTATTGCTACTCCTTTGACGATCCATTTGTTTGTTTTTATATGCAGTATATTTATATTTCTATATATTTTGCTTCCCATTTTTCAAAATTTGTCTTTAGTAAGATTGGTTTAATTTGATCATATTTTTATTTTTCTTATATTTAGAATGTTGCTTTATGGTTCTCTTATTGTCTCTGCTGTTTCCACAATTTTGACATTATGTTTGGTGGGGTTAAATTTCCAATGTATGCATTTTAGTATGTAGGATTTGAGAGAGTTACCACATATCCTGGTTATACTCTAATTCTTCCTTCCTTCAAAAGTTTTTCAACTATTTTTTTCGTTTTTTTCTGCCATTTAATACCATTTATTTTATTTCTGACTATATCGTTTTGCTTAAATTTTCTTGGCAGTGGCATAGATTCGTTCGCGTAGATCTTCAAACAGAGATCTTTCGCTTCGCACACCATTCCTGCTGTTTTGTTAATGTATAATTTTGTTTATAGTTTCATTTGTTGATGTATATTTTTCTGGATTATTAGTATTTTAGGTCTTATTTTGATGAGGGGGGGTGAGTTCCATTTGTAATGCATTTTCTTTCTTTGTAAGAATGTGCATTCTTAAAATATCGGACGACTCTGGATTTTCTGGGAACCACATTTCCGTGATTCGGTTTTTAGCCAATAATTGGCTCAGCGTGTTTGCGAATGTTCCTGGTTTGCCTACGTAGCACAAGTCTGCATATAATATGCACAATAAGACGCCTGATCCTACTCCTTCTGGCATTGTTATATTTTTTCTTGTTTCCTTCATCGTATTTAAGGTTGCTTTTGCCACGCCTTCATAAGTGGCACGATTCTCGCTTCTTCTTTGTATTATGTGATCAACCGTATCTCTTCTTTAGTAACACTTTATACAAATCTGTAATGATAATTGAAGTAAATCAAGATAATTCTTTCACAAAAGCAAAACATAAGAGTTTAAGAACTATAGTATAGGCTATAAATTTGGAAGATATTTTATTTTTATATTGAATTCAGAACACCCTAAAATACAACAAACTGCAGCTCGATGTTTTATCAGAAACACTAAATCGAGAAGGCATTAAATTTAAAAAAACCTTTTGTTAATACTTAGTTCAAACTCAATGGGCAAAGGCTTACCGCATTCTTCCACTGACCAAGTTTTCCATATAGATTTCAACAGTGAAAGAATTTCCGCTTGTTTGCCTCTCTGTAAAATGTTACTAAGTTTGATTCATCACCAATCAATTCAAATGTTTTCATTTTTAACCGTTTGGTGTTAACTATTCATACAATGACGTGCATAAATTTATGGTAGAAGTTATACGAGCGTGGCGAGCTATCCTGGAACGCGGAATTTCACCCGAACGTAGTAGGTGCGCCAAGATTGGGAAGACATTTAAATAAAGATTTTGATGGAATTTCCAAAAGGACTACATCGGATAATGAAAAGAAAATGTGAGAGTGCTGTTCGCAACAACTTAATAATATGAATACCTACAAACAACGTTAGAAAAATATAAAAAAATACGTTTTTATATAAAGGTGCGCAATTTGAGGATAAAAATCGATGAATTGAATGTTTTAATGACGTTTGAAGATTTTATATTATTGCAGTTACGGAGAGAAGGATACAAAGTTCTAAAAAAAAATATTAGAGAATTTAACTTAGCAAGCTATAAAATGTTTAATATAAAGAGTTCTAGAGGTGAAAAGCAGAGTGTCACTCTAATATAAAGAAACAAGTAGTCGCGATGATGAAAGACATCAATATAGATATAATATGAGATTTTAGCTATCTTGTCTATGATAAATGATAAAAATTTAAAATATTTTTTAGTCAAAATACTATTTAGCCATTAATAAGACAATCGTAAAATGATTAAGAATATAACTTCCTAGACCTAATATTAACGAAAACAGAAAAGTTACTGAGAAGTATTTACGTTGGGGAAGTACTTGAGAATAGCGATCACAACATAAATCGATTTAATTTAAATATTTCTAGAAATTATCACTTGCGCTCTCAACTAATTCTGTGTTTTAAATATGGTAATTTTATCTTTTTTACTCCCACCTAAGAGTCTAAAACAAGAATGTGATTTTAAATTTGCAAATGACCAAGAAATGTATATGATGTGCAGCAACCTACCTACCATAATGACTGAATTTTCGAGTCTCTTTTCGAAATGCCTACCGCAATGCTTCAGGCGAAAGCCCTAACCTATCGAGGTAACGTTGAAAGATATCAGGGATTATCTCGCTACATACCACTATTTTGTTGCTTTCAGATAGGAAAGTAGTCAACTTCGAAAACTTCATCGTACAGACAACTATTTGGCTTAAGGATGCTTGCAAATGCCTTGGTAGTCAGCATCACTAGATATCTTTCTCTTGTGGATTGTTGTCAAAAAAGAATGGACCAATCAATCTTTCCATAAACCATATCATACCATTTTCACGTTCAATGCCATGGAACATACTGGTATCAAAACACTAAAGGTTCTGAGAAGAATTAATAGTAAACATCGTTTTGGCCATTAGCTTCTCCGGGAACACCAAAATCGGCCTCATCCTAGAAAAGGATTAAGAATGAAAAGTTAAAGTCACAATTAACTTCTATCAAACCCTAGTCATACAGTTTCGGCAGTAATTGCAATTTGAACGAAACCACTTGTACTTAAGGTTGCGGTGAATTCTGCTTTTACTGACCATGATTTTAGCAAACAATCGGCGCAGTAATTTTAAGGTACTCACAACAAAGCATGTCAAAATAGCGCTAAATATTGTTAGTCGCACATAATTCCCGTCTTCTTGAATTTGACAATCATTCGTATAACAATGATGTGCGAAATTGGAATTCCATGTAGATATCGGCGATTAAACACATCTGCACCTCTCTGTTGCTCAACGTAACCCACCAGCAGTATGATCTCAGTGTGTTTCTTTTGGGCCAAATTCTCCAAAATAAAAACATAAAATTAATCTTTTTCCACTCCGCGGCGTGACCTGCCCGCCAACTTATATAATATTTTTTGTATTCATTTTTCACTATAAATTGAGAAATAGTGTGATATAAACCTAGAAGTTCTAATATATCAAACCAGTAGCTGTGAATAAACAGTAAAATTAATAACTACATAAATGAGCCTAACCGATAGTGTCGAGAATCCAAAGTGATACTTTTATTATTGTCTCCCTATTTTTCTTCGAGCATCAATAATTTTATCATAAATAAAGAATAACTTTTTTATGTTCTCAGAAATTTAATCAAAATTTAAAAGATGAAATGATTTATAGGCTAAGGAAATAAGTGAAATAAGAACAAAATGATGTCAAAAAGGATCACTTTTTTCTCATAATCTCAGAAACTTAACCAAAAGTTTAATCATAGATGAAATATATTTAAATACTACATATCTTAACAAAATAACTGAAATAAGAACAAAATAATATCTTGCAATGAATGCATAAATAGCTAGAGTAAACCAGATTTATTTTCTACACTCGCTACACTGAATTTGAGAAACACTTAACGCTAAATGTGATCTCTTGAACGAGATTTTCTTTTGTTTAGCCTCGGGTTAACTCAAATCAAACTCCACACGTAGTCGCTCATCATATATTCATTCCATTTCCCCTACAAATATCTTATCCATTGTTTTATTGTCTTGATGAAACCGTTCACCATGTTCTTCACTCCTATTTTTTTTCTGAAGAATTCCAAGTGCAAATGGAAGTAGTGTAACTTAATTGAAATTCTTCAACCCTTCTTAGTCGCGTGCGAGTCTAGTCGCAGGCGACTCAACATCTCACTATGTCGGTCGGTCGGTCGATCCCCGTTTTACTTTTTCTTTTGTTCTTGTAATAACATTGTAACTATTCGGCGGATTCTAGCAAAATTTGAAATACTTATGTTCTTTTACATTCTATTTCTAATACTACCAGGCAATGGCTTCACCACTTCGCCCTGCGGGGGCAGCTTGCGCTTCGCTACTAAGATTAAAATTTAAAATCTAAAAAAAAGCAGCCATGGTTAAATTTTTCTAAATTTTCTGAATTTCGCCAATTATAATAATATTAAAAAGGAACTCTAAACTAAATTTCTCCCATTTCAAAATATAACGTTGCTAAAATATAGTTATATAAAGATATATAAAAATAAATTTTCTGAACTTTACCATTTGCAATTCTTTGGGTTTAAAAAATTCACAAAATTTCAATACTTATATTTATTTCTGAAATTCACCATTTGTTTTTTTGATATAAAAGAATGATTGGGTATTAAATTTGATAAAAAACATAAGTCATAATCAAACTAAGATGAAATTATTATTCAAATACTCAAAAAAATCGCCTTCTTAAGTTATAGAGTTAGTGATGATGATGATGATAATTGCCATAGTCCTCCTAAGGTTAGCCCGGGAATTATTTTGCTTCGGCAATAACATATACCTATTCAACCGATTATAACGAAATTTGAAAGCCTTATGTTGTTTTACATTTTCTTTCGAACGATATAATTGGCAAGGTCCTTCCAAGGTTAGCCCGGGAATTATTTTGTTTGGCAATAACATTATAACTATTCAGCCGATTCTATCTAAATTTGAAACCCTTATGCTGTTTTACATTCTCTTTTTAATAATATAATTGGCAATGTCCTTCCAAGGTTAGCTCGGAAATTATTTTGTTTAGGCAATAACATCACAACTATTCTGCCGATTCTATCGAAATTTGAAACCTTTATGTTACGTTACGTTCTCTTTCGAATAATATAATTGTCAAACTTATACCAAGGTTAGTCCGGGAATTATTGAAAGTTTTGAAGGTCGTAATAAGTGAGAGCATGCGACTTTTTGGTCAGCAGACATTGTTTCTATAACATACGCTGTAAAACATATTACTAAACTAAATGACCGTCCTGTATTTTTTACAATTGACATTTTGTCTTCCAAATATTTAGATGCCAACATCTGTTTAATTTGTGTAACATAAAATATTCCGCTTTAGACTTTAGCTTTACACACTTTTGAAAATATTATACGCACTTGTTTAAGGGCTTCAGCTAAAGTGCTGAATGCATTGTTAAATTGTTTCATAAGGCCAAGCTTTATGTAAATTAATGGCATCTATATCTTCTCTCTTGGAACAAAAACATTGTTTACGGGTCTTTTTTATGACTTGAATTTACGTTAAATTGACAAATCTGGGCTTCTGCATAAGCGGATGTCCAAATGTCGTGATCGATATAAAAACTCCGTTATAGAGGTCTTCATCACCAGGGCCTTCTCTCACTCTTCTAACTGGAGAGCAGTTGATGCAGAATTGAAAAAAGTATCTCAGCTGCTCTTCAACAATGCTACTCACAAAATTCAATTAACAATGCCATAAAGCAAAAGATGGACTTATACCACAACCAAACCGAAAAATGAAAAACCAAGTACAATAGACGGTTATTCCTAACCATTCATGAACACAGGATATAAGGAGAACTAAAACGTTCTTAAAATCATTATTTACCGTAACGCCCCCCCACACCGATCCAATAAACCAAATTAAATTTGTAATTTATTATAGGCCAAAGAAAACTCGCGCTCTTGTCGCGAAGAACAGCTGCCTTCCCGCAACAGGCCCTTTGCAGGAGTGCAACCTTTAAGACAAATATACATGCAACGTTGGTGACTATGAGCATCGCACTTCTTTATACTTTGGAATGACATTAACAACCCCTCCTGGGCGTCTAACAGCACGCTATCAAGATCAAGCCAGCAAACGCCACACTGCTAAACATCCAACGACCCTCACCCGAGAAATGCAAAATAGAGAAACAACCATCATTCTCGGGGAAAATGATCGAAGACGACTGCGCATGACTGAAGCTGTCCCAATATCGACACCAAAACCAAAAATAAACATCCAGCTCCGGCCAAAGATCAGCTTACCCCATCCACTCTCTGTCTTAATATTAAACGCATTACATCATAACCTTCCCATAATTTACCTTGCCTCCTCTACCGATCGGGTTTTTTTCATAGTATGGTGAAATGTTTCATCGCTCGCACAGGCTCCTTTACACTCCTCCCTCCCGAGTGGGAAAGGAGGGTAAGGAATGACCCGAGGTCGACGCTTCAAAAAATCCCTTTCCCTCCTTTAAGAGCCCAAGTGGAGCCAGATGGGAAAGGGTTGGCGAGATCCGGTGAAGGTTTAGAGAAGTTGGATAAGGAGTAAAATAAATATCAGGTGATAAATGGAGTAAGAGTAGAAGTTGATATTTGTCAACCTTCTTATTATAGCAAACCACGCATCCATCTATCTATTCCACTGTTGCAATTTCATACATGTAGCGGGTGAACCACCTAATCTCTGTTACCTAGGATGCGAACCACGCATCCATCTATCTATTCCACTGTTGCAACTTCATACATGTAGCGGGTGAACCACCTAATCTCTGTTACCTTTTGATGTTTCTCTTTTACTCGTGGGTTTAATAATTTTTGTACTTATAGTTTACCGATCTAAACATTATTCGATCTTTATAAATTTTCTTTCATTTGTTCTGTCCAAACCAATATTTTCATGTTAAGATAATAATGCATAAATAGTTCTCATTTTCTCTAATTTTTCGTCGTTTGCCAAGGATCTGACCGGTGTCCGTGAAATGGTTGAAAGACGTCTTTGCTAATAAAGAAATACCACTTTCCAGCGTATTTCCTCACCTTTCGCTCTCTGAAGAAGGAATATTTGAAAAGTTTAAAAAACACTGCAGTGCAAGCTCAACCAAACAAGCTGTTGCCCTCGACTTTATACCACGATATATATATATATATATATATATATATATATATATATATATATATATATATATATATATAATTAAGGAAAAATGACATGACGCGTGAAATACAATAGATGTTGTTAATAGCTCAAGAAACGAAAACTGGTGTCACAACCCGGAAAAACGCTGAGGAATGTTTTACTGGACCCTTCATCTCTCTCTTAGCTACAACAATCCCAAATACTTAAAAAAATACACTATTAATTATCAATATTTTTATTTTATTTGTTATATAATATAATATACACCCAAATTTAGGTCAGCCAAACTTATTATATCATCGTTTTAACCTAAAATATCACTGGCCTTCTCTTTTAGTCCTGAAGAATATTTTGATGCAGACAATAAATATACTTTCTCCAGAAACTAAAATCTAAAAGAAAAGAATTTTCTCCAGTTTCTGTATTTAGCTCGTAATTTTAGTCGCAATGTAATTATAAATGAAATCATTAGAAAACATTAAAAATATTTGTTTATCTATTATAGTTATAGCATAATGAGCGAAGATATATATTCGCCACAACGGTAGATATTAAATTCGAACTCAATAAATATGTGAGCGGATAGAAATTTGTTATCCGTATTTATAACCAGAATATTTTATAATTTAGGGAGATTGGGAAATGCTCAAGATATTTACCCAAGGGTGTGAGTTTAGAACTTATATATTATGAAGGAATATTTCCTTTTTGTACCCAGTATGCGTCATTTTCAAATATACCTGCTGAATTTTGCACACTGCTGAAGCTATATTCTGCTTCAATCGTACATTCTTTCCTCCACAGGCAGACCAGTAAAATAAAGTTCCGTTCCTTGCCGGGATTATGCCATAAATTACCGAAGAAAGTCTCACTTAATCCTTTTTTGATTATCACTTCGCATCCTCAGCCGATTTTCATTCTCAGTTCAAAATCCTACTGAATCAAAACTATAAATTTCTCGTTAAATCTGGATTAGATATTTCTACCGTGGGCTGCTATCTACCACTTCTATCTACTCTTTTGTTTGTCCCTTTTCCCCATTAATCTAATTCAGAATCGGAACTATTTTCTGAATTTTTTATTTTATTTTTCTGCCCCATTAATGGATCTTAAGCACAGTAAATTTATAGCAAATGTATATGAATTATTTTGGGGGGATATTTTCCATTTAATTATTATTTAATTACAATTATAGGGATCGTTTTCCATTAAATACAGTGGAAATATAAGGGCAAATTTGCTGCGAAATAAACACCACTGCTGAAATCTAACGTTAGTCGATAATGATTAGTTATCTTAAGATGTTTGCAGATCTAAAATTATTTATAATAGAGAAACTATAATTAAAGGAGTATTCACCTCTGTACCCTAGTTTTCTAATTACAAATATATAATTGAAATATAGAAATAAACTTGTATTTCTAGTGCCCTCGCCTTATTTTTATGTGATAGAGAAATATTATGCCGCTTTGCTAAATCGTGTGAGTTAATAGATTTATTTAGCAACTTTTAACTTTTTTACATTTTTAAGAATCAAGAGAGAAAAGTCTTATGTTTCGTTGTTTGAGATTAAACCAATCTTCTCCTTCTGCCAAGAATTCTTAAATATTAATTTCCTTGGAATGTTGACATTTGAGGCTATCTGTTTTATGTTTAACTGATTTTAAAAGTAAAATGCACAAACTAACGTACAATTGCATGGCAAAAGGTTTGCATATCTAGTAATTTGGGGGTGAATGGTAAGAAAGTAATAGCGAAGGAAAATGGAAATGCAACACCATATACATACACAACCAGATGAGCAGAAATTAGTGCTTATTTATAATTTTATGGAGGCAAGTAGTTTTAGAAAAAGGAATTTTATTAACAAAGAAGCAGTCAAGATTAAATTAATTATCATTCAAGAAAAGTAGTATCCCATTTTGAAAAAATCAAGATCAATAAATCAATCAGAGATTACATATATGTAGTACATACATCATGAAAATAACTTAGAAGAGTTAATGAAAGACACTAACGTCATTATTTATTAAATTTATTGTTGTAGATAGCCTGCCATCGATTATTTGAAAAAATGGACCATATTTCACAAGTGTCTGTCAACAGGTTTTCCGAAACTCCATTTGTGTTTAACCTACTTTCAGAAGATTCTCAGTAAATTGTTTATAATATCATAATGTTATTTTAATTTATTTGGATTTAAAAAACATTATCTATGCAACACGGAATTGGGCTCAATTCCTTAAGAAAATTGGAAACTCAAGTAAAAAAGGAGAAACAAAATAATTGGAAATGACGTAATTAATGGCATTTTCCATATGCGACTATTAGCGTCTCCCAATGGTCTTCTGAGACGATTAATATTTATTACATATGTTAAAATCATATAGGTACTGCAGCCATGTTAATCTGTATTTGAATAAGACACCCCGATTGGTGTGGAAAAGTAACAAGAAAAATTATGCTTTCTGGACATTTTTTTTTCATTCGCCTATGTAGCGACTTCCTTCAAGAGCATAAGTCATCGCAATTAAAATTCTAGCCTAGTACTAGGATATTCTAAAATTCCATGGCAACAGTTGCTGCACAATGGCACGCAAGTTTAAATTCTCTTGGGCCGTCTCCCATAAGGTTACCTTGATTCCTGCCACGTAACCGGTGGTTAGTCGGTGTGAAGAAGAGCGAAACGCTGATCTGGTCGCCCAGTCCTCGTGCCATCTGGGCAAACAAGCTAAAAACTAAACTACTTAATTCATAACCAGAGAGGAATTTGACATCGATTAATGAAAAATACGATACAACATAGTATGTAGAGCCAGAAGCCAGGATTATAATTATATTATTATTTGGATAAACGCTAGTGCAATATATATAAGAAAAATGTTATTGTAATCCTTATATTAAAGAATTAACATTTATAAAGGATTATCTCGAGGATTGAAAAGGAGTAAAAAAGTAAGTTACATAAATCTCTGGTTAACCTTCATTTGAAGTCTGCAGATAAATTCTGGTCTTTATACATCCGATAAGCTATTAAAAGGTTTCTTTCAATGGAAACTAACGAAGTGGATGTGAGGGCGCACTGTGAGAGTTCTCAACCCTGACTAGCATGATATGACAACGTAATATTATTATTATAATGAAAGTAATTTATTTACGCTTATCGTAAATTATTGGAATATTCCCCTCCGCAGAATAGTTAATATTAATC
Organism: Ceratothoa steindachneri; assembly: GCA_963969495.1. Lineage (NCBI taxonomy): Eukaryota > Metazoa > Arthropoda > Malacostraca > Isopoda > Cymothoidae > Ceratothoa > Ceratothoa steindachneri. The sequence continues at coordinate 69,550,160 of OZ018329.1, read as the reverse complement.
AAGTAAATTGGTTATAAACCTTTTTGAATACCATTTTAAAAGTTCAAGGTTTAATAACAGCCGTTATAGTGCTTAAAAATCTTTTAGAAGATCATTTCAAGAGTTTACTCACAAGTACATGGAACTGCTGTCGGGGGGAAATTAACATACAATCTTATACCTGACTTTACCAAATCCTATAAAGGAAAGAAAGAACTAATATTAAAATCTGTGACAGGAAGAGCAAAGACAACAGTTGAGAATTTCTTGGGAATGGAAATTGACGACTTGTTGCATCTAACTCCTAAATTTTAAAACAAAAATGTTACCCATTCGCATCTAATTGTGATTACACTAAAAAGCCAGAGAATATTTTGAAACAATACATTTAGCATTTTAGTTCTTATTGTAGACCTTAATATAGTATCGTGTAAACGTAAAGACGCCTAGTTTTAATAAATAATTAACAAGAAGGTAAAATGTATGAATCAATTCTCACATCTGAAATAATTTTTAATATCATGAGATGAAGTGAATGGCAGAGCCGCGCTTCAAATTTTTATCGTAATATATTTTGAATCTTTTGGTAACCGTTTATGTTTTCTTGTCAATATAAAACTCATACCTGCCTTTATATCATTAATTAAAGACAAATACCTAAAATTAAAGGCTTAGTTTTGTATTCTTAGGTATTTTTGTTTTAAGGCAGAAAAAGATTATTTCATGCTATAATGCAAAACCAGCAGTAATAAAATAAATAAAATAATAAATAATTTCAAAAAAATAAATAATACCATCTTCACCAAAATATTTTTAGAGATAATCATAAGTGATGATGAATCTAAGAGGAAGTGAAAATGTGTGGAAGGTATTTTAGAGATAGTTTTGAAGGCATTTTAGTGATAGTTTAAATGCATTTTAGTGATAGATTGAAATGCATTTTAGTGATAGTTATGAATACATTTTAATGATAGTTTAGAATGGATTTTAGTAATAGTTTTGAATCCTTTTACTGATAGTACCTAGAAGAGGAAACTTTGAGAGATAAAATAAAATATCAAATGGTCAAACTATTTTAACAGTCGTACCGTAGCTTTGGTCTACCAAATCTCTACCAATTTATGGGCTTAACTTTACTTTTTCAGAAAAAATAAGAATTTGAAGACGAGAATGGATTGATAATTTACATTTTCTTAATTAAATGAAAGAAAAACTAATATTAGCGTTATAAAACATCTCTCTTGGGCACCATCTTGGGGCGAACGAATGTAGCTTACGCCGTCTCCTACCATTGAAAGATGGCTTCGCCTGACAAATATATTTTCGGTTTAAGATTATTTTTATAAACTTTATACGTAATAAATAACATGAAACTAACTGATAACCACATAAAATTCCCAAACCAAAACAAAATAACCTCCCTCATATGTTAAATTGCTCAAAATAGGTAAATAATAATAACAAACTTTAAACAATAAGAATGTTACTAAGGTAACCTGCAATGCACCCAGTGGCGGCATGCGTTACTATAGCAACTAGTACCCACCTTCTTACTGCATCTGGCATGGCTGGGGGACGCTCTTCGTCCATGTCAATCACCTGTATCTAATATTCCAATCTAACAACCGTAAAAAACTGTATCAAATGGATATTTTGACCTCCACTTTGCCATAGTTAATCAAAACTTTGCCACGTCGAGAATTTCTTGCGTGGCAAAATTGGGTTAAATTATTTACTTGTTGTGACCGTGATACACCTTTTCCCCCATCAAAATTATACTCTTATGATACTATTACAACAATACAAATAGATTTGTATACTTTGGTACCCCCAATTCAAAGCACGATTATCATGTTACATAACAAATAAGTAGGAATGATAAAATGGCATCGGGGAAGAAGTGAAATAATTATTTAGACTCATTATCAAGTTTTAAATGAGAAAAGAGGCGTATTTTACTCAATATCGAGCTTCCAAATGGGAAATGAGGCGTATTTTTCTCATCAGATTCATAGTCTTATGATACTATTACAAAAATACAAAAGGATTTGTATACTTTGGTACCTCCAATTCAAAGCACTATTATCATGTTACCACACAAATAAGTAGGAATGATAAAATGGAATCGGGGAAAAAGTGACATAATTATTTTGACTTATTATCTAGCTTTTAAATGAGAAACGAGGCTTATATTACTCAATATCGAGCTTCAAAATGCAAAATTAGGCGTATTTTACTCAATATGGAGCTTATAAATAAGAAATGAAGCGTATTTTACTCGATATCAAGTTTCAAAATGATAAAGGAAGGGTATTTGACTAAATATCAAGCTTAAAAATGAGAAAAAGGCGTATTTGACTCAATATCTAGCTACCAAATGAAAAAGGAGGCGTATTCTACTCGATATTAATTTTTCAAATGAGAAAGGAGGGTATTTTACTCCATATCGAGCTTCCAAATGAAAAATGAAGCGTATTTTACTTGATATCAAGTTAATAAATAAGAAAGAAGGTGTATTTGACTCAATATTGAGCTTGCAAATGTGAAAGGAGGCATATTCTATTCGATATCAAGTTTCCAAATGGGAAAAGGAGGGATATTTCACTCAATATCGAGCTTCTAAATAAGAAAAAGGCGTATTTGGCTCAATATCTAGCTTCAAAACGAGAAAGTAGGGGTATTTGACTCAATATTGAGCTTTCAAATAAGAAATGAGTTGTATTTTACTTAATATCGAGCTACCAAATGAGAAAGTAGGCGTATTTTACTCGATATCAAGTTTCCAAATGAGAAAGGAGGGGTATTTGACTCAATATCAATCTTTTGAATAAGAAAGTAGGCGTATTTTACTGGATATCAAGTTTCCAAATAAGAAATGAAGCGTGTTTGACTCATTATCGAGCTTCAAATGAGAAAAGGGCCCATTTTATCGAGTTTTTTTGTATAAAGAATTGTATATTTTTTTATTAAAATGCATACCTAAATCTCGTCTTCGTTCTTAGAAGTGTCATATGGAAGGTGTATCAAGTTCCTTTGTCACCTACAAGTGCAAGAACTGTGTGAATGTGCAGTGACCTAAGAGACCGGGTGTAAATCTTCTAGAATCAGCCACTGACAGTGACTGCAAACCTTTTTGCTTCCTCCCGGAAGGATTTGAAACCGGCAATTCTTGAACGAAATGGAATGGTAGAATAGGCAGCTATTTGCATATGTGAACAACAAATCTTGAATCTCATTGTAATATGGCAAGCGTGAAAATAATGGACTTGCCAATGGAGGAAGAAGCCGTTTAGGAAGACTTAATTTATGGCTTTTCTTATAACATTATCAGAGTAGTTCCCATTTCATTCGGTACGATGAAAGGCATTTCCAATTCAAATTAGGTATTTTTAATCCTATTAATATCCATCGTGTCTCCATGTTATAAATCTACAACCGGAAACTGCTGTAATCCTCAATACAGGAGGTGTTTGCGCTTCGTAGGGAGATCTTTAGTCTGTGGCCTACGGCCTATCCACCTCTGGGAACGGGATTTTGATCTAAAAAAATATATAAGGTTTCCAGTACATATCTAATAATCTACTCTTGATCTATATATTATTTTTTAGATCCTTGTTTCTTATTTTCTACGCCTACAGGCTAGAATTTTTTTTAATCGTAATTATTTAGAAATACGGATAAAACAATTAGCGGCATGTTTTTTCCCGATTTAAATTTGCTTTAATAATTTACTTTTGATTTACTGGGATTTAGGTATTTCCTCCTGCTAAAGATTAAAATGGAATTTTTTTTTTAGAAAGAACTTTGATAAAACCTTAAAATATACGAAAAAACACAAAACGCTATGCCATAATTTTAAAAAAGTGTTTTTAATTTTTTCTGAACACCAATTTTTTTAATTCTCTTTGTTTTAAAAAATTCCAAAGCTTTCGATAATCCTATTTATTTTCAAGAAGTTTCACTCTCTTCAAAAAATTGAAAATTTAAGTAACGAAAATGGTCATTCTCAAATTTTTTGAAAATCTTTGGGAAATATCCTGAAATTTTCCAAAGTTAAAATTGAATGTATTAGGGATACATTCATTTCCCCATGAGTAACTAATATCAGTATGTCTCCTGACGTCTGGGTAACCCAGGATTTCTATACACTTCGCCCATGCCAGCACTGACTTCCATGGCGAAATCTCCATTGTCTTACGAGACAGAAGGATGCCAACGAGCGAACATTCAGTACTGGAGGCACAATTTGGTGTTAAGAAGAAATAAAAGTTATGAGTAACTAAAATCTTCTAAGGTATTGTTGGCTAAATATTCGCAAGAAAAAATTTCTCACAAAAATTATTAATAAGGTGGTTGAAGTTACTTTTTCAAAACAAACAGTAACCAGAGTCAGGGAAAAATTCTATTATGTATTTAAGGAATAGGAACATCTCATCACCCCAAACCTGTGGACACGCCCTGGTACCTCGCTAACTCCTGACCCACTCGTCTTGTGGATGTCCTTGACTGAACAAAGACTACAGGAGTCAACCCCTAATGCAAAATCTGCTGTGGCGAGCCACACTGGGCGAGCGTTATTAGACCGACGACTCTGCAGTCTCCGGCGACACTCAACAATGGCTGGTCATCTTGGACCACTTTGCCACCAACCCAACTATGGAGTGCCAAGATGAGGAATGCACCCCTTCCCCTTCCCACTCTACGCATCTTTTGTGCAAGTTTCTCTCTATGCCCAACTTATTCTTTTTAAGGGCATGAAGTGACGTCATCGACGAAATCGACGGACAACTAACTACTATTACAACTAGATTAATAAAGAATCTCACGTATTTTTCCCGGACTTCTTCCGTCCCGTTTTTATTATCATCATCACTAACTATAATTTAAGAACGCGATTTTTTTGAGTATTTGAATAATAATTTCATCTTAGTTTGGTTATGACAAGTATATTTTTAAAAAATAGTTTTGTTAAAAAAAAAAAATGATTATCCGATGCTTTATAATGCGTTAAAAGAAAATGAATTACAGAAAAATTATTAAAATTTAAGTAAGGCTGCTTTTTTATTTTATTTATAACTATATTTTAGCAACGTGATTTTTTGAAGCGGCAGAATTAGTTTAGAAGCGCTTCTTTTTAAAATTATTATAAGTTGCGAAGTTCAGAAAATTTAAAAAATTTAACCATGGCTGCTTTTTTTAGGTTTAAGATTTTAATTTTAGTAGCGAAGCACAAGCTCCCCACGTAGGAGGAAGTGGCAAAGCCATTGCCTAGTTTCTTTATATCTAGCCTAAAAAAGAGGCTACATGTTTTTCTTTATCAAACCTTTTCTTCAAGCTGCTTACAAAATTTTATTTAAAAAAATGAAGCTACCCTCTTTAGATTATCCAAATCTTTTTCTCCTTCTTTATTTATATAAAATGAATCAACATTTTCATCATGTTTGGCTGGTTTAAACATTATTCATAATGTATAATTCCCAGCAGGACGGATGCTAACCCATTTAGTCGTTTTGTGCACCTATTTGAAATTCCCCGCTATCTCTTGTCGCCTGAATAGACTCAACAAAATGCTGAAAAATACGAGGGATGGTCAATAAGTTTTGCAATTCGGATATAAGGAAAAGTGTTTTATTATTTTTCAATATAACTACCCTCGACTTCAATGCACTTGCGCCACTTGTCCCTGAGGCTTCGAATTCCCGCCAACCACAAATCTGCCGACTGCTGTTAAATCCACTCCTGGACGGCGAGCTGTACATCTTCATCGTCCCCAAAAAGTAGTGGTTAGGGGTCAGATCTGGACTGTAGGGGGGATGATTGAGATCCTCGAATCCGCACTCACGTAGGGCAGCTTGTGAAACTGTGGCCTTTTGGACTTTGACGACGTTGAAGTCGATCATGGGGCGTGATGTTTCTAGGGACCCAATGGGCACAGACCTTGGTCATGGCAAAATTGTCGTGGATGATGTTGATAACACTTCCATGTGATATTCCAAGTTGTCGCTCGATTTCTTTGACCTTTACCCGTCGTTTTCGAGGATCATCGTCTCCACACGGGACACATTGTCCTCGTTGGTCACGTCTGACGGGCGTCCTGGACGGGATTCATCTTTAAGGGACTCACGACCATGGTGGAACTCCCTATTCCAGCGAGCAATGGTTGCACAGGAAGGGGCGGTGTCGGTGTACACTGCAACCATGCGTTCATGGATCTCTTTTGCATTTTTGCCTTCCTTGGTCAAATATTTGATCACTGCGCGGTGCTCAACCTTCTTCATTGTTGGAAAGTTTGTGACTGACGATCTGCGATCAGCTACTGCTTTTTAAATAGACGAGGCAGGAGCGTGCGGTTGCAGGTCCTGACTTATCATAACTTGTCAACAGCCATCTCCCTTTCTTTGTTTTGCCCTACCGATTCGCGAAACTTATTGACAACCCCTCGTAGCAGTAAACTTTGTTACAAAAAAATGCATATTTAAAATGTCTAAGGAAAATGCTTGGTAAATATGTAGACGAGCGGCACGTCCGATAAGATGTACTATTTCATCCGTGTTCCAAAATGTTTCACGTTTTTAGAGTACGATGATCCTGAGTTTCATTAAATTGGGGGGGAGTCTGGGAGACACAGCCCCACAGTATATAATCCTAATTTTTATAATGTTCTGACGTTTACAGAGGTGAATGCTTTAACTACATCACGTCAGCGCCTTTAATCGTTTTGCGAATTATAATAGGGGTTGGGGGTGGGGTATGACGTCAGAAATGACACGGGTGAACGATAATATTTACACAAAATATTTTTTTCGGGACGGGCCGCTCGTCTACATGTATACCAAATGCTTATTGCAATGTTTTACAGAAAACTGAAAATTGTCATTATTTATTACCACAATGATGTACTAGACTAGACTAGACTAGGCTATAATATCCTATAATCTGCTAGGAAATCCTATGTATTTGTGTAATTTACATATATGCTGTTCTCTAGGCATTTTTCTACTTTCGCAGCTATTAGTGATAGTTAAAATTTGATAATTCTTTTATGTTTATTTTCAAATCTTCTCCTTTTAGAGAGAAATTAATTACCATTTTCGAAACTTCTGGTAAACTATACGTTTTTACAACTTGATGCCTTTATAAAAGACATAAACAGTTTTCTTTTAAATTAACTCGATCAATATACTCTTAAAAGCATTTAAAAAACAATAAACGTATACATTTTTCCACGTCACAACGAATTTGAAGTTAAAGAAATTTATACATTGGGAAAGTTTATATTTGTGGAGTTTTGTTGAATCTAAAAAGAGTTTAGCCGAAGTTAGTTTCCTGAAGTTATTCAAGCAAAGAAGATAAATGAGCTTTCATGGCTTCCTAACTTCGTCGAATTATTTCTTTTCGTCTCTAACTTTATTTCAATACGTTTAAAGATTAGACTTTTCAAAACCCATCTTATGATTCTTCTTCATCCAAAATACGCCATTGACATGAAAGTCAATATAGCTGAAAAGAGGTTTTACACTGCGTTCAAAATGTTAATCGTGGAACACTCGCATTTTAGAAAGGGCTTCCTTCTGGTTTGGATCGGTCTTAATTTATTTTTTTATCTTGTATTATTATACCAATCTTAAAAGTAAAACGATGACAAGTAGTAAATATTTATTTTTAAAATACATAGCGTCAAATATTTAGATTTTTATGTAAATACGTTAAACTAAAAGGGTACATATTTTTATCTAAGAATATATAGGAATGAACCACCGATGAAAATATATGTTGAAATAGAAAAGTGACCATAGTTCATGCGATTTCAAGCGCTTTCTCTTTCATTTAGAAAGGAAGCCTTGTGGAGGGGGCCACCCTGATACTTTTTGAAGCAGTTAACTTACTAGGAAACTATTCATGAAAAGGCAATTTTTTAACTGATGAAATTAAAGGAAAATTAAAGTCGGCGAAAAAAACAGATCGGCCAGCCCCCACCCAACTCTGGTATTCCTTGGATTGGCCAGACCAGGGAAGGGGCGATGGCCCAGTACTCCTTTGAAGTCCTCCGAGTTCTTTCCATCAGTCTCACCAGACTCAGATTGGAAGAACCTCGCCAGTGGGAGTGAGAGAGGGATGAGGGAGGAAAGGGAAAGGATAGAAGAACAAGAAGTATAGTTAGAGGCAATATAGGTGTCTTAGGTAGCCAGTATACATACAGCTTAACATGGAATCTGAACCAAGGGGTATATTTTCCTATCGCTTTATATTCAGCATTCCTTTGTTCTCAATCTGAAAATTAGTTTTAGTCTTCTCTTTCCTTTAATGATTCTCCCTGTTATGTGTTTCTTGTACGATTTTTAGTCGCGTGTGAGTCTATTTGCAAGTGACTCTACAACTTACTATGTCAGTCGCTCGGTCGGTTACGTTTTTCTTTTCTTTTTTTTTAATAACATCAACTATTCGGCCGATTTTAACGAAATTTGCCGATTTTAACGAAATTTGAAACCCTTATGTTGTTTTACATTCGCTTTCGAATGATATAATTGCAAAAGTCTTCCCAAGGTTAGCCAGGGAATTATTTGGTTTTGGCAATAACATCATAACTATTCGGTGAATAACCCGCTGGTTCAGACGAGCTAGGCTATGATATGCTATAATCTGCTAGGCAATCCTAGAATAGGCTATACTATGCTAGGCTACTATAGACTAAGCTATACTATGCTAAGCTATGCTAAGATACAAGACTAAGATATACTATGTCAATTTAGGCTATAAAATCCTATGCTAGGATAGCATATGGTATGATAGCCTAGATAATCCTAAGCTATGCTTGACTAGGGTATAATAGGATATTATAGGCTATACTTGTCTAGGATAGTTAATGCTAGGATTGGTTATATTAGGCTAGGCTATGCTAAGCTATGCTAAACTACACTAGGCTATATAGGGCTATACTATGCTATGCTAGGGTAGGCTAAGGTATAATAGGCTAGGCAGTAATAGATCATTTCTAGCACCTCTAAAGAAAGTAACCTCTAAAATTTTATGCTCCATTGTATAGTGCACCGGCAATCATTTGGTTGACAAAAATATAAATTATCAATTTTTGATCAGTCTTTAAATGTCATGATGACAACCATCAATAAAATCCAATGTAACAACAAATACGATCGCTTATTTATAAAATTGTGTAGTGAAAATAAAGATTTGATGATCTTTATGATACAATTATATTTTTTTAATCCTGAAATTGACTCAGATTTAGAAGAAAGCAAAAATGAACATAAAATAACATCTTGAATGGATATTTCGAAATTAAATGATATATCACTTCAACTTCAGGGCAAATCTCACGCTATGACAGACTCTCAATTTTCTAAAAATCATTTGCATAAAAAAAACTAAACAATTCAAAGCAATATTCAAAAGACAGAATTTCATATTATTTTCGGAAGTGAAAGACTTTGTCACTGAAGAGGATATTAGAAATTTCTGCTCTTATCTGCGCTTTTAAAACAGAACATGAATACTAGTTTTTTTAGAATTATTCAGTATTTGAAGTAAAGCAGTGAATGATCGATCCTTGACATGTAGTGTTTATTATGATGATGAACAAATTAAAGAATAAATGATTGAATTTAGGTGTGAAGAAAGACCTGAATACAAATATATAATAAATCAATTATGAATTGTGGAAATCAAAAAGTGCTAAAAGTCTATCTAAAAATATATTCTAAAGTGGTTATGGTACTTTTGTTTTTTCCCACATTTTGTATGGAAGAAAGTGGATTTAGTGTTGTAAACACACTTTTTAGCCCCCTTTAAAGAAACGAAATGGAGATCTATCTTCAAGTCGTGATATCCGAATCAAATTAAACAAATTCAAGCAAAAAATTAAAGGGTTAGCATATAAACATTAAGATCGAAGAGTAAATATTAAGTATAGAATAGTTCGGTGCAGCCAGCCATCCTTGACAACCCCATAATGGCGCCACCTGGCAAAGTCACGCCACCTGAGGTCTATTAATGCTCGCACCCGTGAGAGAGGCACAAGTTTCGCTCTGCTGCTATTCATCAATCCACTTCCAGTGCCAACCTTAAAACCAACATCCAAGAAAGCTCTCCATTGGCGAAAGCTTCAAGACCACTTACCTGAGGCAAAGCAAAATAATTCTAACTGTTTTCCTTGTAAATAAAGACAAAATGTGACTTTTTTACTTAACCAAGCGCTCAATTAGTGACCCATGAACAATCTACCCACTCAAGCCTGCTTTAAGAAACCCCATTCCTCAACAGAATTCTCCACGTGCCGTCATGGCTCTTCAACAAAACCACTAAAAGTCCTATAACCCCGGCACAGCAAATGGCTCGGCCTACCAAGATTTGCGCAGCTTTTCCGCTCTTCCCGACCACCAATGGCTAGATGATAATATGGACAAACTCATCGAGGTGGTCCAGAATCTGACAGAAGCAGTAGCGGGTAGAAGTTTGTTGATAATTAATAGTTCTGCTTTTCTTCAGCTCCTGCTCTCGGTACTCCAGTCAATTTGGTTCTTTCCCATGGTAGATCTAGAGAGTGAGTCAGTTAGCTGGTGCTGATATCACCATAAGTTAAAAAATGAAGCCAATTGCTCCTTGTCACCTTGTGGACTTCGTGGGAAAGAAGCCAGCGACTATCTTCTCCAGTTTTCTCCAAGACAGACCCTTTTCCAGCCAAATCCACTTAAAACGTCCTACTAAAATCTCAAAACCTTCAGCAGCTACTAGTTTCACCTCTCTGCCTAATCCGGATATTTCACGGAATTGTGCTACTCCCTGAATCTGTATACCGTTGAATGTTTGTTGGAAATCTCAGGACACTGATTCACTTAACTCCTTATTAGTGAGATAAACAGATGAACAGCTTCCCTATCACTCATGGATTTCCTGTCTAGAGTAGCACTGACGTCTCGATTCAGGAAAGACTTTTCTTATTTTGCAATTGAAACTCTCCCAGTTCTACCTTTAACATTTGACCCTAATTAAACTCATGAGAAGTGGAGGTAACCTCTGTATCTGTTTTAGAAAAATCACTTGCTTTAATAAAATTCAGTTTTTTATTTGCTTACTCCTTCTTTCTTTCTTGTGTCTTTGTTTTCACATTTACTTCATTTGCTCCCCTTTCAAATCTACGCCTTCCACTCTCCATTGTTGCTTTGTCTAGTTTAGCCATAATTCCACGCTATCCAGGCTCTCGTTGAGCTTGCAAGTACTGAAGTTTCTCTTGTTTCTTGATCAGTTTTGCTGCATCAGCGTAAACTATATGAAAGATGTTTGAGAAAGTGCTGACAAAATATTATTGTTTCTTGTATAAAAAATATTATTTCGCAATTTTTATATGACACCTATATTACTGTTTTTTTTGTGTGATTTCAATCTTTCAATGCCAATATAGGTATAATTTTTAAAGATTCCAGAAATTACAGGAAGTTTTTTTAAGAGGGCTCGCAATCATTAAGAAAAACGAATCATAAATTCATGTTTATGGGCTTTTCGAGAACATTCCTTAAGTTTAGGTACCTAATATTCTAAAAATAAATAATTCTTTGAAAATAAAATAACAATGTTTAATGTATAATGTTTAAAATAAATAGTTATTTATTTCTTAAGTTTGTCAATTAAAAATAATCGTCTTGCTATGAATGTAGCCTTGAAACCACATTAAGATGTTCATCAAACTTCACCAAATTATATACCATCCTTTATAAGGGTAAAATACTCATATATATATATATATATATATATATATATATATATATATATATATATATGAATGCAATGTCCCGCAGGAAAAAATGAAATGGTGTTCCCAAGTACTTTTGAACTTTATTAAGATCCTTGATAAGGAACTTAATAAAGTTCGAAAGTAATTGGAAACACCATTTAATTTTTTCCTGCGGGACATTGCATTCATTTGCTACCCTCACGTGATACTTTGTGAGTTTTTCATATATATATATATATATATATATATATATATATATATATATATATATATATATATATATATATATATATATATATTATATATATATATATATATATATATATATATATATATATATATATATATATATATATATATATATATATATATATATATTTATATATATACATATAGATATATATATATATATATATATATATATATATATATATATATATATATATATATATATATATATATATATATATCGTAGAATAGGCTCCCGATGATATACTATATATATATATCTGAATCATTTGGCGCCCTGGTCAAGACATTTCCCCCCGACCCCCTAACCTCCCGACAAACTAAATTTGAGCTTTTTTCAATTTATTGAACAACATAAATTAAATACTTCAAAAAAAAACATCATGAAATAATTTAGGATGACATTTTGAATAACGGATTGCACAAGCATAAATATTAAATAAATAAATCAGATAAATAAATAAAACATATACACAACATGGGATACCTTATCAACATATTGAAATAAATTAAAAACGCATAAAAAGATTGAACGCGAAACAATCCCACTGACCCCTTTTTGCCCCATGGAGGACCTGAGGTAGGGTTTTATCAATTTGAGCTTTGTAAATCTCCTCTCTGAATTAGCACTGTGACAGCTTGAGCGATAGAAAGGTTTAGTGCCACTCACATATTTGGATATACTTCAGTGAGCTTCTTTTCGCGTAAGGAGGTAAGTAGTTCCATATTTGTTATGTTCAGTGAAGGAAGTTGTGGAAAATTTTCCATTTCCATTACAAGTTCGGTATTATCAATATCTTGTTCACCATCATGGGTAAGAGCAGTGCTCGAGCAGCTCTTTCTTTAGCATTTTTCAAAAATTGAGTAGCACTCCAAGTATCTTGTGCGCCTTTCTAAGGTCTGAAATCTCTTACCCAATGAAGAGATGTTTTTATCCACAACCGCATTAAATAATGTGGTGCCATTTTGGCGAGAAAATCAGAAACAGGCTCATCAGGGGACTCATAACTAAACACCGTTTTGTTTTTCTCAAACGCTTTTCTTTGAGAGTAAATTCACATTCATCTTTTCACACATCTCTTTGGCTGTTTTTTTATGGCATCAGTAAACCCATTGCTTCTGTAGGCTGTGAAGAAGTGCTTGATTTTCTCTGGCAGGTTAACAGTCACATTTACCTGCATGGTGAGTGACTATAGAAGCTTGCTGACATGCTGGATCTTGCTGAGGATATCGTACCATACCACAGTACAAATAAAAAAGCGGTAGGAGCCAACATCATCAGCCAAAGCCTTCGACTTTTACCACAGGTTCTGGTTTTGTAAATAATTACTTTGTATGGACCAGCAACTTTAGTACACCTGTTCTAGATATGTCTGATAAAGATTAAATATTTTCAGGTTATGTTGTAGAGAGAGGAGAGTAGGAAAAGGGGCATAGAAAAAATAATAGCGTAGGCCAGTTGCGAACCGCTTCACACGTGGCCGGATCACTGTTAGCAAGGGGCGAATAAACGCGGCCATCCTGAGTCGCAAAGCGAAGCTTTTCAGCCGCTCCTCTGCACTTTTCGTACGCTGCACAACCCCTCTCATGGGAGCGGAGCGTATTTTTAAGAAATGAAGAGAACGCCATTTGGAATTGTCATCATATCTTCCTGATGTTAGCAATATCAATACATTTTCTAGCCTCATTTTATCAGTAGCATTAAATTTTGTTTCAGTTAAAGCATATATATATAACTTGTATTCTCCGAAAACTTTCAATAATTGCTCTATTTTACCCACCTGATTTAAACTTCGTAGATTCCAATTTTCTAATTTTAAATTCTTTTTAGGATTCAGAAAATTATTTCTATTAAACCGTGAGAATCTTTGCACCCTTTGTCACTTTAAGGACTGCACGGAACTAAGGGCCATTTGCACTGTTGTGAGTTCATTAAGGGTTCTTAAGCGAAAGATAGTTTAACCCGAAAACGTTGCCGGCATTTCGCCGTAACTCTCTGTTTTAACTCTGAAAAGGAAGAGCTTCGCAGTGTCATCTCACTAGACTATTTGCTGCCATCCGTTGATTCTAATCATTAGAATTCTTCCGCATGTGAACATGCATGCCCAAGAATAGCATCCCCCTCCGTGCTGCCGAAGGTATTGGAAGCTGTATCCAAGATAAGGAGGCTTACAGGTGCTACACCTTACCTAAGGGTGACCTGGAAGTAACTGCAATACAAGGAAACCTCATTTTGTCCTCTAGCAATAACGCCTTGCAGCCGCCGGTTACAGTTATATATATATATATATATATATATATATATATATATATATATATATATATATATATATATATATATATATATATATATGTGTGTGTGTGTGTGTGTTTGTGTATATATATATATATATATATATATATATATATATATATATATATATATATATATATATGTATATATATATATTAGTGTTGTTGGGTAGCAGTTTTTCCTGAATGCAAATTTTGTTGAAGACCATTGTGTATTTCACCTTAATTAATTTCCCTTGGCAACTTTCTCTTCTTCTAGCTATCTTTTTTATTTCATCTTGTAGATGGTGGATCGCTTGTCCTGTATTAATCTCTCTTTTAAATGAATTTATATGATAAAAACCAAAGTAATTGCTGAGCTTTCGATCTTATTCGATCATCTTCGGAGCATTTTGATATGTGCTTGCCTCCTCTACCGATGTAATGAGTGGAGTGAGGATCTGACAGAATGAATGAAATGAAATGAAAAGAGAGGTGGGAGATAAAGAACAGCTCTTCCGACCCTTCCCCGCCCTCTTGGCTCTCATGGAGCGGCCAAGGAGGGAGGGGGAGGACCGGTTCTCCTTTCTAGACCCCCATAGTCGCATTTTCTAGAGCCAAAGTAGGCCCTAAGCACTCTGAATACAGTGGTTAGGAGTGAGAGGGAGAGAAAGAAGAAGGTTTTAGGAGAGGATAGCGAACAAAATAGTAGGAGACAAAAGTGAACTTAGTTAGTCATGGGACCTACAGCTTAACGTGGAATCCGAACCACGATGTGTCGCTTGTCTCTAACTATAACTATAACAGTTTATCATGACCCCTGTCCCACGTATCACTGTGAGTCCCGTTTGCGAATATGATAGTAAAAAAGGAATAGATGAATAAGGTTAAAGAAAGGAAGTAAGAGGTTTGCAAAGAGATGCTAGTTGCCTGGAGGTCAGGCTTATCTCTGTCCATTTTAGGTAGTATAACTAGCGTGATAAAGTTAAAAAGTATTATTGGTATTTATGAGGCGTTCAAACCGTTATTAGTAAATATTCCTATTAAAAACTGTTGTAGGTTTCTACCTCTCTATCTATTCTTTCCTATTCCTATCCTAGTTATAATTGACTATATGCTATTCTCTGGTTTGCTTCGGTTAATTAATTACTCTTAGTCGTCGTCGAGTATTATTCTCTTTCTCTAGGTGTAGATTTCTTCTTTGTCTTCTTCTCCTCCCTCCTCTATCCTTGGGAAACTTATGGAATAATCTGTGTGATCTCCATCCTTCTCTCTCGGCAATTTGGTTGGTTAATTCAACTCCTACTTCATTCTGTGTCTTTTCTAAGACTTTCCTTGCTCTTTTTGCAATTATTCTATTAAGTGGCTTTATCTTTGCCTCCCTATGCAGGTCTCATAGTCTTCTTGTTTCTCTTTTTTCTGGTCTTTTTATTAAGTAGATAGCTTTATTTTGGACTTTTTGGAGTCTTAATAGATTACTTCTCGAATCGTGTACATCGCGATGGTTGGATAAATAATCGCAGACTGTACTATTGCTTGATAATTTTTCTCTTGTTTTTCATGCTTAGGTTAACTAACTTGTACAGTAATGCCAGTTTGCTCTTCCCTCGATTTCCCCTCTCAGTTACGTGCTTTTTATAACCTTATTTCATAATGTTTAGTCCGAGCATCTTACATTCTTTGTCGTATCTGTAGCGCTGTCCTTCTACATATACATCTGAGATGCTCCTCCTGTACATGGATATCATTTTAATTTTATCCCTGTTGGTTTTAATTTTCCATTTTTCTTCGTATCTATTGATGCTTCTTATCTCTTCTGCAGTCATCCTAGCTTGCATTGGGCCGTTGCTGTAGGCGCAAATATGATTTGAGTGACGTCGTCGGCAAATTGGATGTTTAATCAGACTTCATTTCTTGGTGCTGGTCTATCTGTTGTGTAGATTGAATAGAGAGACGAACTCAGACATCCGCCTTGGAGCAAACCCGCAGCGAGCTCGAATATTTCACCTTGATGTCGTCCTATTTCTACATAAGCACGTCTCTCCATTACATTATCACATAAAATCCTTTCGATCTTGTTGTTCATTTCTAATCTTAGTATCTTGAGTTGTATACCCCTCTGCCATACTTTGTCGAATGCCTTGGACACTTCCCGGCATACGATGTCTACGCTAATTTTTTCTCTCTTTGCTTTCGCTATTTTTTCAAAGATAACTCCAAGGGCCATCTCCGTGCTTCTGTTTTTCCTGAAGCCAAATTGGCATCTGTTTCTTTGGCCATTATCATCGAGGAATTTGGACAGTCTGTTATTTATTATTTTTTCCAATTGATTTAGATGGTTTCCCGCTTTGGGTACTAATATCATCTTCGCCACTTTCAGTTCATCAGGAAAGTATCCCGTGTTCAAGCACGTAATTTAATCTGGTGAGTCCCGATCTGCCTGGGGCTCTCTGTCGGAAGTTCTTTATGGTTTCTTTTAATTCCTCAGATGTAATGATTGCGTCTATTCGGTCGTTTTTGTTTCTCCTTTCCTCGACAAAGTGGAAGGGGTATGTCCTTTCGATCTCTTCATTGAGTTCGTCCATTATCTGATGTTCAAAGTCAATGTCATAGTCCTCATTCTCTTCTCCGCTAATTTTGAATACATTTCTCCAGTGCTCTCTAAATAATGCCTCTATTTCTTCCTCATCTTCTAAAATGTTGTTCCCTGCAATCTTAACTTTCATTTTATCCCTTGTTGTCCGAATCTTTAATCCGTTGGTATGTTTCCAAAATTCCCTTGTGATGTTTCCACATCTATTTTCTCGATGTGCTGATCCCATTCTTCTTGCTATTTTTCATAAATTAGTGCTATTAGTTCTCTTTCCTGTCTCCTTAGTGCGTTGTATGATTCCATTGATGTTCCGCATCTTCTTATATATTCTCCCGCCCGGCCGATCTCTTCACTCAATGCCACCATTTTTGGTGTCCACCTAAATTGTTTAATGGTTTGGAACGAGTTAATGGGAACAGCCCCCTTCTCTGCCCTTTTAATTCCTTTTCTGATCCTATCAAACTTCCCGTCGATTTCCTCTAGAGTGGCTTCTCCGAGCGGGCTGGGCACGTAAGTCTGAAGTAATTCTTTGTACTTATCCCAATCCGCTCTATGGTATGCCTTCCATTTCTTTGAAGGGATTTGTATAGGTTCTTGTTTATGTACATTAGAGTCGCAGTGTGGTCACTGCATGGAGCATCTACTGGTTCCCTAAAATAGTTAAAGGGCAGATTGAAGTTAGCTAGGCACATGTCCTGTTTTGTTGCGTGATCTGTTGGTAAGTATGTAGGGAATTTGGGTCCCAGTCTTTGCAGTATACTTCTATTGATAAGCGTGTTAAGTTGTTTTCCGACTCTGTTTGTATTTCTATACCCAAAATCCTCGCAATGGGTGTTTAAATCGCCCATCAAAATGACCGGTATCCTATAGTTGAAGAGTTTAGTAAAATTTTGTACCGGTAAGTGGGGACGCCTGGGTGGCTGGTATCCAGTTGCGACAATGATGTTGCTTAATTCCATTTTATTAATTTCTATAGCTAAATATGCATCTACCAATCCTTGTATTGTTTTGTACTGCAATCCTTGCTTGACCGCTATTGCCGCTCCGTCGTGTGTTTCTCCTGAAGGATTTGTGTTAATAACATTGTAGTTCCATATCTTTAATTTCTCGTTTTCTGTGTTTCTTCCATGTTCTGATATTACTATAACATCTGGGTCAATCTTTCTGAATTAATTTCCATACATAATTTCCTTGTATTTCCATCCGCATGTGTTAATTTGTAGTATTTTTAATTTCTTAATATCCATAATCCAATTGTCCATTTCCATTCGTTTATTCGTTTTTCGTTTAGTTTGTCCTATCCGGAGTTTTCAGTCTCTGATTCTTCGTTGATTGTGTCCTCTTCTGATTCTTCTGCCTGCTGATTTCCTCTTGCCTCTTCGATTAACTCATGTTTAGTCTTTTCTGTGACTTTGATTCTGAAAATGGCCGATGAGTCGACTTTGGGGAATTTTATCGGTTCGAGCCCGTTTTCCTGTAACATGCTGTTGACTTTTGTTGGATAACTTCCAGGGTTAGCTATATTCATCACGTGGTTATGTAATATATAAGTAAATATTTTTACGTTGAGCGTACCATCTAAATTAGTTTGAGTCGCCGGTCCTTGTTGGTCAATTTTTGCCATTTCTGTGTATGAGTTTGTATTTACGTTCGTATTATTTCTGTTTGACTCTGTTTCTTTTCTCTTTATAATTTCTCTTATTTTAGGACATATCATGGCAATAGTTCTGTGTCCACCTTGGCAGTTAATGCATCTTTTAACAGTGTTGTTGCAGTATCGCCAAGAATGACGTGCAGTTTCACATTCAGAACAGATTATAAGGTGTTTTGGGGGTAATTTTGCGTCGTATGTTCTTCCAAAGCAAAACAT
This sequence comes from Ceratothoa steindachneri, assembly GCA_963969495.1. Lineage (NCBI taxonomy): Eukaryota > Metazoa > Arthropoda > Malacostraca > Isopoda > Cymothoidae > Ceratothoa > Ceratothoa steindachneri. The sequence goes on along the minus strand of OZ018329.1, from coordinate 69,531,452 downwards.
CTGAAGCATATATGTATACTTGTAAGGACGTCTATTTGTATGTGAGCGGATGGGATCCTCATGTTGAAAGCGAGAAGTCCCTGTTCTATAATCCTCGAAGCCATTTCGGTAGATTCACAAATGACCTTGAAAACGTGAGTGTGATCTTTAAATTTGACCACCTCTGCAATTTTGAGCTATTTCTGTCTTTCCTGAACTTCTCTTATTTCTTGGTATGAGTGCTCACCTAACCAGGACTCGATTCTTTGGCTTATGACACTTCTGTTAGCCGTGATTTGTGGTGGTACTCTAGCTTCCAAGTCAAACTTCCTTCATCCTTAGCGTAATGCTTCCCGGAGATGACAGTAGCTGCTCTACGTCTTTGTTTTCTGGGCAAATAACTGTGAATCTAGATGCATTTGATTAGTGGTATATTCAGATCTATAAATATGCATTGCACTACTTCTTGTGGTGATCTTTTCCTTCCGTTGGGTGTGAGTTTCAGGGAAGGCCTTTTGAAGTCCGGTGGGTTCATCTTCCCGGTAGTCGTCTCCTCTCCAAGGAGAGGAGTTCTTCTGTCGATCTTCAGCTGTTTAGTCTTTACCAGGCTTTACAAGTGCGAGAAGCCCCTCTATCTGTTCTAGTTCTATCTCGCCTACCTTCCAATTTTCGCTCTCTCCTTGGTCAACCCTACTTATCTGGACCTAGCTCTAACAGCGGTCCACAGTTGGTTTCTGTCTCGTTACTGAGAATCAGCACCCCATTTTCTGCCCCCCCCCTAAGAGGGTCTTCTGCAGGGATTCACTATACCTTACTACCAACTGCAACTCAGACCTTGCCGGTGACCAATTTATGTAGTGCTATTGAGGAGTAAGTTTGAGATAAAAAGTATGAAAAAAGAGTCAAGAATTTAGAATAAGAAAGAGCAACCCTTTCGGAAGGGCTACTTCGCTCAAGAGGAAGAGGAGGAATCTCTAATCAGCCCAAGGAGCGCATATATTTCTTCTTAGAAGTTTTCTTGAGAAGGCGTTTTATTTAGGTCCTCCATAAAACTTTTCCTCCTTTACCTGTGATAGCCTTTACCAGCGCAGCCAGTGGGCAAGCGTACAGACTGAGTAAATCGAATCCAGAATGAAAGAAGATCAAGATCAAGATATATTCTGAATTTCTTTCTTTAAACCACTTCTTACTTTTAACAACCGTGAATTCTTCATCTTGTCTTTTCTGCTTCTTCTTTTTTCTCTTCTCCTTTTTCTTTTCTCCTTTTTATTTTCTTCTTCTTTTTCTTCTTCTTCTTCTTATTCTTATTAATATTTTCCTACTCGCCATCTTCTTTTCTTCTCCTTTTTGATCTCTTCTTCTCTTCCTCCTCCTCCTCCTCTATCTCCTCCTCATCTCCTACCACTCCTATTCATTTCTTACTTCTCTTCCATTTCGCTCTTCCTTTTTGTCTCTCTCTTCTTTTTTCCTCTTCCTCCTGTCTTCTTCTTTTCTTTTTTCTCCTGCTTTTTAATTTTTTCTCTCTTCCTCCTATTTATTCTATGCTCCCCCTCCTCATCCTCCTCTATTTATATTCTTCTTATTCTTCCGTCTCTTTTTCTTCTCCTACTCATCCTATTCTTCTTCTTCATCCCAAAATTCCAGTTCTTAAAATATATTCGTTAGGGACAAAAGCAGCGGCTTCTCCACTCCTCATTTAGCTCTACTCGTTTTGAGGTGCCAGCAGCTATTTCCTCCTGATAAAGATTAAAATTTAAAATCTATTTTAGAAATAACTTCGATAAAAATTTCGAATGTATAAAAATAAAAGAATAAAACAGCCATGGTTAATTTTTAGAATTTTTTCTGAACTCCAACAATAATAATAATAATATCTTGAATTTCGAAAAGTGCAAAAACATACCAGGTCCTTTATTAACTAAGCAAAAAAAACATTTACCATTTTTTTACTTCTTTTCAAAAAATCCAGTTCTAAAAATATAGTTATGGAGGATTAAATTGAATTGGAATATCGGTTAAAGATAAACAAGATGTACAGACCTGAAAAACGAATTCCAAGGCAAATAGAAATATAAGTGGTAATCAAAATATTGGATTCTTAATTTTGGTTCGATTCCATTTCCAACTTAGTTCGGAAATATAATAAACCCGAGGATATTATGTTTCTCCTGCGTTCCCCTTCTATTATTAGGTATCCTTTAATTATTGAAAGGAAGCATATTTGAATACACGCGAGAGATCAATATCATCGCTTTAATTTCCTGTGGATAATTTTTGAGATCATATAGCTTTCTTGTGAATGCATCCAAGTGGAGATATTTCCTCTTATTAATTCTCTTGATATTATTTTTCCATATTAGTTTTATTTTCCATTTTTCTTCATATATTTTAAAGTTTTTTTTATCTCTGCCGTCACATTCTAGCGTGCATGGGTTCTTTCCTGGAAGTGCAAACTATAAGCTGGCTGATGTCGGTGAATTGACTCATTAAACATCCATCATTTCTGGATGACGGCATATATGAAATGTATATTGAATGGAGAAAGGGGCTCATACATCCGCTCTGCAGCAAACCGGCAGCGAGCTCGAATTCATCTCCAAATGTCGTCCTATTTCCAAATAAGCACGTCTCTTCCTTACATAATCGCATAATATCCTTTCAATCTTGTTGTTCATTCCCAGTCTGATAATCTTGAATTGCATTTCCCACTGCCAAACTTTATCGAAGGCCTTGGACATGTCCCTGCAGACGATTTACATACTAATTTTCTTTCTTTCCTTACCCAACCTTCTCTAGGATATCTCTAAGGGACATCTACATGCTTGTTTTTTTCCTATAGCCAAATTAGCAGCTGTTTATAATACCGTTATCATCGAGGTATTTTGAGTCTGTTGTTGATTATTTTTTCAAATACTTTACTCATAAATTCTAGTTACAAGACATGAGGTTAGTTATGCACTTGATCTGGGAGTTTTCTGCCTCGAGGATAAATTCCATCCTTGGTACTTTCAGTTCATCGGGAAGTATCCCGTGTTCAGGTACACATTGAATTTTTTACTCCCTCCAGTATGTTTGGGGGAGCTTCAAGGCGCTTGAACCTGGAGAGTGCTGATCTGCCTGTGGCTCTTTGTCGAAAGCTCTTTATCGTATCTTTTATATCTTCAGATGTAATTCCTGCATTTATTTCATCAGTGTTGCTTCTTCCTTCCTCGACCAAAAGTGGAAGTAGTGGGTATGTTCTCTCGATTTCTGCATTTGATTTGTTCACGATTTGATTTTCGAATTCAATGTCACAGTTCTCTTTCTCTTCTTTGATTTCAAATGCATTTTTCCAGTGCTCTTTGAACAATGTATCTATTTTTGCTTTTTCTTCTTAAATGCTGTTCTCTGCGTTTTTAATTTTTATTTTATCAATTACTGTCCCTGGCTTCAATCTTTTAATATGTTACCAAAACTTCCCTAGAGATTCTTCTTTGTCTATTTTCTCGATGTGTTGAGTTCATTTCTATTTCTTGTAAATTAGTAATATTAGTTCTCTTTTCTGTTTCCTGAGCTCGTTTTATGACTCCCTTAATGGTCCGAATCTTCTTATATTTTTGGCCGCCCAGCTCATCTCCTCACTCATTGCCACCATTTCTAGTGTCCATCCCAATTGTTAGATGGTTCGGACCGAGTTAATGGGGATAGCGTTCTTCTCTGTCCTTTTAATTTTTCCTTCAATCCTATACATTTCCTCTTCGAATTCATCTGTAGTGGCTTACCCGAAGTACTTTTTAGATGTTAGACGTAAAAAGTTGATAGGGGCCAACCTCGCTCAAAAGGAACCGGACAAATCTCCATTCAACCCTAAGAGCGCATAAGTTTGCTCTCTAAAGTTTTCCAGAGAAAGTCTTTTTTTCCGCCTCCTGCCAAAATTCCTTCCGCCTTTAGCCGAGATAGCCTTTACGAGTTTCCAGTGAACGATCAAGCGTTTAGACTGAGTAAATCAAATCGAATCTCCAAACTTTTCGAATCTCTTTCCGGTACCTTGAATTTAAAACCAACCCTTAAAATTTCCATTGTCTATCGCCCCCCTTTACACACACACACACACTCACACATTCTTGGGACATTTCTTTCAAGGAGTCTGGCAAATTTCTTAACCTTGATCTCTCTAAACAAGTGATTCTCAACGTGGTTCGTACGTCCTTTCCGTGGAGCCTAGGGAAATTTTAATGGGATGTGATCGTAGGATCAAAGAATACTTTTTAATATTGAGTATCTTTTTCTTTTGTTTTATAAATTTGTTAAATGGCAACTTGACAACCAACAGTTACATAAAATGAGATAAGAATTGCTTAATTGGCTGATTTAGCTCAGTCTCTCCAACTCGCTTGAGGTTCGCATCTGTGGTAAGCTGTGATTGACACAGTATTTTTTCTTTAATTGCAAAGCCTAGGCGGCTAAATAGGCCAATAAGAATTTTTTAAATTTATTTTGGCATGTCAAAAGGATATCTTTTGTAGAGAGATAGTAAGATAAATAAGACAGAAAGACTGTATAGAAAGGAAAGAAGAATAGAGGAAATAAAAAACTAACTAATGATATAGGCCATGCATCTACACTTGGATGCTTTATAATTTAAAATGTGACTAGACTATTTTAAATAATCATAAAATTTTTACTACACATTATTAATCAAAAATGTACAATTTGACGAAATTGTAAAATATCTTTGAATGCGCAAATTTGTGAGATGCAGTCATGCAATAGGTTAGTTATAGCCTTGTTTAAAATGAACAAACCTTGCCAAATTTATCAATAACACTGGTCTGCGTTATTTTCAAGGTCAAATATAACGGGTGTTCCATTAAGACGGATCAAAGTTAGCAGTAAATAAAACAGTGTTATTGGTGAAAATTTATTGATTTCACTATTAAATCATATTATTGGTGTCATGGCAATTATGTGTGAAAAATAATATCGCTTAAATGTCCACCAAGGCTTCGGCGGCACACCTCCACTCGATGGTCAAAATTTTGATGACGTCTCTTCATAGTTGCTCCTCGATCTCACCAATATGCCTTATTATCTCATCCTTGAGCTGTCGAATTGTTGTTGGCTTATTGGCATAGACCTTACTTCTGAGATAACCTCAAAGGAAGAAATCTAAAGGCGTCAAGTCAGACAATCGTGGTGGCCAATTGACCTCGCTGTTTCGAGAGATGATGCGACCTGGGAACTTTTCATTTAATAAAGCCATTGTTGCATTGGTTGTCTTGCATGTGGTGCTGTCCTGTTGAAACCACAAAACTTCGTCATCCATATAATTCAATTCAGGCCATAAAAAGTTAGTGAATCATGGCACGGTATCACTCGCCTGTCACCGTAACAGAATTCTCGGCATCATTTTCGAAGAAATACGGTCCAATGATTCCGCTAGCAAAAAATGCACACCAAACAGTGACCTGGGATTTTTATCAGCCCAAATGCGATACTTGTGCTTATTAACGAATCCACCAAGATGAAAATGGGCTTCATCACTAAAGATGATTTTTTTTCGAAAATTCATCGTCGACTTGTCTTTGCTCGTGCACCCAATTGACGAAAGTACGGCGCTTCAAAGGGTCAGCAGTCTTCAGTACTTGTGTTAATTGAATTTTGTAAGCGTGTAGAGACAAACCCTTTGTCAAAATTCGATGTAAGGTTGTTTTGGAAAGGTTCAATTCCTGCTCACGATGACGAATAAAGGTGTCTGGATCTTCGGCCACATTCTCGCGCACTGCAGTAATGTTTTCAGCTGAACGGCGTAAACGAGCACGCAATGGCGTTTTCATATCTGCCACCGACCCAGTTTGTTTGAATTTACGAACAATTTTCCCAATTGCTTTCTCGGTTGGTCGATTATGTTGACCAAAAAAATCGTGAAGTGCCCGAAATGCGTTTCTGTTTGAACGGCCATTTTCGTAAAGGGCTTCGATGACTTTAACACGTTGTTCGATTGTTAATCTTTCCATGGTTGAAATTGTTAAATCTGAAAGAAAAATTAAAAAATCATTGGACGCTTAAACTTAACGTACTTAAAATAGGTCCATGTTATTAAAACACCCTTTATAATACCTGATTTTAGTTCAGTGTTTTGCACTGAATCTGAAAATCATGCTCATTTTACCCAATCATGTAAGGCTTTTGAAATATAAGCACATACCAAAAACTCCTATATTTCCAAATATTTGTGAATGAAACATGTAATAGCAAATATTGGACCGATTTACTTACAGAAGGTTTACAGAATATTTTTAATAGATAGCATGAATAGTACAATGCACAAAATAAGCTACTCATGGATGAATGGTCTTTTCAGTGACCTCCGATTGTGCCGAGCAGACACCACATCCCTCTTATGGCACCAACAGTAGTTAGCCAGAAAGTTCACATCCCATTGGCCTTGATAGTGTTCCTCCATGACACGGATGTATTGGTGAAAGCGCTCACCCTGTTCTTCACTGAAGTCTCCGCAATTTTCTGGAAAATAGTCCAGATGGGACCGAAGAAAGTGCATTTTCACTGACACACGCGGAAGTTCTCCATTAAGTCATCAACCATCTTCTGGTACTGATGACTTCTTTGTTTACCAAGGAAGTTTGCAATACTAACTTAATGTACAGCCAGGCAGAGAGCTCATTAGGATTTAATGAATCATCAAAACTAGATTCTTTTATGAGTTCTCTTATCTGAGGACCATCAAATATACCTGCCTTAAGCTTCTCCATGCTGATTCGTTTGAACTTGTGGTGGAGGAAGGCAAAGCCTTCACCTTCCCTGTCTAGTGTTTTACAAAGTTCTTCATTAGACCGAGTTTGATGTGTAGAGGTGGAAGTAACACCTTGCTCGGTTCAACCAGAGGGTGGACAGAACATTGTATGACCCGGGTTCAAATCCTTGTCTTGATTGCCACTCTTGCCTGACATAATGCTGGTCGTCAGACCGACTATCCCACAAGCACAAAAAGCATGAATACTTTGTCTACCCACCTTGAAGTCCTAGGATGAGTCCAACAACTTTAGGATCTCCACAAATCAACTATTTATGTTCCTGGTAATTGAGAGCAGACAACAGACGTTTCATACTGTTGTGGGATTCTTTCATTTCAGCCGAGTGTCTAACAGGGATTGATGAAACCTTATTTCCGTTATTCAGAAGAACTGTCTTGAGACTTCTGTTAGACGAGTCAATAAAAAGTTTCCATTCCATGGCAATATACTTCATACCTATTAATTTCATCAGTTCAGCAATATTGTTACAGTAAATCAGTGAGGACGCTTCATCGAACCTAAAGCATTTTCTGAATTCGCTCTCGCGTTCCCGATACCAATAGAACGTTGTTCATGGGGCAAGTAGATGTTTCTTTCGAAGACGAGAACCCAGCAGCTGGGCAGACTCCTTAGATTGGTTCAGGTCTCGTGTCAAGTCGTTGAGTTCGGCTTGGGTCAATGGCCTCGATCGGCCGTCCTCTTCTGGATCGTATGCACCACACTTACCTGTATCAGTCATGTCAGTAGATTCGGAATCAGAACTAGATTTCATGATGACATCCGGTTCAGGAATAGGAACATCTGGTCCAGGGATGATTGGCTTTAGGGCAGAAGGAACATCAGGGTATTAAACATGGTGCTTGTTATTGCGATTGAGGCCTTTTAAATTTGTCATGCAAGAGTAGCAGTCGGTAACGTGATCTTTCCCTTCCCTCCACACCATTGGGACACCAAATGGCATACTCTTTCTTTTCCTATTCCTCCAATCCCGTTAGTTCTTCATAAACGTTTTGCAGCAGATATGAGGAACACATGCCTTATCCTGGACCCCTAGTTTGGCTCCAAAATAAGCGTAATAAGCCTTATTAACAAAATCCGTGATTTTCGCTTGACGATCTGGAAGAACCACGTGTCCGCAGAAACAAAATTTGTTAGAATGGTTTTATACTTCTGATCCATCGTACTGCATAACTAGACCTGAAAAGAGAAAGAATAACTAGTTATTCAAGTTAACCCATTAACAGCTGTATCAAAAACAGAGCCCATATACGCTTGGATGATAGCGCCATTCGGTAAAAATATGCTGTAATAAAAATCGAGTGTATCTTAGAAACCAGACCTGACCAAAGAAAATGAATGATATTTTTGAATTCAGCACGCAAAAAGGATTCTAAATCAGTTGGAAAACCCTTGACCTTTGAAAAAAGTTTTGAAATGCAGGCCAGTGTATTCAGTGCATTATTTTGACTTTGGGTTTATTTTCACTGTGCACAATGAGCCACACCGTTTTGCTTATTATGTCAAAAGACATAAGAACATAAGAACATAAGAAAAGAAGGAGACTGCAAAAGACCACCCATGGCCTATTCAAGGCAGACCTTCTGGAAGCACATTTGAGGGTAAAGCATCCCATTAATGCTAATTCATATTTACAATATATTAAATCAGTGAAATAAAAGTTTGAAAATCAATAAAACCTCACTTCATTATTCACTGCACAAAGTGTGACCCACAATCGTACCCTTCAAACCAGCTGCGGAATCTCTCTGATACTAGTAAAGTATGGAGATAATCTACTAGTGGAGAGGAAATGATTAAACCATCTATCTTAATATCTTTTAAAAACTGCTACAAAAGGATCATAAGGCTATCAAGGCTATGCCACTCAGTAATAAAAATGTCTGCAACAGAATAGATTATGATAGAGAAAGATGTTGAATAAGAGCTAATTGAGAAGCAGAAATCATGGAAATTCTTAATACAAAATGGATAAATCCAACTTTAGGGACAATGAAGCTCTGTTATTGGCATATGTTAGGTATATTGACCAAAAGTAGATTGAACGGGGTCGATGTTCTGTGAATGATTCGAAACAACCATTGCTGCAGTTGATATCCCCAGCCAACTCAAAAATTATATGGATTTAAACAAAATACCGAAAGAAAACACAATCCCACTTGTTATTAGGGGCAAGAAAACAGGATGCTTAAAATTTATGAAGAACGAAGCAATGGCTTCGCTACTAAGATTAAAATTTAAAATCTAAAAAAAAGCAGCCATGGTTAAATTTATCCCCTTGAAAATATCAGGTTGCTCAAATATAGAGTTATAGAAGAAGAAGATATATAAAAATAAATTTTCTGAACTTCACCATTTGTAATTCTTTGGGTTTTAAAAAAATCACAAAATTTTTATACTTATATTTATTTCTGAACTTCACCATTTTGTTTTTTGATATTATAAAAGAATTATTTGAAATAACTTTGATTAAAAAATATAAGTCATAACCAAACTAAGATGAAATTATTATTCAAATACTAAAAAAAAATCACCTTCTTAAATTATAGTTAATGATGATGATGATGATGATTATGATGATGATGGTGATAAAACCCAAACATGTTCAATGTGCATCGCGTTATTGACTGAGAAAAATTGGTTGCCAAGAGAATTTCCCCGGTTTTTAACGAAGTTTGGCAATCCGTGAACAAAATGGGCTAGCACCATTAAATCAAATGCATATAAGTGCGGAGTATTTTCGATTATTGATTCATACAGAAATAAGATGGCGTTCAATGATAAATTGCTTCAAGAGGTTCATGGACTTATTCGATCAGCCTAGCAACTTTTTTGAGTGACAAATTTGAATTACAACGGACGTAAAAGCATATCTCTTATTTGACACATACATGTATGTTCGAGAAACTAGGAAACAGCATAGAACAAGCCGCTCAATGGCGCAAATATAACCATTGTTGAATCCAAAACATATTTTTTGATTAATTACATTTCTCGAAATATGCCATAGAATTATTTCAGCAAGAAATAATGAAATAATTCTAAAACTAAAACTACTATTAAAGTCAATGTTGAACATTTTAAAATCTCAATAAAATAGGTCAATAAGAGATTTGATGATCTAAAGACAATGAATTTTTCCTCTTGGTTAATTTAACAATTGATGGTGAACGTTTGTGGTACTCCAGTGCAATATCAAGAAGAGATACAAAAATTTAAACATGACGAACCAATCGATAATTTGTTCAAATAAAAGGTGCCATTATGTGGCTATGTGACGAGGTTGAAAAGAAATTCTCTCAAACTGGGACATTAGCGAGGAAACTTTTGCTTAATTTTCTCTCGTCTAATTTACTTGAATGTGGTGTCAGTGGAATTATAAAACGTGGCGATTTACAGCTAAATCTAACAAAATTGTCTCTTCGAATCAAGGATATCCTTTGTAAGCACCAAGCACACGAATGAAGGGAGATGATAGGCTAAGCCAGGTTATGTGAGATTAGGTTAGATTTTTTGGCACTCAATAGTTAAGATTCCAATATTAAAAATGCTCATAATCTTTTAACCTTTTATACAATCACCGGTGTGGCATAGGTTATTCACGAAGGTTATTGCGGGGCCTGGAGGGAGAGAAGTTGGGAAATATTGTTCTAAACCATCTGCAACCATACTTAGTCTGAGAAACTTTACATCCTTCCTGCATACATCCTCCTGTCAATGACCTTTTGACAAATTTATATTAACTCATTCTTCCTTTCTCAATTTGGCGCATCTCGCATTCACGCACATCGAATCACCCGAGGTTTTCTAGTCTCCTCCTTCCCATTTCCTACCGAAAACGTAGCTGATCTCTCTATAGCTATTCATGACTATTTCCTCATCCAGTTTTATTTCTCTCTTCTTCTTGTGTCTACTCCTCACACAAACCCTATCACCAACTCTCATCATCCTCAGCTCTCGTTAATTAACCAAAAACAGCGAACAAGGACCCTCACCCCTCTCATTCAATTTTTACACACTCTGTGATCACCCCTGCTGAGCTAAACTTAGCCTTTCGCTCTTAGTATGACACTCTTTCATTCTACTTCAACGCCCATTCCGCCTCATACCCAACCCCATTCGCAGAACACCTGTATATTGTTAAGAAATACAGACCTACATACGATGTGCCCCTTTCGCGGTTTAGTAACAGAAACCCCCAGCGTAGCCTACTACCCTTTTAGCTACTTAGAGCCGCGGGTATGTCTATGAATATGTTGGTGTTGGTTTGCATTTATGTATCCAATTCATCTGGAAAGTAAGATAAAAGTAAAAGATTCCTTATAACTTTTTTTCGAAATATAAAATATAAAGTATATCGTAATGTTTTAAATTGTAGCAGTATGCAGTATGTTACAGTCAAAATGTCTTCATATAACACACCATATTTGCGTATTAGTATGATATTCCAGGTTGACTGGTTATGATAGAGCTAATATAATGGTGAAAAAACGTAATTATACCGTGGAGAAAAGAAATTTTTAAACATGCTGCACGGGGAGGGTCTCAGATCTCGGCAAATCACCCGGTGGTCAGCCGATCACATTCTGTTATTGCAGATGTATTGAAGAGAATCCGAGAAAGTGGGAACATCTAAGACTGACCTCTTTCTGGACGATCCAGGTTCAGTACACACGTAACGACTAGCTTCTGCCTCGCATGAGCATTCGGGATCGTAAGAAAACCGCAGTCTGCAACATGATTGGACAGAGAGAGGCCATGTTAATGCTTCCAGTCCGTTGCAGACTACTTGCACAAAACCTGAAGTCAGATAAAGCTTGCCAGAAGTCGCTGATCAACTTTCAGCAGAAGTCATCTCGAAGAGCTTGGGCACATACTCACTGTAACTGAACCATGCATCAGTGCGGATCTGCTTCATGGTCCGACGAGTCCATGTTCCAGTTGTACTCGATTCCAGACACCATTAGATTCCGCAGAAGGTGAAAGGACAGTGGAATCAAGAGTGCATAGTACCGACAATAAATTCTCTTGGCTGCTCTCCTCCTGTACATTTATCTGTACCTGAAGTTCAGGGGTGAGTCGGCTGACCTTTTATGATGTTGCCAAAAATTAAGAGAAGTACCAAGCTGACCTAAGAGATTTATAGTTATCAAACCAATCCATTAACACCTGGAATATTATTTACAAGCCAATAATTCCGTCCATCAAACAGTGGTGCTGGTAAAAATATCGCAGTTATACCTGGCCATCTCAGTCTACGGATATGAATCCACTGGAAAATCTATGGCAGGACCTGAAAAGGCCCGTAAGACTTCGTCAAACATCTTCCATTTAGCAAAAGAATGCAGTCAGCACCGAGAAGTTGGTCAGCATTACACCCCTTAGGTGTTGCTTCCTCGTGTATCATGACTCGGAGAATAAAGGCTCTCATCACTACCAAGGACTATCGACACGATACTGAACTTCCGATATAAATTTGGGGTTCATCTGCCTATCTGTTATATATTTATGATGTTACATATTTTAGCTAATTTTGTATTTTTTCTTGTTAATTGTTTGCGGCATATTTAAATTATTGCTAGTTATGCTCCTTATTTCACTGTAATATTCATATTTATATGCAAATACTAATTTTACGACCCGGCATTTATCAAATTTCCAAAAGATTTCTGGTGCGCTAAAAATGTCGCTGTGGTTGTACTCGTAATATGGCCGTCTAAATCTAGCCGGTAATTCTGACACATGCTGCATCCTTGCCCAAAAGAAAAACTAGCCACAGACTTTGTTCAAAATACTTGTTTTCACTGTATCGCTTTGAAACCCCAGTCAGCCCTCTCCATCTCTCCAGCTGAATTCATTGTATATTTTCTGACAAGATAGACTATATGCCCTGCGAAATACCCTCTACTTCTACCATTCGACTCTAAGTAACTGCCCATTTTCCTCCCCTACTCGAACATCACTTATTTGACTCACTGTACCGTGAAGAATTCATTTTCAGCATTCTCTCACCAAAAATAGACCTGTTTTCCCATAGCTTCCTTCCCTTCTAGGCTTTTCCTCTAGTTTGCCACTTTTTTCTTTCTTAATTCACTAAAATTTTTATCACTTCTCTTTTGTCTAAAATATGGTCAAATGACATTACACAAGGTGTTGTTTGGCCAATCTCAAAGAAACCAAATGTGACTCCAAAAGCCTCCGCAAACTGTCATCGAATCTATAAATTCCCATTTCTATAAATACTCTTTGAAAGTTAGATGCCAGCTTGGATAATAATAAACGAACCAGTCAAGAAATAATGAATTAGCGGCATTTAGATTAAACACATGGGGGCCGAAGTGACGAAAAAGAGATAAATACTTTTGAAATTTACTTGAAATAGAGTAGTCGCAGCTTGCGTTTTTTTCCTTATAGACCTCGTTGCATTTATTACTTACTCAAGCGATACTTTGAATGTATATATCGTAGAAGGAGGCGATTCTGAATGCAGGATTGGTCGAAATCAACGGCGAAGGCTAGAGTATTGTGTTTAATTTGCAGCTTCTTTGCAGCAATGCTCATCTGACCAGACATAAGCTGAGGGAAAAGATTAGCAAGTTTTATTTCTTCTGTCTTTATTAATCAAGATGGCTTTTTACTCTATTGCAGGACATCCTTTGTGAAATATGAGTAAAAATTTTGAATTTGGCAATAAAAAGGGGTGACATATCGACTGCTCCTGACTAGTCTTTCTTTTACGAGTGACATTTAGGGCAGAATACTGGGAAAATGAAGAAACCATTTAAAAATGACTAAAAGAAAATGTTGCCGTTAAGCGGGCCACCTCTATTGGTGTTACACAAATGTCTGTGTATGCCTGATTTAGTGTAGAGATTGTGTGAATTTGTTTTATTAGTGTATTTTATGTCTTAGGTGCTAATATGTTTGTTTTGCGCGCTAATCATTGATTTTGATGTTCGTGCGCATCCTGGTTGAATGGTCACATTGTACCTTAGTTAGCACTATGTCCAAGAATAAGAGTCCCTCTGGTAGAGTCCTCCCCGATGTTGGGTAGTAGCGGTACCTGCCAGTTTCTTGATTGATTTTATATTTCATGGGTTTCATTTGCTATTGTATCGTTAATTTTGTTCACTCTTTATGTTTCTTATGTACATACAAATGTTCAAAGGTTCGATAAGCTTGCTTTCGTGTAGTTATTTTGCGATGTGAACCATATGCTACTTGGTATTCGTAATGAAACGGAGTCCCTTTTTCTACAATCTCTTTAGATGTGATACTGGCTCTCGAGGCTGCCTTTAGCAGCAATGCTAGATATAGAAATTTAGAGAATTCACAAGAGCAAGGTACCGTTTTTTTTTGTCATTTTCGTTGAGGTTTCAGAATGGTGGTAGTTTGCTTGTTCGGGTAATTGCTAATCATTTTCTTGCCGTTAAGTGTCTTTTCATGCCAAACTTAGCACGCTTGACGTCGAGAAGAATGCTGACCTTCAGCGAATAGGGAATCAGTTTATTATTAAGGTTAGGTGAATTAATTCGGTAACACCCAACCGCGACAGCATCGAACTTGGTTTGCTTCGTCTGCATATTCCTTCTCTGTTCTTATCTGCCGTTCTTATCTACTTCAGCTGCCGTCGACCTAGACACAATTGTATCAGAACTGGCAAGTCTTCTCGCAATCTGTTTAATATCATCCGCCTACTGTACTTTTAAAATGTATGGGTAGAGTGGCTTTGCAGTCATTGTGAATATTTTGAAAAGCGTACGACTGAGGTAACGGACATGCGGTACGCCCAATAAAAAATCAAACAACCATGCTAAGTGGTTCGCGATGGAGCTAACTACTCGGATGTTTGTTAAGTAGCCGCACTGCTTTTCAAAATGCCGCGTTATTCATAGCCTTGAGAGTTTGTATCTTAGCACATCACGGCAAACCACCTCCACGATGAGAGCTAATATATTACCGGCGGTAGAGCATTTATACAAGAGGACAATCACCTTTTATTTTTGACCTTTGGATTAATGCCTGCCATTCTCTTCGTTGAGAATAGAGAGATTGCTGTGAGATGAGAGAAGAGTGTGGTTTTAAATTTTTCTCGATTTTTTTTCCGATTGTTTCAGGAAGCGAGATTTGCTTGTAACTCATAATTTGGTTGGTCGATTTGTCATGATTTGGGATGAAGATCATATTCGAGGTTTTCAGGCCATTCTGAAAGCATCCCGCCAAGAGCAGCGTCAGAAGGGTTTAGCATCCTGTCTTTCATTCTCTTTGCTGCCTCTTTCATATCCCTAATAGATATTCTGCTGAGTCTGGGGTCTTTTTGGTTAAAAGAGGAGATGGCTAAGTCTAACACTCATTTACTTGTCGGCCAGCGCTATAGGTCTTCCTCCTCAAGTGTAGCTAGGTTGGCGATTCTGTATAGATAATCGGTCGCCTTACCTCTTCATATACTCAAGCAACTATTTCTTGAACCCTAGGTTGAAGTTCTCGTTCTCCTATTCAGTGTACCATAAAATTAGTCACTTTCTCTCATTAGTTTGAACAAGCTATGAGGCTTTCTTGAGAAATTACAGATTTAACATTCTCTGCTTTCTTGATCTGGAGCTTCCCGATGGTGTCCCAGAAGATTACCGGGTTCTTTTGAAAGTCAAGCCTTTCATTTGTGCGATCCCCAGTTTTCCATCAGCCTCTAGCGCAACTTAGCGTTCATCTGTTGCCTAATCTGATGGACGTGTTAGGAGTCAATTGGATTAGGGTGTGATGCCCTGAAATATTATTTTAGGTCAGTTTGAATCGGTATGAAGCAGTAATTTCTCCTGAGAAGGTCGCGTTGGAAAGAGTGTCATATAACTTTCATTTGAGATCGGGTGCTCTTTAGCATCTGAAATGGACTTTAGAAGGGATGTTCGTTCGAACGCTCCTTTACCACCTCGGGATGCTCTTCGTAACGGAAAATGATACCAGAAAACTGACTTAGTCAGAGAGGTAGTGACGTGGTTAAGTTTCGCCTCGCTTATGTAAGGGAGTCTTGTAGGAAGACCCAGCTATACTTTTCCAAGTCTTCGTTTTTATATTACCTCCATAGTAACGAGGGAGTTATTATTGGTGCGGATCATTATTGCATATGATGTCTGAACGTGACTGTGAGAAGAAAATTCTGGTTATTTATATAAATTTGTACATGACGCTAGACATTAAGACTCTGATTGGTCAGCAAAGTGGTTTCGTGCTGGATATGGATGTGATTATTTGTTTTCGTCGTCACATGTTGAGTGCTATAGCCGTGTGTAGTCGCCTTCGATCGCTTTTACGGAGAAGTATATTGGTGTTTTTGTCGAGCATTTATCGAGCAATAGTCTTTTTGTGCGTTGCAATATTGCATTAAATGGCTCCGTCTTGTAGAAGCGCTATTACACGCCATTACAATGTTGTGGAATTCATCCCAATGTACGATAAAGTGCAGTTCTCGCAGCAACCGCATGAAAAAAATACTAGTAAAAAATATTAGCCTCCGGGATAGGACTTGTTTAGAGGAAAGAACAGTTCTAAAGGACGAAAGTGTAATAATTATTTATCATGTAATATTTACTACGTTGATCGTTTTAGTCAGGTCGGTAGAAACAACGTTAGGATCAATAATGGCCTTAATGATTTTATCATCCTCCTTATATACTGTATTCATTATCACTTGGTAGTATAAGGCAATATTATTGTTATTTTTACATTTCTAGCTTGGAATGCGGTAGGAGATCATCTTATCTCTTATGTCATGGTTGATATACTTTTGTGGTTAACCAGTGTTAACGAGCAGCTGAGATACTTTTTTTATATTTCGGTATCATCTGATATACAAAACATTCATTACAGAGGCTTATATTGCTCGAACACTCTGAGAAACCACTTATGTACAAACCGAGGTATTTAGATTTAAAGTAAACTTCAGTCTGTTTAGAATATAATAAGAAGTCGAGAAAAACAAGTATGGAATTATTTTGGGGCTCGTACGT
Source organism: Ceratothoa steindachneri (assembly GCA_963969495.1). Taxonomy (NCBI): domain Eukaryota; kingdom Metazoa; phylum Arthropoda; class Malacostraca; order Isopoda; family Cymothoidae; genus Ceratothoa; species Ceratothoa steindachneri. Next base: position 69,514,657 of record OZ018329.1, on the reverse strand, counting down.
AAAGTTGAGAGATGAATTTTCATTGGATGTTTGAATAAAAATAATGATAAGATAAGAAATTTTGTCATTATGTATACATTACTAATGTAGCGGACGAAGATTATAGGCTTCAATGAAAGATTGTTCTGAAAAAAAGAGACATTCCACTTTCCCATAGATCCCATCGCTACCGCATCGACCAGTATATACTTAAGGCCATCTGCGCCACATAATAGAGCTTCTTGGTTCAAGCTTGATAGAGTGCGTTGTTGCAAAATTATCGGTGTAATTAACTTTGAGCAATTGAGAATCATGGTTTCGTCTACAGGAACAAAGGTAAAAATAGATTCAATGTCCATTGAAGCCTTGAAACATGAAAGCGGCAGGTTTGGAAATTTGAAGAATGTTTACTTTACCCCGTATGGAACACGGCGATTTGCTTTCCTGGCCGCCATGCTGACGGGACTCAGCGCCCCTTTTGACTCCAGCTTAGCCTCTTCTTCTTATTTTTTACACGCTGTCTTTAAAACCTGCTTTCTCACTTTCACTACAATCTTTTCCACAACCTTCTCTGGTCGGCCTCTAATTTCACAAGGTAGACACTGACCAGCTTCCTCTCACCAACCATCCCGGATCGGGGCTGATGGGGAGGGGACAACGCCCCCTCACTCCTAAGCTCCACTTTGGGGTGGTGGGTTTTTAACAACCTGCCTCATGCCCACACTCACCTTCCTCACTCGCCCTTTCTCTCTCCTTTTACGCTCTATAAAATTTACCCCCAGCCCAAGGTGAAGCCGCCATGCCGATGGGCTGCCTGACAACTGGGCAGAAGGACTAGTCTTGAATGGTGGCAGCTGGCTTTGCCGTCATCGAATTCACCCCTCACAGAGCGGGCTACTGCGTGGGATGGTTAGCATTTGCGTCCCGATTATGATAAATTTAAAAACACCCTCCATACTTCCCTTGTAATGTCGTTGGAGCCGCCCTTGGATAGCTTCACAATAGAAAAGGAGGTTTCGACCCCGTGCTTTCTCAGGTGACCCTACAAACTTCTTTTGACAGTAAAAGGAGTGGTTTATGCAAGGAAATTTGTGGACTACTCCATAGATGACATCACCTTAGAACTTGCCAACAAAACAGGGAGGGACTACGAGAGCCACCACTAAACTCTTTGTCACCGTAGGCTGTGACAAGCTCCCTGAGTCGCTGCGTGCCGGTTGTTATCGCTACCGCGTGAAAGTACTCGTGCCACTGCCGCGGAGGTGCTATTACTGCCACCGCTTCGGCCATACGAATCGCTCCTGAAATGGTGCAAAGTCTGATTTACCAGAAGTCTGTGTAAGTTGATCCAAAGCCACACACCATAAGTCCAAGTCATGTGTGGACAAATGTCTCAATTGCGGAGTCGTTTGACTCTCAAGTGGCAACAACCCTGAAGTTGGTCGTGAGGTCATCTTCCGGGGTTCCTAAAGCTGCTTCCCGAAAGAAGGACAACACTAAAGGAGCTTCAGCTCCTACGCCCACACCGAGTGCTAGGCTAGGTGACTTGAAGGGGTGGATCGTCCAAAAGAGTGAGCCCACCTCCGAAGCCGCCCCACCTCCCTAAGGTTTCAAAGCAGAGAGAGGAAAAGACTCGCATGGCGAGCCCAAACTCCTTCAAAGAGTCCTCGAAGGCGACAACGCCTTCAGCTCATTTTCCTACCATGAGCGCTTGGAGTTCTGCTCTGGGAAGAGTACACCCACTCCCATGAGGGTCTTCTGTTTGAAGACAGCCCCGTATCTAATCCGAGCTAGGCCAGGATGCATATACCTTTAATTGGATTGCCATGGACTTTGGGCCAACTTGGAGGAGCTGCGGATGCTCGTCTAGTCTCGTTTTCACTCAGCTATCTTTTTGCAGGAGACTATGCGGGGTGTGTGCCCCCTGCTCACCCTCCACGGGTATAAGGGTTTTGCGACCCCACGACCACGGGATAGAAGCTAGGCTAGGCGTCATTTACACCCGGCATGATGTCTCTGTCCTTCTCTTAGCTTTGAATACTCCTTTCAGGCAGTAGATGGGCGGCTGCACCTGGATAGGAGGTATACTGTTATTTCTGTGTACATTCCATCGTCACCCGACTTTAAAGAGGGGAATTCCGAAGCGTCGTGGCACGGTTGCTGAAGCCCTTTTTCTTGCTCAGGAATCTGAATGGTATACAATCCGTTTGAGTAGACTACTTTATCAATCTCAGGGGTCAGGTACTTGCCGACCCGACCGATGAGCTGGAGATAAGTTTCCTTAATGTGAATGAGCTTATGCATAACTGCCAGAGAACCAATTCATTTTTCTGTATTGATCTATATTTGTGCTCTCCACATGCACAGCCTGATTTTGGATGTGAGCCGACCAGGTGGTGCTTGGCTCGGGAGCGGTGGTCCACATTTAAGGAAATGACTGATTTCTCTGGCTCAGTCAAGGAGTTTAGGTTGTTAGATGAGGCCGTCAAGTTCTTCTCCGGCAACCTCATCGCCGTGTGCCTGGCTACTAATCCTAGAACGTCTGGCCGTTTTTCCCGCTGACCGAACGATTTCGCTGTCAGTGAATTTCGTCAAGCAATAGCTAGGTTCCAGTATGTTTCGAATTACGCCTGCCGCTCTTCCTGTTCCTGGTGGGCGGGCATATGCGTCTTCATTTAAGGGGAAGACCCCTCTAGCGGAGCTGTGGAAGCGAGTAAAAAGGATTCGGGTGAGGCTCTCGTAGCCTCACCCCCCTCCCGTTCTCCAGGAGAATAGAAACGCAATCAATCACGGACCTCGCGTCCGTGGCGGTCGCTCTATCTGTACTCTCTAGCCGGGATGCTGCTCCGCCAGAATTCAATGCGCGTCGTTGTGTCGCGGAAGGCCGCTAACTGTACTTTACTTCCAGAGGCAGAGAACCCTTCCACGACAGGTTTACATTGAGTGAGTTACGTTCCGCTCTCAATTCATGCGCGGACACCGCCCCTCCTCGGGACAATGTCAGGTACGCCATGCTTTAACACATGGGTGAGTGAGGAATGGCCTTTCTGTTAGATTTGTTCAACAGAATCTGGGTAGAAAGTATCCTCCCATACTCCTGGCGAATTGCTACTCTGCTCGCGTTTCACAAACCAGGCAAAGATCACTCTGAACTTTTTTAAACTTCACTAATTATAATAATTTTAAAAAGGAGGAACTCTAAACTAAATTTCCCCTTTCAGAATATCACGTTGCTAATATATAGTTATAGAAGAATAGAAAATATATAAAACTAAATTTTATGACCTTCACCATTTGTAATTATTTGGGTTTTAAATTTTCACAAAATTTTGATACTCAAATTTATCTCTGAACTTCACCATTTTGTTTTAGGATATTATAAAAGAATTATTAGAAATAATTTTGATCAAAACACATAAGTCATAACCTAACTAAGATGAAATTATTATTCAAATATTCCAAAATATCCCCTTCTTAAATTATAGAGTTAGTGATAATGATGATGATGATATAATATAATATTGATTGAAGATAATTGGAAGCAAACCTTCATACTCAACGAAAAATAAACAAACCTTTGACTGCTAACTATAATAGTTTCATGAATGAGTCCTTCTGAATATTCAATTCCTCTTGACTGCTGATAAATATAATAATTTTTTTAGTGTTTCTACATTTAGTTTTATCCAATATATTTTACGGACACTCACTGTTATTTAATAAATAATATATTTTATATTTCTATGTTGATTGAGGGATATTAAAGGCACATTTTCATATTAATGTAATTTATTGAACAAAGGCAAAAAAGGAAAATAAACTTTCGGCTGGAACTTGTTGTGGCTCTTCAAGTAGACTTCAATGAAAAATGTTAAAAAAGTATTTTTGTCACTACCGTAATGGTCCCTCCTATTTGGCTGGCTGTTGATGGATAGAGAACATCGAAGATCATGTTGAGGATCCAAACTGTTCCTTGCTTTAGTTTTGATCGTTACAAGAGCTGAAAATCCTTGTTCACAGAGGTACGAGTAAGTGATGCGAAATGGAATAAAAGCTTTTTCAGACTCATGAATCAGAATAGGCTTATCCTTGATTTTAGCTAAGAATTCAGAATAAAAGAGACTTTCAAAATGTTGCTTCTGCACCTGATTTTCCTCGAGATTTAAAAGTTCTTGAAATCCTGAGATATCTTCTTTAACATCACTAACGTTTACATCGAACACATTCCTGACCCAGCTGTGTTGACATACATCAACATTTGTCCATTTCCTCTCGAAGCTTCTGCAAATGATCTTGTAAAAACAATTTAATGTGATGAAGCTATTTCTGATGAATCTTCTAGCACTGAACTCGGCTTTGGAAATTTGGAAAAGCAACTATTTTTCCGGTGGCTAATTTTTTTCTCTAAAGTGCAGGTTTTTTCTAGAATGATGGCACTTTTTCACTGATGTCTACCATAGTTTAATTTCGGCCTTACATGTCTGATTTCAATTCATTCAAGTGCCTAAAGATTTTGTCTAAATAAACTAGGTTTGCCCCCCAAGCAGCATCTTTGAAACAGTGAGTCTGCTTATGCTTCTTCTCTTGGAGAAAAACTTATATTTCAGTTTTAAGTTCAATAACCCGTCCAAGGATGCGACTTCGAGAGAGACAACCAACATCAGAGTGGAAAAGTAAGTTCTGGTGATGTGATCTCATCTCTTCACACATTTTACGGAAAATGCGCGAATTCAAGGCTCTGCCTTTATAATATTTACAATTTGGATTACATCCTTCAGCACAACATGGAGAGTTCTGCCTGGAAACGTTGAGACGACAAGTTTTCCCGCTGCAAGAAACAATGAATTACTCGTATTATGAGATCAGGATTTTCTCCTTTAACTTGAGGGACAAAATCTACTCGACTTTCCATCATCCATGGTGATCCATCATTATACACAGCCAAACAGTTCAACTAGTCTATGTTATTTCTTGAAAAAACTATCCAACATAACAAAGATATATTCTCATGTGGTGATTGTTGACAGAGCATTACAGAACAGAAATTATTCCCGAATTCTATCAACTACTCAGTACCTCGCAAAGGCCATGACTTTAAGTTCCCCAGCAACGTTCACATGTTTATTTGTTTGCAATGAAATTTTACCTGCTCTTTTCAGTGCCACAATTAATTGTTTCAAAATATCTAATGACATTAGATCAATTCGACGTTTGAGGCTGTTGTTATAGACTCAATTTCTTAGCTACATCTACTTTACAAGTAGTTTTCACCATAACAACTGCTGCTGGTTTCACCAGCCCCTCGCTCCTCTCCAATGTTGTGAGACTTTTGAATCATGCAATTTACCATTATACTTCAAAGGATGCCAAGGATGCTTTCTCCCAAGAAAAAAGCTAAGCCTGAAGGAGCATCAATCCGATTTCGTTTTGCCTGTTTCTCTTTATCCTTCCAGTAACTTAGTGGCTTTTCAATAAAGTTTGGATGGATTGAACACAAGTGACGTTTCAGTTTGTTTTTTTTTCAATGATTTTTGGCAAGGACTTGCAGAAACTGAACACATTAAAGATGGACATTGTGCATTTCCTGACATATCTCTCAAATAGAAGAAGAGGTATTTCAGAAAATCAGGTTTACACGCCACATGTTTTTTGCGCTGGGTCATCGTTCCCTCTAGAATTCATACTTGCAATGAGTATATTATATATATATATATATATATATATATATATATATATATAAATATGTTAAATTTCGGAAAATATCAGCCTTCGATTTTTTGGATAATTCATATATATTTGTGCCTAAAAACAAGAGCTTTTTTAATTTAGAGAATGATTTTATTGGGCAATTCCAAAAAAGTGCTTTTTGTTAGGGTATTGGAATCACATCATATTGTATGTATTATATAGCATTTTTAAGGTAATTTCAAAATGGTGGGGGCCTCCCTTTAATCATGGGGCGTTACACCCCCAAACCTCCCGCTATTTTAAAATTTTATTTGTAATATTCCTAATTCTAAAGACTAGCATTAGATTGGAATACAAAGGCTATGGCAAGACGTCGTTAGGCCTCTAGTTTTGATATCGTATTTCTTGACTTTAGACATAGGTTTCAACCCAGAATGTTAATTAAATCAATCATAATTTCTTTAAAATTGATTTATATAAAGTGTCCATATCATACAGGGTGAGCCCCTAAAACCGGCCTGCAGAAACTTTTTGTGATATATCCCTGATTCATTCACTAATCACCCTTACTTTGCAGGCTTTGACAGAAGCAACGCCTGTGACCACAACTAGATGTCAATGGGAGCTGCAGCAAAGAATATACTGCATCAAACATTACTACAAGACAGTCTCGTCCAAGAAAGTGCAGGACACTTTCGTGCATCAGTTTGAATGTGAAAACGCCCCCTCCAAGAGCAGAATTCAGGACTCGGTCGACCACTTCGAGAACTATGGGACAGTGGAGAACCTCAATGCAACCAGTGACATCCGTCCAAGTCATTCAGGACGCCCCACCGCAGGAAGCGTACATCTGAGCTTGTCGAGAGCGTGAGAGAGTCAGTTCAGCACAGTCCAAAACGCTCAGTGCGCAAGCGAAGTCAGTCCCTCGGTATATCCCGTGAGACTTGCAGGAGAGTGCTATTAATGGATGTAAAGGCCTACCTATACAGAATATAAACTATGCAGACCCTCACAGCCTCAGACAAGGAGCAGAGAAAGGCTATGGCAGTCAAGATACTGGAGAAGATTCAGGAGACCCAAACTTTCCTTAACCTCCTTTGGACCTCAGATGAAGCTCACTTCCACCTTGATGGAAAGGTAAACTCGAAGAAAAATGTCTCTTGGGGGACCTTCAGACCAAATAAAGTAGTCACCAAGGCCCTACACTCCGCTAAGTGTACGGTATGGACTGCAATCTTAGCCAGAGGCATCATCGGACCATTCTATATCGAGGAATCTGGCGCGACAGTGACAATCACCAAAGAGCGGTATGTTGAGGTCCTCAAAACCATCAAGAGAAAGCTGCAGACACTGTTGTCGTCGCTTATGAGGAAGTTCTGGTTCCAGCAAGATGGAACAAGCGATCACACCTCAAACCTGTTCCGAGATTGGCTTAAAGAGAACTTAAGTGGCCGTGTGATCAGGCTCAAGACTGATTTTTGAGTGGGCAACTCACAGTCCAGACCTTATCCACCCAGATTTCTTTCTCTGGAGAGACTCAGGACCATCACGGAACTCAAGGAAGCCATAAGGGAGGAGATCAGAGCCATCAGTCGGTCCGTTTGTAAGGAAGTCATGGACAACTTTAAGCTGTGACTCAAGAAATGCACAGAGCTAAATGGAGGTCATCTCGAACACGTGCTCTAGAATAAAGAAGAAAAGTTCAAAGACTCTCAGGTTTTTATATGATGTTTTTAAACACAATAAACTAGTTATCACCAAAGTTTCATTCAATCCTTGCAGAAAATTCAGAAATAAGGCTTATCGAAAGTTGGGGTCACCCAGTATTTTAATTCAGAAAAAAATCCCTTCAAATTGCTATATAATACAATATTATGTAATTCCAATTAACATTGTGGCTGCCAAGATAGCAAATCTATTTTTCGTCATAACATAGTAAATAGAAATTTGCCCTCCTTAATTAGTGAGAGGGCTAAATAGTGAATATTAAAGATTTACATGTAGCATATGCATATATATTTTTTAAAATTAGAAATATTTATTATAAAGCGCCCACAAAAATCGAGGTCGGGCATTTTCCGTATATATATATATATATATATATATATATATATATATATATATATATATATATATATATATATATATATATATATATATATGATGAAAATTAATGCAATATCGCAAGAAAAGATGAGGAATTGAACCACATTCTCCGAAGACAATTTAATTCAGAACAGTTTCGGTGTATCTCACACCCTTTTTCAACTGACACTGGATAGAAAATATAAGGAAAAAATGCATACAAGCATAACAGGTCGTGGAATATCCCCTCTTTCATCCCCAATCCCCTAATTGTGGCTAACCTGGGGGGGGTTAGGCCTAAACATATTGAAGGGCCCTTCAATATATTTAGGCCTAACCCCCCCCAGATTAGCCACAATTAGGGGATTGGGGATAAAAGAGGGGATATTTCACGACCTATTATGCTTGTATGCATTTTTTTTCTTATATTTTCTATCCAGTGTCAGTTGAAAAAGGGTGTGAGATACACCGAAACTGTTCTGAATTAAATTGTCTTCGGAGAATTTGGTTTAATTCCTCATATATATATATATATATATATATATATATATATATATATATATATATATATATATATATATATATATATATATATATATATATATATATATATATATATATATATATATATATATGCTATATTCTATAAAGCACCTACACTACTTATTTAATGCGGGCAAATTTCTAATTAGGATGTTATGACGAAATATAGCTTGGAGGAATCTTGGGAGCCACATTATTAGTTCGAATCACATCATATTGTATTATATATCAATTTGAAGGAATTTTTTTATGAATTAAAATATGATATGGACATTTAATATAAATCAACTTTAAAGAAAATATGATTAATTTAAATATAATTTGGCGGCGAGGCTTCTATGTCTGAAGTCAAGCAACGCGGTAGAACAACTAAAGGCCTAACGACATCTCACAATCCGCTTTGAATTCAAATCTAAGGTTAGGCTTTCAAATTAGGAATACTACGACTTTATTTAAAAAAAGCAAGTGTGTCGTGGTGCAAACCCCTACATTTAAATAGAGGGTATAGGTGCAAAGTTCCCATTTTTAAATTATCTTAAAAATGATAAATAATACAATATGATGCGATTGCAATAGACTAGCAAAAGACACAAGCAAACCTCAAAAGCACATTTTGGAAAGCACAACAACATAGAATTCTGGCTGGAGACGTTAAAAGGACAAACTTTCCCGCTGTAAGAAACAATGAATTATTATGCCATTAGGATTTCCTCCTTTAACTCGAGTGACAAATCCCACTCGACTTCCCGCATAGTTAATGTTAATTACTTCAGACGTAAAACACACATGTATAAATTGCCAATCTTTTCTCACCAGTCATAACAATGACTTTATTATTAGCGTTTCCTTTATGAGTGAAAATTCCCAAGCTTATGCTGTTTCTTGTATATAAGACTATTAAATACTCTACTCCTGAATTATATTGACAATGATAGTAAATAAAAAGTAACATGCAAATAAAACTTACGTAACATGTAGATTGCATGTATATCCAAACACACAGCTAAGTCGGAACTAAAGATTCTGAAGACTCAGATCGAGTCAAGCTCTAGCCATTTGACGTAAAATCCAAGTATTGGTCCTTATCATACTCGTTTCTGTTTCGTTATACCATCATTTATCGTACTTTATTCATCACAACTATTTGCCTGTCACAGTTTGAATGCCGATTTATATTCCACAAGTATGATGTTAACAATTTTGTTTGACTATTTTTACTTCTAATATTTCTCTCTCTCTATTTCATTTAAGTATTTATTTTCATTTTTTTTGTAGCTATCCCGCGACCCACAGCAACACGCTTGCGACCCTCATTGGGTCGCGACCCTGGGTTTGGGAACCCCTGCTCTACATGGACGATGCTGGTGAGATGACACTCACTTTATGCCGCGTACAATGCATTATTCGCCTGCACTCGCGAGCCTGTGTCTTTCATCAGTCCCTCAGCTCTCACGGCATCCTCAGCTGATCTCGACGGTGCCTATGCCGCAGAGACAGCTCAATCATACCCTACACGATTTGGGTTTAGGGCTAGGAAACTCCTTCGAGAGCTCGGTATAGTTCTCGGGCCGGTGGCGGCCCTGATTCTACCAAAGACGCTACCCTGGAGGGTGCCACCTCTGACTCTTTGTTGCCACGCCTCTGCTACCAAAGCTTTTACAGCGCTGGGAGTATTGCGTTCGACCTTTTTGGAGCACACTCCAGGTCACACTGGAAGCGTGCCAGTGTATACAGATGGCTTCAAGTACTAAGAGTGGGAGGTTTCTACGGAGTATCCCCTGTGTTTGAAGTCAGCGGAGCTCTACCAGGCACTGCGTCTGTCTTCCCGGCCGAGCTGGTTGCGATACATCACTCGGTACAGGAGATAACGGGACGTTCCGGTTCGGAGACCGGATTGTGATTCATAGCGACTCAAAAATCTTGTTGAGTGCTCTCGAGCCATTGGCATTCCCGCATCCTCCGGGTCGCGATGTCCGTGACTCCATGGTCCTGACGAGCCGAGCGTATGTCGAGATTCTCTTCTGCTGTGTTCCTGGACATGTATGAATTGCGGGGAGTGGGCGCGCCGACGAGGGTGCCAAAGAGTTTGCTAAGACTGGGTGACCAGACCAGCGTTTCGCTCTTCCTCATACCGATTACATGGCAGGAATACGGGCAGCCCTCCGGGATACTTGGCAAAGAAGAGAGGAGACGGCTGAGGGGAGCTTACAGTTGCGTGTTATTGCGCCGTGACTGCTCCCATGGACCCACCCTACAATGCTGTAACGGCTTCAGGTTGCGTTCTGGCGTCTCCGAATTGGACACACTCGCGGGACGCACCGCCAATTGATGGAGCGCTCGCCTGCGCCTTACTGTAAATGCTACGTTATCTCTCAGACTGTTCGGCACATTCTGGTTGAATTTCACAGTCTGGGTGATCTTCGTGCACAGTACTTGTCCTTGTACTGGGACGAGCGGGGCTGCTACCACTTGTCCCTTGTACTCGAGACTGGTTCGTGCACACAGACTTGCGTACTATACAACTTTTGGAGGAGGCGAGCTTCCTTCATTTTTTTTAGTGTTTGTTGTAGGTCGCATATTCCTGCGCCGAGGGAAAACTGGTCTATCCGTGACGCAGGAGCGCGCTTTCTTCTTGTTGCCGTTTTACTTTGTTTTCTTTTTTGTTATTGAATTTTAGCCTTTGTCCTTTTTTATAGTTGCTTTATGTTATTTACATATTGTTACTTGTATTTTAATATACGAAGGGCGTTCAATAAGTTTTGCAATTCAGATATAAGGAAACGAGATATGAGGAAAGGTGTTTTATTATTTTGTAATATAACTACCCTCGACTTCAATGCACCTGCGCCACTTGTCCCTGAGGCTTCGAATTCCCGACAACCAGAAATCTCCCGACTGCTGTTCAATTTACTCCTGGACGGTGAGCTGGACATCTTCATCGTCCCCAAACCAGCGTCCACGCAGTGTAGCCTTGAGATGGCGGAATTAAAAGTAGTCGTTAGGGATCCCAGTGATGGACCCACGTTTCATCACCTGTCACTATGCGTGACTCGAATCCCGCTGGGTCTTGGTTGTACAGGAGCAGAAGCTCCTCCAAACTTTGACGACGTTGAAGTCGATCATGGGGCGTAAGGTTTCTAGGGACCCAACGGGCACAGACCTTGGTCATGGCCAAATTGTCGTGGATGATGTTGATAACACTTCCATGTGATATTCCAAGTTGTCGCTCGATTTCTTTGACCTTCACACATTGATTTTCGAGGATCATCCTCACCGCACGGGCCACATTGTCTTTGTTGGTCTCGTCCGACGGGCGTCCTGGACGGGGATTATCTTCAAGGGAATCATGACCATGGCGGAACTCCCTATTCCAGCGAGCAATGGTTGCATAGGAAGGGGCGGTGTTGGTGTACACTGCAACCATGTGTTCATGGATCTCTTTTGCATTCTTGCCTTCCTTGGTCAAAGATTTGATCACTGCGCGGTGCTCAACCTTCCCCATTGTTGAAAAACTTATGACTGACGATCTGCGATCGGCTACTGCTTCTTAAATTGACGAGGCAAGAGCGTGTGGCTGCAGGTCCTGACTTGTCATAACTTGTCCTAACACCCACACAAACAGCCATCCCCCTTACTCTGTTTTGACCTACCGATTCGCAAAACTGATTGACCACCCCTCGTAGTCTGGTAGTAGGCTCTGATTTAAGTACCGCGACCTTTTCCTTAGTAAGCAGCTGCCAGATAGGCTCATAAATTTTAAAAAAATGAAGAATGTTTTTGAGTATTCTCAGTTATCCGTAAGAAATAACTCGAAGATACTTATGAGCTAATTATATAATTAACGATCTTGGTTAGGTAAATAGATCACAGTAGATGTCTAGCTGATGATAGGTCGAAGAAGGTAGCCTTGTTTGCGAAGTTTTACCTTTCCGTAGCGGTATTCTAGTTTGTAGTCTCTCTCAATCATACGTAGATTAAGAGAAAAATTATACTGTTGTGCTTTCGGATGAGTTTATTAAAAAAAATAAATTGTTCTAATTTTCACAAGCTATGGTTTGTTATTAGCTTGTGTCATAAATTATTGTGGTCATTTGCGAAATGTAGTCTTTTTTAAGGATGATCTAAATAGAACAGTTGTCTGTTCGATTAAAAACAATACACATATTTATCTCACTTTTCTACCTCCATACCTAATATGATGTGTCATAAAGGTACTCCAAAGCTTCCACTGTATTTAATTGGCTCTGGCAGCGAGTTATGTGTGAAGGGTATCATTTATGGCGAGCCTTCCAGATTGTTCAAATCGAAGTATTGTGTCTAGAATCATCTCGATCTCGATTCTCTTGGGTAAGGAGCCACGAGGAAATATTACTTTAAGTCGATAAATTATTTATTTTTTCTTTTACTTATTTGGTGACTTTCCGGCCAACCGTACATATTAGCGAGCTACTTTGCCACCCAGCGTCTGTAAGTACGGCGACTTTTCTTCAAGTAGGCAGTCGCCAGATGGGCTCTTAAAAAAAAATAAAACAGCGTCTGCCATGCAAAGTAAGAAGGACGTCCTATTATTGCAGAGGACCGACTTTTGCATCTTATAATCATATTTATATCAAACACCATTTATAAATTACAACCTCCATAGAGGCAATGAAGATCTCAAATGGGTAATGCCTAGTAAGTTTAGACCATAGAAAATTTGAAGAAATGAAGTTAAAGGCACAAGAACACTAGAGGAATAATAATACTGGCCAAATATTTGAACATTTTTAATAATCAGAGACCTGAGCAAACTTTTATCATGTACTTTTTCTCGCTGATTTCAAATCTCACTTTAGTTTTTCTTTTCTTTAGCACATCAGGTTCTCGAGATATTCGAAAATGCAATATGACGTCGTCACTGATAGGATGTAGAGTTTTACTGTGATTTCTTTGCCGAAACTGGTAATATATGGTTGCATAGAGCCATTGCTAGAAAAACTTGCCTTCTGTATATCTCCATGTGCATTGAGAAGTTGAACTGACACAAAATGGTGCATTTAACATATAGAAACTCTCTTTTTTTTTAAAGGGGCTATCTGGGATATAGAAACTTTAAAATTTATTATTCCTTTTAGGCGTAAACTTATGATAAAGATAAATAGCCATGTTGTATTTATTCCACAAGCATCATAAAGCTAATGGTACTTATATTGCATGTATAAGAATGGTAAACAATGATTGAAGGGCTAATAAGTCAAAACTCGAATTCATAAACCTTGTGCATGGGATTTGCGTTTGAATTTTTTCTCAGGATTATCACGATACAACATCCAACAATGATCTCCCATCATGCTCTCATTCCAAAATCCTTGATAGCGAGTTACCATGGTCTTGATATCCTGGTGGAAACGTTCATCTTGCTCATCACTTACGGCTCCAAGATTTTGGGGAAAAAGTCTAGGTGCGAATGCAGGAAGTCGTTTTTCAAGTGACATACGGCATCCCATTTCTTTATAAGATTCAAGAAGGTTGTCCACGCCATCTCTGTATGCAGGTGACTTGTTGATGCCCATAAAGTTTGCAAATAACCACTTAAAGGCTAACCATGCATTTAGTTCAAGAGGAGTGAGGGTCTGCTAAAACCTCCCTGATTTGTGGTCCCACAAATATGCCTTCTTTTAGTTTTGCTGCACTCAGTTGTGGAAATATTTTGCACAGATATTGGAATCCCTGAGAATTGTCCTTATCCATTGCTTTCACGACGTTTTTCATTAGACCTAGTTTCAAATGAAGAGGTGGTAGATCTATTTTCTGAGGCTCTAACAGGGGGACAACTGAACACTGCTTATTCCAGGCTCATATGTAGATATCGATGTGGCCAGTCTCGCACAGTGGCACGGCTATCCCACAGGCAGAGGAAACAACAGTACTTCGTAAATCCTCCTTGTATATCCATTAGCATGCCTATGACTTTTTGATCACTACAGATGTACTACCGATGGGCTTGGTAGTTTATGCTTTAAGAAGAATATCCATATTGTTATATGTCTCCTTAAGGTGGACAGAATGGCCAATAGGAATGGAAGGCTTTACATTGCCATTGTGCAAGAGGACAGCTTTAAGGCTTGTCTTAGAAGCATCAATAAAGAGACGCCAATCAGACGCCTCATATGTCTGTGACAAGGCTTCGAACAATCCCTTTATATCATAACAGTAGCAGAGAGGTCCATTAATTGTGAAGAATGAAGTTAAATCACGATTACGCTTTCTAAAGTAACTCACATGCACATTTTTCTCGAGTAAGATTTTTTCCTGTCCTCGAGATGCTAGAAGCTCTGCTTTTTCCTTTGACAGATGTCTCACAAGATCATTCAAATCTTCCTGAGTAAATAACTTTGGCTCAGAGTTAGCATCCTCATATTCAACATGCGCATCTAATGTGCATGCACCCTCAGTACTGCTATCATCACTGATATCATGAGGTACGAGACCATCATCAGGTAGAACTGGAATTGGCAAAGATACATCATGTGGAACTGGTCTGCACGCTGAATCCATGGTTGGATAAACAATTTGGTGCTTGTTCTTTGCAGAAAACCCTTTTTTGGTCACACTGCAGAAATAGCAATCTTCGAGATGATCTCTGGGCTCTCTCCATATAATAGATACAGCTAAGAGCATTGAAGATTTATTTTTGTTAATCCAGTCACGTAATCTATTAGAGCAAGAAGTAAAATTTAGTGTTGTGCCCATGCTTTATCTTGATCACCTAGAGAGTAACCGAAGTAGAATTTGCACATTTTCTTTATATTATTTGTGATAGTACGCTGCTGAAGTGTTGTTGTAGATGTCTACATACATAGCAGAATTTATCTGGATTATTTTTGCACTCTCAAGGCATTGTTACTACTTTGGGAAAATATTTGGAATCCTCTTATGATCAACGCAGAAGGAGCAGCTTACAAGATGAAAAATCACATAAGGAACCCGAAAGCATAAAGCAGAATTATCAATAATTGCGAAAAATATGCATGCAGGTTACAAATGTAAATGAATTCTTCTCTATACCCCTTTAACCAGCAAAAACTCACGAAGCATCTAGTTTGCTCATCTTAGCAGTACAATAATGATCATCTCAGGCGGCCATTTTGCATTTTTGGCATATTTTAAAAACGGTACGTGCTAGAGCAAAACTGAAGGCAGATTCAGATTCAACATGTAAAACGCATTTAGAAAAGTATAGTAAGGTCTCTGATGAAAAATTTGTGTTGACCAGTGTAATGGTTAATTGAATTGACTTGCACGACACAACTCATCTTACGAAACATGAAAAATTAGGTTGGTCAACCTGATAAAAGAAAAAGAATCAAACAATTATAATAATAAAAAAAGGAAAAATTATAATCAAAATAATAATTGCTCAAATAACAATAATTGACATTTTCTGTATATCGGAAATACATTTATTTCGGCACCCAGCTGAGTGGGTGAGGCGGAAAGTATCTCGCTATGCTCATAATTAAATAAAACATTAGTTGCGAAGAGGCTAGATGCCTTTTGGTCATTGGACGATGTGGCCTGGAGGTCCGCAGATGGCTTCGACGACTTGAAGAAAAAAATACAGAATACATAACCACTCTAAGCACTTTATAGTTAGGTTCAGAAAAAAGTGTAACTAAATTAGCTGAAGGTAAAGCCTGCCTTGGAAATAATAAAGCAAGGCATTCTTCTAATTACGGTATTAATTTGCCCGATTCAAACTGACTATCTTTATTTAGAATTTCGTCCTATTCTAGTTTTTTACATTAATCTTTTCATAAGGTATGGGCATCAAATAGTTATTGGTAGAAAATACCACAAGCGGTCAGAGATAGATATCTTTACCCTTAAAATTTGCATTTTGGTCTGGACCAAAAGATAAATATTCTAAATGAATTTCTTTAATAGGTTCTTTAACCAAGTTCTTATCTTTCTAAAAAAGTCATTAATAATGGCCAAATTAGCATACTTGTTTCTAAGAGTAAATCCTGTTTAGATTAATATTTCAAGTGATCCGTTATAAAATTGAATTATATCCAATTTTGTATTTTTCACATATTCCTATTGATGCTGTCATTCCGAAACATTTTGGTCTTGTTTTGACTCATGACGCCGTTTCTCTTCTGATAGGGTCACTATGGTAGCTAGAGCTGAAATGGCTGCAGATCTGTAAATCTCTGTATGTATATATATATATATATATATATATATATATATATATATATATATATATATATATATATATATATGAAAACACTGTTTTCCCTAATAGCGAGTAAATTAGTGTACATTGTATATTTTAGCATTTCTGTTTTATTTGTCAATTTCTTTCAGTTAACCGCTGCTGATGGTATGGAAAATCTCATACCGAAACTAGTTCCAGTTCAATAAACTTTGTGCTCAAAAAGTGATTTAATTGTACAATATATATATATATATATATTTCTGAGGTAATATTTTAGAATATTTCAGAAGGTTCTCAAGTTTCCAGTGGTGTGTTCCGACAAGTTCTGGAAAATTCTTGAAACTTAATTAAATTCTACTAAATTCTAAATATTTCTCATTAAATCTAGTATTTTGGAAGGTTTCTTTAGGAAAATATTTTTCTACAGTATTCCAATTCCTTTTTTAAAAGAAAACAATTTTCTAGCAACCTTTAAAAAGGAAGTCAACAATTTTTTTTATATATTCTTAATTTTTGGTTTAGAAATTCCGTGCCCTACCTATAAAAGCAATATTTTGGAATCAAAATAGCCTTTTTTTATTTACCTTAGTTCGGAACAACTTAGAAATAACTCTTTTAATTCAGGAACAAGAAAAAGTAACATTTTTGTAACATAGTGAATAATACATCCCACAGTTCTGAAGTTACCGCCACAACCAAAGTCTATAGTCAAAGTAAGCAGTTGAAAATCAGTGAACCATTTGATGGAGAACTAAACCTTCCTCAGATTCAGAGACTAAACGCAAAGTTACCACCTGTTCCCTCACTCTCAATGTAGTCGGGACAAAGGTCAAAATATGCGTCCTAGATATGCAAATCTTAAACCGGAGGAATACGAGAGAGCGTTCTGTAGGACAAAGGGTCGCCGTGTAAAGAGAACTGCTACAGTGATAGCGGAAGTTTAATTCTGAACATCTTTGTATTCTATTAGAGAGGCTGTCTAAGTTAAAAAAATTATCATGAAGTTGCGTCCATCGCAAAGTTTGTAGTTAGAAAAGTGAAGTTTGAATTTTCCGTTTGCAGTGATATTCGAATTTGGAATTAAAAGCATTTGAGGAGGACTTTAGACGCTGTGTTGAATAATTCGATTGGCTCTTTTGATAGTTTGAATCTCTCAAAAAATTAAAAGCCTCAGTCACGTAGGTTTGTAGTATTTGTTTGCTTGTTTTCAACCACAGGACAGGCTTTAGAATGGTTTTGATTGAATTAGACAGAGAGTTTGATAATGACTATTATTATTACTATATATACCATGGAAAGAGCCACACTGAAAATTTAAGAAATTATACCACCAAGAGATGTCATTACAGGTCAAAGCACAGCAAGAAAGAAAGGAAATATAATTAAACAGCCCCATGGTGTCGCAACAAAAAGACATTAGCCAATCTTTTAAACTTATCAAGCGTAGGAGCAGTCACAATATTTGTGGCTAAGGTATTTCACAATCTACATATGCTCGGTAAAAAGCACTTAGAAAACTGAGGTGTAGAATGACGACCAATTTCGAATGCCATGGATTTTACAGTCTTAGAATACCTATTAACTCTGGCTGGTTGATAAAATATCGGCAAGAATTTATGCAGAGGATGATTCACATCATTCACTACTTTAAATAAAATACAAAGGGCTCCAACATCTCTGCAATGCCCAATGTCTAAATCCAAATCTGATAGTAAACCCTTTACAGAATTAAATGCACGATCAAACAAACTCAGCAGAACTCCATACAGCAGAGCAATATTCAAAATGAGGTAGAATAAAAGAAAAGAACCACCACTTGCGAAGATCAACATCATCCTCATAAATCTTCTTAGATTTACGAAGAATGCCCAATTTCTGCGAGATATTCTGAGACATGTGTCTTAGATGCGTTTCAAATGTGAGTTTCGAATCTAGAGTTACGCCCAAGAGCTTAGAGCTTAGCTGGTCAGCCTTGTTAATCAAAGCTCCATTTATTAACAATTTGGGATGTTCAGGTAAGAGAAATATAGAACGAATCACAATCATGTCCTTATACTTACTAGGGTTTAATTTCATACACCACTGAAGATACCAGTAATGAATTTGATTCAAATCCTCAATAAGGCTGTGTGCAACACTCAGTCTCGTTGCAGGAGATGGAACATGAGCAAAGGCAGAAATGTGATCAGCATATGATAGAATTTTATTAGTGATATTAAACCACATGTCACTATAATATAGTATAAAAATCAAAGGCCCAAGAGCGCTACACGCTACCCTGAGTAACTCCAGAATATACTCTAGAATAAGGACTAAACACTCATCGACAACAACACGTTGCTGTCTATTAGGTAAAAACTCTGTTAATATCCTTACGACTCTACCACCAATGCCACTAGACTTTAATTTAAAAATAAAACCATTATGGTTGACAGTGTCAAACTCGGGACTAAAGTCAAGAGAGACAAGCCTAGACTCACAATTATTGTCTAAAGCTGACTAAATTTCATGTACCAGCAATAATAGTGCATCAGCAGTGCCTAGCCCCTTTCTAAAGACAAACTGAGTCACTAGAAGAAACTGTCTAAAATATACAGTAAGATGTTTGGACAGCAGACGTTCAAAAATCTTAGATAAAACTCCTGAGTATAAGAGTTTAATAGGTGCTTAGAAGGAGCTTTGGGAGCCATGTTCTGTTTAAGCTATCCAGTAGGCCGCAATTTTTTCACACTACGAATGGTAGCAGCGTAATTTTTTAACATATTAGAAAATGTCGATTAATCCATTTTGGTTCTGAGCCTTAAGCTCCCCTCTTTGAATATAGTAAGCTACTCGTACTCACTGTAATTTATTAGCACAAGTAATTGATTTCCAAGAAGTTTAAATTAAATTATTTAAGTTCGTAGAGAATGGATCCTACCGTGTTTAACCATAGGATTATTTTATGTAGGTCGAAATCCAGAATCGATGGGGCCGTTAAGATATTACTTAAATATCAATCTTTGATTGCATTGTGATCTTAAATCGGTTATTTAAGAGTTCCAGAGCAACTTCGTACGTTTCTTCTGAATTACCGAGATATTTGACAATGATAGAGGCGTATTCTCGCAAATAGCTCTTTAAAAAAGCGAGTTTAGTCGTGTTTGAAATATTTTGTTATGATCCAACAAGATTTTCAAATTGTGAAAGAAAGAAGCGAAAATTAAATCTTCTCAGCGTATCAGAGTAGGGGAGAAGGGGAAGTGAAGGAGGAGAAGATTCCCATAAATTAATCTAACCAAGGATATTTTAAAGTTATTTGACATGCGATGGTGAAACACCGTTGGAAATGATAGCGCAAGGAAAAGTAATATTTCTGTTCCTAGAAAGAGAGTTAATTTTTTATTTGACTTCGTAATCGTAGTCATTTTGAAAGGAAATTACCCATTCGAGCAAGGAATTATTTGTTTTCTCAATATCAAATGAAATACAAGTTTCAATAAATTATTCGTTTAATTTGTTTACAGAAACAAGGAGGGATTATATACTGTATCTCATTTGGTTTGCAAATTATTTTAAGCGATGGATTCAGATTCGACCTCTTCCTAGCTTTATTAAGAATTAGAGTAATTTTTATTATTATTTTTCCACGACTTTTGACAATTAACAGAACTGAATGCTCGTAATCTAAAGTGAGGGACAATAAATTCTAGCACGCCATTTTGGTGGAAATTTGAAATGAGAAAAGAGATGAAAGGTCCCTTATTAGAACAACTATTTTAAGAAATCTCAATAGTTGAGGAAGTGCGAGAAAAAAAACAAGGAGCTTTCTTTAATGCGATTGAGTTTCTCGAACCGAACTCAATTCTCCGATATTTTTCAATTTTGGTAGTTCAAAGAGCCCTGATTTGAGGATTATAGACAACGTACTCGTTTTTTGTCGAGGAACAAGAATGGAACGATAAGAAAAAAATTAATTTAGGTTTGAAAACAGTTACCATTTTCTGTGGTGGTCGAAGACTGTTTTAGTTCCCAGATTCTCTCGTTAGTTTAAATGAGGGAAAAAATAAAAAGAGTTTTGTCTTTGAATTTGGGGAAAGATGATGATACTAAACTATGATAATAATAAAAGGAATGCTTTACTCTTTGTTAAAATAGTAAGGTAAATTTACAATGAGTACACACACACACAATAGTAAAAATACTTAATTGAATAAAACAAGTCATTGTTGAATTGAGACGAAGAAGCTTTGAAATCTCGTTGAAAATGAATCAAAGCTTAAACTGGCTCGCACCGGGTCTTCTGCTGGGGTGAGCTTGAAACGTTAATTTGCAGCAAGAATGTTGATATCTGTTCTAAATTTGCTGTCTCTTATGGAAGGGGACCATCAGCACGCCTAAAAGACAAATCGCCAAACCCCTGAGGCGGAAGAACAGAGCATCCCCTCCCCCAAAATGGGAGAAGGGCCGAGCAAAATTGAGTATAAAAGACCTCGCTCCAAACGAAAGAGTAATCCCTTGACTGGAAAACAGCCTGTATTTTTCGCATATTGGATTTAGAGAAAAGAAAGTGGCAATCATTTTATGGTCGATCTCTAGTTGGTCGTGGGGAAGCCTTTGACCGGGGCAATTGACAAGATATAAGAAAGTGAAGAAAATGGACCTACACTCGATAAAGCACTCTCGTAGCCAGATAAATTAGGGATGCTCGAACTCCATCGATTGAAATATTATTCTAAAAAGAACTTTGAGATTGCCATTCATTCCTTCGTCACTCCGTATCTTTATTACCTGAACACCCTTCTTTTTGGATCACTGGCTCCGACATTTCAACCTTCCACGATTAAATCTTAGCACCCCTTGGCTCCCCTCCGCCGGGGAGGTTGCTTTCCCAAGCTCTCGGGCTTCCCCATCTGCATTGGCTCCTCTTTCGTCACAGCATCATATTTAAGGTCTTTCTCTTCACATATAGGCACAATGGCGGATTCAGGCTAAATATTTGGAGGGGGAATGGGTAACCAGAATTCCTCCCTCTGACTAGTTTGAGAAAAGGGCATTGATGATTAATAATGATTATTGTACACAGCATTGATAATTAATAAATAACATTATACACAGGAGTGAGCACTAACTCTCTCAGATCCAATTTTTTTTACACAGGAAAATTAGGAATTATAGTTTATTGTATTTTTTGGACGTCAGTTAAGTTATAATACTAAATTTAATAATTATTTTCGAGATTTACCTTTATTTTAGACATGTATCATATGAAGTAAAGTCGAACACAACTGGTTAAAAAATATGGTTTTATATATATTCTATATTATTAGATAACTCTTTAATAATAGCAGAATACAAGTATGGCTTAAAAGAGAAATATAACCATAAACAGGTCTGAAATTTAGGAGGGGTTTCAGCCCCCTAGCTCCCCCTGGATCCACGCCTGATAAGAAATTCAGTAGCTTAAATTCCGCAGCTCCCTCCTACATCTCCTCCTTACAGATTCTATCCCAGACCCACAGAGCGGTACACTCGAACTCGGCTCCCAAACGATCTTTCCTTATAGTTGTCTGTCTTGTTTAGTTGAATGTGAATGTGGAATGATTTACCTGCTACCATACGTTACCAACCTCTTCTGACGCCTTTAAAGTTACCTTAAAGACCCACTTCTCTCAAATCTTTCTTTAGTCGATTGAGAGAAGCGCTGTAAATATCCATGGCATTAAGGAAGGTCTTATTATATTCATTAATATTTTTATTAAGTATGGAAAATGATCAAATTACCGGTAACAAAAAGAGTTGCACCATTTTTGTGAATCTTCTAAATGTGAGTCGATGCTCTTTTCTCTATATTACCTTTCATTTAAAAAGTTAAGCGAAGCCAATTTTTTGTAGTGAAATTTTTTTCTCTGAAATTGACTGTTTAGCTTCATATACAGAGAGAGGGAGGGTTGTAGTTCCTTTAAAAGTTATATTGGCATTATCTTTTTAGAAATATATGTATATGTAGTAATTATGTATATTTAAGTCGAACTCAAATCGCAGGAGAAAAAAAAAATATTAATTAAATTGGTTTTATGGTCGTGGCACCAAATTCCAATTCCAATAACTTCAGGTGGATATCTGCCATTAAATGCATTTCACTCTTAGCCATAAATATATTTTCAATTTGGGACAATTAATGGTTATTGCTCTATCAGCAAAATTTGCCGAAAAGGGTGAATTTATAGGAATAAGCGGGATGGATTCTTCCATCATATTTATTGATCGCCTTAACTAAATTCCTCTGATAAATTTACTGATACAGAATTTAATGAATTCCTTAAAAAAAATATCGAATTTTATATTAGTAATTAATCTGTTCCTTGGGAATCTCTTCGCCCACTAAATATTTAGAGCCATTTCTATGTTCTTTATATTCACGATATATATATATATATATATATATATATATATATATATATATATATATATATATCAACGGACATAACCGTCGTTGCCAGGGCAAAATATGAGCTCGGAAATTAAGTAAGACTTTTTATCCAGGGCGTTGCAGTCAAGGAGATCAGGCAGTCGGCGCAACGGAATCCTCCTTTGTAAGAAAGAACTGCCTGGTAGCTTGGTACACTGTGCAATATGACGTTGAATGATTATTCTTGCAGAGGGTTCGATCGCAATAGAATGGCGTGTGACCCTAAGTTGTAGTTATACCTATATATCTATGAATACCCCTATCCTCAGCCGACGCATAACAATACACTTACAAGAAGAAGGAATCAAAGCACACTACAATGAATAACAAAATGAACAAATTACAAGAAAGATCCTTGTTGAAAATCTACCATATTGAGAAAAAAACTCGGATCTCCGCCGCCTGAAGATCCTGGAGGCTCTTCTCATCAGAGAGATGGGCCTTTACCTGAACACACAGAGAACCAGATCGGAGCGAGTATTACACCTTTCCTGCTAAAAGAAAATAGAACCGTACTCTGACTCCGACCTATAAAAGGCATCAAAGAACGAAGACGAAATTCATCCTTTGCTGCTCACCAAACAATTATCTCGACGCTAAAGGAGGCAACGCATATACAAATTTTCCATCAATGACGCCTCAAAAATAACCAAGACTTCCGTCTCAAGATGCCTGAAGAAATGCGAAAGCTCACAGCCAAAATTTTTACAAAAATCCGAATATTTTAAATAAGACCAAATAAAATGGATCTTCTTCAGTTGATTTTCCATCTTCAGCCTCATTTAAAAAAACTGCATCCGACAGTTAGAACATTCTAAAATAGAATTAGTAAAGTCGAAGTACAACCTGGTCTTTAACAAAACATATATATTTATATATATGTATATATATATATATATATATATAAATATATATATATATATATATATATATATATATATATATATATATATATATATATATATATTAGAAGATATCATATTAATGAGATATAAATCCGGTGCAAAAAAAGTAATAAACCACAATACTTGATATTTGAATCCGAATTATTTACAAACAGAACTAGTTTCTGTTTTCGCTATTATCAACTGTATGATGAAATGTGAGACGTGCGACTCCAGTATATAAAGGCGAAAAATAAGATTAAACCAAATGAAATTAGAGGAAATAAAATGAAAGATATAAATATATGTGTGATTCCGGAGGCAAATTTTAATCCTGGCTGTTTATTAATGGATTTGGCGACATTATTCTAGATATATTTGTTAAAATTATATTCTCCTTCAGATATATTGAAGTTATCGACCTTGCTAATAATGATTGATTCAGCAATCCTACACTCAATATAATTGTTGGACTTTTGCTTGGTTGAATTCGAGTCTAGGAAGATAATTTTGCATAGGAGTGAAGAGACTCGAAGAAAGTGAGCCTCTCCTGATATCTGCGTGGTGTTCTTTGATCCTCTTACTAAAGTAATCCAACTCTCCAATGGAAACCTTATCACAATCTTTACAGGGGATTAAATATACACCTGCACCGGGTTGGCGGAACGCAGTTTGGTCAAAGACTTTGGGATGGTATTTGTGTATCTGAATGTAATATTTATGTCATTTCCGTTAAGAGTACTAAGGCTGGAGCATATGGGAAGATTATATATTACTTAAAGTTCACATCTTGGAGTGTGGATATGGAACAAAAGTTTTTTCTGGCCTTAGAAGGACATTTGTTAATAAAATATATGGAATATTTTAGCTCAATGAAAATGCAAATAAGGTAGTTGATTTTATCCAGAAGGGAAATAGGGTCACATGTTCTATAGGCTCAGAGGAAAAGGGAAGAAAGAAGGATATCTTAACAGATTTGTCATAAAATGAAAAGAAATGGATGTAATCTTCTGAATTGTTACGGTTTCGATAGACTGAACATTGTATCCGATTATTTAAACGATGGAGTTTTATATCCAGAAAAGGTAAAGAATTGTTCTGTTCTTATTCTACTTTAAATTTATTTAATGGGTGTAATGAATTCAGGTTGAGGAAAAATTCGTTGAACTTCTTGTAATCTAAGGGCCATGCTGGTAGGATATCTTCTATATATTGAACCAGATAAGAGGTTGGGAATGGATTCTGAGAAGGATGGACGTTTCATAGTTTTCCGTAAAAATATTGCATAGAATAGGGAAAAGAGGATTCCCCATGCTTAGGCCATAATTTGGGGAAAAAAAATATCTTCAGCAGAAAAAAATTATCAGTTACACATAAGCGAACCAATTTAATAATTCTTTAGGAAGGTAGAAGTAGATTAATATCTAGATTGAAAAGAAATCTCGATAAAACATCAAGCTTCATCAACCGGGACTTTGGTGAACAAACTATTTACGTCAAAGCTTAACAGTTTTTTCCACTCAGGTCAAGTTCTTTTTAATTTTCGAAATAAAGTCAGAGAAATGGATAATATGTGAATGGGAGATTGTACCCGCAGCATTTGTTAAAATCCCAGCAAGCCATTTTGATAGTTCATAACTATGAGAACCAATGCAAGCGATAATCGGGTGCAATGGAATGCCTTCTTTGTGGGTCTTCGGTATTCCGTACATATAGGTGATGAATGAATTGATTGTTTTAAATTTCTTAGTTAATTTAGATTTGGAACCTAAGATATAAATATATATATATATATATATATATATATATATATATATATACATATATATATATATATATATATATATATATATATATATATATATATATATATATATACATATATATATATATATATATATATGTATATATATATATATATATATATATATATATATATATATATATATATATATATATATATATATATATATATATATATATATATATATATATATATATATATATATATATATATATATATATAATGGATTTCTCTCATGAGCGCGAGAGAATGATGAAATAAATCCAACACACCGCAAGAAAGAGAAAACGGAATAATATTATTCTTCGGAAGTAGTTATTTCCTACTTCGAAAAGATCCGAGCTAAGGTGGGATTGGAACCGTGCACACTGAGGCAGCGAGCAATCACTTTGATCTCAATCAAACCCCCTCCTTAGACCAGTTGGCTACGCGAAAGACAAAAATCTTCCGAATAGACAAGCTATTAAGGAACGCTTTGCATGGTGTATTCGGAAGATTTCTGACAAGTTCTGATTCATTGACAGATCCAGAAATGGCAGCGTTTGACTTTCTGATAAAGGATTTACGTCTCATCACCAGTGACAAACCTGCCCCCAAAGGGTTCCTGAAGGTGTCGTGTAAGCAATGAATCAGCAAGCTACATGCTGTTGCTGATTAGCCGTAAACAGTTCGTGCAGGACCCAATTTCAAATCACTGGAACCTTAAGGTTACATTATTCTGCGAGTTTCCTCGAAGTTGTAGCAGGATTTGTTGTCACAACAGCCTCCAACTTTTCACAATCAAGTTCTATTTGGACGAACTTCATTTGTTCCATCTTTGAGACTGATAAACCCTTTCCTGAGCTTACTAATTAAACGTTAGTGGAAAAAAAATCAGGAGACTTGTGCGTTAAGTTTTAAAAAATTAACAGTTCTGACAAAAATCCTTTACACATAAACCCAGATAAAGAATTTATATATAAAAATGAAAATTAATGCTGGAATTTCTCAAATCTTTCCACGACCTTTTTCATATACAAAATAATCGGGGCGTGAAATTATCTCTCACGAAATATCGTCGAGGGAAGTACATTGCATACTTTTAAAATAACTACCCTTTCAACTGCCTTGGAATTACTAGGATAAACATGGAAATACTTTATATTTTAGCTCAAACAATTTAAATGTATTTGTTTTTATCATAAAATTCTTATCAAAGAGCGAGGAAGAGGAAGTAGTTATGTCTAGGCTGAATTTACATTAGCGTTAGCCATTGGTTTGTCCCCTTCACACGGAATTCCCGTCGACGTCTGTTTGGCTTATTTAATCTCTGATATACAGGTAAAAGTAGGTGTACTAGTATCTAGAAAACTAATCTTCATATGAATTGACTTTTAGTTAATGTTGTTCCTCCTGATTCTCAGAAGTATTCACGAGTATTGACACTTTTGTGATTGTTAATAAGGAAGAAACATTCCTCTGTGGCCTCGGGATTGGGCTAATACCATTTACTTGAAAAAGACACTTACGACTTCATCTTATTCTTGCATACACCTTAGAATTCCGGTTGGTGACTTATCTTTAGTCGTTAGTTTTTATGACAGTATATCAGGTAATGCAAAAATAAAGTTCTATATGAGTTGGAAGTCTCGTCGATTGCAACCACTAGCATTTTAACGAGATCATTCTTTGCCCCAGTTTCTTCCTGTGTAAAAAAGATATTTGTAAGAACTATTATATTTTTCAATTATTTTAAACCTTTTTTTATTTAAAATAGATTTTTTTAATAAAGGATTTTAGGAATCACTCAGACCATTTCTCCTCAAGATACAATTTGGAGGGTTTTATGTTTTATATGGTATTAAAGAGGAGTTTTTTGGCTAAATTACTTCCTGTAATGGCTTGCAACATTTACTTCTATACTAACCCGCCTTTTCCAAATCACAGTTTTTTTTTTCCAAAATGTTGATTTGATAAATTTAAAGAGAATTATATTGAACGTCGTAAAAAATAACAAAGAAAAACTATTAGAGTATCTAGTTTAAAACAAATGGTGAAAGGTTTGACAACCACATTTATTCCACTTACTAATTAAAATTTCATCAGTGTGTTATTCATTTCATTACGAATGAAATTGTTCTTGAAATTATTTATTTAGAGGTGCTTATCACTTTTATGTAAATGATTGTAACTAAGAATGGAATTCGTTTCAGCATTGATATGGTATTTTAATACAAAAGCTATATAGGAGGGATTTTGAGTAAGAAAGATTTATTGTGTAAATAGTTCAAACTTTAGACATGTGTGGATAAAATGACATTCTTATATTTTTCAACTACGAGTACTTCCATGCATCTTTTGCGGATTTCGACTTCAAGTTCCACCAATATAAATAAGTGTTTAATCTTTGTGCCCTCTTATCTGGAGCCAAAAAATAGCAACTAAATAACCTCCTGCCTTTATTTAACCAAAGTGTGCTGGCCATTCTACTCAGAATCATTTTAGAGTCATAAGATAAAATGTTAATCTCCAAACTTTATTTAACTAATAATAACTGTCGAGCCCAAAGATCGGTGGTTACCCATAGAAAGTTAGAAAGCTAAGGTCTTATCCATTTGTATCTAAGCCTTCACCAGAGAAGAGAAGATGCAACTTTAATTACCGAGTTTTTCCTTAAAAGCTTCAGTCAGAAATACCACCCTCGCTTTTATTAATTAGACTACAAAATATGAGTACTCTACACGAACGGCACGAAAATTCTCAAGACTCACTTTGCTATTTCCTTAGTTAAATATTTTTTCGAATAGATATGCAACTGCGTGGTGTGAATGACTCCTTATAATATATTAAATATTAATGTAACTAACAGTATTGTATGAGATCTGTATATATATATATATATATATATATATATACAAAAGGGGCAACAGATTACTTATGGTAGTTAAATGAATTAAGTGAAGATTAAAGAGGTAATCTGGGGATGACCATACAAGATCGCTTTACCTTCAAGCGCGGGGGAATTTAATGAAGTAGTGAAAGACAACGGCGCATGTCATCAAGAAGATACTCCGGACGAGGATGACTCGAAGATGGGGTTGGATTACTTCGTGATGAAAAATAAGATTTTCTCTGCTCTAGAGGGACGTAATCTCAACTTGAGATGATTCTTCAGATCGGCAGGGAGTCTCAGTCTCGAAAGAACGTGAATCTTGAAGAGGTGCTGAAGATGAAAGGGAAGCACAACTCTCCGAGAAGAATCGGGCTTGATAGCTTTCCTCTGAACAGGAGCCAAATCTTAAGGAAGGTAGATCTGCTGGCGAGATTTTCGACGAAGTTTGGCCACGGGTTACAGGGGTTCACAGGAAACAGACGGCAGTCTGAACGGAATGGAGGGCGGGCTCTCAATCTCTTCGAGAGATGGTGAGCTTCGAGTTAAATACCCAAGTGGCTGATCTGATAGATACCGCAGGGTCTTGCGGTCCCTAGGGAATTCTTGGCGCCAGTCTAAATAAACACACTTCAAGATAACGCGTCGTTTTACACGATGAAACTTGCCTCGCGATATGGGAGTAGGGTTTATGTGGTTGCGCACGTCGAAATCGCAGGGGAGGGGGAGGGGTACGTTTGAGGTCGGAAAGCAAACACAACTTCAAGGAGCTACAAGGAAAATAAGTACCCTAGAAGACCTAACGATCCATACAAGGAGGGTACTTTTGGCGCAATCCGTGAAGGTGTCCGTTGGCGACCCTCAAAGATCTTAACGGCGATTTCGCAAGACTTTATCTACTCTTGACTTGAACTGGTCAACAGATTCACTGTAAGTGAAGAATTTCCCACACAGATCACGGTGTCATCGCTTCAGTTCAAGTTAAAGCCATGATTTCTTGTTCTCCCCTCGCTGAGCTGGAAAATATCCCCGTAGTCCAGTCTGTCGAAGCCTCGAAGTATTTTAAACACTTCGATAAGCTGACCACGTTGTCTCCGAGTGTCCAGCGAGAACATATCTAATTCCCTTAATCTATCCTCATAACTTTTATGTCTGATAGAGTGAATCAGTTTGGTTTCCCTTGCTTGCACGCGTTCCAATCTCGCGATGTCCTTTCTAAATGAAGGACTCCAAAACTGTACGTCATACTCCAGGTGCCATCGGACGAGGGAGTTGTACATACACTGTACTATTTCCTTGTTCCGATATCCAAACTGTTGCTTTATATACCCTAACATACTTTGAGGTTTCTTCTCCACCTCAATACACTGTTTCGAGAACTTGAGGTCACTAGTGATAGTTACACCCCAGTCCTTCTCAGTGTCAGTGGATTCGAGAACAATGACCTTAAGGATATAGGGTGATTGGGAACTTCGGTGGCCATTTGCATCACTTTGCATTTGTTCAAGTTAAAGGGCATTTGCACGGAACAAACCACTCCCTAATCTTTCGAAGATCATCTTGCAGGCGGGCAGTATTTCCATGCTTAGCAACGTTCATACCAAGCTTGGTATCATCGGCAAATTTAGAAATCTTGGCAACCATGTCACCGTCTATGTCGTTGACGTTAATAATGAAATGTAGTAGTCATAGGACAGAACCTTGAGGCACCCCGCTAGTAACGGGCACCCACTCAGAAGCCTGTTCATTCACCACCACCCATTGCCGTCTGCCATTTAGCCAGTTTTCTATCTAGCCTGCTACTTTTCCGTCTATGCCCAGCGCTCGCACTTTCCGGAGAAGGCGGTGGTGTGGTACATTATCAAAGGCTTTCTGAAAGTCTAAGTAGACCATATCCACCGCCTTGTCCCGATCGTGCTCACTGAAGACGAAGTGGAAGAATTCCACAAGGTTCGTCAGACATGACCGTTGCCTTCGTAAGCCGTGCTAGGAACTCCTCAGTAGCAGGTTTTACTCTAAATGCGACGTCATTTTGTCCACCATCATGCTTTCCATGAGCTTACCGACTATCGAAGTCAGACTGATAGGTCGGTAGTTTGATGGTTGGCTTCGGTCTCCTTTCTTGAAGATAAGAGTCACTTCCGCTTCACGCCACTCTTTAGGAACGCATTCGGTCCGGATTGACATGTTGAAGATTGCGCTCAGGTGTCGTGACACTTTATCACGCATTTCCTTCAACACTTTATCTAGAACCATCTGGGCCAGGTGACTTATTCGTCATTAGGTTAGTGATCTTCTTTTTTATTTCTCCTTTGGTGAAGTCCATATCCTCCAGCTTTTGCCCCGAGTAGGAACTCGTTTGCTGGGGGATAGGACCACATTCTTCGGTAAACACTGAAGAGAAGTAGTCGTTAAGGAGGTTAGCATTTTCTGCATCTGAATGCTTTTTTGTCCCCTCCTAATTTCTCGATTAAACCACTTTGGTTGAACAGAAGACCGACGGGGACATTTCAAAGGGATGAAATGCGATTAAAGACTCATGAATGTGGTTTTTAAACTGTTCCACGAGTCTTCAACAGCATCGCACACATCTAGCTTCACGTCAGTCAGTCCAGCGCGTAGACCTGCAAAGTCTGCTCTTCTCAAATCAAGTTTCCTCGATTTACTAGTTGCAGACTCGGCCTTGGTGATTAAGCGAGGAACCGATTCTTTCTCGAACTTTCCAAAATTCTCACGCTGATGCACTTGGTCTTGAAACAATAGAGGGTATTTCTGAGGGCGCTTCCTCTCACGGTGGTCCTTCGAAGCCATTTCCCCGAACGCCTCCCTTTCTGATTTCCGAAGATGATGTTTTTCTGATTTGCAGAGGAGGGAAAAGGCCATTCGCAAACATGAGAGGAGTCGCGAATGGGAAAAATTTGACCTGAGTCTACAGGTGCCCAATAAGGGTGGACATTTAAATTTAAGTCGACACAGCGGTCACTAAATGAATGAATTACTTCCGTTTAATCCCTGGCGCAGGATACACTAAAAAAGGGTATGGTCGTTAGCTAATGTAAAAAAAAAACACACAAAGTAAATGAATGCGAGTTACAAAAAAACATCAAAATGATTCATTCGTAAAAGGTTCGTGGAACCATATATCAATAAAAATATAGAAAAATACCATACAAAAAAAAACACACGCAAATAACAAATATGTACAAAAGAAAAACAAAATCTTACATGAGAACCAAGGAAAATAAACATACACGGTTAAGACAGAGTTCTAGAATTATAAAAACAAAACAAGTACACAGAGTCGATTATATGCACGGGAGTACAATGCTTAACACAATTTACTTCGCAGGGTGAAGTCCCTCGACCGGATTCCTACTTAGACAGTCTGCAACACAGTTTTCTGTCCCTTTAATGTACCTTATTCGGAACTGGTATTCCATTAGAAGTAAGCTCCGATGTATAATCCTTCCGTTTAGGCTTTTACAATTCTTTAAGTAAGCTAATGGGTGATGATCGGTTTCGATCACGAAGTCCTTACCTAATAAATATGTTTGGAATTTATGGACACTCCATACGATCGCTAGAGCTTCAAGTTCCATGACCGCATAGTTCATTTCGCGTGACGAGAATTTCCGGCTAGCGTAAGCAATGGGGTAACTGTTGCCGTCTTCTTCATACTGAAGCAAGACGCAACCGATGCCTTCTTTACAAGCATCCGTTCGTATCCCAAAAGGTTTTTTCGTGTTCAGGAGTCTCAGTATAGGAGCTGATGTTAGTCTTTCCTTCAGCTGATGGAAGTGGGCGGTCGCTGTGGGTAACGTTTCCTTAGTAAGGAGCTAAGGGGGAGACGCTAAGGCGGCGAAATTCGGGACAAAAGGTCGGTAACCTTTTCTTTCTGAATGGTCATTTAATTTTCACCAATGTGAAAACTGAGGTATTAATAGTGCTATAGGCAAAATGGCACTTGCTAGGGCCTATAGTAAGGCCGTTTTCACTAAGCCTATTTGGGAGTGATTGTAGGGAGATAAGATGCTAGTCCCACATACGGGTGTCCACATAAACGTTATCGAAATAAAAGGAAATGATACCTCAGCCCAGTATCTTGCGCATAATTCGATTATAGTTACTACAGGCAGTAACTAAACCTTTTGGTAGGCGCTTAAACTGCATACGGCCTTGTTATGTGGGAAATGTGGTATATTTCCGAGCACTATGCTTAAGGGGGATTTGATAGTAAGCCTTAGACAAGTCTATCTCTGAAATAAACTTGGCATCTTCCAATAGATGTAGGCGCTGGTCTAGCAAAGGAATAGACTCAGCGTCGAAAACTGTTACGGCATTCAGCTTTCTAAAGTCCACGCCCATGCGAAAAGACTGTTCCGGCTTTCTGACCATAACAATAGGAGAACAATAATTCGAAGTGGAAGGTTCAATTATTGCCAACTTTAGCAAGTTTTCCACTTTGGCGTTAAAAGTAGGGCGCAAGTGAACGGGTACAGGGTAGGGCTTAGATTTAATAGGCTCCTAGGTGGTTAGGGATACATCATGCTCAAAGTACAAAGAGCAACCAGGCTTCTCAGAAATTATATCGGGGAATTCAGCTAATAAAAAAGAGCCAATTGCGTCTTCTGAGGGGGTTCCAACTGGGGGTTTAAATCGAGTTCCGGGGTGGAGTTAACACCGGAACAGGGGAGTGAAGGGAGAGGGTAGTTTTCGTATGCTTCGACACATACAGTTTGGATTAAATTAAGAGGCTTACATGGCTAAGAGGCTTCCATTACTGCCTCTCCATCAAGGGCAATTATATTATTACTGCATGCTTGGTGGTGATAGCGCTTAAGCATCTTTACATGAAACAATTTGTTCTCTGAGGGGGTCTGTATTACGTAATCTACGGGACCGGGGGCTTATAGAATTGGGAAAGGGCCTTTCAATTTAGAAAAGAGCTTCTTTGTCTCCGTAGGTCGGGGGAGCAGCACCTCATCACCAGGCTTGAATCCCCTTTCTTTGGACCTAGCGTCCAAATTGGTCCTATTTTTTTCTAAATTTAGGTCCAATTATTTTTACGCTATATCGGCGCAGTCTTCAAAGTAGTTCCGAATATATAGCACGTAAGAATACGAGGACCTGAACTACTCATCCAGGCGAGGATTAGAAAAAGTTCATTCAAAATGCTCATTGGTCCGCGTACACTTCAGCCATACAAGAGCTCGAAGGGGTAAATCCCAAAGTTCTGTGGGAAATTTCTCTGCAGGCAAACAGGGCAACCGGCGGGTATCGATGCCATTCTTGGTGCTGAGCATGGAATAACTTTTAGAGGATGGTCTTCAGAGTGCCATTTAACTTTTCACAGACGCCGTTAGCGGCGGGGTGAAAAGGAGAGGTCAACAAGGGCTTGATCGTAAGGAGCGTGCCGACGTGTTTCTTTGGCTCAGAGGTGAACTGACAAGCTTTTTCGGACAAGATCTCCTTCGGGATGCCGACGCGGGAAAAGATAGAAATTAGGGCTTCCGCACAAGTCACGCTATCTATTTTCTTAAGGGGGATTGCGTCGGGGAATCTCGTTGCAAAGTCAACAAGATTGAGGACGTACGAGTGTCCTTCGCTAGACGGGGGGGGGGGGAATTGGGTTAATTAGATCTATAGCCACTCTAAAAGAAGGTTGCGAGACAATTGTAGTCTTCTGGAGGGGGGCAGGTGGTATTCGTCCTTTTGCGGTAGTCTTCTGATAAATGACACACGATCTGCAAAACTCGGCAATTTCTTTGGCAGCACCGGGCCAGAAGAAATAACGGAAGATTCTCTGAGCCGTTTTACTGTGACTGTAATGACCAGCTATTAATTCATCGTAGGCGAGTCGGAGGAGTTTGAGAACATGGGAACGGAGGATACACAACGAGCGAGTGGGGTTTTTCTCCTCAGCTGAACTAGAGCGATAAAGGAGTCCGTCGCTAATGAGGTCGACGACTTTTCTTTGACCATGGGCAAATCCACGTTCATCACTTCTTGCTTTTTCCAACAAGGACTGGAGAGTGGGGCATTTCTTTAGAGCGCTTGCAAAAGTCTCGTTTTGAAAAGCTATAAACTCTAGAGCATAAGGGAGTTCTAAAGAAACGGGGGGAGCAATGTCCTTTAGCGCTTGGGCCCTCGTGATCACGAGCTGTGTGACAGGGCTATGAGAGAGCTGCGAGCTAGGGCCGATGAACATGGCGCAGAACTTAATGGAGGCTGCTATCACTTCGTCCCAACCAGTGAAGTATTCGCATTGAGATAGCAGCGGACCACGATGAATCGATTTGCACGTCCCAAGTAGTCATGGAATACTGCGGATTTATCGTGGTCAGGTCCCACTGGAGGGAGCAATTTATCAGAGACGACAAAGCAAGAGCATCTGGTGTCTCTTACGAGGGTTGACACTTTGCAACAATTAACACTACCATTTTCAAACTTAAGCACACCAGGAGAACTTTTGTTGAGAAGGAAATTAACTTACTGTCCTGGGGGACTGCTTGTTCGGAAGGTTGCTGGCGTTTCAGGTCGAGCGGGCGTATAAGAGAGAAAGGCACTTATTCGGTCGATTTCATGACTAGTAGGTGAACTAAATTGGGAGTTTTAGGGACAGTGAGTTTTAACGTGACCGGGAACACCGCAGAAAAAAACAAATTCTGGGCCTACGAGGGTAATCCGGCGCTGGGGAATTATTTATGAGGGGGCTTATTATCCCTCGCTTCTGGCGGGGGAAGGTACATTGGTTTAGAGGGACCAGCTATATTCGAAAACGTGAGTGAATTCTTCGGGGTAAATTTAGAGAGGTTATTTTTTCTTTTAGTTGATGAGGGATGAGACTTCTTGGGGTCTTTCGGGTAAAGATGGTAGCTTGATGCGTGCACATCCGCTTCTTCTATACATTCTTAAAAGAAGACGCGTCTGTCCTTCACGAATGCGCTGATTTTAGATGTAGTACAACCATCATCAAATCCCGTAAAACGAAATCAATTAGAGACTCGTAGTCGCGGCGGACTTGAGCTGAGTTTAACCAGAACTGGAAAGTTCTCTCGAGGGTGAATCCAAAATGACGGTAGGTCTAGCCGGAAATTATTTTCGCCTGGCGGAACGTAGACCTATAGTAATCGGGATTAATATTAACAGCCGATAATAATTCCGACTTGATGGAGGAGTAGTCGAGAGTAGCCTCGGCCGGGAGTGGAATGAAAATTTCTCGGAGAATAGTATTAATGAGAGGAAGTAGTCGAGCGACTGCATCGGCTTCAATATCCCAGTGGTTTACTCCGTAAATTTTCCCAAAGTGAGTTAAGTTGGCGCTGAAATCCTGGCCATCCTTAAACACTGGCAAATTTACCGAAGGAGTTTTGGGGGATTTATTTCTCGAGCTTACAAAAAGGGTCTCCAAATGATTCCAGTTAAGCTCACACTCATGCTGACGAATTTTTTCTCTTTATTCAGCTTTTCTCTGTTCTTTTTCTCTTCTCTCTGGTCTCGTTTTACTGCCCTTTCATTTCTTTCTTCTTCCTGGACATATGCAACTAGACCCTTGCCTGACAACCCAAAGATCTCTCCTTTTCTCGTCCATGTTTATCCGTACTTTTATACTGGTTTCACCCGAATATTTGGAAAAAGAGGTTTATAGGATATAAAATATAGGTTTAAATTTGTGTCACCCTTTCTAAGTACTTAAAAATTGATAAATTCTGCTAAGCGTTTATTATATCAACCTAATCGTAACATGCCTAAATTTCATCCCCAAAATGTATTATTTTTACTTTTTAACCAAATTTTCATTTAATTACTTCGTTTACTAAAATCTTTGAACATAAATGTTATTTTTAAATATGAAAACACTATCCATCGCCTTCTCGTAAAATATTCACCCCCTAAAACGGGCATTGTATATTCTATTGGTTGCAATAATTGTGAAAAATGCTATTATGGACAGACAGGTAAAGAATTGAATGTTAGAGTTAAACAGCACCAAACTAATGTTCGTAATTTTTGTCAACAATCTGCATCATTTTTGCATATACGAGGGGCGGTCAATAAGTTTTGCGAATCGGTAGGGCAAAACAGAGGAAGGAGGATGGCTGTTTGTGGTGGGTGTTAGGACAAGTTATGACAAGTCAAGACCTGCAGCCGCAGGGACAAGTGGCGCAAGTGCATTGCAGTCTTGGGTAGTTATATTGAAAAATAATAAAACACTTTTTCTCATATCTCGTTTCCTTATATCCGAATTGCAAAACTTATTGCCCCCCCCCCCCCCTCCCTTCGTAGAGTGAGTTTGCGCGAGATGAATTTGATTCTTAATCTTCCTTGAAAATGCACGAATTACCACGCAAATTCTGTCTTCGTTCTTGGGAGAAATTATGGCGATATTGTTTGTTTATAAGGTTGATGTTAGGACTAAATTTCCATGTCAAATTTCTTCCCTTGACATATACGAGGGGCATTCAATAAGTTTTGCAATTCAGATATAAGGAAACGAGATATGAGGAAAAGTGTTTTATTATTTTTCAATATAACTACCCTCGACTTTAATGCACTTGCGCAATTTGTCCCTGAGGCTTCGAATTCCCGACAACCAGAAATATCCCGACTGCTGTTCAATCCACTCCTGGACGGCGAGCTGGACATCTTCATCGTTCCCCACCTGGCGTCTACGCAATGTAGCCTTAAGATGGCGGAATAAAAAGTAGTCGTTAGGGATTTCAGTGATGGACCCATGTTTTATCACCTGTCACTATGCGTGACTCGAATCCCGCTGGGTCTTGGTTGTACAGGAGCAGAAGCTCCTCCAAACTTTGACGACGTTGAAGTCAATCATGGGGCGTGAGGTTTCTAGGGACCCAACGGGCACAGACCTTGGTCATGGCCAAATTGTCGTGGATGATGTTGATAACACTTCCATGTGATATTCCAAGTTGTTGCTCGATTTCTTCGACCTTCACCCGGTGATTTTCGAGGATCATCCTCTCCACACGGGCCATTTTGTCCTCGTTGGTCACGACTGACGGGCCACCTGTACGGGGGTCATCTTCAAGGCACTCACGACCATGGCGAAACTCCCTATTGCAGCCAGCAATGGTTGCATAGGAAGGGGCGGTGTCGGTGTACGCTGCAACCATGCGTTCATGGATCTCTTTTGCATTATGGCCTTCCTTGGTCAAAAATTTGCTCAGTGAGCGGTGCTCAACCTTCTCCATTGTTGAAAAATTTGTGACTGACGATCTGCGATCAGCTACTGCTTCTTAAATAGACGAGGCAGGAGCGTGCGGCTGCAGGTCCTGACTTGTCATAACTTGTCCTAATACCCCTACAAACAGCCATCCCCCTTCCTCTGTTTTGCCCTACCAATTCTCAACACTTATTGACCCTCCCCCCAGCATCCCCCGCGTTCATATATTTCACAAATTTATCTAGTAATAAATTTCGAAAAGACCCAAAATGCGTGTGTAGTGGGTTTAGCAGATTCTTAATACAACCTTGACGTTTTCATTTAAATTCATTCATGGTAACTTTAAAATTTGCATAACATTTTAGTCAGTATAAAACTTATGCATAATTCAGAAGAAAAATATTTATATTCTGCCGCTTATATCAAATAAAATATTCTTTTAAATTTTAATATATTTTTAACTTCGGACAAAATAATATGAAAATTTAAGATTTAGATGTTCCGTTTTAAATATTCTGACAATTTTATCATCATCATCATCATAATCATCAGTAACTCTATAATTTAAGAAAGGGATTTTTTTTAGTATTTGAATAATAATTTCATCTTACTTTTGTTATGACATATATTTTTTTCACAGTTATTTCTAATAATTTTTTTATAATATAAATAATATTATCGAAATTTTGTGAATTTTTTAAAACCCCAAGAATTACAAATGGTGAAAGTTCAGAAAATTTATTTTTATATATCTTCTTCTATAACTATATTTTAGCAACGTGATATTTCGAAAGGGGGGAAATTTAGTTTAGAGTTCCTTTTTAAAATTATTATAATTGCCGAATTTCAGAAAATTTCGAAAAATTTAACCATGACTGCTTTTTTTTAGATTTTAAATTTTAATCTTAGTAGCAAAGCTCAAGCTCCCCTCGTAGGGGGCGAGTGGCCAAGCCATTGCCTGGTTTAATCATAACATAAGAAGAAATAATATTCATAGCTCTCTTCCCCCAAATTATCTCAATATTGTTTAAGATTTCTTGCAAGTTGTTACACACTACAGAATTTGACAAAGAGCAAGTAATATATAGAGTTACCATCTTAACTTAGTATGGATATATAGTAAAGATACATTATTGACAAAATTATTAGAAAATATATTTTGCCAGAAACTAAGGGAAGAAATATTTGAAAATATTAAGAAAGAAAGCAAAAGTTCGAATAACTGTATCGGTAGGTTTACTTTCTTTCCAAATATGGGGATCTTTACAAATCCTTACACTCCTCGAAAATTCCTTGTAATCAAGAAGCTCCAAGAATACTACTGGCTCAAACATAGGATTTTTCTAGATATTAAATTTAATAGAAAAATCCGTAAAAATCAAATCTTGGGCACGATTTTCTACGATTTTCCATTCAAGTGTTTTAAGTTTTCTTTTTATTGAGTAATATAGTGTTCAGCGCCAATTCCAGATATGAATACGCATTTGTAAATAAACAGATTTAAAAGAAAATATGTAAGGAACGAGATTAGAAATGTTCCTCTCAATTATTATCATCTCAAACAAAGTCCTGAGCGAGCTAAACAGAAGCTCGTTTGTAAGTCAAATGTAAACGGATTCAAAACATTCACTGCAAAAAAGGATAAAACCTTCATTCAGTACATCAGATTTGCTGGATACTCTCAAATATAGCAACCTTAAGAACACAAGTGCAATAGAACTTTCTTACATCTGAAAGGAAAGTGGAAATGAGAAAGCTAAAAAGATTCAACACAATTTCCCGGGTGAAAGGACGAAATTCATGATTCGTGTGTGTGCAAAAGTAACGAGGAGAGATATAACACAGGAGAAAAACAAATATCCGAATGAGAGAAGATTAAGAGGAAAGGAATCATTGCAATCAAATGAAAAGATATAAAACTACTTCACTGTTTTCCTTATTTAAGAGAAACATAATAAAAAGACTTAAAAGCATGGGTCTTTTATTAAGATAAACAAAATGAGTTCACTTTTAAGGGTAAAGACAAAAAAGGGCGTCTAATAGAAGGGCGAAGTTTTCACTCTTGAAAGCAGATAGGAAGACGTAAATGTAAGGAAATTGTGTATCAGAAGAAAGTAGTGTAAAATTCAAAAGTGAGGGACGGAAGTAAAGGAAGCAAGAAGTTGTCCTGAAAAAAGATAACTTGATTTCAAATGAAACCGAATGTTTCAATCAAGCATGATGACAAAAATTGCTTTATCATTAAACCTTGCTAAATACTGTCTAAAATAAATAGAACCAAATAATGTTAATTGTGCTGGTTGAAATATAAAACCAATACACAAAAGATGACAATATTTTGTCAAGTAATTACTTTGAAAAGTAATCTTTTTCCTTTTAAAGTTATAAATTAATGTAACTTTGAGAACAAAAGATTCTTCATTACTTCTAAGTTTTAATATTTCCTCACATCTCTGACGCAGGAATTTGCGCACCTTTGTTTTAGAGTAAGATTCTAAAGGGAAATTTTAGGCTAAACTCACGGTGCTAAGAACTGTCATGGACTATATGGAATTTTATTTTTCCGTTTATTAGTTTGTGTTCACTTTACTTTTTGGCCATTTTCTATGTAGTTAACGTTAAAAAACTGGCCTATAGCTATCCATTTCATCTTTAACCATTTAGCACGCCACTTTGCGATTATATTTACTACTCATCCTTTCGACGTTTTTCCCATTCTATTTATTTACATTCATGAACTTACTGCTGTTCTAGTAAGTCAAGTTTCTTTCATATTTCAATAAATCTATTCAAGTATGGACCGAGGTTGCTTCTTTTGGAGCATATTGCGATTCCTCTAAGGTTTATTATCAATTCATCATCATCATGATCATCATCACTAACTCTATAATTTAAGAAGGGGATTTTTTGAGTATTTGAATAATAATTTTATCTTAGTTTGGTTATGACTTATGTTTTTTATCAAAGTTATTTCTAATAATACTTTTATAATATCAAAAAACAAAATGGTGAAGTTCAGAAATAAATATAAGTATTGAAATTTTGTGAATTTCCGAAAATTTATTTTTATATATCTTCTATAACCTTATATTTTAGCAACGTGATTTTTTGAAAGAGGTTAAATAACTTAGAGTTCCTTTTAAAATTATTATAATTGGCGAAGTTCAGAAAATTTATAAAAATTTAACCATGGTTGCTTTTTTTAAATTTTAAATTTTAAACTTAGTAGCGAAGCGACAGCTCCCACGTAGGGGGGGGAGTGACGAAGCCATTGCCTGTTTGTTCTATATTAATAGAATAGCCTATTTTACGTTTACAAATTATGAGATAGTTATTACGTTAATAGATTGGGTCTGTGTTTTCACCATGGTTGATCTGCAGTTAATTCTTGTGGGAATAATTTTAAATCGACTAACTTACTCGCATCTGATATCTTTATAAAATATTTTGGGGGCTGGATCTTGGCTTTTTTCAGTCCCGTGCAAGTCTAATCGGGAGCGAATCTACATCTCACTATGACGGTCGGTCAGACGGTTCACATTTTGCTTCTTTTTCGTAATAACATCATAACTATTTGGCCGATTCTAACAAAATTTGAAAACCTTATGTTGTTTTGAATTTGCTTTCGAATGCTATAATTGCCAAAATCCTCCCAAGATTCGCCCGGGAATTATTTTGATTTGGCCATAACGTCATTACTATTATGTCGATTCTAGCGAAATTTGAAACCCTTATGCTGTTTACCCTCCCTTTCGAACTATATAATTGCCAAAGTCTTCCCAAGGTTAGTCCGAAAATTATTTTGTCTAGGCAATAACATCATAAATATTCGGCTGATACTCTGCTAGACTCGACTAGGCTATAATATGCTATACTCTGCTAGGCAAGCCTATAATAGACTATATTATGCTAGGCTATACTGTGTTAAGCTATGCTAAAATATACTGTACATGGGGTAAGATATACTATGCTAATTCATGCTATAAAATGCTCTGCTAGGATAGCATATAGCATGTTAGGCTAAAAAATATAAAGCTATGCTTGACTGGAGTATAGTAAGATAGTATAGGCTATACTCGTCTAGGATAGTTAATGCTAGGCTAGGTTATACTAGGCTAGTCTAAGCTATGCTGAGCTATACTAGGCTAGACAGGGCTATGCTCTGCTATGCTAGGGTAGGCTAAAGTATTATAGGCTAGGGAGGGATATGCTCTGTTATACTAAGATATGTAGGCTATGCTAGGTAATACTATCTTAGGCTACGATAGTCTAGCTAACCAAGGCTATAATAGGCTAAGTTATGCAACGTTATTCTAGTCTAGGGTATGGTATGCTATACTAGTCTAGGTTACGCTTGGCTATATTATGTTAGGTGTGGTTATGCTAGGATAGACTATACCAAGCTAGCCTATAATATGCTATGCTATGCTATCGTATGGAAAGATATATTGGCTATGCTATAGTAGCCTATTCTAGCTTGGCTATACTAGGCTAGGCTACTCTAGGCGATGCTAGGCTACTCTAGGCGATGCTAGGCTAGGCTCTGTCATGCATGCTAAGCCATACCTGGTTAGGCTAGGCTAGGCTATAGTAAGCTAGGCTATTTTAGGCAATGCTACGCTTGGCAAAGCTATACTAGGCTAGGCTATACTATTAATATGCTAGGTTAGACTAGGGTCTACTAAGCTAGGCTAGGCTATACTAGGATACGATAGGCCAGGCTATACTAAGCTAAATTAGTATAAAGTAGGCTATACTATGCTAGGTTATACTAGGCTAGCTGGATTATACTAAGCTAGGTTAGGTTATGCCCGGCACAGCTAGGCTATTCTATTTTAGGCTAGGCTATCCTATGTTTGGTTAGGCTGGGCTATACTAGGCAAAAGCAGGCTAGGTTATACTATGCTATGCTTGACTATGATATGCTATGCTATACTAGGCAAGTTTAGGCTAGGCTATTCTAGGCTATACTAAGCTATACTATGCTAGACAATACTACGCTATGCTAGGCTAGGCTATTCTCTACTCTTATATGCTAAAGTATGTAGCTATACGATGTTATTTTAGGCTAGACTATGCTATGCTACACTATTCTATGCTATGCTATGCTATGCTATGCTATGCTAGGCTATAATATGTTATAAATACTATGCTATGTTATACTATGCTGTGCTATATCATGCAATTATGCCCTGTGCTATACTATGATATGCAATAATATTGTATAAAGTGAGGGCACGCGACTTTTTAGTCAGCAGACCTTGTTTTAAATAACAATTTTTCAAGTGCTTCCAATCACAGTTCATCTTGAATTTGCTTCTTTCCTCTATATTTTTTATTGCATGATTTAGACTTTTGATGAGTGCTAATCTTATTTTCTTAGTTATTACTATATATCCAATGTAATGTGAAAAATGCCCCCCAAAAAATGGAAATAATAGCTACAAAAGTCCTATCAAAAGAATTCTTTTTTACTTTTTTCAGTGTGGGAAATCCAGGAAATATTTTAGAATTACTTTGCATTTGTCAATTCAAGTAAATTCTTCATTTAGCAGCAGTATTGAATGGGTGATGGTGCATTTAGTTGTTGTGGGATCTTATATTTCAAGCAACTTTTTACTTAGAATTTAGAATTTTGGGAAGATTATTTAATTGCACTCATTACTCATCTAATTTTCATTAATATTAAAACCACTTTAGGAATAAATTGAACACCTTTCATCTCTACAAAATGTTTCCAGATTTTTCTATTTTGTGAATCAAATTTAGCAAAAGGAGTTTTCTCCTTATCCACACGCATTAAACAGACTATTCGCTTATTCTTATAAACATGTTAATTAAACGTGTATATTTTCGACGTGATGAACCAAAATGGTGCAGTGCGATGTAACCAGACTTCAATGAAAGCCTCCGACATACAGTACGCTTTACGTAAGTTTCCTTCAAGCGTAGCGCCCTCTTACTCGAAGCAACGCCTTATCGCCACTTAGATCATTTTCCTGAATAGCTGTCTATAGAGTTACAAAAAACATCAAGTAAAGCGAAGGCAAATTCGTTGGTTACAAAAGATCCTTTACCTTCGCCATTTTGAAAATAATTGCATTTGCTATAGTATTCAACTTCAATAGATGTCTAAACAACAATTTATCCTGATCTAATTAAAGCTTTGGTGAAACTCCAGGCTAGTATAGTGGTTAGCGCGTTTGCCCGCCAATCGTTGGGTCGGCAATTCCGTCCAGATTCTTTAAAAAAAAATAAGCTAACACCCTTTACTAGGGAGGTTACCTCCGTGACTGGGCATCACGGTTGAGACGTGTAGGTGGAGCTCGTAGCTATGACAGGAAGTCCACCTAATAGAAGGATAACTCTGATTTCAAAACCCTGGGTGTCCTGGGTATGATTT
Organism: Ceratothoa steindachneri; assembly: GCA_963969495.1. NCBI lineage: Eukaryota > Metazoa > Arthropoda > Malacostraca > Isopoda > Cymothoidae > Ceratothoa > Ceratothoa steindachneri. Next base: position 69,470,561 of record OZ018329.1, on the reverse strand, counting down.
AAAACTGGATCCGGTGGCGAAGCTCTGATTGGGGACTTTCAGAGTTTTAGGGATAAGGGAGTTACCCTTTAATCTGCCATTGCACCTGCCTAGGGTCCCTGCTGCCTTGTAGGGTGAGCCTCTTTAGGCAAAATGCTTGTAGGAGGGAAAGTCCGATATATAAAACAAACCCTGTTAAGTCGTCAACGGCAGAACAGGCAGACGAAGTTTTCATCATTAGTTCAAATGGACATATTTAGATAAAATGATCAAATTGTTGCCCTTGCAAATTCCGACAAAAGCAATTGTCATCGTGAGAGTTGTATGACTAAATGTTTATGTTCATAGTACTTTCATAGGAAGATTCAAAGCTGCGTTCAATCAGCCTAATACACGAAGTTGCAGGTAGCTTCTTTTTGGATTTGATTTAAAGTGAATACTCCTTCCCCGCCAAAGTATTAAATTTTACTAAAAAAATTAGTGTTCGTTTCATCATCTATACAACAATTGAGTTTCAGCGGTTTAGGGCAGCTCGCGAAACATCTGCCATATCTTTTCTTCGATTCCTCTTCCATCCAAATGGCTCATCATTGTTTTTTATTCTTCAATATCCTTCCCTCTATTTCTTAAACTTGCTTTAGACAACCGAGCTCAAATCTATCAATCTTTCCATGAGATGCAACGTGTGACACATTCCATCACACATATTAGGGCGGTTTCATCCATAGTTGTAAGGGTTTGCAGGAATATCCATTCCTTTTGGGAGACGGGCCTCATGTTAGATATAGTTGAGTATAATTAAATTTTTATCTTGTGTACCATCAATCATATATTATTAATATCTATAAATATCAAATCTCTTCGTCTGTTCAGCAGAGAAAGGTGAAATGGGTTTAGACCTCTGCAGAATGTTGTCTACCAAGAAGTTTTGTATATTAGCATTGGTTAAAGAATAATATGTGATAAATATGAGAATTTCAACCTGTATCTTGCTTATGATTTTTTTTTTTTTACCCGGCTAACGACAGCAACTCATTATGCTCGTTTCCTATAATATGAGTTAACTTTCTGGTGACCTCACTGCTACGGCTGTCAGTAGATATCCTGAAATATGTATAGCTGTAAGTCCCTTCTCACTTGCATTTTTAAGTAAATAATTTGAAATTTTGTGGTAGGTAACTCGGTCCTAAGAAAACAGATGAAGAAGAGAATGTGTAACTGTACTGTTCGGTCTACACTCTACTTTCTATAACTAAACTTTACCTCCATGAGAACACAAATTAAAAGAACACCCAACTGTGATATAGAAATATGTACTAAGGATAATTCCAAACAACACCAAGCAATCAGTACTCTTCTCAAGAGTTTTTAGACTCCTGCCTCCCAACTCCGAAATCTAAATAATAAGTTATCGCGTCTAAATTATCGCCACAAAATACATGTTATTGTTTTCTCAGTTAATTCATCATTTAGTACGAGTTAGATATTATATTGCAAGAATTTAGAGGGTTAATAAAGGACGTTTGTGTGGACGATTACATATAGGTGAATGCACATAAATAAAAGCGAAAATTTTTACAGTTATAATACGTACACGCGTGCTTGTCGAAGGGCGAATGGTGCGGATAGAGTTGACAAAGAACAACGAGAGAACTGCAAAGACGTGAGTTTATGTAAACATCGATGGCAGTTTGATGAAGATTCTTTGCTGCAACAATCGATGGCAATTTAAGATGAAACCATTGGGGCAATTTTTTTTATTTAAAATAAAACCTAAGAGGGAATATATTAAGAGTGGTGAAGTTAGAAGAACGAAAATGTGTAGAAAATATATAGTTACAGAACGTCCAAAGGCCCACACTTGGGCCTTTGAGAGCATAGTCTGGTAGAAGGGAAAACTGGTGATGGTCAAAACAAACGTCCCCTAAAATGCGAAGTAGAGAATAGCGACCTCAAAATTCACCAGATAAAGAACAGCGACGCCAAAATAAAGCCGATAAATATCAGCGACCCCAAAATTCAGCAGATAATGAGCAGCGACCCCAAAATATAGCAGATAAAGAGCAGCGAACCGAAAATTTAGCAGATAATGAGCAACGACCCCAAAATTCAGCGGATAAATAGCAGCGACCCCAAAATTCAGCAGATAATGAGCAGCGACCCCCAAATAGAGCAGATAAAGAGCAGCGAACCGAAAATTTAGCAGATAAAGAGCAATGACCCCAAAATTCAGCGGACAAAGATCGTTGCCCCCCAAAATTCAGCAGATAAAGAGCAGCGATCCTAAATTCATCAGATAAAGAGCAGCGACCCTAAAATTCAGCAGATAAAGAGCAGCGACCCAAAATAGAGCAGATAAAGAGCAGCGAACCGAAAATTTAGCAGATAAAGAGCAACGACCCCAAAATTCAGCGGATAAAGATCGGTGACCCCAAAATTCAGCAGATGAAGAGCAGCGATCCTAAATTCAGCAGATAAAGAGCAGCGACCCTAAAATTCAGCAGATAAAGAGCAACGACATGAAAATTCAGCGGATAAAGAGCAGCGACATGAAAATTCAGCGGATAAAGAGCAGCGACCCGAAAATTCAGCAGATAAAGAGCAGTGACCCAAAAGTTCAGCGGATAAAGAGCAGCGACCCAAATATTCAGCGGATAAAGAGCACCACCCCCAAAATTCAGCAGATAAAGAGTAGCAACCCTAAAATTCAGCAGATAAAGTGCAGCAACACCAAAATTCAGCAGATGAAGAACAGCGATCCTAAAATTCAGCGGATAAAGAGCAGCGACACCAAAATAGAGCAGATAAAGAGCAGCGAACCGAAAATTTAGCAGATAAAGAGCAACGACCCCTTAAATTCAGCGGATAAAGATCATTGACCCCCAAAATTCGGCAGATAAAGAGCAGCGATCCTAAATTCAGCAGATAAAGAGCAGCGACCCTAAAATTCAGCAGATAAAGAGCAGCGACTCAAACATTCAGCAGATAAAGAGTAGCGACCTCAAAATTCAGCGGATAAAGTGAAGCGACACTAAAATTAAGCAGATAAAGATTAGCGACCCTAATTCAGCAGATAAAGAACATCAACCCCAGAATTCAGCAGGTGGGGAGAACTGAATGAACGAAGTTTTGATTAAGAGTTTTATGAGGTGTTATTGGAATATCAGAAAGATAGATGTAAATAATATTGTGAGGACAATTTATGATAAGTGAAATGTTGTGAGAATAATTTGAGAACCACATAAAAATAGGATAATTATGTAAATGAGTATTTGAGAAAGAAAGGGCAAACTGACGAGCAAAGGAAAGGACATATTGTGCAGATGTACGATAGATGTGTAAGGATGGGGGCTTTTTCCCAGAAATAAACCCTAACAGGACTACATTATTCAGTATCTACCACTATGAAGGTCTGTTTTGGCGTGGCCCAACGGATCAAAGGGTTTGGGCTTAAGAAAACATAAGCGGCAGCATGAAGTGGGTATCTTTTGCGCCATTGATAAGTGCCGCCCTTTTTTTCAGGGAAGCTATGAGTGTATAAGAATGAAAATTTAATTGACTCGAGAATTTTATTCCTTGTTTTAATTCAGTTTATCTTACGTATTTTTATATTTTTATAAAATTTAGCTCCGAATTATTTTGTTTAGAGATGCACGATTCTCCGAAATTGACTATGGGGACTCAATAAAAGGCGACCCGTTCTTAGGATTCTTTGATGACTTAATTGAAATTCTTGAAAAAGTTTCTTTTGTTAAAGTAAATTGAAAATCTTGTAACCTTTATGGGAACAAGTCCGGCGATCTTTCCGATTAATTTTTTTTACTTCTTTTTATAAATTTAAGGTCCTCTCTTCTTTTAACTTACCTTAGAGATACGGTTAAACCTAGAGCATGATGGATTATTAAGCCATAAAACCCTTCCGATCATGGTAAATAAGGTCTCTTATTTGCAAAATTGAACATTAAGGGACAGAATTGTCTTGTTTTGGTTAGGGATCTGCCCCAAACGTGCTCTAGTCTGAACGCTCGTTGTGTGATAAAATTAATGCCTTTAGACCCTCTCAAGTTAATTCTCTTGTCTTCAGATAGATCAACAGTAATTGAAATCGGAGAGGACATATAGAAATGAATATTATGAAGAAAATTGCTAAAAATGCTGAAGGATAATAGATGTATAAACAGCCTAGTCCATCGTAAATCTTTGGACATAGTAAAAAAAATAATTCTAGAGAAAAAAGGATCTGCTGGAGCCAACTTCTCAATCACTATCAATATAATAACTCAGTTGGTGAGTTTAGATGGTTAAATTCGATCCAACTATTGAGTGTGTGTTGAAGATGTAATCCTTTCTTTTTATTCTTTAATCTTCCTTCTGTGTCGTATATGTTACAAGAAGATTTAGTCAGAACTCAATGAGGATCAAATAACCTATTACTCCACAAACAAAAGATCAAAGACTCACACTTGAAACAGTATTATTAGGGGATTTTATTTGTGAATTTCAAAAGCACTTAAGGGTGTGGTACTTCTTTTTGTACGTTACAACATCAATATAGAAGCTGAGAGACAGATACATGTATATTTACGCATACGAATACCCATAAACGCTGGGCATAACCCAAATAGAAGGTTTTTGATGATTAAAAAGGTCCTTTGTTATAAAATGAAATGGTTAGATTAAAGAACTTCTTTTTTTCTTCTTTACAGCAACCCGTCTTCTCTCGATCAAATCATCATTACCCAAATTAAGATTCCTTCAAATCCTGTACTGTATTTCCCTCCCAGAAGATGCACCCAGAGACTCGCTGATAGGAAAGGTCGAAGCCGTCGCAGGAAAAGGTAAGTTCTTTGTCCTTATACAGGGTATCGCACTTAAAAGTATCCCAGCTTAGGTTTTTTGGGGGGGCAAAACCAATAACGATTTCGTTTTTAATAAAGTTAAGCATTTTTTAATAAAAGATTAATCTTTTTTAATATACTTACGAAAAAAATGCTTAACCTTATTAAAAACGAAATAGTTATTGGTTTTGTAAAAAAAAATAATCTAAGCTGGGATACTTTTAAGTGTACCACCCTGTATTTATTGCAGTTATCATTAGAGTACTTTCCGTCACAGACACTTGCCTAGGTAAATTTAAATAACAAAAAATGTTTTTAATGGTAGCTATTATACACCCTTTGTGATTCCCTCACACATGCAACTCGTTTCGGAGCACAGTGGCCAGTGAGTCGATTAGTTTTTACAGAGACTCTAATTTGATCATTTCAAATGGGAAATAATTTTCCCTGCGACAAAATTGACGAAGAGAATCCCACTTCTCTTCTAGAAAAAAGAGCTTTTACATGACTATGAGCTCACTTAGAGCCTTCCACCATGGATTATGTAACTTTCCATCTTATGAAAGGATTTAATTTAGCCATAAACTCGGCGGCCTATTCGAAAATGACGAGGAATTAGCTCAAGAACTTGAATGCAAGAAAATTTCAACTGATCGGTATTCTCGTGCTACCGTCGTTCCCAACCCTCGGCTCCATCTGGCTGCACCCGGGCCAGGTGCTGTTATCGTCGCATCTTACATCATCAAAGAAGATAATGGCATTTGATTTTTGATTTGCAGAGGTTTCACAGCTCCAGCATCTCCATATTTTCAGATTATATCAAGTCATGGAACTCATGTCTATCGCAAAATCCTTCTCTCTCCTTATATCCTAGCAGTACCCTCTCCTGGCTATTTGTAATTCCTGGTTTTCTTTCATCTTTTTCACTCATCTTTGATATGAGAAGTAGGGTTGCTAAATGAACGGAATTTCAAAAACCGGTTTACACCGAGCCTAATATTTTTGAAAACCGGTTTTAACTGAAAATTTAAAAAACACAACTAGGGTTTAATAAAAAATAAAACTGCATAACGCATCCTCTATTGAGTAATATAAATACGGGTAAAAACAAATGCATCCCATACACAGAACATATAACTAATTTTAAAAAAACGCGGGTTTTTTTCTTGAAAAACCTAATGAAAAATTATCGTAAGACATATTCTTTTTTCTAAAGTAGAAGCGAAAAAATAAAAGGACTTTAATGTATTCTTACACATTCTTTCACGTACTTTTTTGCTTGAAGTATGAACTGGTATTATAATTTATTTTTTATATATTTTTTTTGTTCTTTTAAGTTGAATTTACTCATATTAATTTCATTACTATCCAAAAAACCGGTTTTTCTATTTCCACTTTCGTTTTTTTTATGAAATATTAAAAAAACGACTTCCACCGGTTTCTAAAAACCAGGTTGCAACACTAATAAAAGGATGTATTCTAAAGGACCCGGTTTCCGGATGATTGATACACTACATTCCCATTTCCCATGGCCTGCATGTCACTCTGCGCCTCTTCATGCAGTGTGTTTTTTGCTGCGTACCCTGTTATTCTCACTCAATCTACGAAACATCTCGCATATATTCCTGAACTAACTTCCTCCTGCTATGGGTGAAACAAGTTAAACACAACCAAACACTATGTTCAAACAACTGGTCTGTCTATCTATTATCATCCGTGTCACCTGCTATCCACCAAACTGAAGACCGTTAGTGAGAAATATTCGGAGATGGAAGGAGATGGTATCGTCAGTCGTCACAACCAAGTGAATATCTTTGATTGCGAATAATGCACAGTTTATGTGGAAATTGTAATTCAAATCAGACTAATTCGCTAATGTCAACTAATAACGACTAATTTATTGAAGCTACCAGACAATGGCTTTGCCACTTCCCCCTGCGGGGGAAGCTTGCGCTAGGCTCCCAAGATTAAAATTTAAAATCTAAAAAAAAGCAGCCATGGTTAAATTTTTATATATTTTCTGAACTTCGCCAATTATAATAATTTTAAAAAGGAACTAAAGCTAAATTGCCCCCATTTCAAAATATCACGTTGCTAAAATATAGTTATAGAATAGAAGATATATAAAAATAAATTTTCTGAACTAAACCATTTGTAATTCTTTGGGTTTTAAAAAATTTACAAAATTTCGATACTAATATTTATTTCTGAACTTCACCATTTTGTTTTTTGATATTATAAAAGAATTATTAGAAATAACTTTGATAAAAAACATAAGTCATAACCAAACTAAGATTAAATTATTATTCAAATACTCAAAAAATTCCCTTCTTAAAGTATAGAGTTAGTGATAATGATGATGATGATTTTGATATTGTTATTCAACATTTAACATAGGCTGGGAATAATAAGCGCGCGCAGCATAACTTGCATCTACGGTGGCTCTTATAGTCAACTGAATAACAGGGGTGCCCACTGCCGAAAGAATTTTAGCAATAGTACCAAAACCTACTCTGAAAACGTAACAAAATTGGTAAAATCGTACCAAATCTAATTAAAACATAAAATAAAAGTTAATGGTATGAAAAAGTGTTTCTTTGCGACAAAAAGTTATAAAATTTGTACGAATCATGGTATCTGAAGTGTTTCATTACGGCAAAAAGGTACCAAATTTGTACAAACATGCCAACTTCGGCAACGCTGCTGAACAAAGCTCAACACATCTTAGAATTGCATCAGCTGTTCTAAATGACGCCTGAGCCCTGAACAGGTCTTCATTTCACGCATATAAACAACTAAACATACAATACATTTCTTATACAGTCAGATCTTCAATATTAACTGATATTAAATAGTGATGCATTCTTGTCGACTAATCTAAATCTATTAGTAAATAAGTTATTAACGTTATAATTCCACTGAATAATAAGACAGATGAGTGGATACAAAACTTGATTGACACTAACGGGAAATAAACAATGTTTGAAATTTGATTCAGCTATTTGGCAAATAGGAAAGAAAGTTAAAAACTTAAAAAAAAACACTATTGAAAGAGTTTGTGCTGAAATTTTGAAGGAATCGTTATTGGAATCGGAAAACTGGGATCATTTTTAGCGATTCCGATGCCGATGTCGATTCCTTCCAAATTAACGATTCGTACGATTCCCGATTCCGATTCCGATTAATAGTCCCATCTCTATAAGAGACACCTTTGTTGGTATTTATTATTGAACCTTTTTCATGTTGATAAAATAATTTTCTACTGGTTTTTCTCAAATTGAACACTAAGTGTTAGTAATTATATCCCAATCAGTATTAAATGAAGACTGATTCCAAATCCAAAAAACCTTCTTTTAATAAATGAGTGTGTTTATTGATACAACCCAGAACGAAATGCATAAGTTATAGATGAGTGATAGAACTTCCTTAATTTAAATACCATAGAATGAATAGATTATAATTATTTGCTCTGGAATCAGTTAGTAAATTTGTACTATTTTTTTGCAAATTGAAAAATGACATCAATTCGATTCAGTGTCATTATCATCATAAATCTTTTATCCGCTCTTGTCTCACACAAATTGTTTGGAATTCTCGTTTCGACCAGGAACTGTCTTGGGCCTCATTTGTCCAATTAAAGTTGAAGTTGATCGATGGACTTTTTGGCAACAATCAATCACTTTCTAAAGCTACCCCTCTATCCTTTCACTTTGTTTCTGAGATTCCGTTGGTGTCTGCCTAAAGCTGGTATGCCGTATTTTAAAGAATCAAATAAATCACTATTTATTCTAGTTACCTAAGTTACCTGTCCAAATTTTTTTTTACTCGCGTTGCAATGATTTATTAAAATTACAACAAGGTTATTTGCTTCAACATATTATCCATATCTTTACCACCATCAATCCATTTAAGAATCGACTAAGATCCTTAAATAACGTTAGCTTAATCGCCAAACTTAACTGATAGTTAAATATTATGATGTTTGTATTAATGAAATAATCTAGAAGAAAATTAATTATCTACCTATGCTTATAATTATGCAAGGTTATATGGAAATGGTCAAATATCACAATAAAATTATGTCATCTTTCTGTAATTTTAAGGTGAAATAGTCTAAAAAGGAAGATTAGGAGAGACACGAGAGGTAAATTGAAAAGGAAGGGGGGAGGGACAATGAGAGAGGAAGAAAAATAAAATAATGTTAATTACGAAATCAAGGCAATAATTAAATTAACACATCGGGTTCCCCTAAAAATGAAAATTGCCCTCCCAAAAATAATAAATTAGTAATATAAGTCAAAGCTAATTTCTTTGACTTATATTCCTAAGTTTTTTTTGGGGGACGCAATTTTCATTTTTATGGGAACCCGATGTGTTAATTTAATTATTGCATTGATTTTGTATTAACATTATTTTATTTCTCTTCATCTGTCCTTGTCCCTCTCCCCTTCGTTTCAATTTACTTCTCGTGTCTCTCCTAATTTTCCTTTTAAGACTATCGCTTTATCCGTTAATCGTTTTAACCCTTTTGGCTCTGTCCTTGACTCTTTCTTGCCTCTCGGTTTGACCTTGCTACCTCTTATAGCTAAATCTTAATGTGAATTTGCCCATCCCTCTCCTACTTCCTCATTGGAGATTTCTTCTCTTAGAGGCGGTCCTTTATCTTTTACTAGCTAATATATACCCTTATTATATTATTTTCTCTTGTAGTTATCACTAAATGAAGTTAAAAAGTACTTGGAAGCATTTTTTCATTTTTCCTGTGGGACATTGCATTCATATATATATATATATATATATATATATATATATATATATATATATATATATATATATATATATATATATATATATATTGGCGCAAAGCCAGCAAAGTAAAAATCAAGGGGGAAGTATTAATTTTACTTTATTCTTTTGAGATTTCACTCTAAATTATGCCTATTAAAGTTTCTTAATTAAAAATAAAACAAATCTTAATGCATGAAGGATGAACTATAGCACTTTGGATTACTATATGCATATAAATTTTAGCTTTTTTTTCTAACTTATAAAACTTTCATGTTAATTAACGGGATGGGTTCAAGTTTTTATCATCTTAAATTAATAGCTTCGTCTGGTTCCTAGAATCGTGTCTCACCCAGTTGAGTTGCGCTCAAATCTCATTCTACGGGAAGCGCCGTCTGAAAATCAATCGGCGGCCGTTTAGATTGAAACCCTTTAGTCATTGTAAGCTGTTAATAATCGCTGCTCAAGGAGTTTAGAGCTTTTTTTTAGACGGTCTATAAATTCGATTTATTACTATTAATATCTACATAACTCGTTCGTTCTAATTATCACATCCTTTGAAGACTTAATTTCGATTTCATCTAATAGGTTGCCAGTGCTGTTCAGGCACCCGTTATTCAGAGGTATTGAATAATTAGTGTTAATTTTCTTATTTCGCTTAGATTAGGAATTTATTTTGAAATAATTCAATTCAATCTTTCAATCAAGTCGTGGAACTCACAAGCGAGGAAAAGATATTTCATTAACTATGGAGAGAATAAAGAAGACCCTTTATTTTTTAAAAACTTGTAATCAGAATTTTTAGAAATTGAGATAGTTTAAATGCTTATCTTTCATAAAATGAAAAAGGGTATTTTCTAGTTGTTTTAATAAATTTAATAGGTTATGAAAGGAATGATTTCTGAATACGAGAATATAAAAAACGTTAATTCAGTAGCCAGAGCACTTTTAGCCATTTTGTTTTACTTTGTATTCCCTTTCCAATGATACTTCATTCTTATAAATATGGCGCCGTTTTTGCTTCAGTTAATTACAGACTAAATTCCTTTATTTTAGAAGTATGTAGATAATATGCGCTACCCTCTCTTAGTATTTATGGTGGCTTTTGGATTTTTTCATCACCATATCATTAAAACTTTCAACCACTTCCTTATCAAGAGCTTTCCTTTCTTCTATTTGCACCCAACTTCAATTTAATTACTCACGACCACACCGTCTCATCCTCAGTGATTTTGCACTATCAACCATAAAAAATATCCTGGAACTTGCCTCCATACTCCTTGCAATGGACACTAACTCTTCCAAAGATTCTATTAATGACTGCCTTCGCTTTCTTTCCTGGATGCCCATGGCCCATCTCATTTCATATTTTCTCTCAACGAACTGCGTTTAGGTTCTTACATGCTATTCGAAGAGCAAATCAGCAGTAAAGATCCTGACTGAAGAATTTTAAGACTGCTAATGCTCGTATTATCGAGTTGTCTGCTGCATTCCACTTATTCACCCATGCCGCTCACTCCCACTATGCTTTCCTGAAATCCGTCAAGGCAGCGCACACCAGTCGTATTCTCTCTGATAAGAAAACTTTCTACTTGCACTGTTTAAATTATGTACGCGCCTCGCTTTCCCTGTGACGTCTCACAACAATCTCTCCGTCAGCCAGCCAATCCCTCTGAGTTCTTTTCCGACATGGTTGTTCATATTTGCCCTAGTATTCATGATGCTCATGAAACTCGCTTTAATATACTTCAACTTACCCCTCCACATCGACATCTCTCTCATCCTTGGTCTTCTGACGAATTAATCTATCTCTTATTTCCTTAATAAAGATCTGTTCTGTAAAAGTTCCTACCGTCAGTTCATCCCTGCTCTCAGCCTGCTCTCCTTGGTGTCTTTAACGCCTCACTCTGATTTGGTGTGGTACCATTTTATTTCAAACACGCTATCATTTGTCCAATTCTGAAGAACCCTGTCAGGAACCAAACAACTCCAGAAACGACCACTCATACTCTCAACTCCCGTTTCTTTCTAAACTTTTTGTAAGGGTGGTGCCAACCTCGGATATTGTTTACATGTTTTCCTTCGATGTTAATTAGATATTTCAGTCTGATTTCAAGGCTATTCACAGCACTTTGTCGAGCGACTGATGCTAAACAAACTTTCATGGTAGTACTTTTTCATGTCTCTGCAGCATTTGATAATCCCAATCTTCATCGTATTTATAAGTTTTTAGGGTTTTTAGAACTTGTCATTTTTTCCGTACTTGTCATTTTGCATTAATTTCTATATATCGAAAGAGATTCGGTGTTTCGAAAGCTTGGTTCTTCGTCTTCTCATATTATTTAAGGTCTTTAACATAAACACTAAAGTCAATTTTCGCCCAGCTCATGTGCAGAGAAGGTTGGAAAAATTCTACATATCTTCGAAAAACATGATTGAGTGTCAGAAAGACAACTTTCTGACACTCAATCATGACGAAACCAAAGTGATGTGCGTTGGCACTCTTTCGGATGTCATTCACTGTAGAAACATCAATACATTGTTCCCTTTCTTAACCTTTATAGCTCTTATGTTCTATTTGCCGACAGTGCTAAATATCCTGCATCTATAATTCATAGTCAACTCACGCCCAAAGCTCATGTCGCTAATGCCTTCAAATGTTGCCTCAGCTTCAACTGTAATCATATCCATATTTGTTTTCCCTTTGACCACAACATCTTCAATAACTTCATCCACGCTTTCGTTACCTTACGCCTGTGACTACTCTAGCTTAATACTCTCTGGGTCTAACACTTACACCTTTCGATCCTTTTAACTTCTTCAGCACTTCGCAGCACCTGTTTTCTATGTCATAAACCTTTCTCTCGTGTAACTTTCATGAGCCATTAACTAGCTACACATCCGTTTTCGTATCTCATTTAAGGAAATTTTATCTTTTAGATACAAAAGCACCCATACCTGTGCTTCTCTCTAAACCAATCCCAGCATCTACGATCTCTTAATTCGGAGCCACTTCTTTACTTCTTTTACTTCGTAGATGTCTTGATCTGAGGGTTTGAAGTATTCATCAATCTGCTTTACGCACCTCGTCTTCTGCTACTTCAACCATGACTTGAAAACCACCTCTTCTTTCAAACCTTTAGTAGGTTGGTAGAAAGGCGCTCTGCGCTCTGTGGAACTAGTGACTGTGAAGACCACCACACAAAATGCTCATTATAATTATTGTTTTTCCTTTAATATTTTTCACATTCACCAACTGTTTTTTGTTCTTTCTTTGGTTGTTCATTGAGAATATCACAGTGCTCTGCCAATTTCGTTTCATTTTTTTTTATCTATCTTTATGTTTCTTCTTTTTCTGCTCTTTTTCTTGCTGTGTTTGTTTTACCCAACATCCTCCTTCCGGTTAATATCCTTTTGATATAATCCCTTGATAAGAGCGAACAGAGGAAACCACAGGTAGAATTTTCTTAACTTCCAGTAAATTGGGCTTCTTTAAATTATTTAGGATTAATTAATCATAATTGGATTATACGGATTAATTGCTATGCTAAAATAAATTCACTAATATTTGTTCATCTCAAGAATATTTCGAGCCTATTCTGTTTCAAGCCCCATTTTAGTTATTTTACGATTCCCTTTTTCACTCAAATCATTCTGACCCGTTTGCCTATAATTATTTCTTTGTGCCCACTTCTTTGCACAAATATTTTACACACGAAGAACACTGCTGTGACTAAATTGTGTAGGTGAGACTGACTTGATTTTTCTTGGATTCTTCTCAGGTAAATTTGATGGACGTTAAATGTATACTCATTATTCAGGAAGATTGCATTAACGATATCAATTGAATATGCGAGAGGAAGGTGTACGAAGCCAAAACGCTTATAACCTTAGTGAAAGCATTGACTACCTTGCTCGTCCATTGACCTGGCAGGTCTTATTCCGAGTTGCCTTTTTGATTAGTCATTTAATGGGTTATGTGCACACTGTTGAAGTCTGCCGCGGTAAAAAGTGACCCTCACACAGAACACGCGCAATTGAGTGAAGGTAACTAAGTATCTGTTCTAACTTTAAAATCGCTTAAAATTTATCGTCGGGGGGGGGGATATCATCTTTCGTGACATGCTAACAAATAAATGTAATTTCCAAGGCCCCAAGGGTACATTTTGGGGGGTTAATTCGAAGTCTCACCTTCTCTAGACACTCTAAGGTTGTTTATTGTTGAGAGATCTATTCAGTAGAACCCGAACTTGTCAACAAAATGTTGTCCATAAATAAAAAAAAACGAAATAGAGACATCGTAACATCGAGTGGTAAAACCTGAAAAGATATGTTTGTTCTCTTAGACCTACCGGCAACCTGACTTACTCAAAATGCCATAAGTACAATAGAATGGCAGTCGTGTGGATTAAACTATGATCAGTGGAAATCTTGGGCGCTTATTTCACTTTATCGTTCACAGCTCTAATGATCTCAAAGATTACATCTTGCTTTTTAATCCACAACTCCGGGTTGCTCTTTTGAGGCGGGCGTAATTTAGGCAGAATCCCATGAATGGGAAGGGATTAATAGACATGTAAGTTAATAAGCATTATTTTTTTTTTAATTGTCACACAATAAATAGGTCGCGTACTGTAGTGAGAAGATGAAATGAATGGAATTAAAACAATAATTTAGCGAAGGTCGGAAATATCTCTAATTTGCGAAGAAATTAGGATCGCGGTGTTTAACCTTAGAGTTATATACTAAGAATGAGAACAAATGTGAAAGGAAGATATTATTCAATGCTTCCTGTCGAAACATTGATGATGGCAGTGGGCAGATGGCAAAGGATTAAAGTATTGATATTTGTCGAGATGTCATCGTACGAAAGAAGAAGGGACAAAGAGAAACGACAGATGAGCAACCGATCGATACTTCCCTCAGAGAAGATCATAAGCGAGAGAGACAATCATTACTTCGAACTCACGAATTACTACTTATGTCTTGTTGAGGAAGAAGTAGTTGATCGTATTGGGCATGCTGCCAAGAGAGTTCAGCATTGATGCTAGGACGCAAGAGTTGATGGTAGTGATCTCATACCCACCTTTTTGTTTCTGTGTGGTCTGCTAGTGGCTTTTCTAGTCTTTTAGTTGTAGTCTGACTTCTTTTGAGGGTCTGATATTTTTTTGGCGCTTTATAAACAAATAATTATGAACGAGTAAACTGGCAAAGCAGTCAACTTTTGGTGACTGCTTGTGGTCTGCCACAAGTCACTTCACTTTGGCTCCATATTTTAGTTTTTATTCAAAATAATAAAGCCATTGGCTATTATTGTATATGTATACCAATTATTCAGCAATTTTCATGGTTAATTAGATGAATTATTACTTTTTCGAATTTTAGATATGAAGGTTTGGTTCTTTTTCAAAATATATAAGTCCAGACTGCAAGGAAGGAAGATTTTTCTATTTATGCGCCTACATACTTTTGTTAATGTTTGTGTATTCAAAGAGGTTATGAGCAGTTCAGGACGGAGGTTTCTGTGACACTAAGTGAAATTAGAAGTGGAATTAGAAAACTGGACGTAGAGCCCGAAACTCAAAATACACCTCAACAGGAAAGTGTTAAAT
Source organism: Ceratothoa steindachneri (assembly GCA_963969495.1). NCBI lineage: Eukaryota > Metazoa > Arthropoda > Malacostraca > Isopoda > Cymothoidae > Ceratothoa > Ceratothoa steindachneri. The sequence continues at coordinate 69,455,347 of OZ018329.1, read as the reverse complement.
CCGATAAAAAATAACCCTCATCTTATTCGTGTATGTGTATTTGTTTAGTTGTATGTGCCTTTGTAATGGAAATCGATGAGAGGGATTTGAACTTTAGGTTTTTGTCTGTCTTCGGAGATAAGCGGATATGGTTCCAAATCCTTACACTCTTTCTTCTTATCATTTTAACACCTCAGCTCTCCATCTTCCCTGACAACTTAATTTCCTCACCATTTCTCTTTCTTTATTTCTCCAAACCACGGACGTATACTTAATTTTAGGTTTTATTCGCTTCACTTTATAAGGTTGCCAGTTATTAAGATATTTTCATTTACGTAATATTTATTTTCAGAAGAAATAAAAAAGTATTTTTATATTAATTATTTATGATAAAAGCACAGAACAATTCAAATGAAGAAGTTGATAGAGTTTAAATTAATGATTTCAAACTTTCCCGTGGCAGTGATTTTTTGAAGATAATTAACTGAATCTGACCAGATAGTGATACGATAAAAATTGATTTTGAATACTTGCATAATTTAAAAATACGATCAAACCCCCTGCAAAAAGTGTAATTGCACATAGGATATTGCATTAAAAAACAAGGCCGTACTTTGTTGACAAAAAGGATTCCGTTGTGCTGACTGACTCATCACATTAACTGCGCACCCCATTTACCGATTGAGGGTCTCAGCGCCACAATGGGTCATTGGCGCAACATAATATACTTACAAGGCTAGAAGAGAGGAGGCTAATATATATATATATATATATATATATATATATATGTATATATATATATATATAAATAGAGTGATGAGAATTTGGCGTCGAGATATGAATAGAATTTATTTAGAGTCTTCTTAATATCATTTACAAAGTCGTTTGATGTTTTGCCAAAGTATGAGAGACTAAAGAAAACGGATAATTCTCAACAGTATACATATCTTGACCCGAAATTCGTATTAAATAATGGGCACAATATTGGATCCTATTTCAACTATAAGGACTGTATTCCATTCCCTTGACGTGCCTCTGTAATTTATCAAAATAGTTGTGAATCTTGCGATTCATCTTATATTAGTTCGACCATTAGGCCAATCCATTGTCGCATCAGGGAAGGTCGACCCGCAGGGGGTTGATTCTAAACAAACCAGACCCCCCTCGCCCATATGAGATCAAATCTAAGTATGCAAGTCTGAAATTAATATGGATAACTTTAAAATACTTAAAGTCATAAACTCCCATCCAAAGGAACTACGAATATTAGAATCACTTTGCATACTAAAACTTAAACCTAATTAAAATATAAATCAAATATGCATCCAATCTTTATATTGTATCAGGAATTATTGAAATTGCACTATTCAATTTTAGTATTTTATAAAAACTAGAAAAGTTAACCCTTTATTATCTTAGTTTCTTAGTGCCGATGATGAGGCTAGGCTCTCGAAACGTTCGAACCCAGACAAATAAAGATGCTTTTATCAATAGCGTGCTTGGTTTACACCTTCATATATATATATATATATATATATATATATATATATATATATATATATATATATATATATATATATTTACAGAGGGAATCACAAAAAAGTATGACAGCTTTAAATATTAATAACTATTTCATAAATTTAGATATTTTGAAACTACTTGTTTTTTTATGTAGAAAATATGCCTCCTCTATACTTTAAATTTAAGGAGCATGTATTTGATTTAAGGTGTATACAAAAGATTATTTGCGGATAATTTAGTCAATTTCTGTGATATTATTTAGTAATAAGAATACATAATCTTAAAATAATCAATCTTCAATAATAGTTAACATTTTCTTTATTGTTTATTGCAAACCTATATTCTTATTTAACATGACAACATTTCTATTTATATAGACGTGGGCTTTATCTCTCATCGCTCTCATCCTTCTTTGGATAACATCTTGTCTGTCCTTTAAGATGATTCTTTCATTTGTGATGCAATTCCTTAAAGTCAGTCAGATTGAGAGGTGGTGTTGAATAAACTGCATTCTTCAAATAAACCCCCCAAAAGGAATCATTTAAGACCAAATCATGGCTTCTGGGATGCCATTCGGTCTTATGGCCAATAGATTTATTCGTATTTGGAATATTTCCTGTAAGCGATTCTTAATAATCATTGTCCTGTTAGGAGGAGCATCCTCTCTAATCCACTAAACGCGATTAAATCTGGCTCCATAAACAGCATGTAATTGTGGAAATATATATATATATATATATATATATATATATATATATATATATATATATATATATATATATATATATATATATAATTCATTCAATTTTACTATTAAATAAAATATAGTAAGTATTGAATGACAATTTAGTCGTTGCTTCATTACTTCACTTTTTTAAGCTTTAATATAGAGGAAAATAAATATTGTCATTATGAAGATAACTTCGCCAGGAAAAATAAACGCTTGAAATGTCATTCCGACTCATTTTTTAGTAATGGCTGAAATTATTTACTTATGTCAATTTCTGCCCAAATTGTACTATTGACTCCCTATTCAAATTTTAAAAAGAAAAAAGAATGCTCGGAACTACTTTCACAGTCACGGTTTAATATATATATATATATATATATATATATATATATATATATATATATATATATATATATATATATATATATATATATCTATATATATCTATATATATATATATATATATATATATATATATATATATATATATATATATATATATATATATATATATATAAATATGATTAGATTTTTTTTGTTAGGCTATTACAATCGTATCATATTGTATTATATATAATTTTTAAGTCATTTCGAAATGGGGGGGCTTCGCCCCTATACTCCCCACACACCCGCAATTTAAATATTCCTAATTCAAAAGCCTAACAATAGATTTGAATTCAAAAGGCGATTGCTAAATGGCGTTAGGCCTCTAGTTTTTCAACCACGTTGCTTGAATTCAGACATATAAGACTCATGTGAAATGCACTTTAAATCAAATAGGAAATGTCTATATCATATTATAATTCAGAAAAAAATCACTTCAAAATGCTATATAATAAAAACACTATAATGTGATTCAAAATTTACAATGTGTCTCCCAAGATGGCGGCCAATCTATTTTTCGCCATAACAGCTTAATTAGAAATTTACCCACATTTAGTAGTGAAGAAGCTATATAGAGTATATTTTATGATATACACTATATGGATAAAGTAAATCTACGATATACACTATATAGCATTTGCGTATTTCTTTAAAAATAGAGATATTTATAACAAAGCGCCCACAAAATTCGATGGTGGGCATAAACCCAACAATAACCGCCCATATTTTATTATTTATCATCGACGTTTTCGGGTACTGTTGCTGTTTTGGGTCTGCCACTTCCTGGTTTCAAGGCGATGCTTCTTTAACAGTTTCTCTTCTGTGTCTTTTCTCACCTCTTCCCTGAAATGCTCCTATTAATCTTCAATTCTTCCATCCTTTGTCAATGTCGTAATCTATATTTTGAGCAGCATTTTCTTTTTTCTGACAGCGCCTGGGTTATGCCCAAACTCTAAAAGAGGTGGAGACATCGCGTTGCATAAAATAAGCATTTTTACTTCTTTTTATTTGTAATTGTGATAAAACAAAAATGGTAATGTTTTTAAAGTTTAACTATAGTGAGTTAGGGTCTGAATCAATTTTGTTGAAATATCGTGTAATATAGGTTTAAACGTTGCTGAGATATTAATAGTTAAAGAATAAGAACCTTTGAGAAGGCCACACGTTATATGAGAATAAAGGAAGGAAAGATAAAGAATGAGGCAAAGATAAATATTATTTAGACTCCAACCATATATTTTGATTTAGTTATTTAGAATCTATATTTTGTTCTTCTCATTTATTTTATAGCCCAGCTTTAGTTATTATCGAGGTTGTACTTCCCTTGTTATCTTTTTATTCTTATTTAATGTATTCTTCTTTATTTGAATTTGAATGGAAGAAATGCACTCATTTTTCATCAATTTTCAGAATGCCCGAATCGAGCCTTGATCCCGAAAGGTCATGATTGTATTTTATGTTTCATCTATTTCCAGGTGTCCACGATTCAAATTGTCTCTCTTCTTTGAATTTTGAGAACTTTCTCAATGTAGAATTTGATTTGTATTCCTTTATAACGTGAATATTTGATGACTCTAAACTTATCATTATTTCCAGGAATTTTTGTTCCTCTTGAACGAAAAAAGTCACTACATAGAGAGAACTTTAAAGGACGATGCAGCAATTACGTTTAGAGCCTTTGCTCGTAGCATTGATCATTTTGTCCCAATTAAGGACATCAGATAGATTATTACATTTGCCACGTGGAGAAGAGGCATTTCTTCCTCGCTTCTGTACTCTTTTTCACAACTTTACATAAGTATCTCTCATCACATTTCAACATTTCATCTTTGTGGTGTAATGTGGCATATGGGTAACCATACTTCAGTTTGTATTTTGAGGACTTTATGACCTCCAAACAACAAAACTACCAAGGAAGACTTAGGTGGTACGTGGCAGCACTATAGTTACTGCTTAGAGAAACAGGTGTCATCTATCTGGTCTTGATTCATATTTTCATTAATCCTAAATTCTGTTATTTTTTAGGTCATATCATAAGCAATGCGTCATTTTTTTAATGTTTATCATTACTTTAAGGATAAAAATCAAACAAATTTTGAAATATATTTAATTATGTATTTATTTATTAATTTAATAATAGTAAAATAATTTACACCAGTTCTTACCACTAGTCCCACTCTTTCTATTAAATTTTCAATACCATATATATAAAAATCATTTGACTTTGATTTAGAAAGTTTCTCAAGTCTGTTTCAAACCCTTCAGCAATTATCATCTTCATTCTCTCACGTTCTCTTAAGTTTGTTTCGAACCCTTATGCAATTATCATCTACATTCAATTTCTTTCAGTTTTGTTTTAAACCATTCTCACACGTTCTCTAAATTTTGCTTCAAATCATTCTGCAATTATCATTTTCCTTTTCTCAAGTTCTCTCAAGTTTGTTATTAACCCTTCTGCAATTATCATCTTCACTCTCTCACCTTCTCTCCAGTTTGTTCCGAACCCTTTTGCAATTATCATCTATATTCTGTCAAGTTTGTTTCGAACCATTCTGAAATTATCATCTTCATTATCTCATGTTCTCTCATATTTGTTTTGAACCCTCCCCCAATTATTATCTTTACTCTTTCACGTTCTATCAAGTTTGTTTTCAACCCTGATGGGGATAACTTGGCTGAACATGAAGAATAACTCAATAGTTCTTTCGCAACATGAAGTAGCGAATTGTCTTAATGGAAAGCCTTTTTTTATTGATTAAAGCTGCCTTGTTCTTTTAGCGCTGCCTTTTATTAATAGTCTAATTCAGTGTAAGAAATTCAAAATGGATTATGTCATTTATATCCCAACAAACGCACAATAATTTCTTCCGTGGAGTGGATTCGGTTTCACATGGTGTATTGGTATCTCCCATTGTTAGAACGTTTAATTTTATTGTAGATAACCCAATTTTCGTCCCCTCTAACAATTCTATTCAAAACGTTCACCTTTCATTTGAGAAAGGACAAATAAATTAATGTTGATTCTTTGCTGAGGGAGTACCTCGGACAGGTCGTGAGATATCCGTTGGTACAATCGGAAAACCTACTATACCTCATTTAAATGACGATGCACTTTGGAATCAGTTGAATGTATTTCTTCAGCCAAATGTTCAACAGTTAGAGTTAAATGTTCCTCCACTCTTATTTTTACCAGATCCTGATCAAATTCCACTTCTCTTCTTGAACGGGCTTTAACTTTGAGACTAAGGTTTCCTTAGCGGAAAATGCTGCATTACTTTTAGGATGACCTAATAGGTCTAAGGACCTAATTAGCTGAATCTTGGATTATCAAAGTAGTCGATATCAATCTATGGGGGTCGTTAGCCACTTCCGATGGAGTCTTTAGTTCGAAAGGAAGTCGTAGGTTCAGTAATTTTATTTTTATAGGGTGTAAAATAAATAATTCTAGTTTTTAATAAGCAAACTAAACAATTTGCATACTCCTAATAATATTCAAACTTACTGTAGGTAATGAATTCACACAACCTTTCTCTTTACAAGTTTACGTTAATTATTTAAGCTACTCAAATATGTATTATTCAGAAACCTCATTGAAAACGTTTTCTAACGAAATAGTTGCGTATCTATTGACCCTTGGCATCTATCACTTAGTTTCAAATATTATTTATTAAGTGCTTGTACAATTCTTTAGCGTGTAAACGGATCCCATTTCGTCATCAGCCATATTCGGCGGTGCTCATGTGACAAAGTACTAACCTTAATCATCTCTTAAGCCTTTCAGATTCAATGCCTTGAATCTCCAGTTTTATTATCTAGTGGATGTTAAGATCCACTTACGATTAACAGTTTCTGTACCACGTCATGTTCTCCGAGATCGTGGAACCCCATCAACACAAACAGAGGGAGAAGAAGGTATTCGTTCCCAAATTTCAACTGCTATTTTTTTTCACCTTCGTTGTTGGTCTTTTTTTCTTAAAAACAATAACCATGTTTCCTCAATTTTATTGCATTATTATTAACTATGGACAATTTCGAACCCGCAAATTGTCTAAGAAGCATGAAATTCTAGTTGGAATCAGCGCAGAAAGGAAAAATGAGGAGATTTCAGATCCTTAACGTTAGCAGAAGAATGGCGGAAAAGATCAGAAAAGAGAAAGAAGATCCAGGATTCGACCATGAGGCGAAAGCAAAGAGGAAAACTTTTGGTCGATGATTTGATGCTATCAGAACGCCGGAATTCAGCGCTCAAATCCATCAGATCATCAAAAATGATCCCAGAAAGCCAATGCGTGCCCTTGCAAGTGAGAAGGGTTTGGCTGAAAAGCTCATCAGGTTGGTGGTGAATAAGGACATCCGCTACGCCTCATACTAGATGAGGAAGGGACAATTTCTGTCCAACGCCACGAAGTTAAAGCCATTCTAGCACACCACAAATCTGATCAGCAAGTTGAAACTCGTTGGAGCCAGACATACTTTCGTTCTTCTCCTACGAGAATAATTGCGCTTCGTCGTCATGATCGGATGGAAAAACAATTTGTCCGTGGATTTCCAACTTTAGACAAACATTATGATGACGAAGCGCAAAGTGTCTTCGGAAGGAACGTTGCATCGTTACGACGGATTCACCGTTCATAACCAACTCTTCAACAACGAATGCACGATGCTCTCCATGTAGGCCATGGTAGTTTGCTAACTAAAATACAAAATAAATAGCATTTAATGTACGTCATAAAAATAAAAGTTTTTTCAGGTATCTTCATGTGTATGTTTTTAATTAACCTTTGAAATCGGGGCAACCTTTCTGCCGGCCCTTGTATTAACCACTCTTAAATGGGAACGCTACAAGTAATCAGGCAATAAAAATAGTAGCCTTTATTTTCCCTATTGGGTAACTAAACCCAAGATCAAATTAGCTTTACCAGTTGAAGAATTTTTAGGAATCAAACTCAAGCCTTTAATATGTAAATTATAAAACCAAAGAACTCTACAAATCTGAACTAAATAAACACTTTTTAGAAGACCCTAACTTAAACTAAATGATCTAATAATACTCAGTTATTCAATATATAAAAAGGGTAAATAAAATAATAAAATTTCTAACAAATTCACAAATACTTGAGTCCATATAAACCATGTAGCAATCAAAGAAGCAAATACATTAAAATTTTTAAATTTTGAAGCTTAATTACTGCATCAAAATCATCAAAGTTTAAAGTATTTTAATGGATCTAAGGTTAAAGTTACCAATTCCCGTACAAGATAGCTAAGGTAAACGTTCCCTCGTTGGTCAAAGAGCTCCTACAAACCAATCAGAGGAAAACATTTAAAGTTTGAAGATTGAAGCATAAATTTCACATCAAAATGAACATGGTTGAATTAAAGGTTTAATACCCAACTTAAAGTCTCCAATAGACAGGAAATAGGTACTAATTTAACTCAATATACGTTGTATTACCACAAGGACAATAAATACATCGTAAAATCGAGAACTAAGTGCATCATTCCTACCAACAATGTTCATATTCAAAGAGACTTTCTTCAAAAATCGTTATTCTATTTCCTATACTAAAAAGCAAACAAGAGAATTAATCTTTAAACATAGAGTTTGAGTAAATCAAAGATTAAGACTTGGATGTATAATGGTAAATTTTTAATTCCTTTTGTATAGATGTTTTTGCCGTCTGTAGAGATTGTAATTACTGTTAATATAATTTGGCAACTATTACGCAGAGTAGGTACTTAATTTAAGTTACATTGGATCTGTTCTTGAGTGCGAAAAATGCGCTTCCAATGGAATAATTGGAATCACCTTATTTTTCTAATCAAAATAGGAAATACTTAATGGAAAATTAATGAGTAATTTTGCGTTCGATATTCTTGACATATTAAAATGGTTACATTAAGTGGGGAGTATGTTAGAGAGATCTGTTCAACCTAAACTTTTTTTTCATCAATGAAATGCACATTCATTTTTATATTTCCATGATATTTACAATAGTTTAGCTATTCTTGACTATTTGATTAATTTAGGGTTCATCATTCTAGAGTGTAAAATTAGTTTAGTTATTCTTAATACGACCCGATTAACAAATGAAAGTCAGATGGATTTAACATTTAATGTCTATATCCTAAAATTGGACGAATATAGCTAAATGCACAAGCCCCAAAATAGTGTCTTAATAAAGATAAAAACAGCAATTTATTGTTTGTTAATGTGACGCCTAAAATAAATCGTAATCTGAACAGCCCCATATAAGAAAATCTACGGACTGCCATAAAAATTAAATTTGCTTGTAATAAATAGATGAATTGCAAGGATTATGACAAAAGGTCACTGCCCAAATAGAAAATCAATTTTTCAACATCCATTTAGCAAATAAAATGACAAAACTGATGATGATGAATTTCAAATCATTGCAATTAAATTTAGTCATGAATGAATGAAATTGTTCTCGATAAAATATAAAATGTGATAATAGAAGAATATTAGCAATCCTAATTAAAAGAATTAGGTATCAATAAAAAAATAATTTTCCCTCCCTAATTTCCCGAAATAGTGGTAATATTTAATGTGGCCTGATAATTTAGCTAGGGTTATGGATAGTAAATATATTCAGTATCAAACTCTAATCGTAATTGTGAAATTATTTGTGCTTGATATTAAGAAAACATAAATTAAATCAATTATGCAAACATAAAAAATTTCATTTATCTCAATAAAAGTAAAAAAAAAATAATTATAATTGGTGCAATAATTGGAGTGATTAAACTACTGTTATAGGTGGAGTATTGTCAAGGCTAAATGTAGTGATAGACACAAATTTTGTTGTTTTAAAGTCGTTTTTTGTGCTTTAGATGAACATCCCACTCCATTAATACGTTCTAGGACTTCCTATGGGACATAAAATGATCTCATATCAACTTCGGCAGTGAATTCTGAGGTAGGACTCTCCTTTCTTGGCATAATAATGTACCCGAAGTTATCAATCGAATTAAGAACTATAGTAGTGCTATTCTAGCTATTTTGGTACTTGAGCTCGATGATAACTGAGTCTATATCATGCTGAAAAAGGATGGATCACGAACAAAACATTTATAGATCCTTGGTAGGATTTCCCCTTAGGAGACCTTTTTGTACAATTTTTTCTATAAATTCTTGTTGTAGGGAATGAGTCTAAGGCTACATAACTGACAAGAAATAAAATAATAAATCCATCCAATTCAATAATAAATTGATTTCAAACTGTAACAAGATGGAATGATATTAATTTAAGGATCGCATGGTAATAAATAACGCCAGCGTGGCCTAGTTCCTGACCAAAGAATGGGTCTCTTGTCGTATGTCCGGCGTTAGCAGAATCCTCTAAATCAGAAATATTAATACTCGGAATTTCAATTCGAAGAACTTAGAAATCACATTGAAATTAATTAATTGAAGTACGGCTGAACTGAATTAATGATAGAATGTAGTCAGATTTTGACACAGCATTATTATAAATAATTCGATTTGTATTATTTGTATTGATAAGATTGATTTATATTTAAAAATGGGTGATAAAATTCAAGCATCAAATTATATACATAACATCAATATTTGTCAAAATATTAAGATAACTAATTCAGGACAATATTTTGGAGCACCAGAAGTAATTAACGTTAAAAAAACTAATTAAGAAAAGAAAATTGTATAAAATATGTGTTAATCTTTAAAATTAGACTAAAGACCTACTTAGGACTTCCGCAAAAATGGTATAGAGGAAGAAGCTTCAGAGCATGCGAATGTCAGGAGTTAAGAGCATTTGGGATCGTGTTTTGACTTACTGGTATTTCTACGACTCACCCTAGAGAAATCACCGCTTCCGATTGCGGTGAAGTTAAGACCCATGGGGTGTGGAAATTCTCTAGATAGGGTGTGGTTAGGGTCGCCATCTCAGCAGTTGTCATACATTGTAAATACGCGTCATTCGGATTCCACGTTAACTATAGGTCCACACTAAGACATAAAAGATTTTTGCAGATTGGTGGTAAAACTTTCACAAATCTTTATTATCTTAGTTAATAATTTAAATTTTAAAATAAATATGTATATCGACTGAGTGGTCAAAAGGTATAGTGGATAAGATTCAATGTTAATAAATCTGAAGTGTAAAACTTTGGTCACAATAAACTTAATTATGAGAATACTATTAATAACATAAATCTGCGTAATTTCTGAGGATGAGGTGTTTCACCATTACTTTTATGAATTTATCCCACTGAATTAAAAAATTAACTAGTTTTTATCATTTGGTCAATTTTAATTTTTTACTATACTCATGAAAACTAATCAAATTCTTAAATTTTATTTACACGTCATATTTATTCAGCGAGTTTATAAGGTACCATACAACTCTGTTTCTAGTGTATGTAGGACAGCAGAGCAGAAATGTAGCACTACAAACACCGCAACTCGCCATCAAAAGCTGTATTGGAATCAAGTTGATAGGAGAATTTATCATAACATCTTGTCAACCCACCACCTCACATAAAACTTGGACAAATTTGCGAATTTTTTCAAAACCCTACAAAGAAAGGTTTCAATTTTGGGAAATAAAAATTTCCTAGTGTCAGCAATATCAAACTGGAAGTATGTATTTTTGATGGTTCTTAAATAGAAGCTGTAAAATTATTATTTCAGATGTAATATCGCGACTAGGTTCCAACAGTATCTTCCTATAACGAACGTCTTTTATTAATTATAGGTGTTTAAAATTCTTTGTCAGCAACAAGCGGTACATCTCTTCAACTTTTGAGATCATTTTTACTGACAACAATAATTTATCTTTCGCTCTATTCCTCCCCTTTCCTCTTATTTTTGAGGAAAAAGGGATGGAAATCTTTAAGTTTCTCTTCGTATTTGTTTCATTCGTCTTATTATTTTCGCAGAACGAGTCTGAACTTGTTCTATTATGTCTTTATTTTTCATTAATTCTGGAGACCAGAATGAAGTAGCATAATGTATTATAGGTCTGACTAATGACGTGTATAGTATCTATTTTTCGTGTTGGGATAGACTGATTTTTAGTAGCCTAATCTGCAAATTAGAAATGGAATTAATTGCATTTTTGACTTTACCACATGAATAGCAATAATTTCCTGACTTACCCAAACACCAGCCACAAATCTCATCAAGTTGTTTCCGCACAATCGAATCGTCGAATAGACAAATTTTATTCCTGTCTTCATCCTGCAGTGAAGCTAAAGCTGACTAACTATTTGTTGCAATTATCGGTAGTCTTTCCTTATAAAGTTTCGGGAGCACCTCTAAACCTGTTCGAAAGAAACATCAATTAAAGTAGGTGTAGGTTCTCTTGCACCTTGATCTTCCTGCGTTGCAGGCGATGATTAGCAGTGTTTAGGCATTCGAGTCACGGCACCCAACTTAGCCGAATGATGCGCGAGTTCCTGCTTTAGGCGAAGAAGCTCCACCTCCTTCTTTCGGGCTCTGGCTCATCATCGAATCCCGATGAATCAATTAGGAAATGAGCTATGCGATATATTGTTGATCACGTGTCGCACTCTTCTGGGAGCCACTTCCAGATTGCCTGGTTGGTGCTATGAGAAGAGAAAAACTAGATTGTGTATTTGATAAGGATAGAGAGAAAGGTCTTTTTAATTAGTAAGCATAAAACCCCTTCGAATACAAACTCACACACAAAGGTGTATGAATGTAACATCAAAAGTTATGCGATGAGAATATGGTTATATGGATTTATGTTCAAGAAATAATTTACCCTAAAAAATTTCCTCAACCAATTTTTTTTTACTTGACTTTCTAGCGGCCGTTTACGAAATAGGACACGAAACCAGTAAAAACCATTGACCTTCTTAATCAGTCAAAATTAGTTGGACTATCACCCAAATAAAATAGTGCGATAGGCTAGTTTTGTATCTGAAACTCTACCGGCTATGCAAGGAATAAAAACCTGTGTGGATGTAGGAAGAGAAATAAATTAATAAATTTATACATAAATAGGATAAAAACTAGAACTAAGCAAATAAAAGATAAGCTTAATTCCACATAGGACATGGAAAAGTAGAAATTAAATAGTGAATATAAGATGAAATAGATTTCAGCCGCAAATTAATCCAATAAAAGAATAAAACAAAATACTTTCATTAAACACGCAAATAAACAGTTACATAATAACTTTGGAATAAAGATATAAGATCATATGACTAAACGACCCCACCAAGATACACTTAACTTTTTCATCTGTCCAGTGTCCAATGTAGCTAAATAAAAATTCCTTTACATAAAAATATGTACTTAATTCGGCAACTAAATAATCAAAACAAATTAATACATATATGAAGCAGTTAAATACACGAAACAAAAATTTCAAACAAAACAAAGGTAATCTCCGAAGAGCGTTTTGGAATACAGCCTTTCAGTAAGCCACGATGTAATTTTGCGCTATAAACCTACAGAATGAAATGTAATTATTGCAATAAACTTTATCCTAAACCTGAATTGAATACTTACTTACCCCAATGTATATGTGAAAAGTGAAAATATAGAATATTTTTCGTACTGTACTCAGTGACGTTTCTGTAGTTTAAGTAGTTAATATTTTAATTAAAATATTGGATAAATAATTAAATTAATTCGGATTGAAGATATTGAGTTGATCGTAAAGATCGTTCAATTTTTCCTGATATTATAAATAAAGATATTATAAACAGGACTAGAAATTATGAAAATAACGTACACACTTTAGTTGTACAATATTTTCCCATCGTTCGAGTAAAGTTATTATGCCCAAATTCTTCCGCCTTTTTTGTGATGATCTCTTCAATAAACGTGTGATCTAGTGTTGTAATGGTAAGAGTGAGTGCAAAAGAAAGCGAAAAAGAGAGAGGGAAAAAAAGAAGGCGAGAAAGGCAAAGAAAGAAACGAAAAAGGAGAGAGATAAAGAGAGTAGGAAGAAGAAAACAGAGAAAAAGAGTAAGAGAAAGAAATAAAGAATAAAGAAGGCAAGAAAAAGAGACATTAGAGAGAAAAATAGCGATAAAAATAAGAGAGCATAAGGAAACAAAAAGGAAAATAAGGAGTATACGTGAGTAAAGTAGAGGAAAGGAGCAAAATGGTAAGAAATTGTGAAATGAGAAAAAAGGAAAAAAAAAAACATAAATGGGGAGTAAAGAGAGAAAAGTTTAAATCAGAGAGAAAAACAGAGAAAACAAAAAGAAGACAGACAGACAGAGAGAAACAGATAGATTGTGTGCGTGACTGACAAGGAAGGATAAAATCACACACAGAGATACCTATAGATTCACAGACAGTGAGACAGATAGAAACAGAGGAAGAGAGAGTGTATGTTATGAACGGTCTGACGGACCCCAGTGAATTGTGTGACTGCCTCTTACCTGTGACCCTATTCTGTCCACAGTCTCTACTTGATCAATGATGAGGCAAAAATTGTAAATATAAATCAGGAACATGAATATTAAAAATATTTAATTATTTTATTAATTATGATTCTGCGGCATGGAAATGAATTAGCCCCTCCGATGAACAATTTAATGAAAATAGGCAGAGTTGCATCTAGGACCTTCTCGTCAATGGAAATAGGCAGCATTGCATCTAGGATCTTCTCGTCAATGAAAATAGGCAGCATTAGATCTAGGCTCTTCTCGTCAATTGAAATAGGCAGCGTTGCATCTAGAATCTTCTCGTCAATGGAAATAGGCAGCATTGCATCTAGGATCTTCTCGTCAATGAAAATAGGCAGCATTACATCTAGGCTCTTCTAGTCAATGGAAATAGGCAGCGTTGCATCTATGATCTTCTCGTCAATGAAAATAGGCAGCATTGCACCTAGGCTCTTCTTGTCAATGGAAATAGGAAGCGTTGCATCTAGGATCTTCTCGTCAATGAAGATAGACAGCGTTGCATCTAGGATCTTCTCGTCAATGGAAATAGGCAGCATTGCATCTAGGCTCTTCTCGTCAATGGAAATAGGCAGCGTTGCATCTAGGATCTTCTCGGCACATAGAAATGACTTGGCAGCCATGTCTGGAATTAACCCCATATGGATCGCTCGAAAATTAGACACGTAAAAATCAATAGGTAAATATTGATTAATTCACTAGACTCGTTCTTAACAAAAAAGGCAATTGAAGTCGACGCCTGTGTGTTAAAAGGGTCTAAAGAAGTTAAGATGAACTTGTATGAATGCTGTAAATTTATGGTATTTGGAGGTAAACTGATTCTATTTCTTACACACTTTACGACAGGGTATTTTGCTCGTTAACTTGTCTAGATAGCTAACTATACTCTGCATAAAATACAGTTGAAGATGAAAGAGAAAGTTTGATAAGGTCGGCAATCCACTGAATTATTCCGTTTTAGATTTTAGGTATGTGCAATAACAGCGAGGATTATAAAAAGTAAATTTATTTATCACTAGCAAAACAAACAAAATGGGAATATTGAATAATATGAATAATACTAATAACAAAACAAGGGTTAATGAGCAAAAGGTATACAACAAAGACAAATGGAAAATATTGAGTTAATAATTATACTAAAACGAAGGTTGAACGAAATATATAGGAATATAGAGTATAATTTATACGAATCCTCCTATAAATAACTATGGGAAAGGATGTAGGAATGGGTACAATGGTGGACTAAAGGAACATATGTATATAGTAATAATTATAATGAATTTATATTTAATAACAATGATAAGAATGGAATATAAATATATAAAATAATAGATTGAGGAATCGCGATAGTTTAGGAAAACTGTAAGTATAAGAGAAAGGAAATTATTTACTTATAATTAAAATATTTCGGAAATTAACACACACTATATTCTAACTGGGAGTCTCTCTCTCTCCAACCTTTCAAAAATGACGCCACTCGTGTCCTTGAAACTCTCAATTACTATTGGCTAAGAGGCATCACGTAATACTCTTGCCATTTCGGAGGAAAACAATGGCTTTGAATTTTTGAACCTTCATTTAGGCTTATTTATGCGTGAGACATTTCTTACATTTACTTACGTAATATTTTAAGAGTATTTACATGTTTCATATTACTTTTGTAGAAATGTACATTATATGGGCAGCTGCTACAACACCATGCAGGAAGAAATCATTCTCTTAACAATACGTCTGCGGCTTGTGACCACAAAGTCCTGAGAACGAAGTAGATTTAGAGTAGATTATATACCAAGATGTTTTCACTTTAGCTGACAAACTAAAGTAGACCTTATCAAAATATAAGTAAATTTTCAACAGATTGCCAGAGCTTGTCTCCTTTTCCCCCTCGAGAAAATTGTTTTCGAATGTAAAGTACTACAACTGCATAATCAGTAAAGATAAGAGGTTATTCATTAGATACATTCTTCTTTCTACATTTGATTATGAATTGAAAAACATATCCGGTTACTCTATACACTTTATTAAGATCGGATTATTTAATAATATCTTGGATGTGTATCACATCTTCAAGATTCCCACAAGCAGCAGAAATGATTATATGATTTGTGTTCAAGTCTAATAAACATTTTAGTTTCGCCTTTGGACACAACTCACGAGCTATTATGATCCGGGTCGGGTCAGTTTTCCCAAAGGTTACCCCACCGCTAATTAAATCTAAAGGTTTTCCAGTAGTCGAAATATAATTACATGTGATTTGAGTTTTAAATTCATTAGAAATAGAGTTTTTAAGGAAAAATATCTTGCCGGCAGTTTTCACGAATACAGACTTATTTTTAAGTATTTTAAAAGACTTGATATCCGTAAGAAGCCAAGATAACACGATATAGGCGACTACAAAAATCTCAATGGAATCAAATTGGCAATCAAATGAATAAAATTGTGATATTGTCTTAAGCGCCAAAAATAACGATTAAAGTTCTAGACAAGGAACCGATTGTTTATTTGAGGAGGTACTTGGCTTTAGAGAGAAATATGTTTGATGTAATTTCACTGGCAGAATAAATCGTGAAGACATAACAAGACCTTCTTTCATCGCAAAAAAATAAAGGGCACTTAATCCTTTTCAACACTAGCTTTTCTATCAATAGAAAGGCTAGCAATTCGTTTGAGATTTTCAAGGATGGGATTCAAATCGTTAATGAGTTTCTTCTAACTCTTCGTCTCAACTTCCAAACTCCAGTGCGTTTTGCATAAATATCCTGGCTTGTATATATGTATTGTTACAGGAAGAAAAATACCTAGACGATCATATATGTAGCTTTGAAATTTGTGACAAGACGTGACCTTTCATCGAAGACTCATCTAGGTTTGGCTGTATAATTTTGATTTTAGCATTTGAAACGTCAAAAGATAACAGAAATATTTTATTCCCATACAATCATCCTCGAAACTAACATGAAATTTCATTTTTTCCCTTTATTTTTTCCAAATCTGAGTTCTAAGACTGCAGGAAAAATCATCCTCAGACATTCTAGTTAAAGAGGTTTCATAAATATTATTTAAAACTCGTTGTTTAAAGGTTTTTAATGACATAGTTAAGCACGAAGGATGAGTTACATAAAACGAAAACAATTGTTTTTAATCATGTCGTACTCCAATTTGAATTTGACTTGTAGAAAGACATGTTTAATTGCCGATGGTAGAATATATTTGTTTGATCTTAACTTTCCTAAAAATAAAAATGGGGAATTCAAAAGGTCAACTCCAAGAGAGGGGTCCTAATTGAGTGATAAAGTTTCCCTTCTTTGAGGCTACAGTTAAAACCGGTCTTAGTTTCGTTATTTGGGTAGCTGTTTTTATTACCGGGCGATAATGTATCTATAGATAATTTTCATATTCTGATTTGAAGATAAATATTTCTTCTATAATATCGCCTTCTAATTGAGATTGAAATAAATTATCATAATCAAGTTTACTTTTTAAGATTACTTTGAACCAGATTGAGAGTAGCTAGGGTAGTTTTGTAATTGGAGGAGAGCTCATTAATTAGATCTTGTTACCAAGGTAATTCTATAAAATACCTATTTTTAATAATATTGAGAGAACTTTTGAATTTTTAAATTATAGTTTCGTCTATTTTACCCATTGATGTATCTAAGATGCCGATAGCTTCCAAGCTGCGTCGTCGTCGTTGGTTCCACTTCTTTCCAGAAAATTGGGGTCCCACGTCCGTCAGCAATGAGGGATGTGTTTAATGCAGTGCTCTGTAGTAACTGTAGAGCAACAGCCTGGTCATGAACATTCTTTTAAAAACTGGGCAATCCAATCATGGTGGTAACTATCCTTGGTTAGTTCCTACCGTCCAGTCTCCTCTGTCTTTTACTTTCTATTATTGCTCTTCTGTCTTCCTCAAAATTGACTCCCCTTGTCTTGATCTCAGCTCTTCAGGTTCTTCTATTTTTCTGTAAGTTCTTCCCAGTTGTTGATGCTGATGCTTCACTTTGTTAGGTTAGCCTTCAGATTGTCTTTGTACCTTCTCTTTTCCTCTGTAGGTTCTTAATAGAAAATTTGCTTGGGCATTCTGGTGTCCAACATCAAGGCCAGTCTCAGTGCTTGATAGTTCCAACTGTTTAAAGTATTCGGGAAACGGGATTAGGACATTATTTACAATATTCTCAGCATGGTCACCGACAGGGAAGCTCTTTTACCTTGGACAATTTGTTCTTAAATTCTAAAACCTTCTCCACTCAATAATCACAATCCGGATACTAGGTACAAACATGTAGGCATAGCGATGAATCGAGAGAGGTTACGAGTTATTAATTTTAAAAAGATAATGGATCAGTAATTCGAATTTGGAACCCACATTAAGACCAAAGGATTCAGCATCGTTTTTTTAAATTATTACAACAGAACCTCAAACCACCCGAGGCTTTAACTGATTACTTAACATGGTTGGAATCACCGCTTTATTTAAACTTTTGACATTGATCAGGGAGGCCCCATCCGGTCGAGGTTTAGCATGATCACCCGGAGTTAGCTCTGAGATATCCAATATCTCCCAATCTTCCAGAAGTTTTGCATTGTAACCGTTCATGCCGTGGGAAGATTGCAGCACATTCCTTTGATTAATCAATTTGTTTTTGATTGAGGTGTTCCAGACCGCCAGTTTTCTCGCGTGATCATTCTGGCTCACAATGGTTCGGTTTACACAGTGTACTAGAGTAAATAAAACTAAAACATTTTGTATTTTGAAAGGGTGGATTGGACATCTATCTGAAATTTCACACACCCCTAAAAGCAATAATCCGGTTTGAGACATTTAAAGCTGCACTTCTTAGACAGGGAATGGCCTCAAATCTCATATATCTCATAAAAGCGACCCCTACGAGTACATTTAATCTTTTCATATGCCCTCGTTCTTGATTCTGAAATTTTTCATCCGCCAGAAGATAACCTGCTGCTTTTATTTTTATAATCGCCTCTTCGAAGCCTACAATATTGTGGTTGAATCTAGTCATTTTCGATTAAGAAATTGAAGTTGCGCTATTGAGAGTCAACGTAGATAGTCAGTACGGCAGGCAACCTTTATAATTTTAATACAACTTTCTATATAGGTTTTGATTGAAGTTCATTGAAAAGGTTTGAAGCATATATTGCAAGTTAACGGCTCCGGCTGACTCCACTCTAGGAATTACAATTAGTATTTGTTCCTCTAACCATCATAAGCCCCCGTCATTAACAAAGAAAAGGGCAAAGCGATATATGTGCGATTCAGACTTACATACTGAAAATTCGAAAGGTCTAATAACTTTAAGCTGGTCATGAATTTACTGAATACTTTGAACTTAAATATGAACTACATAGTTTTAACTCCTCACGTCTAATTCTTCTTTTTTTGTGCGGTATCATAATTAAAACACTTTATCATATTTTGTGCTCCAGAGTACAGCTTGCACTTGTTAATATGTTACACGTACACTATTTAAATTCATTTTGTTGTGGAGATAAAAATTACTCTGTTGTTGAGTAGGAATTGTCGAAGTTTGAAATTGGTTTTGGTTTCTAACAACGTTTAATTCTTTCTAATTTTTCCATAATTCTCTAAATAGAAATATATTTTTCAAAGATTTGCTTAGGGGAAGGATATTTCGTATCTAGCATAATATAAAGCTCTTTTGAATGAAATTGGTAGTTTACTGAGAACTGAAAATTGAATTCTTTACCTGCTGACTCATCCAAAAAGAAATCAACTCCATATCCCTTTAAGTCGTCTAAGATAGCTCTAATTTCTTAAGAAATATGGAAATTGCATCAAACTTAAAGTCTCCTATTAGTTTACAAGTTAAACTTACTTAAAATAGCCACCTAAATATTATCAAAGAGACAGCGAAAACTACCTTTTTAAGGAGTGCAAAGGCAATTTTATAATTAACTTCCTTATCCTGAAGGTGTTTGATTACAAAATAAGCAAAGTCACTAAATTAGCTTTTTATTTAACATCCCTCTACCTGACTTGTTTAAATGAGATTTGCAGCATTTTAAAATTGGCAGGAAATTCTAAATATTACTCTGACCAGAATGGCCACTGAAATTATAATATTCCAGAGGACTAGGTTAAGGACCCCGGCTGATTACTTCTTTTAGACAAAGCAAAATATCTATTACATTTATATTTCCTTCTAAACTATTCCCAACTGAAGAAAGTAGAAACGTAGTTAGTGATTAAAACACGAATATTTGATCCTCGATTTTTTTTATTTTATCTAATAATTTAAGAACTAAGTTATTTTGAATTAAAAATGTGTATACTTCGAGTTCATTATTTTGCAATATGTTTTCCATTCTTTTTGTAAGGAGAGTTATTTTCCTTTTAAGGAGTGCAAGCGATCCAATAAGATTGCTAACCTAATTTAAACACTTTAAATTGATGTTTAATGGAAAGGAAAGCTGTAATAAAGCGACCTAAAAATACTTTAACGCGGTTGAGGCCCAAAGCAATTTCATTGATTAAAGTAAATAGTAAAATCGTTCAAGTCTTTAACATGTAACTTTACTATATATATATATATATATATATATATATATATATATATATATATATATATATATATATATATATATATATATATATATATATATATATATATGTATATATATATATATATATATATATATATATATATATATATATATATATATATATATATATATATATATATATATATATATATGGCCAAGTTACATGTTAAAGACTTGAACAATTTTACTATTTACTTTAATCAATGAAATTGCCTTGGGTCTCAACTGCAGCCTAGAGACGACATCTGAACCTCCTGCAGGCCTTCTCGAAGGGCCACATGCTTAACTGGGTGAAAACTGTTGGGATCCTGGACATGAGCTACCCCCTTGGTCATGCACGGGGACTTGCTGGTCTTTCTATCTCAACCACGATCGACATACGAGGGGCAGTCAATAAGTTTTGTAATTCGGATATGAGGGAAAGTGTTTTATTATTTTTCAATATAACTACCCTCGACTTCAATGCACTTGCGCCACTTGTCCCTGAGGCTTCGAATTCCCGACAACCAGAATTCTCCCGACTGCTGTTCAATCCACTCCTGGACGGCGATCTGGACTGTAGGAGGGATGGTTGAGCTCCTCGAATCTGCACTCGCGCAGGGCAGCTTGTGCAACTCTGGCCTTGTGGACAGGGGCATTTTCGTGTGAGAGCAGGACACCGCGTGTCAACTTACCGCGCCGCTTCTGACGGATGCACTTCTTCAACCCAGCCAGTTTCTAGGCGTAATATTGGCCTGTGATGGTCCTTCCACGAGGTGCATAGTCCACCATCAACACTCCCTCAGAATCCCAGAAAATGGTGGCCATTATCTTCCCGGCTGAAGGTTGATGGGGGTCGGAGAGCCCCTGTGCTTCCAGGCCATGCTTTCGAACTTGGTCTCGGGATCCCAGTGATGGACCGGCGTTTCAACACCTGCCACTATGCGTGACTCGAATCCCTCCGGGTCTTGATTGTACAGGAGCAGCAGCTCCTGCGAATTTTGACGAGGTTGAAGTCGATCATGGGGCGTGAGGTTTCGTTAGGTTTCTAGGGACCCAAAGGGCAGAGACCTTGGTCATGGCCAAATTGTCGTGGATGATGTTGAAAACATTTTCATGTGGTATTCCAAGTTCTTGCTCGATTTCTTTGAGCTTCACCCGTTGATTTTTGAGGATCATCCTCTCCACACGGGCCACATTGTCCTCGTTGTTCATGACTGACGGTCCACCTGTACAGGGGTCATCTTTAAGGGACTCACGACCATGGCGGAACTCTCTATTCCAGCGAGCAATGGTTGCATAGGAAGTGGCGGTGTCGGTGTACACTGCAACCATGCTTTCATGGATCTCTTTTGCATTCTTACCTTCCTTTGTCAAAAATTTGATCCCTGCATGGTGCTCAAACTTCTCCAATGTTGAAAAAATTGTGACTGACGATCTGCGATCAGCTACTGCTTCTTAAATAGACGAGGCAGGAGCGTGCGGCTGCAGGTCCTGACTTGTTATAACTTATCCTAACACCGCCACAAACAGCCATCCCCCTTCCTCTGTTTTGCCCTACCGATTCGCAAAACCTATTGACACCCCCTCGTATAATAGTACAAGGGGTTGCAATGTGGCGAGTTAGGAGGCCAGATGTTTGGAGTGATGTGGTCAAGAAAATTGGCTGACAGCCAAGAGTCGATCTCCCTGCTTGTGCGGCATGGTGCAGAGTCCTGCGCCAACACGTACGGCGTTCCAACAGTCACCTACTGGATCCAGGGCAACAGCAACTTTTTCAGGGACTTGATGTATCCCTCCCAAAAAAATAACTGGAGCCCACCCCAAACGCCATGATTTGTTCCTGGAACTTGGTCTTGATGACTTTCAGTACATATTTGGGTGATACAGCAAGCCAGCAGTTCTTCCCGTCTTAGATGAACTAAATCATGCCAGACTTGAGAGGGGTGCTTCAGTTTGTTCAAAAGCTCCACAGCATGTTCCTGCCTTTTTTATTTCATCTTTTGCAACAGAAGCTGTATCTTTCTCATCTTATATAAGTAGTAGCGGATTTCCTCATGCACAAACTGCCTAATGAAAAACTCTGACACTGCCTTGTCCCTGGCTATTGTCCTCTTTGACTTGCTGGGAAGGTTGTCAGTAAGTCCTTAGATCCCCTCGACAAATTTGGACTTTTTTCATTTTAGAACGCTTAAAGGAAGGTTTCAGAGCAGCTGTACCTTCGTAATTACAGGCCAACTAATCCAAAACTTTTATGAGCCACTACACCGTCTTCCAACTGACACTCAAGCACTTGGAAATCTTCGCATTTGAATTCCAGGCAGCAAAGCTAGCCGTTTCCGAATTGAAGAGAATGAATTACAGTTTTAGTAATGCTTCCTCTATAGACGATGCTCAACTCAGTCTACTATGATAGGAAGAAAAAAGAACGGCAACAAATTAACTACCACTCGCTGGCTGTTTATCCACAAAAATTCTTTTATGTTTATAATGAAAAAAAATATTAAAAAAAGCTAATTATAAAATTAGCTTTTGAGAATGACTTGGAAAGTATGACCTTTAAAAGGATGTTTGAATATGAATTTTGTGATTATGATAGTAAAGAAACTTTGGAAACTTTATAGAAACAACTTTAATTACTACGATCACATTAGGGAACATATTTTTTCCCATTTCCCGTTCGTTGAATGGGATTTTTAAACTGATTCTAATTAGCTTTTCAACCCTAATTTCAAAAATCAGTGTTTGTCAGTATGCGTTAGTTTTTATGCTATGATATTTATGATATTTCCGAAGTTAACCCTCTTCATGCATTTTCAGATCTAATGATGGCTTCTCCAACTGTACATAAACACATAAATGAGCCTAATCCATTATGTTACATCTGTGGCTGCTATAAACTCTTGTTCTTCAAAAACGTAATATAACAAGGTTTGTGCGCCGTGCCCATAAGGCATCTTTTGACGTTTCCTTTGATGACCAAGAAAAAAGTGGATTCCACAACAGATTGTGTTTCATAATTCCGACGAAATCTTCGTGACTGGACAAAAGTAATCTCAATAGTTTGGCGAGAGCCATAGGACTGCTACTTTACCTGGTCAATGCCAAAGGGGTGTGTAAGAAAAAAAGACATAATATCTCCTCTCAAACTCTCTGTAATTTAACCTACTCCAAATTCTGAGCAAGTTCAAGTTTCAGTTTATAATAGTTATGCTTCATCTGAAGATAAAAGCACTAAATCTAATCTGGTGTTTCAAGTGATGGCTTCGGATTCCGAAGATTACTCATCTAATTCGAAGCAGTCATCAGCCCCTCAGCGTTTTACCCAGGCATAACTTAATGACTTATCACGTGATTTGGCACTCTCCAAGAAAGTAGCCGAGCAATCAGAGAAGCTAAATGAAAAAAAATCTTCTTGACAACAGGACCAGATTTTTTACTACTTTCTTCAGAAAACAAACAATTTATTTACTGCCTCGATATCCCAGGTCTTCAAACACAGTTAGATGTTGCCTCGTATAACCCTACAGAATGGACAGTGTTTTTAGATAGTTCTACGCGCATCTTAAACTGTGATCTATTGCATAATCTCATTGTTTTTGGCTCATGCCTAGTTGGTCATTCAATGCATGTGCGGAAAACCCATAACGACATAAAAATGGCCATTGACTTACTTAAATATCAATACTACAACTGGATCATTTGTGTGAACCTACAAAGAGTCAACCTCTTCCCTGACCATCAAAAATTCTTCAGTGAATTTCCATGCCATCTCTGCGTGCCGAACAGTAGAGCTAGAGACAATCACCGGACCCGGAATGAATGGCTCATTCTTAACTGGAAGCAAGCATGCCAAACATTGTGAATGATTCGATCATCAGTTGAGAGAAAATCATTTTCTCCGACTCCATCTCAAGTTTGGCTTGATGAAGCTGTTTATAAAGGCATTAAATATTGTAAGGGAATGCTTTCAGCACATAGTTTAGTTTCTGTCGTTCATGCTTTCTCAAATGAGAAAATCAAAGCAGGCCTATTTGATGGACATCAAATTCGTGCTCTTGTACGTGGTGTGAAATTTGTCAGAAAGATGAATGAAAAAGAGACAGCAGTGTGGCTATCATTCGTGGTGGTTATATAAAATTGTATTTGTAACAAAAAAAGGCTGATAAGTGTCATGATTTAGTTACTAAAATGCTGTTGGATTTTCGTAATCTTGGATGCAGCAAGAGTGTCAAGCTTCATTTCTTGAATAATCACCTTCACCATTTGCCCGAGATCCTTGAAACTGTAAGTGATAAACAGGAAGAGCGCCTCCACTATAACTCATTGCGATGGAAGATCTCTATCATGGGTGATGGATTGAAGAAAAATGTAATAGTGGACTACTCCTGGAGTATCAAACGAGATGATTCTGACAAAGTCTTGGAACGCAACACCTACAAACGCAAATATTTGCCATAATAGGAATAATAGGAGCTTTTTATTTCATGTCTTACTGAATCGCATTGGTCCACAGTCACTTGGATGTAATGGATAATGGCTTAAGATTTGGCTGATGATAAAAACACGCTGATTATAAAGATAAAGCTTCTTTGCCCAACCGGTTGTTTCAAACCTAATTTTAACATAGTATGACTATAGTTTACTTAGATAGACCATGACCCTATGCAAAAGGTGCAAATATTTCGCCAAAAATATCTTGATTCAGATTTTAATCTAGGATACTCAAATTAGGTATGAACCAAATATTTGTTCGCTAGTGTTGTAAAGGTTAGAATTTTTTCATTATTTTTTTATTAAAAATGATAAATCCCCTTGCAGAAATAGCCGGATGAAAATCTAAAGCTGACTCACAACCATAGACAAAAGTGGCCCATCGTCACATCCTTAGATGGGGTTTGGCTACCTAAATTTACCTTTTATATTGAAATAGGTAGAAAGGTATGCATAAAACCCAGGGGTCAAAGTCCCGGCCAACACCATTTGCGACTCTGACCACTTTCAGTATACTAATTGCATTGCCCCGCTGAACAGAAATACTTAGTCTCTGCTTGAACCATCCAGCCTCCCTAGGGTCACCAATAGTTTTCCTCAGAAGAGAACCTATTTCTTTAATAACTTGTGCCCTTGAAGAACCAAAGAGTAATCAAAAGACTACAAAGATGCCATCTCCCTGTAGGCGGGAGAGGATCTCAAGATGTGGTGTAGCTTAGGTTAAGAAAATTATTATTTTTTTTAATAGGACCAAAGCTTGGTGTGGATCAATTAACATGGAGGTGGGATATCATTCGTTTTATGGCTTCATGTTTTGCATCTATAGCCTGTCTGAGAACCAAATACAGACAAATCATCCCAAGCCACAATCTTAACATGGGGGAGAACTGTTTTAAATTTTTGAAGAATGGCGGCTTGAGTATCATCATTTTATGACAGTTAACTCGCATTTGGAGCTATTAATCTCTAGCTCTATTTTGTCAAATTAAAAAATGATAGACTGAAGGTCATCAGAAACTGGGGATGGGGGGGGGGTTATCAGCAATTGAACCATGGTCCAAGTACCAGATATTAATCTCTGATTTTAGGCTTTTGATGATCTTATCTATATCGAGTGAAACAGTGTAGGTCCCAGTGGGTGGTTTGCCTGTTGTATGCCAGTAGTAGAATTCAAAATCCCACTGCCATACAAGAGCGAGGTTGATTGGGAGTATGCTCGATTTAACATTGTGCTTAAAGAAGGCATCTGCTCATAGGCAGCCCCAAGGAAAACATCGGTATGAATGCAATTAAAAGGATTCTTCAAGTTGACCTTCAAAAAGACCCACCCTGGGGCATCGCTAATATAATATTCCCGGGCTGAATGGGCAGCCGCCTTACTACCTCCCTTGGTAGCAAATCTCAGCTGGACTGGTCTGAGGTGATCACACAAACACCGATACACATGCCGCACACCTACATTGGCCGCAAAGTGACAGAAGGTACACCCCACAGTAATGGGCCGCACTCCCCATCCCTCCTAGCCAGTACACGAAGTGATGCTCCATAAAAAAGTATGCGCCAGGCCATCAGGCAGCCCCCACCCTGCAAGACCAAACTCACAAAATTTTTCAAATTAGACAAGAATCGTAGTCCTGCCTCGGCAGTTTCATGGCCCAACAAAGATTTAAGATAGCTCGAAGATAACCCATCAGGTCCTCGAGATGAGCTTGGAGGAAAAGAACAAAATGTTTTTTTAATCTCATTACAAGCTGTTTAGGAGGTGCAGCGTTTACAGGTAATTCAGGAAAATTTATGTTATCTGAAGCTGGTGGATGTTTATCCCTCAGCTTGGTCATAGCCTCTTCAGAAAAGGGCGCCAAGCCCTCATCTAAAGAAAGCTCCCCAAATGTCAAAGTCTGCGAATTTTGAAGATATTCTCCTCCTCAGGGCATCGTGTGGATTTTTTACATTTTCCCTAGTCTCTCTGACTCTTATTTCTTCTCTGCTGGGCAAGTCCAGACCAGCTGGGAAGCCTGCCTCCATATAGGAAGCGAAGTGAGCCTTGATTCTAGAAGTGAAAGATTAACCCTCCATTGAAGGATTGTGCTTGTATGGCTGATATAAAGCCCCATAAGGGAAAAACAACAAACAGAACCAAGCCAAATTGGTCTTTTCTTGTAAAACATTGTTTAATAATTTTCCAAGGTCATCAGCCGGAGCAATCCTGGCTCCATTTTGGGATAAAGGACACCATATCCCTCAATGACCTGACCTCAGCCAGAAGACCGAGGAAATTTAAGTTTAGATCCAAAAGTTGACAGTTGGGCATGTCAGGTGAAAACACCTAGCACATCCAGAAGACTCAATTAGCCTTTACCGAGGATTAATTAGTTGGCAAACTGGGAACCTACTTTGTTCATAAGTCATCATCATCATCATCATCCATCATTAAAATTGTCAGCTTCTTACAAAAAAAAAATAATAAAGACCGATATGACTTCCCAACTCAATTGAATTTTTTGTTGTTAAAAGATTAATTCTACTAATAATTTACTTAAGCAAAATAATATAGGGCGCCCAAGTTTAAAACTTGCCACCAAAATAGATGACGATGTAAAAAAAATGTTGCACTTCCTGCAACAAAAAATTAACTTTAGAATTAGAAAATTAACTTTGTAATATGAAACCGTTTTCCCTTTGAAGATATTTTTTGGCGAATGAAATGGTTGAATATATAAATATTGCTTTTGAGAGCGGTAAAAACCCTATGTGCTCACGATACAGCTAAAAAAATTTTACTCTCAGAAACCTTACTTTAAATTTGAAGAATTTTAAAGTTATTTATCAATATGAAGAGAGAAATTATTAATCTAAACTTGACTGTGAGAATAATTTAGAGATAGACCTTCCTTTTTAGATGATAGTAAATAAAGAACCTTTAAACCCCACTCCTTGTCCCACAGCACTCCTTGACCATGCGGAAGAAGGGTAACTTGGCCTAATTAATTTAATCACTTCCACATGACGTAATCAGATATTAGGATTTTTCTAACATATCATGTAGAGGGAAAAAATAATTATACGCCTCTTTATTCTGGAGAAAATGAACGATATATTAAATAAGTGGCAATTACTTTTACAGAAATTAATTAACATTACTTCATTTCTTGTCATCAACGTGAAATTTTTTAAATATCTTTGAAGAAATTCACTTTGCATCTATAAATGTTATTAATATTTGCCTTATATATTCCCCAATACAATGAAATATGTTATTTATTAACGATTGTCACTGGATTAACGAGCTGCAATCAGTGGTCGACGGTTCTATCGTGGTAATTTCGCTTATTAAAAAGATTCATGTCACCTCGCCATTAATGAATATGTGAAAATTAGCCATTTCTCACCATTTTTTCCAATTATTGGTGGTTTATCTCTCTATGTTTTCAATGGATCTATATGTATCCAAATGCTAGTGAATAACTAGTATCTAACAGGCCAAACTTGATTTCTCGGGGCCTGATCTCGATGGTGTTTTGTCTAGGTTAGGTTGGTTTGGTTATGTATATATAAAATGAACTAACCTAACCTAAACCCCTCGTCTGAGGTTATTAAAATGGTCTTGAAGAATTCGTATGACAAGAATAAAAAAACAAATTATACAACGTCAAGAATAATGACCTTAAATTTTCCTCTGTCAAGATTAACGCCCTTTGCATGCGTTGGGTTCCTTATTCCTGCCCTGAACGGGATGGATTGTCTTAGGGTCGATTAGTTTGTCATTTGGTGGCTAATAAATTTAAACTAATTTGCACTGAATCGAACTTTTTTTGAGTGAGCAACGTCAAACAGCACATTTAAAGATGTACTTCTATGTCCAGCAGGCATGGCCGATGGCGGGCGTTTGAATCCAGGGCAAATCAATCACAGACTTGGAATGGTGGCCTACGTATTTCGTTGAAATCGAAGTAATAAATATTAATTTAAAATATGACTTAGCGAAAATAAGACTTTTGAAACGAATACTTTATCTGATTTTTTTTTCCTTTGCATATCATGAACGTCTGACTTTTATCTTTCCCCTCTTTTTTTAGCTAACCTTGAATGGATCTTACAGTCTTTGATAGTAACTGTAACTCAATTTAATTTTTATACCTGTATTTTTTTTATTTTTTAAAATATATTCTCATATCCTTACAATGATACAATTGGTTGTAAATTTCATAAGGAGTTTTTAAATCAGCTTAACTTTAGCATAATCTCCCTACATTTACGCTCTTTCCTGGATTTGTAAGGATGGGCTCCCCTCAAACCTATAATCTCAAATATGGGGGATTGTACCCAAAACATACGAAATGGCTATTCCAGTGCCTTTTCACTATTGTCGAAAAAATATCACGTTCCCATATAAGAATTTTGAAGATTTTATTAATTAAACCAGAAATTTTGACATTGAAAATAACACGTTGCCCTCCAATGATTTTTCTCCATATCGAAAGATTACGACAACGGCTTAGACGAACCTTTGCTCTTCCCCAATATATCCTAAATACTCATATAACTTATCAAGCTTTGTACCAAGCAGAAAGATTTCGGAGTTAACAATAATTATTATAAGCAAATGGAAGGAATCCTATGGGTTCTGCTTTCTCCTCACTCAGTTAATATCTTCATTGAACATTTTGTAAAAGAATTTCTCCCAGATTCCCATTTTTCATCTATCAAATGTTATTGCATTGTGAACGGCAGAACTTTTATGGTAAATTCATCTGTAGCTTTAAAAATCTGACTTTTAATAAAGCCAGGGAAAATTATTTTTCATAGATATCCTAATTCGAAACATAGAGAGAATAAGCCAATTTTTAAAATAAATAGGAAACCCACCCACTTTGATCAATATGAGCATGTGGTCTCCAACCACTCTTTTTTAATTAAAAAATATGATCTCATGTGTATGTATCTACGTGCCGTTCGTATTTGTGATCCGAATTTTTTTAATGAGTAATTTCATAAATAGTCTTTTGCAATTTGGAGTACAAAGATAATTTCATAAAGGACGTTTTATTCAAAGCTAGAAAGTTTATTATAGTAGTAACATGAGAATAAATCAAGAAAATGCATATAAAATTAAATTTAACTAGTCTCCCCTTGTTCCATTAATGTCTCAGTTTCCTTAGGCATAAAATAACTAAATCAGATCCAGTATCGGTTGCGTATGTGAAAACCCCCTATGTGGACTGTCCCCAAAATATATAGGTGAAAGCATGATTTTAATAGAAGAAACAACATAAAAGGCATTTTTAATTGGGTAACCTTTTTCTTTTTTAGAGAGAATTGCTTGGAGGACAATAGCATCCCTATAATCAAATCATTTACCCTTTAAAATTATTAAAAAGTCACAAGTATTCAAGTAGATTTTATCTGGCGAATGAATATTTCCTTTTTGTAAGCCTCATTGTTTTAGAGTCGCCTTCTTGGGCATATGTTCTCTATCGTTTCAGACTATGAAGAGTATAACTTGTTAATTATCGAATTTCTAAGTCTTTAATTTTTTTTTCCTGCCTGCGGATTTTTGTCAAGCAAAGATAATCTAATAGCGAACAGAGTAAAGATTTATTTGTAAATTAGGAAAAAAATAACTACTAAGGATGGCAGTTCATAGAAACAGTATCTTTGCTAGTTTATCTTTACTAGCCTAATTTTCAAAAGTTCAATTATAAGTAATTTAAATCACTGGAATACAGTTATGAAACATAAACAACTAAGATAACCTAATCATTAGTAAAGATAAGCCATTTTTTATTAAAATGCATTTTGTTTCTTCATTAATATATTGATCTTTAAAACAACAGGCGAAGAGACCAAAATTGAAAATGCGTGGAATATATATATATATATATATATATATATATATATATATATAATCCATGCCCATCTTAATCCTGTGACCATTATAGAGTAACCATTTAAAACAGACTCAACCTTCATTTAAATGTACTCGTACCTCCGTGGGTTTTAGAAATTCTATTCCCTATAACTATGTTCGTATTTTTGTTACCATCTAACTTATCATGTATATGCAGCTGTTTCCAAATCCTTAGTTATAACTGTTTGCTTTTGAGAATCATACGTGTGTATCGAAACGCGGCAGTCCAATAAAATATTTTGCTTTACTTAGTGAACTAGTTTCCTGCCCCCGTTTGTTACTACTTTTCTAATGAATTTTGAGAACTTATCCACGGGTAATTCACGACCTAGAAAGGAATACATATAAGAAAAACGAGAGACTCGAAAAGAAAATAATTAACACTGAAGTAGCATTCTCCTTCAAAATAATATGTTAAGAAGAAAATCTACTGTCCAACTTTACGCATATATATATATATATATATATATATATATATATATATATATATATATATATATATATATATATATTTATAGTCCCAAAGAAATGAAAATTAAAATCACAACACTAAGGAAGGTAACCATTGAAAGCTTAAGAAAGAAAATTTGAGATATAGAGACCGAGGAATTCGTGAAAACGCATTTAACCATTATATGAAAAATGAATAAAGGAGTAGGATTCAAACCTGTGCCCTCAAGCGCTCATCTCTATTGTATGCGGGCTCTATTGGAGTTCAAAGCTGCAGCGTTTTTTCACTATTGAGCTCTATTGAAGTCCACAGCTGTGGACTTCAATTGAATGCAAATTTTATTAAAGACCATTGTGTATTTCGCCTTGATTAATTTCCTTTGGCAACTTTCTCTTCTTCTATCTTTTTTATTCCATATTGCAGATGGTGGATTATTTTTCCTGTATTCATCTCTCTTTTAAATGAATGTGTTTGGGAAAAACCAAACTAAAATTGCTGAGATTTCGATCTTATTCGATCATGTTCGGAGCGTTTTGATATTTCTTGCCTCCTTTACCGATGTAATGGGTGGAGTGAGGATCTGACAGAATGAAAGAAAACGATTTTTAAGGAGGCAAGAACAGATCAAAACGCTTCGAAGATGATCGAAGTGTTAAAAAAAGATAACTTAATAAATGAAAAATTGTTTTGAATAAAATTATGCTACATAATATCCCATCACGCAGGTGCCTGCTCAAAGGGGGAGTAGAGGGAAGGAGGCGTGACCAAGGAAATATTCCCTCTTCCACAAGACAATATCGTCCTTGCTTTAGATGACCTAGGACGAGGTTTTACTCCTCCATCAATGGTTTCGGATATCTAATTTAAAAGTCACCCCTCCCACCCTCCACAATACTCTCTACTAAACATCTCACTTTCTTATCCTCCCAAAGGATGATTGGTGGAGCATGGAAAACCATGTATCAGTTGACATCCATGATTGCGAGCAGTGGTGGATCCAGGATAAATATTTGGGAGGGGCTAACCTGAATTCCTCCCTATGAGTAGTATGAGAAAAGGGCATTGGTGATTAATAATGGTTATTTCGCACAGCATTGATAATAAATAACTAACTCACACAAAGTGAACACTAAATCTCTCAGATCCGAAATTTTGCCCTACATCAGAAGACGTGTAACAACAGAACGACTTAACGAAGTTGGGGCAGGGAGGGATCGCAGTCAGATGAAGATCCAGAAGAGGCTAGGGGGTTGAAGCCCACCCCAAAATTTCAGACCCGAATATGTTTATATTTCTTTTTGAAGAAGCCATCCTTGTATTCCGCTATTCAGAAAGAGTTATGTAATAAGATAGAATATATCAAAATACAGTTTTTTAAACCGTTGCGATCGAATGTATCTTATATAATACATGTCTTAAATACAGGTAAATCTTCCAAATAATCATTAAATTCAGCATTATCCTTTAAGCTGACCCCTAAAAACTAAAATAAACCAAAATTAATTTGGTTTATTATATTCTATCTTATTACATAACTCTCTGAATAGCGGAATACAAGGATGGCTTCTTCAAAAAGAAATATAAACATATTCGGGTCTGAAATTTTGGGGTGGGCTTCAACCCCCTAGCCTCTACTGGATCTTCATCTGACTACGATCCCTCCCTGCCACAACTTCATTAGGTCATTCTGTTGCTACATGTCTTCTACACATTATTTTTCTTTTCTAGATTTCCCCCTTTTTACAGGTTTCTGCTTCCAAACCATTTGCCGAAGATTTTTTCCGTATTAAATAAAAAAAAAAACCTTTAGCCCACGCTTCATGTCCTTTCATTGCTTTGAGATGTTCTTTTGAGTATTTTCTGCAGTTACGACTTCACATTCATCCATTCAACGTTATATGAATAGAGATAGTAAGTAAGTCTCCCAAACTTTATCCCATGTCACAGTGTAGGTAAGAAAACTTTGAACAAGATAGGAACAGAAGGAGGCAATTTTCATTTTTGAATGTTAAAAGGTTTAACTAGAACTTCCACAAGGTTCTATCTTCTAGAACTGTAATCAGTTTCCTCTTATGAACAGTCATTTTACATTTAACCAGACATAGGGAGAAGCATGAGCGAATACGCCCTTGATCATTACCGACGTAACAACCTTTTAAACTAATAAAACTGTTTCTCACTAACTTAGACGAATTTTGAGAACAAAATTCTTGCCGAAATTTCTAACTTAGAAAGATATTGGACAAAACTTTTTACCAAATAAATAATGTTGAGTAAATGGTAATTCAACTTGACAAATGATAGTAATCGATTCTAACTAAACCATTAATTAACAGGGAATAGGATATTCAGATATTTGATTCCAACGCATGGTTAAATACTTTGCGCACAATTGTATTTTATGCAACCTATTTTTCTAATTTGAAAGTTCCCCCAAATTAAATAAAAAAGTAGTAGAAATTCTTCTTTTATATGTACGTCACGGTTGTTTTTGTGTACATTAATGCAAATCATTTTTGTTCCAATTACATCAATTATATTCTACCACTTGGCGAGTAAAAATGTCCGTGATAGTTGTTATTTATTGTTTTTGCTCTGTACATTCGTTCATTACTCTTGAATTTAGATCGTAATTGAGGCCGTGAAATGCTTCGTCATTCTGCCCAAACGAGACGACCCGAGGGCTTTAGAATCCCCTGTGATTTAGTCTGAAAATGGAATTCCGTTGTTATTATATATGAGGAGAGGTGAGGGGGGAAACGTAAGCCATTGTTGAAGGATGATATCACAGTCATAGATTTGTGGGGAAAGTAACTTCTGATTAACGAGTGATGATTAATCACTTCTGATAGAGCTGATTCTCCTGATTTTGTGCATCCATGATTGCAACCTGCCTATAAGAATGGTTCACGGGTTTTATACTGTCTAAACCAGCATATATTAATGGTAATACGAAATATTTATTTATAGATTTAGAATGAGAAAGTAGAAAGGTGCGATCGTCAATTTGGGTTTATTTTAAGTAAATATAAATAGCGCAATTCGAGTATATCTCTCCCAAATCATATTTTTAACACAAAGAACTTTAAAAGTATACTTATGAAAAGCTTGCGAATGGGAATCATAAATGTATGATTGATGGAAGAAGTGTGCGACCTGAAAGAAGTGTGAGTATTTAAGAGTGGCAGGGTTTACCACTTAATTTTCTTGTGTAAATACCGATTGTAAATCAGAATTAAAATTAAAATTTGTACGAGCGAAAATTTGATGAAAGATTGACATTGTAAATCATAAGAAACAGAAAAAAGGAGGAGATGAATGGGGGAGATGAATGGAGCAGATAGGAGTACGGTTGAAAGAAATCATGATGAAGAAGCCGAGAATTAGTGAGGTATTTAGTCACGTGTCCGCCACTCGTAGGTCGTCGGTCGGATAGTAACCATTTTAGTTTTCAATGAGTATTTTTGGCAATAACATCGTAACTATTCGACCGATTCTAACAAAATTTGAAACCCATATGTTGTTTTACATTCTCATTTGAATGATATTATTGCTATGGTCCTCCCAAGGTTAGTCGTGGAATTAATAAAAGAAAAATATCCGTCTGATTGCCCCACTTGTTGAGCCTTTTGAAGGTCGTAAGTTCGTTTGCTCATAAAGTCATAAGTCACAATAATTGAAAGCATGCGACTTAGGTCTTTTGACCTTGTTTTCTTTTACGAATGGTTGAAAAAATAAGCCAAAAACCACAAATGGAAGGTAACTTGAACTCTGGTTGAACGTTTTGCCTAAACTAAATGGTAGTACAAAGAATCATTGTATGGAGAGATGTAAGTAAAGTAGAATGTATGTAGTTGTATAAAACTAAGTAGCTACTCTCACACTGCATCTGACACGGCTGGTGGATGCTCTTAATCCATGCCATGCAAGAGACGGTATCCAAAGGACCAATCTCAAAGCACTAAAAAGAACTGTATCAATTGACTATTTCAAATTTCACTTTTGCTCTGTTAGTACACGGGTGGTTTTCATCCAGTTGTGGAGGCACGCGATACCTTACAATAGTAAGGTGGAGATACGAACACTGTTCGCCTAGGTAAAAAGTGAGAATGTGAGGCTTATGGCGAAACGGAATTAAGATATGTTGATATTGTCAGTTGCTCTGAAATCAATAAAAAAATTAAAAAGTAGAGGATAAATATCTGTGTATTTATGTATAACATGTAAAAGATAGACTGTAGATACCTCATAGAGAGAAGAAAAGAGTATTTTTAAGTTATGGCGTGGTCAGGAGTGGCTACGATAGTGATGAAATCATTATAATGGAAGAAATAAGAGGTTTTAGGACGTTGAAGAATGACAGTGACTTACATCTATGGTATGAATGGGAAATAATAATTCTTGGAGGGATAAAGTGGTGAGATGAAGATGGCTCTTTTATTGAAAGGCATGTGAAGATGTGTGGTAGAAATTCTAAGGGTTGAAAAATAACCATGATTATACTCTCTGCCCTTATCCTTCATCTGTCTCTCAAGTATTCAGTCTCTCTCTAGGATTGAAAATACTGCAATGTTTACACTAGTTTCGCTCTTTTGTCATTTAAATAATTAAAAAGATTTCCTTAGAATAATTGTTATTTCTTTTTTCGATTTTTAACACATAGCTGACCTTCCATTATGGACTTTTTGTTTTCACCTTTTCAACATTTAGTGAATGATCTTTTTAAATAATTTAAGGCTCAAATGAAAGTTTTCTGACTCTTCCAGATGTTAGGCTCCAAAATTTGATTGGAAGATTACATTAGTATAATTCCACTGCATAGAACATATCCACCTACCCCAATTTAATGTAGAATAATTACAACAAAGTGAAAAGAAGCTACTCGGAATATATTAATAAAAACTCGTAATGTACGCAAATTCATGCATGAATTACTCTGATTTGCAGGAAAATTGAGGCCAACACAAAAATAGTTGTTCTAGCCTAGTTTTGGGGTGCTGAATTCAGATACGAAACCAGTTTTAACTCATCACCTCTAGTTTTTTGAGGTATATATGTATTAGAAAATTTAGGAATTGTGTTCTTTTAAACCCTTAAGCTACCAATGGGACCATACATCCCAGAAGTTTAAAAAAAATACCTTTGGGCAGAATTCAGCTTAAATTAGTGTATATTTTTATCCCAATGGTAGTTCTAATGTATTAGCATATTTTGAATATCTGGCAACTCTCTATTAATCCTCAGATGTTTTGGATAACCAGTGAAGTAAACACGTGCTGAAAGGTTAGCATTTGTTTTATTGTTTTTTTAAGAACTAATTTTTTAATTAGTTTTCAAGTATGTTAGAAAATATATATCTTATATATTATATATATTAGAAAATATATATCTTGCACTAAATATATTTATGCTTTCTACTTACTATAATATATCTTGTTGGCTAAATTCAAGCAAACGGTCTCCCCAAAATTTCAACCAATTCTAACTTAACTTTAATGTTTTAAAACCTTTTATAACATTACTTGAAATAAAAAATATTCAGGTAGTAAAAGGGTAAAGAAAATTAATAGTCCTTTTCTTAGATTGTAAGGTTTGGGCTGCTCGACAATCATGTTACACAACCATTTTATATGTTAGACACATGTCTATATTATGATTTTTCAACCGTAGTATTTTATAACCATATGATTAATGTTTATTTTGCTTTCCAGATTTTTGTGAGTTGATTCAAATATCTACAATGGCTCCAGGCACTTCAAAACACCGAGGATGCGTCACTAAGGCAAATTCATTCTGTTACGTGTGTGGGGATTTCACGACTGTTGCACAGCGCCCAACAATTACTTCCCTCCTGAGGACAAATCTTGGGCCCCACACACTTGTTGTAAACCCTGTTACAATGGACTAACTGTATGGTTTAATGGCAAGAAAACAGCCTTCAACTTTGCTGTCTTGATGGTCTGGAGAGAGCCAAAAAGCCACGCAGATGATTGTTATTTTTGCCTGACAAATATAACTGATTTCGATGCTTTTTCTAGGAAAAAGATAAAATATCCCCACCTTACCTCATTTATTAGACCAGTTCCCCACTCAGTTGATCTTCCTGTCCCTACCTTGCCAGCAAATAAAGATCTTCTTCCTTCACCACATGAAGAAATGTCTTCAGGGGAATATTCTGCCAATTCGATCTCTTCTGAAGAAAATGTCTCTGTTAATTCAGGAGCAACTAGCAATGATCCCTACTAGGTCCCGCAGAAAGACCTAAATGAACTTGCCCGTGATTTGTATCTATCTAAGCAGCAGGCTGTGCTCTTGGCATCGCGCTTAAGCAGTGGAACCTGGTCACGGCAGATGTAAGCATCAAGGACTTCACTTCATTCTTTGACATGGAAAACAGGTTATGCTACTGCAAAAATGTATTTGGGTTGTTCACCTTCCTTTTTTTCCCACACAATCCTTCAGATTGGTGTCTTTTCATAGACTCTTCCAAGCGAAGACTAAAAGCTGTGCTCATGCACAATGGGAATATAATACCCCAGCATTCCCATCGCCCACTCGGTCCATTTGACGGATTCGTATGACAATATGGAGCTCCTTTTGGAAGCTGACAAGTACAACCAGTACCAGTGGAGTTTCTGCGGGGACCTCAAGATCATTGGGCTCCTTATGGGTATGCAAGCGGGCTTCACAAAGTACTGTTGCTTTACCTGTCTCTGGGACGGTAAGGCTGTGTCCAAGCAGTATAAGCAAAAGGACTGGGAGTCTAGGAGCACTTTCATGCCTGGTGAACACAGTGCTCAAGCACATCCTTTGGTGGACATGAACAAGGCGCTTCTTCCTCCTCTTCATGTCCTGCTTGGGCTAATAAAGAATTACGTGAAGGCAATAGACAAAAATGGCGCACCTTCCAACACTTGTGTACTCTATTCCCGGCTCTGAGTTCTGCTAAGCTTAAGGAGGGCATCTTCGTCGGACCTCAGATCCGAGAGGTGCTGAAGGATAATGAATTTGAGGAGTTTCTTACCTAAAAGGAACTGAGAGAATGGGAAGCATTTAAGTCAGTTTGCTATGGCTTCCTTGGTAGCACAAGGCTATTAGATTACCAAGAGTGTATCAAGAAGTTGTTACAGTTTTATGAGAATATGGGATGCCGAATGTCACTCAAAATTCACTTTCTCTATTTCCACCTCAACTTCTTCCCTCCTAACCACGGGGCAGTGAGTGATGATCATGGAGAAAGATTCCACCAAGACATTTCTAAGATGGAGAGCAACTACCGAGGCAAGTGAAACCTCAGCATGATGAGAGACTTCTGCTGGATGCTCTTGCGTGACATCCCGGAGGCAAAGTACACATGAGCGTCCAAAAACCTCACTTCTAACTGTCGTCTGTACTATCATTTGTGTGTATTTTATTATCCAACTAATTTAGTTCCATTGATGTTTTGTATCTATGCTGTTTTTTTTCCAATATACCTTTGTAACAGATAAAATAAACATATATTTTGAATTTATATGCAATATAATAAAAATGGGGTATGTGAAAGCAAAAAAAACTAGAGGTGATAAAGCAAAACTGTTCAGAAATTTGAATTTACCACAACAAAATTAGTAAAATACACCTTTTCACATCCTTACCTTAGAGCAATTTTCTTTTTTTGTAAACCAGTAAATTATCGGTATTTGAAAATATTTCTATTTAGAGATGAAGAATCTCCAAATTATGTACGAGCGCGTGTGGTAAAATCGAAGGAACTCGGATAGGTGTGGCTGGTGGTGCAATTTCCCACCTCTAAAAGACCTTCCTTTGGCTTACCCTATATATTATCTTCCTTCTATGGATATCAATGGCTATTGCTGCATTCCATTCTTTGTGACTTTTGTGGCTAATTTAAACGTAACTCCGTGGATGGGTGTAGTGCAGTTACCTAATCCCGTTGTGGGAGAATTTTTAGGGTGAAGAAGTATGGGAAAACCTATTAATAAAGATGTATGGTTACTCTGCTCTTGGGTAATTTCGGAAGTATCTGATTTAAATCGAAAACCAACGAGAGAATTTCACGACGGACGTTAGTAATGGAAGAAAAGTGGTGAAGTTAGAGGAGGTGAATATATGTGAAAGATATTTAGATGCAGATTCTCATAAGGCCAGAAGGTCACGAAACTACAGCCGTGGGGAACGGAAGGGGCTGCAATTCATAAGATCTTATCTGCAGCATGGTTGTTCTAGTTACTTCAGAAACCATTTTTGGAACGTACAGACTACAGTACCTAAATTCCAGACTCAATTGCCCATAAAAGGCATTGTTTATTTGTTTTTTTTTAATTTTGTTTCATTTAATTTATTTATTTTATTTTGTTTTGTTTTCCCCGTAAGGGGCACGGCGATTTAGTTTCCTGGCTGCCGTGCTGACGGGACTCAGCGCCCCGTCCTGCCCCACTTTAGCCTCTTCTCCTCTCTGACAGCCTAGCTTCTTACCCTGCTTCCTCACTTTTCATATAACCTCTTCCACAACTTTCTCTGGTCGGCCTCTAATTTCACAGGGTAGAAACCGTCCAGCTTCTTCTCAACCAACCGTCCCGGATCGGGGCTGAAGGGGAGGAGACAACGCCCCCTTACCCATGAGCTCAGATCGGGGCGGTGGGTTTTTAACAACCTGCTACACACCCACCTTTACCTTCCTCACAACACCTTTCTTTCTCCTTTAACTTTCTATCGATTTTACGCCAAGCATAAGGCGGAGCCGCCATCCTGATGGGCTGCAAGGCCACTAGGCGGGAGGAGTGACCTCAAATGGTGGCAGCTGGTTCTAGCGGATCCGTATTTACTCCTTGCAGAGCGGGTTACTGCGTGGGGTGATTAGGGTAAGCGTCCCATTCTACAAAAAAGGTCACCATGCCCAATGATGAAAATATAAAAACTACTTTCCCTCTACCTTAATCTGAGCCGCCCTCGTGTAGTTTCGCTGCGGAAAAGGAGATTCCTCCTCCCCCCATTTACTTTCTCAGGGGACCCACCAAACTTCCTTTACTGGAGAGAAGGCTTACTTCTCCCCCATATTTACGGGTACAGGGGACTCCCCCTCAACCCCCTTTTTGGAGTCGCCCCTCTTACTAGCGGCAGTCCACCCTTTACTTTCCAAAGGGACAGCCAAGAAAGTATTCAAGTGGCCCAAAGTTGCCCACTAACGTCCTGCACGCGTGCGGTCAGAGTCTACAGGGGGTCACTCTATGTGCCTCCATCGCCTTCCTCGAGTGGGATCCGTGATGTCTTAAGGGGTTATGGCCACATCGAGGCCCCCTAAG
Organism: Ceratothoa steindachneri; assembly: GCA_963969495.1. Taxonomy (NCBI): domain Eukaryota; kingdom Metazoa; phylum Arthropoda; class Malacostraca; order Isopoda; family Cymothoidae; genus Ceratothoa; species Ceratothoa steindachneri. The sequence goes on along the minus strand of OZ018329.1, from coordinate 69,414,581 downwards.
TTGACCCAGCCCCAGACGGTAGGATCGTTTCTCGGACAGAAGCCTTCTGGCGAATGAGTCGAATCCTTCAGAGGCGGCCATGATTAGTGCCCTTCGGACACTTGATGGCACGCCGGGTGAGTGTGACGCAAGGAAATTCGTGGATTCCTTCATAGATGACATGGCCTTAGAGCTGGCCGACCATGTAGCGGTCAAGGTGGAATGCGTGATGAGAAACAGGGAGTGATTTCAAGACCAACTCCTACACTTTTCATCACGTTCGACTGTGACGAGCTCCTTGAATCGGTGCGTGCCGCTTGGTATCGCTACGGCGTGAAGTCATTCGTGTCACTGCCGTGGAGGTGTTACTACTGCCACCGCTTCGGGCACATACCCCGAGGTATGTGTAAGTTCCTCCAAGACCGCATACGAAAAGTTCAAATCGTGCGTGGCCAAGTGTGTGAATTGCAGAGAGTCGCACCCCGCTTCTTCGAAGCAATGTGGTGCGTATCTTCTTGAAAAGGAAATCCTGGCCTTTCAGGCCCAAGATCGTCTCTCATTTCGCGAGTCTAAGGCCTTAGTCCTGCCAGGCCCGGCGTTACCTGGAACGTCCTATGACTTAATGTTAAAAAAGACACCATCTGCTCCTCCCCATCCAGGGCTACGAGCATGGTCGTTTCCGTGCCCCTTCGGAACTCTTCTTCGGGTTCTTTCCACCACGGTCGATCCTATGGTAGAGCTGGCGTCATAAAGGGTTCACACCCAGTCGTGGATAAATCCATGGTTTCCCCTCCTTCTCCCAGCGTGAGAGTTTCCCATAAGACGAAACGGAGGTGCACCACCACAGAGTCGTTCCACTAGCAATAGGCAACACCCCTGTAGTTGGCCATCTTCCTGAATTTCTAAAGATGCCTCCCGAAAGTAGGACAGCACTAAAGCAGTTTCAGGAGCTAAACCTACACCGAGGGCCAGGTTAGGTGACTCCAAGATGGTGGATCCTCCCAAGGAGTCACCAGCACTCCGAAGCCGCCTCGCCTGCCTAAGGTTTCAAGACAGAGGGAGGAAAAAAGGCGCATGGTGAGCACAACCTCCCTCGATAAGTCCTCAAAGGCAACAGCGCATTCAGGGCATTGTCCAGCCAACAGCCCTAGAAGTTCTGTCTCCGGGAAGCGTACGGCCATTTAGGCTTGAAGGGCATATTCCTTCAAAGGATGGAGCACGTGTCCCCTTCTAACCCTTCCGGTGTATAAGGGTTTTGCGATCCTACCAGCAAATGTATGGAAGCCGGAGGGGAAAATATGCTATTTACACAGAGCATGATGTTACCATTTTTCTCTTCGCTTTAGACACTTCCTTTCAAGCAGCATCTGTGCCTCTTCCCCTGTATAGGAGGAATACTATTTTTTGGCGTACATTTTGCCGTCAGCTGACTTCGACGCGGGAAACTTCCGCCGCGTAGTGGCACGGTTGCTGACGCCCTTTCTCTTTCTCGGAGACTTGAACAGAAGACACCCCCTCTCGGGAGACTACTGGATAAATCCCAGAGGTCAGGTCTTTACCGATCTGATCAACGAGCTGGAGATAGGTATCCTAAATGTGGACGAGCTTACGCATCACTGCTCGAGTACCGCTTCTTTTTCTGTATTGATCTATTATTGTGCTTTCGGGATGCATAGCCTGAATTTTGGTGAGGAGTAGTCGATGACCTCCATGATAGTGATCACTTTCCCATTTAAATATCATTTTCTGGGCCACTGCCGCTTTAGAGCCCACCACAGTGGTTTTTTGCGCGGGCTCAGTGGTCCGCATTTCAGGAAATGACTGATTTCTTTGTTTCAGTCGAGGTGTTTAGGTCGGTAGATGAGGCTGTTGAGTTCTCCTCCGGCCGCCTCATTGCCCTGGGCCTAACTACTATTCTTAGAACTTCTGGCCGTTTTGCACGCCGAGTGCTCCCGTGGTGGTCAGCCAACTGTGACGTGGCTTTCAAACAGAAGCGTTATGCCTACAAGCACTATAAGCGCCGCCCGAACGATTTCACTGTCAGTGAACTTCGTCGAGCTATGGTTAGGTTACGGTATGTTTCGAAGCACACCCGCCGCTCTTCATGGCGGGCATACCTGTCTTCACTTAACAGGAAAACCTCCTCTAACAGAGGTGTGGAAGCAAGTCAAAATGATCCGGGGCAAGTTCTCGCAGGACCCTCCTCCCCTTCTCCAGGAGAGAGGAACCACATATCCGGGTATGGGATTCCTTCCCGACCTCTTTCTCCCAATTCTTTAGCCAGAATGCTACTCCACCCGCATTTAGTGCGCGTTTTGATGTCACGGAAGGCCGCCGGCTGGACTTTACTTCCAGGGGCGGAGAACCCTTTAACGACAGGTTTACTCTCAGTGAGTTGCGTTCCGCTTTCGCTTCGTGCGCGGAGACCGCTCCTGGTTTGGATCATGTCCTGTACGCCATAGTTTGACACCTGGGTAAGAGAGGCATGACCTTTCTGCTAGATTTGTTCAACAGGATCTGAGTAGAGGGTATCATCCCAGACTCCTAGCGAATCGATACTGTGCTCACTTTTCGCAAACTGGGGAGAAATCACTTTACCCCGGCCGATTTCCGATCAATATTCTAACCTCTTGCGTGTGCAAGTTGATGGAAAAATTGGTAAATGTTGGATTAGCCTTTTTTCTGGACAGCAGAGGCCATTTGTCGTCTGCACAGTGCGGCTTCCCTAAGATTAACTCCACGTCAGATGCTCTGCTCCTACTGTAAATGCCGTCTGTGAGTCATTCCTTCGTAGACAGCACTATGCCAGGGTGTTTTTCAATCTAGAGAAATTCTAGGATACCGCATAGCGATACGCTATCATTAAGACTCTCCGCACGATGAATGCGATGGGACACCTCCCAATGTTTATATCTGAATTTTTGCGAGATCGTCGATTTTGCGTACGGGTGGGGAAAGCTTTCTCCGGCCAAATGGAGCAGGAAGAGGGTGTCCTGCAAGTAAGTGTCCTCAGTGTCACACTCTTTGCCCTGAACCGCGTCTCTCGCCATGTCAAATTGTACAGGCTTCGGTTTTCTTTTGCCAAGTCTAAGATGGGGCATTTTTGCCGCCATCCACGGCTCCATCCTGAGCCGGACCTATTTCGAAATGGGGTTCGCCTGGAAGTTGTCGACTCGCACCGTTTCTTTGGTCTTGTATTTGACCGACGCCTCACCTAAGAGGCTCATATTCGGTGCCCTAGCGTCTCTTGTACCCGTGCCATGGATATTCTTCGCTCCGTGACATTCAACGCCTTGCGTGCCTATAAAGCTACTGCCTTACTTTTTTATCGATCCTTTGTTCGTTCGAAGCTTGACTACGGATGCGAGTTTTATGCATCCGCAGCCGAGAGCTTATTGTGGAAGGCGGACTCGATCTACCACATCAGCCTTTGCCTGGCAACCGGTGCCTTCTGTACTTCTCTCATTGAGAGCCCACTTGTCGATGCTGGGGAGATGCGACTCTCGGCGCGCCGTGCACAGTGCATTATTTGCCTGTACACGCGAGCCCGGCGCCTTCCCCATTCGCCAAAAGCTCTCTGTGCATCCGTAGCTGACCTCGAAGGTACATATTCCGCCGAGAGACGCCAGTCATACGCTAAGCCATTTGGGTTTAGGGCTAGAAAGCTCCTTCGAGACCTCGGTATAGCTCTCGGGCCGGTGGACCCCTGGTTCTGCACAGGACGCCAACCTGGAGGGTACTACATTTAACTAATTTTCGCCACGCTTCTGCTCCCAAAGCTTCTACAGCACGGGAGTATTGCGTTCGGCCTGTTTAGAGCACACTTCGTGTCATGCTGAAACCATGCTAGTGTATACGGATGGCTCCAAGTCCCAAGAAGGTGTCGGTTTCCACGCCGTGTCCTCTCTGTTTGAAGTCTTCGGGGCTCTGCCAGGCGCTGCATTTGTCTTCCAGGCCCAGTTGTCGCAATAAACCGCTTGGTACAGGAGATAACGCGATGTGCCCGGTTCGGAGACCAGATTGTGATTTATTGCGACTCCCAAAGCGCCCTGAAAGCTTTAAGGATATTTGAATCTCCACATCCCCTGGTTTGCGATATCCATGACGCCATGATTTTGGCGAGCCAGGCGGATGTCGAGATTATCTTCTGCTGGGTTCTTGGACATGTAGGAATTGCGTGAAATGAGCATCGCGATGAGGGCTCCAAAGAGTCCACGAAGACTGGGCTACCAGACCTGCGTTTCGCCCTTCCTCACACCGATTACATGGCAGGAATACGGACTACCCTCCGGGCGGCTTAGCAAAGAAGATGGGAAACGGTCAAAGGGAACTTGAAGTTACGTGACATTGCGCCACGATTCTTCCCATGGATCTACTCCCCCAATGCCGTGACGGCTTCAGGTTGCATTCTGTCATCTCCGAATCGGACATACACGCGGGACGCTCCGTCACCTCATGGAGTGCTGGCCTGCGACTTATTGCGACGAACGCGTTGTCCCCCAGACTGTTCGGCACATTCTTGTTGAATGTTCTATTTTGGGTGATCTTTGCTCACGTTACCTGTGCCGGCACCGGGACCAGCGGGATCGCTCCCACTTGTCTCTTTTACTCGCGACGGGTTCGTGCATACAGATTAGTAGACTATACGTTTTTTGGCAGGAGGATGGCCTCCTCCATTTATTTGACTGTTTGTTGTAGGTCGCATGTTGCTCCCCTTCCTTCTTGTTGCCGGTTTGCTTTGTTTTCCCTTTTTTGTCGTTGTTTTTTTAGCATTTGTTTTTGATCGTTGTTATTTATTTATATATTGTTATCTATTATTTAATATAGGCTATGGTCGGCTCTGATGATTACGGCGACTTATGCCCCTAGTAGGCAGTCGCCAGATGGGCTCCTAAATTTAAAATAAAGTGTTTTGTTAATTTTATTTATTTATTTTTATTTTATTTATTTTAGGATTGCAGTAATATTGTTGTGTAATGTGTGATCGATTTTTATGAAAATTCGCAGTGTCATCAATCAAGTCTGCTATTTTTTTATATAAAATTTGGTATATAATTTTTAGTACTTTTCTTTTCCGAATCTTCTGATAACTGATGTTGGATTCAAAGCGATTTCTTTAAGAGCTTTATAATAAAGTTCAAGATAAATGCAAATAATAATTCTCGATTGGGACTCGTATTTGTTACTTTTATATAAAATCAGATAAAAAAAAACCCTCCTGCAGGCTCGTCATATCGATTTTCCAAATAAATCAAAGGGAAAGTAAAGAGAAGATATCAAAATAACAATTATCATTCTTTTCCAAGAGGTAAGAATAAATTCTGACGGATCGAAATTCAATCTCCAATTAAACTTATCACACGCCCTTAAAAAAAACAAAAAGTTTATTTTATTTTGTAGGTAAAAATATGTTTAGGAATATTGCATAAAATTGCCGTGGTCTCTTAAGTCTTTGGTTGAAACTCGAGAGGGAAAAAGTGCGCAAGAAAAAAAGATTTCGGCATTCGGTGTATAATTTATTTTATGTATGACACCATCGAGGCGATAAATGAGGCCTCCCGAAATGATATAATTATGTTAAAATGATTTCCTAAAATCATATATTAGGGGTATAAGGAAATGCAATTAAATACACGAGGGTGGTTAAAGATAAAAATCAATGAGATTCTGAAAATAAAGTAGACAAAGGAAAGGTAGAGTAAAATTGTTAAAAAATAAGGGGTGAATTTATAAGTAAAAACAATTGGAATTTTTGAGACAATTTTAAGTGTCTACTTCTATGAAAGGACTGAAACCTTTTAGAAAGATCATCAATTAAATGATGGAAATGTGTTCAGTTTGGAGATATTTCTCCTCAATTTATGTATTAGAAGCGCAATTAACAACCAAATCGATACACCTTTTTTCTTCCCGTACCTTTGTAATTTAGTCTGGAATCGGAGTCAATTCTAGCAGTGTTGAAGAATTAGAGCCAAAAATCTAAGGTGATATTTTGAATATGTTTACATTAGCGGCGTTTGCCATACACGAACACACTATAGTTGTGGTAGACGAGTGTGAGAGTAACTAATCAATTTTAACCTCAAATTAGCCCTCATAGCGATGGGATGGCATGGGATGTAGCATCTCGTCTATTCCAGATTTAACCCCTAGCATAAGTCCTCTATCACGCTCCATTGCAACCAAGAAAACTAGCATATACACTATCACTTATCTGCACATCGGTCAGCCTTTCCCTCTTAAACAGAACATTCACATAATTAACCCACTTCTCATAGGTTTCACATAAATTTCATCTCACAGCATGTTATTCCTTACTTGGAAGAAATCAATCTGACTTTTATTTTCCTTCGTCCAAAATAGTGACTTTTTTCCCACCCTGCTCCTAAAAAACGTCTTTTCCGCATCCCAGTGTACAAATATACCACCTTCTCTGCATTTTTATTTTCTCTCTGTGCATCAGAAACTCCAGCTCATCCCATCTCTCACCCTTACGCAAATCCATCCATTCCTAACTTCTACACACTCTAAACGATACCCACTCCCAATTCCCTTCCCCACTCGCACCAAATCCTCTACTAGGTTTATGCTTTACAACCCGCTCAGTTTCACCTAGGCAAATTTAACTTCCCTACATAATTCTAACCATCACACGTTCATACACCTATCATTGAACCATACACCTTTTTACATAGCAAAACAACCACACCCTCTTTATTCTTAGTAAAGGATTCACATTTTATTTAACTCCACTCCTCTTCACCCCACACAAAGTTCATTCTAATTCATGTCTATCTCGGTGCAAGTATCCGCAATTTCACTATTTTTAAACATCGCTACCACTCCTATTTTATTTCATTGCACAAGCACTTCACATTCTATAAAATAACTCGGTTTAGATATGGGCACAGTGGCCATGACTGGATGTGGTTCATGAGAACGCCGCCTATTGCCCCCATTGGGTATTCCACTCGCAATAACAAGACTTTCGGGTGCACGGCTTTCCAGACCACGTGCCCATATACAAGTTTAGTTTCCCTTTACGATGCCGGCTCGAAGAAGGTATGAGCATTCTTCCGGTCAGACATAAAGCTAATAATGACAATTATAAGAGAGAAGAGGAATAAATTTATATGGCGCTGTTCCGAACCGTATATTATCGAAAAACGCCTCTCTAGCTCTAGGAGAAGGCTTGGCAGAATAGCGTGGTCTTCAATGGGCCCTTTAAAGCACCGAGATATGGAAGGAAGAGTATTTAGGTCGGCATCTCATACCCTGTCTTATGGTCACATACTAAAAAGACACGATTACCCTTGTAGCCCAAACAACTGCGAAGTCCTTTCAATATCTGGGCAAAGCCAAAACGTAAAGCCCCTGAAGTCGGGAAAGATTCATTGATAAAGACAAGTAGGATAGAGCAGCGTTATTTAAAACCCTGTAGGTAAGAATAAGGTATAAATGAGAAATAGATTAAGAATAAGGTATAAATGACGGTGTCTATACTTTTATGATCAAATTATTCGCAAATTTGGCGAACATTTCGGAGATGACAGAAATAAAACTTCTAGATGCAAGGAACCTAAGCTTCTAACTAAGTTTGATTATCAAGATGGCACCCGAGGCCTTACGTGTAACCACAAATGTATTGGGAATCAAATATGGTTCAGTGAATGAGCAATAACTGTACGGTTAGTAAAGTTGGTGGGTTATCAACCTAAACCTCCTCGGTTTTATCATGGCTGAGTTTCTATAAAAATCTATAGAGTCATTACCTGCTGAGGCTACAATCAAAAAGGAAGATTTAAGAGACTCGTAAAATGAGGTGGATTTAAACGTGATCAATACACTATTGAAATGATAAAATCAAGGCGTCGTATAAGAATACTGAAAAAAAGAGGATAAATACGAAAGGGGAGCGTTCCCAAAGAAGGTCTACTGACCAAAAAGTCGCGTGTTCTCATTTATTCTGATTTATGACTTTACGACCTTCAAAAGTTTCAATAATTCCCAAACTAACCTTTGAAGGACCTTGATATTATATCATTCGGAAGAGTATGTAAAACAACATAAGGTTTTCAAATTTCGTTATAATCGGCCGAATAGTTATGATGTTATTGTCAAAATAAAAATAATTCACAAGGTAACCTTGAAAGGATCTTGTAACTATATCATTCGAAAGAGAATGTAAAGTACAATCAGTGTTACAAATTTCGTTAGAATCGGCCGAATAGTTATAATATAATGTTATTACCAAAACAATAACAGAGCAAAATGGGGACCAACATAGTGAGATATAGAGTCGCCCGCGACTAAAAATACCTGTTTCTGCTCAACCCTTTAGCGGGCTTAGGCTGGTTTAGAGGATGAAGTCTAATATAGAAAGTTTAATAGTAGCATAAGAGCTTCATGGGTGGTTTAAGAGATACCCAGTAATTCATGTAGACGTAGACGCACAACGTGGCTGAACATATCGAAGACTTCCAGGAGGTGAAGAAAGATTTGGAAGGAGGAGTGGCCAGCATCGGTAGCTAGACGAAGGCGGTAGGTGAAGCTCAATAGATAAGATTCACTGTTTTCGCCAGTCTTAAAGTCAGAATAAATGACCTCATCGATTTTGAGCAGATAGTAGTTGAGAAAAAAGTTGAATAGATATCAAAAAAGTAAAGAAAAAGAGGGATCAACCGGTAATAAAGAGTACTCGTAGGTGAGGAGTTAAGCGCAGGGGAAAGATAGGGAAGGTGAATAGTTGGAGAGGCTGAAAGTACTATAGAGAAATGTTCAGTGCCACACTGTTTTCCAAAGCATATTCGGTTACTTTTTTGAAAAGAATCCTAAGAACCTAGCTGGGGAGAAAAGAAAGAAGCAGGAAGATTCTCCGTAGATATTTTATATTCCCTGAGAGGATAGGGCTAGGGTGCGCTTCCCATAACGAGTTGAAAAAGGTGGTGTATGTATAAGATGCAGGAAAAAAAAGAGCCCGCTGAGGTATCATTTCCAGGAGATCAAGAGGCTTAAGTATGCCTGCCTGCAGCTCTTTACCTTACAAATCTTTGAGTACCATTAGTACGGAAATGACGAGGGGAATTTGAACAAAAGATTGAGTGGACTTGGAAACAGGACAAGATCTTAAAGAGAGGTCAAAGAGCGTCATTTAAGTTTACTGATGGATCCAGAAGAGGAAGAAGTGAGGTAGGGTCGATGCAAGAAATCAATCCTAGGAGTCAATGAATAAAATCCGACAGTAATATAGTGTGAAGGCATTGGATAGGTGATGACTACGTACTACGAGAAGAATTAAGAGCAACAATGTTCTATTATGCTACAGACTTGGAAGGAGGAAACAATGTGGCTAAGGATATTGGCATGTATCTTGGTTATACAGAACAAATATTAGGGAGTGAGTAGAATTTAAATATTTCCGAGACTCTATGAAAGAAGAGTGCATGGTGGTGAATATTAAAGTCGCCAAGAGTGAGAAGGGGTGGTAAAGGAGTCTTAGTTTAGGAGTTTAACTAACACATTGTAGAATTGATCTAAGAGGTGGTCTTGTGAGTGGTAGATGACTGCAAATCTAGGATTCGCAACAATATGGAGGAGGCGATAAGTTCTACCCAAGTATTGATCAGATAGAGCGGGATGAGAGAGAGAGGGATAGATGTGTTCACCGCTAAGGGTTTACCATCCAATCAACTCTGAGTAAAATTGACAACCCTCAACCTGTCATCATATGAACTCACAATCAGGAAAGCTTCTTCGTAGCACGGTGCTGAACCCTTACAAGCATATCTAAGTCATTTTGAAGCTAAGGACACAAGAGTGGCAAGAAGGATTAGTACAGTATATGAACGATCTCCTTAGACTTGTGAAAGAAATTTCTCTTAATAAGACTTAAGACTCTGTTGACTCTGTTGCAAACCTCCACACTTTGTTTAAAAAAAAATAAGTTCACATTTAAATAGCCTCCTAAATATATAGATATATATATATATATATATATATATATATATATATATATATATATATATATATATATATATATATATATATATATATCCGCGTCCACCTTAGCATACGATATTTTTCGTTTCTTGGTTTGATATTTATGACATTGAACTCGCCGGTATTTTAGGCCCATTTTGTTTTTTTGTTGTTTTGTTTAAATTTTACCTAGGACAGAAATGACCACAGCTTATTTCGAAATTTTACATAGAAATTCATCGCATATATAATTACTATATCTTCTTGTGGCCGCAATCGAGGGCACAACCCTCAAGTATATATCCAACCCGAATTAATCCCGTTATTTACATACTTTTCTGTTTTCTTCCCTAAAGCCTATCTTTCACACATGTGGGTAAGAATCAAGGGATAATGGGAGCTTCGCCCTTTTTTTAATCAGTCCCCGATAGGGAACTTTATCAAAGACTTTTAGAAAAAAAAACAAGTATATCACGTCATACTCTTGGACTATTTAATGAAAAATCTCACATAAAGAAGTAAGACCCAATTTTTTTTTTAAATAGTTATTTCTGGAATTATTCCATGGTTGTCTACATCTTCGACTATTTTCTGTTTGACGATTGATACAAGTAGTTTGATAATCGAGGATGTTAGACTAATTAGCTTGTAGTTTGTAGAGAAGTATCGATTTCCCTTTCCAAAAATAGGAGTTACATTAGCTAATTTAAATATCTCTGAAACAACCTCCTTTAGTAAACTATTAAAATACTTTTGTCAGAGATCTAACAATCATATATGGTCAAAGAGCTTGGCGAAATTTGAATATCGATGTAAAAAGAGCTTCTTCATTTGCTGGTATGCTATTTAGTATTGAATTCTAGTAAAACATCATTAGTCGCTCGACCATAAGTTTTGATCACTAGTTAAGTCTTCACTAGAATTTATCAATGGACTAATGATGTCTCTTGTTTGATTTTGTTTTTTTATTTATCAGAAAAAGACATTTTTTATTCTCGTTGAAATATTTGGCTAGGGTGTAGTTCCTAATTTAATTTTGTAGTCTACGCTTTACTTCTATTTATTCGGATATATATATATTTCTTTCTCCATTAGTTTCTTTGGCAATATGATGAGATTTATTTGTTTTCATGATTATTATCGGCATTTCTTTCACTTGGCTTACGTTTTCGTCGCTTTCATACTATAATTTATCCGCTTATTTGACAGCAAAGGGGTGGTGGACCTTTTGCCTACGTCTTCATGCTAAAAAGCAGTGTTTTGCAATTTTATAGATCGTTAGTTTAAATTTCCCAAACAGGCTCTACCAAACTTTGGAATCATCATTGAATTTAGGATTAGAAAATATTTATCAGAAAAGTTAAATCCGATAAAATTGTAATCAGTGTCAGAAAAGGATACTCCTACAAAAACTTCATTCAAATCTCCACTATTTGTCAAAACAAGATCCGAACCGTTTTCGTTTTAGGTTCCTATTTTCTTTTAGTTTCTAAGAGTAAAACCTATTAACGGATTACCCATGGTTAGCCTCCTACGAACTAGCTGCCAGTGCGTTGTTATATTTACCTCCGCCGATTTTGTACAAAATATGGCAAAAATTATTGACGCATTCCGATAAAATTTTGTAATCACAGTATGGGAGCCTTAAGCAAAGATAGAGTGGATATGATTTCAGAGAGGATGCAGATCCGGATATAAATTGTGAGTCACTTATTCACTTTCTGTTTAATTTGATATGAGATCGGATTCAGATCCGGATGAGGATTCTGAACCGTATATTCACTTTCACGAACCCCGAGAGATAGGGAAGTTTGTTAGATATTTGTCAACCTCATAAATATTATAGCCTAGTCAAAATACCAGGGCTGGATAACTTAAAGACGTCCTACCAAATTACATAATTTGATCCCAATCAAGATCATAGTCCGATCATTGAGATCGATATATATATATATATATATATATATATATATATATATATATATATATATATATATATATATATATATATTGGTGGCAATATATACCGAGTCACATAGAGTAATGGAGAGTGGTAGAAACATAGGTCTGCAATAAATTTATAGCTGATAGAATATAGATTTAATATGTTTAAAACAGATTTTGTCTATTTGTAAAAGGTAAAACGTTATATTTCAACGAATACAAGATCCAGTTATGCCATATCTGGACGAATAGGAGATCCGGTTCTGCCATAGTTGGGCAAACACGAGGTATAATCCTGCCATCTATGGAGGAATAAATGATACGGTTCTGCCATATCTGGACGAATACGATATACGCTTCTGCAATATATGGACGAATACGAGATTCGGTTCTGCCATAGGTGGACGAATATGAGATTCGGTTTTGCCATAGGTGGACGAATACGAGATCCGGTTCTGCCCTAGATGGGCAAATACGAGATATGATCCTGCAATGTGTGGGAAAATACATTATGCGCTTCTGCCATATCTGGACGAATACGAGATACGTTTCTGCCATATCTTGATGAATATGAGATCGATTTCGCTATTTCTGGACGAATACGGGATCTGATTTGGCATCATCAAAATCATCTTTTTGTTGATAATTCACAAAATACTCAAGATAGACACATGATTCATAATGGTTGGGGTAGATTTTCATGGTGAAGGAATTCTAAAAATTATGTGGTGTTATCTCAATTGACCTAGGATTTATTCGGAGTAAAATCCGGACTAATTTGCCATTACAGAAAAGGTTTTATATAAACCTGGCGACGGCGAAGGTATAGTCTCTCTAGTTTGAGAAAGTTACACCATCGGAAAGTTAAAAATGTCTATTATTTTTAATTAGGAAAACAAATCAATAACTTGGCTGTTGCAGTGCGCTATTTGCAAGATCAAGATTTTTTTGCACCATCAAAACAAAATATCAGTGTGTTTATTCAATTTTGTCATTCTACTGTTCGTTTACCTAAAAATACTTGGTTGCAAGACATTAGATTGTTATTGGAAACTAATGTTGTTTATTAATTTTGGTGCGAAGAATACATAGATTTTCTTTTATCCTTGTGCTCTATAGCATAACTTTGGATCTTCCTGAATAAAAGTAGACATTTCAAAGTTTTCAAAGGTTTTACGTCAACTCACTAGGAAGCGTAAGCTAGACTAAGGTTCCAACGACACTTGCTATGGCTAAAAAAAAAGAGGCCAGAATACGAATAGATCCCCAAGATTCAGGGTTTTTTTCACTTGTAGAACGATCTACTACTCTTTGCACATGAAAGTTTTTAGTTAGAAAATGTAATAATTTTGACTCGGCAATGTCTGTACTAGACTCATCAAATTTATTGTTAGAGTAGTTGAATTTGCCGACGAGAATAAAGACTTTTCCCATGGTGACTTATTCGATAGAGTTAAATGTTATGTTATGTGTGTAACTTTGGGCGCCTTGTATATCTGCAATTCTAATTTTCAGATAGTCAATTTCGCTAAGAATTAGATATTATTGGCAGTAAAACGTTTAATCTATGGAACCTGAAACTCGCTGATCTCTCTTTAGTATAGAATATTCAAGCTCTCACAAAATACTATTATACCAAAATTCTCTCTTGTAGACAATTTAAGTTCTTAGAGATTATTTCTTATCTTTAGAGCATTGGTGTATTATGCTTTCAGTAACAGGTAGACTGAAAAGATAATGGAGGATCTCACCTAGAAGGATCTAATGTCTTATAGGCTTTATGAGAGTGAGGGAAGAAAGCCTTCAGTCAGTGGCGGATCCAGGATTAAAATTTTGGGGGAGCTTACATGAATTCATCCCTTTAAGGTGTCTGAGAAATGGGCATTGATGATTAATGATTATTATCTTACACAAAATTGATAATAAATAACAGTATATTACACAGGAGCGAGCACTAACTCTCTCAGAACCGAATTTTCTTCCCCACATCAGAAAATTATAAATTGTAGTTTTTGGACGTCAGCTACGGTATAACACTGAATTTAATCATTATTTTTATATTTACCTGTGTTTTAGACATGTATCATATATGATATATTTTATCGCAATGGTTTAAAAAAATATTTTTATATATATTCTATATTATTACATAACTCTTTCCGAGTAGCATAATACAAGGATGGCTTAAAAAAGGAATATAAGCTTAAACGGGTTTGAAATTTTGGAGGGCCGCTTCAGTCCCCTTGCCCCCTCCCCCCTTGGATCCACGCCTACCTTCAGTGAATTAGTTGAGTTACGAGGGAAGTGTGTGTAAATTATCAATGTGTGTTCTGTGAAGACAGGAAGAAACAGAAGGATTGGGGTCGATAAATAGTATAGTTCCAATCTCAGTCGTTAAATATGATGTTACCAGAGAAAGAGATCAGAAGGAATGGACACAAAACAGGATGAAGAGTTATAAGATATAGAAATTGTAAGTTAGAACTGACTTAGGATGTTGGGGTATGTGAAGTCGAGTCAATGAGATGTGGTAAGGTAGTGTCTAAATTACTAAGTCGAGTAAACAATGAAAGGAGGTGTATGTAGCAGATAACAAGGGGAAAAAAAACAATTTATGTTAGAGGAAGAAATAATTTCCCCTGATGAGGAATCCAGCATCGCTCTCAATATTATGCTGGTAAATAATTAATTACAGCTAGGAGGATCGATGCACTGATTACATCAGAAATGTGTGGGCTGCTATGCAGAAAGCAAGCAAAAAAATAAAAATTAAACAGTACCGGCAATACACTAGAATAAAACACATGCTCATTAATCCGATTAAAAGGAGGTATACAAAGATACAAGTAATAAACTATCATAGAAGAAAGAGAAAGATACAAATTACGGCACATATTCAACTCTTTCATGCTGAAATTCAACTTTAAAATTTTCACGACATATGGTAATCGAAGGTGCTCAAGGCAGTGGTAAGAACAAATCTGAACAAGTGTTATACAGATGCAGTGACGCCTGTGTGATTTAATTCATGGCTTATTTTATCGTTACTTTATGATTATCGAGGAAAATATGGAAAACCATTATAATTCTAGAAAGTAAGTGTTAGTTATAACGCATTCTTCGTTGACAAACTGATTTCTTTTCCTTTTTTTAAACAGGGCAATTGACGAATATCCAGTACGACATAAAGGATGGAAACAACGAAGGGGTATTTTCGATCGATAGCAAAACAGGGGAGGTCTCCCTTGCCCTCGATCTCGACTACGAAAGCAAGCAGCAGGTGAGGAATTATATGTTATAAGTAAAACAGAGAAATCTTCAGCTGTAAGAGATTAAAAATAAGCATTCCTGTGCATTACCTCTATGACAAACTACTATCATATTCTCACCACGTGATTTATCATTTACAAGGCTTTCAGGTAACTTGTAATGTTTTAAAGTAACATTCTTTTATATTTTATTTTATTCATAAATTATCTAAATTATAAATACAGACCAATCTTCTTGCGAAACAAATTTATCAACTGCCGAACGAAAGCTCATTACAAACGAATTTCAAAATCCTTCTAAATTAACCAGTATGAGAAAAACTTATATTTTTGAATGCTTAACTGCATTCCATTAGTCATCCAAATAGGTAAAGAAACTGCTAAAATGATAGCATTTTTGCTCTGATTTAAACAAAGTAAAAGCACAAATAAAAAGAAAAAAAATTCTCCACATAAATCAAACGCAAAATTAGTAAATTATGTAAGAGGTGTTACCATTACGCATGTTAATTTAATGTGGGTTTCATAAATGTTCCCTTTCATCTAGTTATACACACAAGCACATATACATATGTACTTTGAATCTCATTTATAGAAATGGAATTACAAAACTAGGGACTGCACTTTTTCGTCAGCTGTAGATCAATAATAATTAGCCAATGAGAATGATCATACCACAATTGGCGCTCCAACATATCTCTCATTAGCCAGATTCCTTTGTAGGACCTTGAATCCAAAGATCTTCATGTAATCCTCTTCGTCTTTTACCAGGTTCAGAAAGAAGGAGGATATTTGGGTCAATTTTTTTGTAAATGTTGAACAGCTGGTGTTTATGGTAGGTTCATCCTTGCAAGTTATGCGCAAGAAT
The DNA here is from genome assembly GCA_963969495.1 of Ceratothoa steindachneri. Taxonomy (NCBI): domain Eukaryota; kingdom Metazoa; phylum Arthropoda; class Malacostraca; order Isopoda; family Cymothoidae; genus Ceratothoa; species Ceratothoa steindachneri. The sequence goes on along the minus strand of OZ018329.1, from coordinate 69,398,543 downwards.
TACCAGTCTGATTCTTGCGTCCATGTTTACTTCCTGTTCTTGGTTGGAAACCTTTGGTACTTAGGGGGGCTGTAAGGCCCGCGGGAGTGAAGGTTTTTCTACATACTCGGCTCAAAAAATTTGAGAGACGAGTCGTTCTTTGTTATCCTTTTTTCCAGCAGGGAGGTCTTAAGTACTCCTCTTGGGTTGAGGAATCGAAGTACCATTGGAAGTACCCGTTGCGGATACCTGTAGCTATGTCCTCAGTGATGAAAATCCTAGTTTGAGGGGTGTTTTTATTCACTACGATGACCAGATTGGTTTTTTGGCATCTAGAGATTATGACTAGGAACTTTGTTTGGCTAATGTTTTAGGTGCTGGGGTTTCCTTTTCCATATTCATGGGATGAGCCTTTGGGTGGATCTGCCTCGTGAAGAGGCCAGGGCGTCCATTTTTTTGTCCACGGATGCAGACTCTTTTGGCTCTGTGGCCACTTCCTCTGCCATTTTTCTTCTCTTTGCTGCAGCGGTTGGGGTGAGAGCTACAGCCCACATGACTAGAACATTGTCAGATGAAGGGTTCGAGGGGAACTTCAGGGGTTCCATGCCATTTGCTTCAATCATCTTGTTGAGTTCCGTGTTGAATGATCCAGAAGCCGCGTAGTTTAGGCCATGTGCGTGAAAAATACTTGCCAGCAGCTTCGTGGTGGTCGAGTCCAACATTTGCAGGACTATTTGTGGCTGATGCTGGGATTTGGTTACTGACGTTTGCAGAAAAGTTCTTGCTGCAGCGGTGTAGGATCGGCTTTAAGAGACTCTGTTTGCAGTCTTCTTAGGGTTCATGTGTAATCTGCGCACAACGCACGACATGCTCATGTTTTTTTGTTGCCCCGAGCAATTTAGGCAATTCTTTTCTTGTGAGACGCAGTGCATCCATACGTGCCCTTCTTGCCCGCATTGCGAGCACAGAGATTTCTCCTTTTGGGGGCAATTTCTGTTCAGGTGACTCTCTATTTTATAGCAGGAGAAGCACGTCACAAGTTGTAGTACTTCTTTTGCGAGATTTAAGTAGAGGCAATAAACATAGTGAAGAGTCTCACTCCGGTCATCTTTCCCTTTTCCGCCATCATTATTTATTAGGTCGCGAAAGTTGATGACCTCCACGATTTTTGTCCACGCATGGTTCCTTTCGATTTTTATCTTACTTTCATTCTCTGTTCTGGCTTTCATTCATGAGAAGATCTGCCTGCAGACCACCGTCTTTCTTGTGGTGACTAACAGGAAAGGCTTTGGCTTGAGTCAAATTTGGGCTAGTAGTTCCAAGGCGTTTTTGGAGGTTAGCTTCTATAGTTCGGAGTGGTTATGGCAGATGGCTGCGTATCCATGACGTTGCTTGATGAGCTTTTTTACTCCTATGTCCAGTTTTCCAAGATGACCTCGTACACCTAAGAATTTGAGGGAACTTCTTTTGTCTGGCAAAGCGAGCCCTAATGCCGGTGGCTCCTCTGGGACGTTCATTGTATTTCCATCCCCTGAGTCTCTCCAGGGCAGGCACGGCGGTGTCTTCACCCTGTCAATCTCCTTATCTACGGCCAAGGGCAGCATAGGAGAAATCTCTAACCAGTTACCCTCCAAGTCGTTTTTGACACAGCGAGATCGAAAACTTCAAGAAAAATCTCCAATCAGTTTATCTCTTCATTACTGTGTTCAGGGGGGGAGGGGAGGTTGGGGCCCAAATACCCTTCTTTCAAGTAAAGTAAGCACAGGAGGTATTTCCAATCAGCCCTCCGACGCTCGCTACTGTCACTGTTGGGAGTAACCGAAACAGGAAGAATCTCCAATCAGTCGGCCGCTACCCTAAAGTGAAAAACAGTTAGGTATTAGCCCGCCGAAATGCACCAGTATGAACCAAAGGGGTAGTCCCTGTCCCTGGGTCCGCGTTTGTGGAAACCACGAGCTGCGATGAGGAATTTCAGTCTCGCGTAAAGCGTAACCCTTTTGAAGTCTTCTTGTCCTGGCCTTGCCTCATTTGCCGGGTTGTAGATTGCGAACCAGAGAAGAGAATGAGCTCAGCTGCTGTCTTAACAGCAGATCAGATCTTTTCACTTTTCCTTAGAATTGTTTCGTTTTGAGTTTAGTTTTCCACTTACAGTCACATTACTTTGAGCATATCACTTTAGTTTTTCACCATTCTCTACACTTTGTTTTATTTCACTTATTTATTCACTTAACCTTAAGATCGCTTGGTAGTATCAGTTCACTTTTGGGCTGTTTTTTTCTTCACTTTGTCTTTTTGTTGTATCCTAGTCGTTTGTTCATTCTTTGGTAGTTTTGTCTAATTTCGTTCTTATTAAGGTATCTTTGCGGCATTCCTGTTAGTTTACTTTATCATTTCTGTATGTTAATGTTCGGGATATATGTCATTTTATGTTTTCTTTCTTTTCTTCCTTTTGATTAATCTTTTTAAGAAACCAATGTTTTTTCTTCAATTCTCGGCAGAGGTCTTCTGCTGGCGATTCAAATATTAAAGGAGTTTCCTTTCTCTGATTTTAATATACTTAATGTTGATATTGAACCCTTCTATTCCTGCCTCAGACTCAGCTGACTTCTTTGCCTCTTCTCCGCTTATAATTAATTAGATAAAGAGCTTTATTATGAATTGTTTGGAGTCCTAGTTTTAAACTTGATGTTAATCGAGATGGGAGGGTACAATAAAACAGCCCTTTCTAATGCTATATATACTTTCCTTTTGTTCTTGATGCTTAAACATTTTAAGCTGTATAATAAGTTTAGCATTGGCATTTCCTTATTTTACCTCTCCACTATATAATAGTTATAGCCTCTTGTTATTTTTAATCTAAAGATTTACCCTAAGTGTGGTATCTGTAGATCAAATCTTCAACCTCGATATCTGCGACCTTGATTCATGAAATTATTTGAAATTATTGATGTTGCTGATTTCTAACGCTGTTTTCCTAGACTGAATGTGTTCGTTCTTGCGCGGTGTAACGACGACCTGGCTTATGTCATCCAGGAAATGTATTTTTAAACAATCAGACATTAATGGAGGTGGCAGGTCTGGGGCGTATATTGAATACAGCGTGGGTTTGAAACCCCCCCTTCATGCCGTTGGGAGTCCAACTACCAGGTCGAATTCCGGACCTATCTAATTATGAATTACGATCTATGCTTTACTCTATGTGATAAAATCGCAGTGAATTCTCTCTAGATTGCTGTTCATCTGGAGATTTAAGATCATATATGAATTATAAAAATTACTTTTTTCTTCTTTTTGTGTGGAAGATTATAGCTTTATCGGTCCCACGAACCTACTGAACCTGCCTCTGGTGGGGCAGGAGAGGAGAGAACCTCCGGTCGACCCTCCAGACTCTCTGGCGATGTCCTCCTCCCGTCGTCCCCACCCTGTTAGTGTGACCATAGAGAGAAGGATCGGCGGGGGTAGTGAAAGGTGCATAGGCGAAAAAGATGGTAAAAGATAAAAAGGAAAGCTTAGTAGGAGAGCAGAATTTGATATAAGGTGACTGACTACTGATAGCTGAGAATAGAAAGATATAATGGAATAGTTCCATAAGTTTGTACCTACTGATTAACGTGGGAACCAAACCACGTCCTACTTTCCCTTTTCTATTCAATCCTTTACCTGTTGCTTTACTGGTAAGCGCAAATTCTGGAAAGTTTTGGGGTGAACAACTAATCTCTGTTTTCCTTTATTCATTCTTTAATTGTAGTTTGTAATGTGACATTCCTGCCGTTATCTGTACGTTTGGTTTAGCTAATCTGGTTTGTATGTTCTTCTGGTGTTTTCAAGTTTCACACTTAAGCACTTCTTTTTTTCTCGTTTTATTCACTTAATTTTTGCACTTCAGTATAGTTGAGCACTTTTGTGTCAATTTTACTTCTCATTTCACTGATTTTCCCTGTTTTTACTGTTATCTAATCCCATTGGGTGTCAATTCGATTGGTCACTATTTAGGCTCCCATAACCTAGAAGGTCTTGATAAATGTTTATTTTATCTTAGGTTGCTTGTTTATCTCGTTCAAGTGAAGCCCAAAGATTCGGTGATTTTCATATATATGTGCACAATGGTACTTCCACTACTTCCTGTTGTGGTCTTCCACTATGGAATCTGTAGTTGAAAGAAGTATTTACTCTGGTGATGGTGTCTTCTGCAAAAATCGGAGGAAGGTTGTCAATTTTCCTCAAGATTTTTTCCACCCTTCCTGACCAGATATAGGGGTTCGTTTTAAATAAAGTGTGAATAGGTATAAGATGTTAAAGTAGCGCCTCCCTTCCTAGAACATGATATATTTTTATTTTATTCCCTGTACTTAATCCTCTAAATGAATAAATTTAGTTTCAGCACATGGCTTCTCATGCATTTTTTTTGTCTACATGTTAATGTAATCATTTATGGTTATCTTTAGTCGTAGTAGTTTAACTTCCAGATGATACCTGTACAGCTGCCCTTGTACTTTGATATACGTTACCTTTTGTCTCGATATAAGGAATACGGTGAAACTTCTATTATTTCTTATTTTCCAGTCTCTCTCTAACTCATTGATGTTCTTAATCTCTACAGCTGTTGTCTGTGCCTGAGATCTTACATTCTTGAATTGGCATACGACTAGTTGGCTGATATCTTCTTTCAATTGAATATTGAGTCATTCTGGCAGTACAGGTGTTAGCAGATCTGCTGTTTAAATGGTGTAGAAAATGGGGCACAGAGATACCCCCCGTCCCCCAAACACACTGCTGTTGTTCTGCTTAGAATTCTAACTCGGTTCCATTGTGGTCATTGATCTCTAAGTATGCTCTTCAATCTGTCAGATAATCGTAGAAAATTCTCTCTAGATTATTTATCATCTGGAGGCTTGTATTGCATGCCTCTGACCCAGACTTTGTCATAGGCTATTTCTACATCTCCGAAAACCATAGAAATGCATTTTTTCTCACCTTTAGCCTCGGTGATCTTCTCTGTGATGACGCCAAGTGCCATTGTGGTGTCTCATCATTTACAGAATCCTAATTGGTATTCATTGTAGAGATTGTTTTTGGATCGCGTGCTGAAGATGTGTTCTCGATCAAGTCCTTTGTGTTAATTTGCAGAATTCTGAGTTATATTCTCCTTCCGTAATCCATTGTTCATGTGGGTATTTTGTTGGTCTGGCGAGTATTGAGTCTGAAAGTGGCTGTATCAAGTCCTAATTTTACACAATGAGCACTAGTAAAGGTCTCACTGTTGATAGTCACGCAGTCTCCAAGTTAAATAAAAATTTTGTCCTGCATGAGCATCTCTTCCACCTTGCTCTCCTCTTCGTCACCAGATTTACCTCTGAAGGCTCCCTTGCATGTGCCTTCATTTAACCCTTTTTATGTCAATTTGTTTCTTTCCTCTTAGCAGGGGCAGATCGCTGCTGGTATAGAGTTTGATACCGTCTTGTTTGCCTCAACCCTCTTGCTTACATGACTCGTATTTTCTTCTCTTGTATTTAATTCTGTTGCATTTACTTTTCTTGTATTTTCTTAAGTTGTGTCGCTGTTTGTTGCCTCATTGATATTATTACTCACAGTTACTGTTTTTTTCTAGGGCGTTCCCTCTAGAGTATTGGCCACATTCAGGTTTGATTTTTCTGAGTTCGCAACTCCTGCATAGGTGCCATTTCTTTTTTTCGGTTGTGGCTCCTTTTCTTCGTTTCCCTTTCTTTCGGTAATTTCTTTGGGTTTGGGACACGCCATTGCCGTGTCTCTTTGTGACCCTCTGAAGTTAATAAATATCTTTTCAGTTTCACTGCAATCCCTCCAGTTATGTCCGGTTTTGCTGCATTCAGAACATATCTGCTTCTTTTTTGACATTGCCTCATAATGTCGTTTTCCATTTGAAGGCAAATGAAGCATATCAGTATATAGATATGCTTCTCTCGTTCCATATGTTCTGTGCAATTTTCATAAGATAATGTGTTGCACACACTATCCATTACTACAAAATAGAGGAACACACTACCCTCAACTACCCGACCAAAGAGAAAAAAAATCTTCTCAGAATGCATTAGACCTCACACATGGAGAAGCTGTACGAATACCATCAAAATGTGCATAAACTCTTTCGGCACTCGTAGAACAATGGTTATATTATGCTCGGAAAGGAGCAAAATAATCACACAAAAAGAGAAGGCTAACTGAGAAAAGAAAGAAACAAAATCTCCTACGCAGCAGCAGCAGCAAGGAACACCAGCAAAACCACATAAATGAACATCGACGGAGCAATTTTAAAGTGCACTCTACACTCGCGTTATATATATATATATATATATATATATATATATATATATCACAACGAGCCACATATGCAATCAACATTACATCCCATGCTAAAAGAAAAACAGCCTCGAACCGATGAAATTCTCAGACGTAAATATCTCGGAAGAAACAAAGAGGAGACTTATTCAAGAAACAAAAGAAAAAAAGAAAACACAACCGAAGAAAGATAAGAAACAAAAAGCGAGGAAACTGAAACTTAAAAATAGCACTGACCTATTAAACATCGATGTTCAAGAAACCACAAGCCAGACTCTAAAACATAAGAAGGCAACCAGGCACCATTCCACGAGAAACAACGCTTGCCTTGTCCAGCCCTAAATGCCTATCAGTAAAAAGAGCGAATTTCCGCAAGAATGGAATAAGGAGAAGGACGTCCACTCGCCCATAATAAAACAACTGCTAAAAGTCGAACAACGATCATGAGAGGAAGAAAGCTACGAATACTACAAATAAATACCGATGGATGAAAAGATAAAGAAAGGATATTTGGAACATATTTAGATGAATCGATGGAAAAAGAATTTGATACGGAACTATGATATAATAGCCACTAGTCACACAACTGAACATCATGATGACGCAGCAATAGCTATTATAAGAGTACTGGACTACAGGACACATGAAAGACTAACGACTAACCTAATCTTACCTCTCAATCGAGATAAGAATGGAACCATCCAACATAATTTTTACGGGGTATCAACCACTTCGGTGCTCAAATTTTCCAATTAATATCTTTGTAAGAATATTTAATAATATAATACCAATCTTGTTTATGGGAGATTTAAATGTAATAGGGGAAAATACCCGATACAGAAGAAACAACCAAGTAGGAACGGACTTACAAGCCATAATATATAGAAAGATAGTCAAATGACTGGGCCTGGGCACCCAACATTCATCGATAACGAAACAGCAACAACACTAGATATATGCTTTGCAAACAAGAATATACTAATTAACTATCATATGGACCTTGTAGATATTATTTGCAGCGATCATACATCAACGCTACTCATATTCATCAGAAACCAATTTAGATCACTGCAAAAAAATAGAAGGCGTACCACAGAGTCGAATGGGCAAGATACAAACAGAACTAGAAGCATATGTGCCCAACGGACTCACTTAGGGGACACTTGAAGAGGTCGACGAGGAACAATAGAATAAGGGCATATATGAAAGGTCTTTGAACAAGGACGCTCGAGCTTTGTCAGGTGATAGTGGCCATGTTGTTAAAGCGACATCTAGCAACCACACTGTGAACTGTTCAGTAGTACTTGGCAAGTCACGATGAAAGGCTATAGCGTTACACATAGTATAAAAATCATCAAATGTTATTATCAAAATCAGTGCTCCGTTCGACAAACGTTCCGCGCATTACGTGATTTCTATCCTCGCCACAATCGTTCTGTCGAGTCCACTGTTCGACGCTTGGTGGCCAAATTCGAAGCATAAGGGTCAAGCAACAATCAGCCAACACTCGTACGTCGCCGAAACGCAATGTCTGCTGAAAACATCGCTGCCGTAAATGAGAGTGTACGGGAAAATCCGAGGCTGTCAATTTCTCATCGTTCACAAGAACTTGACCTTTCTGCGACTTCAGTTTGGCTAATTATGCATAGGGACTTAGGTCAACACCCGTAAAAAACACAACTTATCCAGGAACTTAAAGTAAACGACCATAGACAACTCCGTGTGTTCGCTGATTGCGCTCTAGAGCAGTTGGAAGTTTCCCCAAATTTCCCCAAAAAAATCATCTTCAGAGACGAGGCTCATTTTTGGATGAATGGATTTGTGAACAAGCAAAATTGTCGGATTTAAGACGAAATCAATCGACATGATATACACCAGCACCAATTGCATCTAAATAAAGTAACTATTTGGTGCGGATTTTCGTCTAACAGAATCATCGGTCTGTATTTTTTTGAGAACGAAGATGGGATTGCCATAACCGTCAACGGCGAGACATACAGATTGATGATAAGCAACTTCTTTTGGTCTCAACTGGATTATATGCCTAATATGGCTACTGAGACATGTAGTTTCAACAAGACGGCGCTACGTGCCACACTGCGCACGCCACGATAGACATTTTTCACCAGCGATTTCAGGGCAGGGTCATCTCGCGCGGCGGCGAGGTCAACTGGCCCCTGAGATCATGCAGGCTAAGGCCATTAGACTACTTTCTTTGGTGCTACCTTAAATCACAGGTCTATGCGAATAATCCGCAAACAGTTGATGTCCTCAAAGTCAACATAACGAACACCATCCAGCAAATTCAGCCAGATTTATGCGCCAAGTCATCGAAAATTGGGCCTCCCGAATACGTTCTACCAAGCAAAGCCGCGGCGGACATTTGAACGATGTCATATTCCACACTTAATGCCATAAAATTTACTTTCAAATTTAAAAATAAATTGAGGGCATATATCACACAAAACTTGTTTTATTTACATTTAAAAATCGAGTGACCTAATTGAAAGACCATTTACAAACAGCAGGCAACAATGAAATTCAACAACCGCATATAAAACCATTAAATATTTCATATAGACCCCGGAGATGAAAGCCAAGAATATGGAAATAATATTACTAGATGATATACAAAGAAACCGACCAATTAGGGAAAATATTCTTAAATCTGAGAACGAAAAAGAGAGAACTACTGAGAGATATACATAACTGACAAACAAGATTAATACTGGCACACAGCCGTTCAAAATATAGATAACGCGCTAACGAATGAGAAATACTAAATGCAAAGTGAAAACAAAAATTAAAGACAGTCATGGAAATATAATTAAATAAAAATAAGAGATTGAAAGACTATTTAGGGAACAATGAAAGGATTGTTCAGCATGAGCGAGGAAGATAATGAGTTTTGATATCGACTTTAAAATTCAGATAAACGATTCACTAAACAAACAAATATAACAAAACTACCCATACCACTAGATATAAGAGGAAAGATATGCCAACGAGGGAATTAACGCCAAAATTACCACCGAAGATTTGACTAGAGGGACATGATCTTGTGGGCTGCAGCAAAAATCAATCAGATTTTGACTCAGAAACCTTAATCACCCTTTGTAAAATTAGTTTGTTCTTCATATCTCTAAAAATGGCCGATTTAGCACCTTTAGCCACTAAGCGGCGCCACCTGGTAGTCAACTTATATCATATTTGAACTCAGTGACCTCAATTACCTTTGGTAGCATTGGTTTTAGCCGGCTACATTGAGCCAGTGACTCATCGCTGACAGAAGATGAACTCAACACGAAATTTGCATGACCTATAGACCTGCTTACTTCGCCGTAATTTAAAAACACCATCTCAATTTTTTTAAAAACGCCAAGAAGATGGTGTATCACCAGGAAAAACTAGATAGAGGCCCAAAATAATATACTCAAGGGGTTAAAGAATGTGCTTCACGCTTGCCTAAACACGGAATATTTACTCACGAACTGGAAATAGATAACGAAGGTGATATTCATTCCGAAGACTGGAAAAACTCCTTCTGAGGTAAAAAAACAACAGGACTTTATCCCTTCTCGACTTTATCTGGAAGGTATTCGAAAAAATCTTAACCAACGACTTAATAAATATCTAACAGAAAAAAACTTAAGGAATAAGTAACACTTTGGCTTCAGGAAGTAAAGAAGCACATAAATGGATCTAAGTGTAAATACAGAAAAGAGAAGTTTAAAGGAGAGAAAGGCAGCATAAATAAAGAACAACAACTTAGAGAGAATAGTTTGTGATTTCGTACTGGAAAGATGCACATCATACATAGACAGAAAATTGCCAAGGTGAGAAATCAAGCTTGATGCCGGCCTCGCACAGGGAGAGTGTCTGAGTCACACATCGGACATTTCCCATCCAGTAATGATGAGTGCGTTAACATACAGTTCGCTGACGATTTCACACAACTAATTTCCTGCGTCTACAGAATTCCTCAGATGCAGGCCAGGATTTCGGCCACAGGAATAAATAACCTGAAAAAAATATGAAAGAAAAAAAAGGAAAAAATTTCAAAAACTTTTGTATCATTATTATTATCAATGTAATTAATACTTCGTACTACCTACACTCAGTGACTTTTAAAAATATAGATTGATACCCACAGCACATATATAATATATGCATGTAAATCTATGTCAAAATAAGATTTGCAAGGTGAATCTCTTCTTTGTAATTCCTTACAGTATAATCTAAAAGTGGCTGCCTCCTCTGGTTCTGCCCTGGCTTGGACATGGTTGAGGGTGATGGTGGAGGACATAAACGACAACCCACCTAAGTTTTTTTCCTTCGTCGAGAGCGTTGCTGTCATCGAGGAGGACGACAGAAATCTTCCCACCGTCCTTACACAGGTATTTACATATATGAGCACATGACTAACTACCCAGGAAGGTGTAGCGAGAATAGTTTAAGTAGGCAAGGATTCAGACACAGGTCAGGGACAAAAGCGTGTTTCTTTTTTTTTTAATTTTATAGATATGCTGTATATGGTGAATGACGCAAAGGCAATGAAAAAGTTTTTAGTCTCTTAAAAGAATTACAATTTTTCAGTGTATAAAACTGCTAAAAGTATCCAAAAGTTTTTTGAGAATGGATTTTGAGGGATCGTACGAATATATCATAAAAATGAATATATATCAAAATTGTACCAATAAATGAAGAGAATACAAAATTAAAATGTCACTATTTTTAATGAAAATATTAAAGGATACATATTTAGACCGACATTAAACGCTCAATGTGTTTACATAAAATGAAGTTGATTTAATAGCTATGTATAATTAATATAAATAATTCATTTAGGAAGAATAAAAAAAATATTTAATTTATGACTTAATTCTTCGGCTTTATAGTTTTATATGGTTTCATTTGTTTGATAAATATAGCCTCAGATATTCTTAAAGGGCGTCCTTCTGCGACTTTAAAAATCATTTCAAATTTTTTTTTTGCTTATTATTTCTCGTAGTTATTATCCTCTTAAAGATGTTTAATAATCTTGCTCGGATTGCGCGTGTATCATGGCTATTTATTGGTGACAAAAAAACGTAGTACAATGTATTATTTTCTTCAGGAAAATATTGGTAAACCAACTAATTATCAACATGAGATTTTAGTGTATTCGAGAGCGCAGAATCAAGCTTGATACTTCCCTAATAAAAATTCAATCATAAATGTTGCTCGTTTTACTTAAAATGAGGTGTTTTTTTAGGTATCATTTTTTATCATTTCTCTTCTTCAATTATATTTCTTTGTTTAGTGTTTTGAAGTAAACAAAACAACTATGCTTTATTCCGTTGGTGTTACTTTTTCGAGGTTAACTGAGGTGCTAATTATTGTTTGACACAACTTTCTTTCTGTTATGATTCAGGAAAGTTATTATTTATTAGGTTAAGAAATAAGTTCTTGCGGTTTTATCAAATTTATTCATTACCATTAACAATTTTAGAAAAAGTTCATTTTTAATTGATAAAATATGCAATTTAATCAATAATGTATTCTCCGTTGTTATTTACCACTTCTTCCAAACGTTCAGCTAGTTTTTCAATGCTTCTGCAATAAAAATCTCTGGATTTTGACTCGAAGAATTCGTCTAACCAGGTTTTTAATTCTACATCAGTATTGAACGAAACGCCGCGCAAATTGTTGGAGAGCGATCGGAACAGATGGAAATCCGATGGAGCCAAGTCTGGCGAATATGGAGGATGCGGTAGGATTTCCTAATTAAGCATTTGGATGGCGTCCTTTGTCATATTGGCAATTTGAGGAGGAGCATTGTCGTGTTGAAGAAGGAGTCCATAACGTCGATGAGGTCGGCGAACTTAGAGTTCTGCATTGACAATCTCGTTGTTCGCAAGGAGCTCATCAAGCATGATGTCTTCACAATCCCAACACACACACAACATTGTCTTTCGTGGATGGAGTCCTTGCTTTAATCGCGGAAGTGTTTTTTTATTGGGGCTAAGCCATTGTTTTCGACGGTCATGTTGACAAAAACACATCACTTTTCGTCGCCAGTGATGATGCGGTGAAAAATCTGTCCTTATATCCACGAGTAGCCTTGTGACGAGCAAGCACACCTGCGGAAATCATGGAGCGTTGAAGTTTGTTGCTTTCGCTCAAAGCTGGCGGAGCCCATTCACCGAGTTTTTTAACTTTTCCCATCGAATGAAAGTGATTCACTACAGTTTTATGACCACACGCTAATTGTACAGCCAATTTTCTAGTCAATTAACGAGGATTTCCATAAAGAAGGTCGTTCAATCGATCTTCATCCAACTTAATGGGGTGAGCAGAACGTTCTTCGTCATTAAGATTGAAATGACCGTTTTTGAAACGTGAAAACTACCATTGCGCTGTCCTTTCTGATAAAGAAATTTCTCCGTACACAGCACAAATATCGCGACGAGCTTTGGCTGCGTTTGCATTGTTTCCGTCTCGATTGAAAATGAATAACAACAAGTTTCGAAAAGGCGCCTTTCTTTCAACTTGACATCCTATTTTGAGGGTACAGAACAAAAATTAAATTAACACAACTTTTAAATAAACCGCAATGAATTATTATTCAACTTCAAGACGTAGCCTAAGCAAAAGCCTAATAGTCTACGCTGCTAAGAGACGTAGCCTAACGTTTGAAAATTTTGCTCTCATTATTTATTATTGTTTCTTAATATGTGCACAAATCACGTCAACAAAAATTAAATCGCAAGAACTTATTCCTCAACCTAATGCAAGGTCTTATTTTATTATTGTTATGTGTCGGTCAAAAAGTTCGCATAAAGAGAGCTTGTTACGCGTAGGGAAATATAAGTCAAAATTAAGGGACTCTTTTATTTGTAAGTTTCAAGTAGATTGAGGCTTCTTTAACCTGTCCATCATCTTTTAAGTTGATGTTGTCTTAGTATGAAAGCATTTTATCCGTGGCTTGCTTAGATGTGAATTTTAGGATTCTTTTTCCCTTCCAAATGGAAAATCATTAAACGTATGTACATGGGATCTTCAAATATTAGGAAAGTTGTATCCACGTACTATTCACACGGAATACTTAATTGAGGAGGAATTTGTAAGCGTAGGTCGCTGATAGCTACGAAGAATTGAGTGGTGTTTAGGAAGCTCTCTTATTTTATCTCCTTGTGTTAGATATACCACTAAGAGTTAACCTTGAGTTGATCTATATTGAAGTGTTTTTCGGTAATAACAGACATTTTCCAGACAAAATTGGAAACCTTAGCGAGATTGAAGAATATGCTTACCAAAATCTTTTCCTCGATAAATGGCCGTTAGATATTCTGTTCTAATAAGGTTGGGAGGTTTTTAACAAAAAATGTCGAGGCCAGCTTACGGCTGGCTCAACCGCGTACCTTTAATCAACTTCAATGGGTCATGGTGATTCTTTTATTTACCACAGATTTATTTTAAAGTGCACTCAGATGTTCTTACCTTCAAGTTCACTCATAAAGGGAGGGCAAGAGAATAAAATTATCCATTCACATGGATCAAGGTGGCTTGTAAGGCATTTCACCCCTTCACTAACCTATGGCTGCTATCGCTCAACTATTGCACATCAACACATCGGCAGACCTTTCCTTGGCGACAAAAGCTTCTTACGAGAACGTGACTGATGTGTTCGTGAAACGGCACCAAGCGCAATGGCACCCATGGCTTTCTCTGGAAAGTTTTGAATCTAGAAAATTATAAATAAAGTAAATTGCAGTGATATCATCGTTACTTACAACTCAGTGAAGCATTTTTATCATAACCTGGAAAGATATGCTTTCGCCATTGACAGATAAGAGTGTGTTTCTTTCTGTAATACAGACTACTTGCGTCCGTAATTCTGTACAAAAGTGCAGTTGGCTGAATTTCGTCTCCCGGGACTCAAAGGATATTCGGCATATCAAAATGCAAGACAACGTTATCGCCGATGCCCTGTCGCCCTGGGTCATGGATGAAATCGATTTCTAAGCAGCAGAAGTCTACTACAACGCGATTGCAGAGGGGCAGGAGAGCGATTCTTTCCTCACTACGTTGCGTGAATGTCCGGAAGTGCTAAATTTTGCGCGGGTTTCTTTCTACTATAGAATTCTTGCATACTCTGCGACATATACACGGAAATCTATCCCATTATGTTTATTCTTGCCAGTTTTAGGAGAGATTTCATTGCATTTTCTATCCATCTTTGCAGTGGCGAATCAGAGCTTCTCAGAAAGCTCTTCCGTTAAGGGTTCATCTAGTCAAAAGTTAATAATGACCTTCACAACCACGCCCCGTGCAAACGCCCCAAGGTCCAGCGACACAACGTCGGTTCTCTACAACCCTGCACCCCCTTGTCCCAGTGTTTTTCGCTCAAACACTATAAACTTTACCGTTACCTAGTGAACATAGTAGACCATTTTTTCGTTTGATAGAGGCCACCTCACTGACTTCTACCGAGCCACACATCGTCGCTCAGGCCTTTTTTTTCACATGGGTGACGCAGTTTGGTGTTCACTTGACAGTCAATACTGACTTAGTCTGTCAATTTGAGTTTTGCCGCCTCTGGAGAGAACTCACTGAAAACTTGGTATCAGGCACATCCGCATTACCCTCAATGAGTCACAGCTGTGAATGGCATGGTCAAGCGCTTTCATTGGCTCCTTAAAAAATCCTGAGGTACAAAGTTCTGACTCTCTGGATGCCAGCACACCGCTTGGTCTTTCCGTGGTTTAGGAATGCCTAGAACAAGAACCTCGATTTTTCTTCGACCAAGCTTCTATTTGGGATCATTACGAACATTACTCATCCCGTTCTCCATCGGAATTCTTAGTTTATCATCAGCGCACCATGAGGTAACTCTTCCCTACACAAACCTCCCGAATAAAGGAAAGAGCAACCTACATTTCTACGGACTTTCACACAGCCTATTCAGGCTTTGTAAGCGTCTGACGGCGTTAAAACGCCGCTACAGCAGCAATACAATGGCCTTTTCCTGGTCGTTTAACGGGAAAAGAAGTATTTTGTGCTACTTGAGAATTCGGAACTGAAAGGAGGACATGGTGGTAATTCAAAGTATGAGGCTTGTGCAAATCAAACTACTGGTCTCCCTCAAACAGAGTACCTCTCGTTGCGAGTGGGTGGGGTGGAAATCGCACGCTGCTCTCGTTTCGACTCTTCTTCTGGACGGGCATTTTTTGAGTCTTTGCTCTTCACAATTTCTTGCTCACATACCACCCCAAAAAACACATGGGGGTGCTAAACACATGGTTTCATGAACGCCCACAATTTGACGGCCCACTCCGGAATTTCATCCCTATAGCGTGCCTTTTCCCCCTTAAGGTCAACTCCCGTCCATGAAAACAGCATCCTCCCACGTGCTCTAACGATACACAAATCCGGCATCTCCTGTGAGATACGTCAGCAAGTAGAATTTCTCCCAATGGGGAGCCATGATATAAAGGGTCGGTGCAACGTTACATAGACAAGCCCGGCCTCCCCTGTGAGATAGGTCAGCCAGAGGGTATTCTTCCAATGGAGAGCAATGATATAAATGCTCGATGCGACGTTACAGAAATGCATTTATTAATTTAATTAAATTTAATTAACATACAGAATATATATATATATATATATATATATATATATATATATATATATATATATATATATATATATATATATATATATATACACTATTTTATTTATGTACCTCCTCTAACGCAGTACCCCAACTTCTCACACCGCTTTCCGCAATCCTTGTCATTCGCGTTCTCCCTCAAAGGAACTTTTAAGCCTTTAATTCTTATCCTCTTTGAACCAGCACAAAAATTAGTCCCAAGGTAATTAGTGTAATACATCATTTTTTTTGTATTCATTTGCTTGTAAATCCTTTGAATAGTTTTCATAAAAGTTTTACTCGCTATTAATTGCACCAAAGTTTCCTAATTTACTTTGTACCGAATAAAGAGTTAAAGGCTTTTCGCCTCCTAGTCTCTGGCTGGTAAGACAGCAATGGCAAATTCAACTCACGCTTAGGAACTTCGCAATCTTGAGTATGCCCGACTCAGTCAGATCGGAGACTAATTTTTTTAAGAGCAAAATTGGAAATTGTATTCACACAACAATGTCTTAATTTTTACTGTTTGGTTAAATCTACCTAAGGAATCAATTAACTTTTAAATATTATTTTACCTCCATCTATATACCGTTATTGAGATCAGATGTGTACGGTGAAAATTATGAAAATACAGAGATTTAGGTGCTTAAATAGTTAGTTCTATACACATTTAATGTATAAATTTCACTACTTTAGCAATAACCAACTGTTTTAAAGCAATCATAGCAGCTTAAAACGAATCTCATTAAAATGAAATTTTCGAATCAATTTCTCGACATCAGAAATTAAGTCATAGAAGTGTAATGTAGACTCAGTAGAGAATACTACTAGCAGAATTTTGGTGAAAAAACAATTTAAATTTGAGTAACCTTTGTTTTAACAAGTTCTGCTGCCTCGAAAGTCAAGTGCTCTTACTTATTCTGATTCATGACCTTATTACCTTCAAAAATTTCGATAATTCCATAACTAACCTTGGGAGGACCTTGGTAATTATATCATTCGGAAGACAATGTAAAACAACATAAGGTTTCAAATTTCGTTAGAATCGGCCGAATAGTTATGATGTTATTGCCAAAACAAAATAATTTCCGGGCTAACCTTGGGAGGACTTTAACAATTGTATCATTCGAAAGAGAATGTAAAAATAGTTACAATGTTATTGCAAAAACAAAAAGAGATAAATGGGGACCAACCAACCGACATAGTGAGATGTAGTGTCGCCCGCGACTAAAAAGAATGGTTTGTAGCCTCAAAATTCATGGTTTAATTTGTATATACGATAATTTTAAGCACACTATCAATTTGGTTAAGTTACAGCAAAGTATATAATGGCAGAGGAGTTGCCACTATAGTTCATAAATGAGCTTAGAGTAAACGAAAAACTTTTATTCCTTTGATAAAGTGACATTAAATGATATCCACTACCCGTGTTTATATCAGGCATCAAACTGAGGAGGATCCCCTAATAGAGAGGAAAATACTCTTGAAGGTAGAGGAAGAGACTAACTAATAGAATAAATGTCTACATATGCTGTGGGTTTCCAGAAAATTTTAACTCCAATTAATATGTTGTATTTTCTTAAACGAAGGAGTGATTATGAAACGTCACGTTTTCTAGTTTATTTTATTACAAAACATATGCTATGGAGATTCCAATTGTAAACTCAGTTCTCTAATTAATTAAAATAAATTAAGTACTTTTTCCAGCAAACTTCTTATTTAGAACACAATTAACGCGATTAAGCGCACGCAAACGAGACATGAAAGGAAACACAGCTATTAAAACGCTAAATTTGGTCAAATGGCTAAACAGTTTAATGAACACGAACTAAGAAAATTATTTGTCTCATTATGGATCTCTAGGCATTTGCTAGGCCCATGGCAAAATTTAGGTAAGAGCTTCAAGGTGAGACTCCGAAACAGTCGAACTTCGAGACCAAAATTAAAGCGTTCATCAGAGGAACAATGGTGTCGCTGTTGGAAAACAAACTTAAATGGGGAACTTTATAATTGTATCATAATGACCACGAGTTTACAATTAAACTAGTAAGTGGCCTTCATAAATTTCTCATTAAAAAATGGATCTGATAGAGTTAGTGCTCACTCCTGGGTGATATACTATTATTTATTATCAATGATGTGTAAAATTACTATTATTAGTCTTCAATGTCCTTTTTCTGAGACTCCTCAGAGGGAGGAATTCATCTTAATTTCCCCCCCCCTCCTATTTTCTCCTAGATTCACCATTTCATTAGAGGATAAATCCACAAGAAAAGTTGAAGTTTAATGGCACTAAATATTACATCCCGAGCTCTATCTCCCATTATTTTTGCTATCTTCCGTAAGGGCTGAATTAATCCTTACCATATGGAAGTCAGCACCAAGAAGGATAAAAAACGCCGGTCCTATTGTTCAATTTGTGGATACGGTCTGTCTCACTCATAAGCGGTCCCATTTCCAGCAAAGTCTATATGCTCAGAAACCCAGTAAAAGACACTCATCCATGCTAGAGAAGGAGCTGCGTTGGAGGGACTTCCAAAGTAGAAGCGCTTGTAAAGAAGAAACTCCATCAGCGTCAAAATTTAAATTCATTTTATGCGTTTATTTTGTTATCATAAACAGTCATAGGAACTTTTTTTTTTACAGGTCGTCTTGGATACAGCGGACCATGCGATGTTGCATTTTCAAGAGTTCAAGCCACTTAGCTCGTTCTGTAAATCGCTGTGGATTAAAAAAAACGGTTCTGAAACTAAGCTTGCCACGTAATCTCTCGTAGCGAACAATAGATTGGATATATATCGACAGTATAAGCCAACATAGTGTCCTGAAGAGCCCCGCCTGCTTAAGAAAAGAGGGGGGGGGGGGGGTATCATGAATTCGTGTGTGTACACCACTCCGACTTCAGTGTGACACGTTTTATGCTCCAGAAAATAAAACCGAAATAATTCTGGTGTATCCTTTAGGGATTCCTCTTAGGCAAAATCATCGACGCTTCGGGGATGCCAGTCCCATAACCAGAACGGTTTGTGGCAAGATTGTCGTCCCTTGTCAGTATAACCACTATTGAACTTTGGCTGCAAACGAAATAAGAGACCATGGGGAGGTAGTGACTCCTCGAGTACACCCTCCTATGTAGTTGGCACTAAGTAAAGGAGTGGCATCTCGCCCTTGTCTAAAAAATGGGGAATTCAAACCCTGATCCAGAACGGTTCGGGGCACGATTGTCGATCCTCGTCGAATAAAGACCATCAAGTTTTGCTGCGGACGAATTAAGGGATGGTAGGGATCTGAGGAGATAGTGAACCCTCGAATACACCTTACCATGCACTTGGCATGACGTAAAGTGAGTGGCATCTTGCCCTTGTATAATAAACTATCTCTTTAGCGATCGTGTCTAAGGTATTGGCCCTTCAGTCAGGTGCATAAAATCAACCATTCGCAAATAGTGGCTCGAGTACAGAGAATTAAATCTCGCAGATGTAGTTAATATTTTAGCAAACAAAGGGCCGGTAAAAAACAAACAATAAAGCAACCATAACTACACTCGAACTGCTAAACGCTACAAAGCATAAACTCTCCATTGACAGGGTACACGAGACCCACTGGTTACGAATATATGCTTGCCAGGTGAGGACTTGGTCGACTAGTAGAGGTACGAATCAGTACGATTCCATCAAGTATGTGCGATCTCCATTTAGGAAAACGTCTTTCACTTCTGCCCGCAATATGAAAATGGCCCTCGATGGCGGCCGAAGTGCAAGACTTTGATCTTGGCCAAAGAAACCCCAAATCTGTCCTATTTGCATAATGATAGACACGTTTGAATGCCTTTTGTAGTTTTACCTACAATATAAAAATCGGAACCGTATTAAAAGATATCGAAAAGTTATCTAAGAAGAGCATGGTGGGGTGTATTGTTTGATGCACACAACATAGAATGATGGTGGGGAAGTTTCCTAGCTGGGCATCTTCCGCTTGCCTTATGGGCTCATAGAAGGCTCCTCTCATTCTTACGTGAAATCGATGATATATAACTCAGACAGAAAAAAATGGGAGGTGTCCTCTCCGCTCCATAGAATAAAGGATTTTCATGATACTTTATCGCCAAACGAGATCATAGACCCTCTCAAAATGGAAAAATACCGTAAAAAATGCGGCTTACGAAGTAAAACCTCAAAGATTGCATGTATCAGCCGGAGCAGAGCATTTGACGTTGACAGAAACATACCTAGGCCAAACTATCCTGAAGACAGTCTCCCCCCCCCCTCCAATATCCATTAAAATATCATAAGTTAACCTAAAAGGCTCCAATTTTTCAAAAACTTGAACACACGAGAGTTTAGATAATTTGGGTGGAAACCAGATGGGAAGGAATGATCTCTCCCCGGCTTGCAAAAAGCATGTACGGTACCCATTCACCAAACCTTATAAATATACCCTCAAAACAGATACTGATGAACAATGCTAAAAGAATTGTAAAGTTTCGTTCACCTAGGAGTCAAAGCATGGCATAAGGCATATCGGCCGGACACGGAGATGCATCTGCTCCCGAATTGAGAGGGAAAAGCTTCTCGATTAACAAAAGACGTAATTTAAAGATTTCGGGTCTCTGAAGTTGAATTATAGTAGGTGGCTTTCAGTGAACGTGCGCAAGCTTCGATATTGAAACAGAAACCTGGCCAAACATTGTGGATAGTGTTATCTCAAAAATTTCTTCCATGTAAACAGAGTTAGAAATTGTAGTCCCGCTTATCTGTAGGACTAGAAATTATCCTGCTCCAACACATTTGGACATGTTTCCATCAAATATGCCAACAAAGGAAATAGGCAAATCTTAACCTGGTGAGACAAAAATTCATATAGTGAAATCGCAGGAATCCCGCATATAGTGGTTGTAGGTATAAGATTACTCTCTGAGAGCTATCACAAGCTTGATTGACCACACGGGAAGCAGTTGTCTTGCAAAATGGCCAGACTTTCGAGGAATAGAAGCTAATCCAATTACAATTTTTATTTTGGTGCCATATAGGAACTCAACAGCCTCATGTACTGACCTATGCTTCTATACTATGATATAGAGACAAATCATTTCTTCAAATGTGGAACCCCGCGCATTATCAAAGCACCATCAAGGGGCTATTTATAGCCTGGGTGCACCGATGAAAGATATATTGAATAGGAAATTGTACGTTTTCTAGTGCATAAGTGAGTTTTCCACTTTAAAGACACAAGAAGGAGAAAAGGCCTCGTAACAGGAATTAAAGTTAGCAGCACCCCACCTTATCGAAGGTAGCTGACGCTGGAATGTATATGGGCACAGGTAAATACTTTCTATCCAGGTCGAGCTGGACTACTATCATTTGAAGGGAGTTATTGAGAGACAATTAACACTAGAACGTCCGGAAAGTTGCACCACCAAGAACGACCGAGCGATCATTTTGACTGCACTTTCTCTCTCTTTTTTTAATACGCTTATATTTATATATCTTGATATATCAAAGTCATATATGCAATATGGGATAAGAAAATAATATATTTTAAATCAAATTCTAATGATACATTCCATAAATCATTGATATAATTATAAAGTAAGGAAAAATTTATTTAATAAAAAAACTAAATGCAATTCATTTAATTTTAAGAAATGCTATTCCTTTTCATTAACAGTAGGTAAATAACTTTATGATTCAAACATTCTTACACATAAAATAAATTTTCCATAGATAGTTAATTGTTACAATTAGTGCAAAGTACTTTCTTCATCACTTTGCTTGTACATTTGCCACATACAGGCCTCTTACATTTGTAACAAGTTTCAGATGTTTTATTTTTATTGCAACTTCCTACTTGGCATTGTTTTCTCTTCCTAGAAGTCTCTAACGATTCATCGTCATCGCTACTATTATCTACAGCATCGCCATTCTTGAAGTTTATCTGCAGTTCTTCAGCTAATTGTAAGAGGAATCTGCGGTGGGGAATTTTCAGTCCAGTAACTTCTTTGTACAGAACTATTGCATTGAAGCCAGCTAGATCCAAAATGTTGTAAAAACCTTGCACTGGCCATCTCCACGAAGCACATTTTGTGCTGTACTTTCGAGCCATTTGATCTACTATATCTACACCATATTTTGTAGAGTTATAAAAAAACTTCACAGTTTCAGGAATTTTCTTTCAATCGTCCCCAATTGCAACAGTTTTATAAATGGAGCTCAGTAAGAGGACATTTTTGGAAGGTTTACCTTGATACACCGTAAGTGTGCATTGATTGTTCTTTAGTGTGTGTGAATTGTACCGGTTTTCACGAGTTTTTCTAATGGTCTCTAGAATTTATCTTCTAATACGATTTACTGTACCTACGATACTCATAATTTTTGCCTGTAGTTTTTCAGCTAGTTTTACTGACGTGAAAAAGTTATCAGTCGTCACATTTCTACCTTTTAGCCATGTATGGTTCTATTAAACGGAGAACCACTTATTCAGAGAGTGGTTGATTTGGAGGAAGAGCTTGATCTTTTCCAATGTACGGAAATCCATTCACCAAGTAGTTAGACTTTACATCGGCTGATAACCAAAATTTGATACCAAACTTATCAGGCTTGCTGGCAATATATTGTGTGAATGGGCACCTAGTCTTACATGGTAACAACTGTTCATCCATTGCTATCTTGCTGCTTGGTTTATAGTAAGCAATGGAGTTCACAATGAATTTTTCCCAAATTTGGGATACCATAGCAAATTTATCTGTTTTCAATCGAGCAGATCGTGTTGATCGTATATCGAATCTGATGAATTTCATGATTTGTTTGAAACGCATTCGTGTCATTGATTTGCGGAAGTATGGAACACCCCATTTTTTTAACCCAGAGATGTTCCACTGATTGTCCTTTAGCTAGAACTTCTCGTGCAATCATGATGCCTATAGTAGCATAAACTTCTTCACATGATATAGTCCAAGAGTCACATTGCAATTGTCTGCGAGCTTCAGTTACAGTACAGTTTTGTATGTGCTTGATAATGAAATCATCAATCATCAACCTAAAAGAACTCAGAACATTACCTTCAATAATTTGTCGTTTTGCAAGTGGTGTAGGCCCAGGTAATTCCTGAAGAATATTTTGAGCTCCAAATCTTCCTGTGTCATTTTTATTTGGTTCAATAATTTTTCATTTTGTACCATCCTTTCTCCTAATCCTACTGTTGCAGCATGTTGAATGCTTTCATTCGTTCCACGTCCTCTTTTCTTCTCCCAAAGTAACATGGGAATGATTCTAACAGTCTAAAATTATAATTCAGAATATTTCTATATTATATTAAAAGATAAGCTGAAATAATAGCAGTAAAATATATTAAAAATCAAGTTTTCAGAACTGTATACGAATAAAATATCGAAACAAACAAATAAATCTTATTTTCATAAAATAAAGTTTATTACTATCAATTATAATAACTAGTGGATGCTGCCTTACTGGCTTTATCTGCTAGTTTGGAGGTAATGCCCTATTATTCAATATATACGTACCGTATAATATATTATATATACTATATATATACCTATATAGTGTATATGCTTGACTGGATCTTCTGGTATATATAGTTACCTATATATTACTAAATACACGTATATGTACACATAAGTTTGTATATTTGGCAAAAAGCGGACACACAGAAAAACAAATATCTTCTCCATTATGTATAGGTGTGAACTGCTATTGAATAGAATATATTTTAGTCACCCCAAACATCAGTAACCAGTGACGAAGGTCCTACGTACACAGGAGTATTTGAAAATCTTCCACGTCTTTCCAAACTTTCACTATTTGGCATTGCATCATCTTCAGACTCAGATGATGAACTTTGAATAATATATTGAGTATACTCCTCCTCACTGGTGTGAGATAAATTATCAGGTTCAGAGTCAGATAGAGGAATTGTTCTCAAACATGCAGAATTTCACCATCAGATAAAGTTATTTTTTTAGACATGTTTGCAGCACGACAGTAGAGCAAGCAATGACTGAGAAGCTGTCACGTAACCCTTTGTATCAGTGTTGACGCGTTTCAACAGGAATTAGCATGTTCCTACAAGTCTCTGTACCCACAAAAACATGTGGTTAAATTGACCACTTGGTCGTTTCAGATATAGCATGTCAAATAACAAAAGCTATTGGAGTATTCTTTTAAATATTTCAGCTCAATACACACTTCATCATATATCAGGAAAAGTCAGTTAATCTCAATTTTGTTGAGGAAAAAATATATGAGATACGTGCATTTAAAAATCAAAATGCGGTCGAATTGACCACAAAAACGTTATAGTGCTAAACAGAGGAGCTAGCACCATCACATCGCGTGTTAATTGCACTCTCACGATCCAGCAACCATCCATTGGTCGAAGATCGTAACCTTGCTATTTCAGGAGGGTGGGGATGGGGGGATTCAACTAAAAATAGCTCATGACTGCATGCAGCTAAATGGAAACATAGTATGTGTTTCTGTGCATCTTCTGCCAGTTAGTACGAAGATCACGGCAGTTTGATTGAAGAAACTTTCTTTACGATTCTCTCATAAAGTAGGTGCCTAAGTACTCTCTCGAGAACTAGTACTCAATGCAATGGCTGTGGGTCGCTTCCAAATAGACGTATCAGAGCTATTGGCCGGTAAACGCACCGTTGACGCTGTCGCCATCGAGGACTCATTATAGAAAGTACGATTCTGCCCTTAAGCCTCCTCTTTGTTCTGCCTCGAGTCTTTTGGCGTGAGGTAAGCCTTAAGGTTTGATGCTAATTCGTCTAGTGGAGTGGACTCACCACTCGTTTCGATCTATGTAGTTTGAGCAAGGACGAGTGAGTACATACTCTTTTTTGCTTCCTTATAACTTCCTGGCTTTGTATTCTCTTGGTCAATCACTTGGTGATGCTGAGGCATGGGTGATCCCATTATTATGAAACAGAGCCAGAGCCGTAATAGATGCAAGCCGGACCTGGATGATGCTCTGTGGAGATAGAATCCACCTAAGAATTTCGAATGGACGAGAGGGCTGCCTTTTTCTAAGTCTTGGAATAGCAGGAAGCCGAGGGTGATTTTCTCAGCTTAGAAGTGAGGTAGGCGTATCACGCAAACCACGATAGGACTATATTCTTAGCTTCTATATTACTAAATACTATACAGAGCCGCCTAAGAGGTAATGGCTCCCTTTCGAAATACACGAATTGTAGTGCTTTAAGGAGGCAAAATGCGATCCGCTACAATTCAAGCATTTGAATGTATATTTAAGAGATCTATCATGCAAAATCCTGGAGTAAATTCAGAAAATTTGGAATTCACATTCTCTGCACGTCAACATGATTTAATGGTATACAGATGTGGGCACTAAATACATTTAAATTATTTAAATATTGAATCCATGAGAAAAATGTATTTAGATACTAAATACTAAATACATTAAATGTATTTAGATATATTTGAAATACATGATATATAATGACAATCGATAAGGACCATTGGTATCACAACAAAAAATATCCATTAAAATGGAATTGTATATTATAATTACTAATGTAAGATTTGATGACAATTGGACGTACAAAAAAATATAAAGTTCCATAGAAAGAAAATTCAGTCATCTATTTATATCAGCATTACATTTAAGTAATATCAGTTGCTGAAATGTTTTGTTAAATAAAGAACTCCGTTTTGGAGATAAGGTCAATCGTCCTAAAGAGAAGAGCCGTTCCACAGGAGCTGAGGACGGAAGGGTGGCGTTGTATTTAATAAATAACGTTTTTTATGTTTGGATACATATCTAAACTTTGAAGTGTTTTATTTGAACCCTGAAGATTACTGAACAATTCTAAATCTGCGGTTGATCGTGTTTGAGTGGGTTTTGTAAATCCAAAATAATCGTCACTGTCCCATACACCACTGTATGATTCAGCTTCGGGTCACTCTGCTAGATTCTCAATCACTTCGTGGCTTCAACTGTCCCATGAAATATTGATATCTAACCAGCAGAGTTGGAAAAATGGATGGCTTGTTGATGCAATAATGGCATCTGTAACGCTGGCTTCATTTGCCAAGGTCAAATAAGATTGGTAGCGCTTTCCAAAGCACTCAGTGAGTGCACAAGGAAGAGGTTGGCGAAATTTCATAGAACGTCACTGAAGGCTCTTCAGCTTTTTCTCCACACTGAGAAAGGTAGGGAGCAATTTTCCATAAAACAGTTTTGGTCTCCCTGCAGGCGATCAATTGCCACTGCATTTGGAGCAAAAATTAAGACATAGTCCCCAAGAAATTCAATTTCGTGACTTCTGAACCCTGGAAGTTCAAGGGACGTCAGAGTTGATGTAATTTGTCCTTGTGTTTTAAAATTAATGGCAATGCATGAAACAGAGAGTTCTACCTTGTAATATAAGGTACCTTTAAGGAGCAGTTGATAACAGTTTTGATAATCTCTGCTGATTTTAGACGACTGCTTTTGTTCCATAATGCTAAGTATTTCCCCATCGCAGCATGATTGATAATTGCTAAAGAAGATATTTTTCAGTGCCTGTTTTGCATCAGTTGTGGCGATGAAACTGAGTGTGTGTGAAGTACAGCGCACATGTTTAGGTAGGTTGAAGCTGCATAGGTCAGAAGAAAGGTCTTTTTCCTGATCTAAGGCACTCATTAAGAAACTATTCTCCAGGTCGTGCTCACTCTGATCTTCTTCACCTACCTGGATTCCATCTTCTGAATCTGTGGACACATTTGCAGCAAATTCCTTAAACGATTAACAAAATTAGAGCCGTTATCAGTGACTGTGCTCATGATTTTCGGCTGGGGGATCTCGTATTGATTGATGATATTCTCCATATGTTCAACAATCTTGATGTAGTTATGTTCTCCTTTGAAGCGACAGTATGCCACTACTCTACTGTGACGGAGGAGAGCAGCTTTTTCAAGCTGAAAAAAATGAAATAATCGTCCAATGTTTGTCTCATAAATCTTTCCATAAATTTTACATATTAATATAATCGAGATAAATTTTACCAAAAAATTGGTCTGCTTTCAGCCAAGAGCTGATAACTCCCTAACTGTAAAGACATTTTTAATTTTCATAAAGAGCAATGAACTGTAAGGGCTCCAAAACTACGGTGACGAGTTGACCAAATATCTGCAGTAAGACATAAGTAAAAGATGCTGTCTAGTTTATTCTTCAGTAGAGCTCTTGTCACTTTCTCATCCTCTATAAGATTTCAGCCTAGCGTCCGCTTTCAAATGACGTCAGCTGAAGAATTTAGACCTGAGGTAGTGGAATGTGTAATTATTGTGAGTGAAATTGATTTTCACAGTGAAATTAAAATCTATGGTATGCATATCAAATTTTAATTATAAAATGTAGCTATATTAATATCCTATATCTATATAGGACTGGTATATTAATTCATGAATATTTTATTACTCCTTCATATTCAGAATTACATCGCAAAATATTTACTTTCAGTATTGTTAAGAATATATACATTATCAAGCTTTATTTCCTACATTTTGACGGGCGGGCATGCTAGTTTTGACATAATGATATACAGTTATTGCTACTATAACTAAATATATTGTTATAGAAATTTATCTAATAAATACATATAATCAATCAATAATTGTACTAATTATTCCTGAAAAATTTTTATTCAATAATATCTTCAAGTAAATGATAGTGCGCTTTAGGAATATATGTATGTGTATTCTCATGAAATTATTGCACTAAATTAGCCTTTGTTGTTTGTATATATCTTCCTTTATTTAACTTCGTTATATAGCCTACGTAGTGACCAATGATCCGAACGTTTTAGTATTCAGTCGTTATAAGAGCTTAACCTGTACTACTAATACTATAATTGTAAACAAAATTTGTAACTCAGAACTCATCTTTAATTAATCTTACAAAAGCTGGGGATTCACACTTTGTATGATAAAATTTGTAATCAGCTCATCAACAACAGATTGTGTGACCTTCTTAGTATTCACCACCAAACACTCCGGTAATGTCATTACTTTAACACCGATGCATGAAGGACCATCGTCTAATATTGGACATTTTCTTTTTGAATCTTTTTTTGAGCTGCCACATAGTTATCCGCTTTTTTACACCAAAGCAAGATACTTTCTCTGTTGATAAATGTACATGATCAGATAATTGAAGGACATTTGTTTCACGTTGCCATATTTCACGTTAAATTCGATCAGCATATACAATAAATAAAGGTGTTGCAAAAAGAAGCAGGTAGGTTCGTGCATGGTAAACTTACGCTACTTAACATTATAGTTAGCTACTAGCAATTTTGCCATTTTTTTAAAAAATAAGAAATAGTGAAACTTGTAAATTCAATTAAGTATCATAAAATTAGCTTTAATAAATGCTTACTTTCAAATTAATGCCTAGATTGGAAGTAGCATTGCTCGCCGATGAGATTTCGCCATTGCATGAAATACATACCCACTTCACTTTTTTCTGTCACAAGATTTCACTCTAAAATATTTACCATCTAGTAAAGGATGAGTATAATTACATGATTCTTTATCTTCCTCGACTTTATTATTGTCTAATCTCTCCATTTC
Source organism: Ceratothoa steindachneri (assembly GCA_963969495.1). Classification (NCBI taxonomy): domain Eukaryota; kingdom Metazoa; phylum Arthropoda; class Malacostraca; order Isopoda; family Cymothoidae; genus Ceratothoa; species Ceratothoa steindachneri. The sequence goes on along the minus strand of OZ018329.1, from coordinate 69,370,022 downwards.
ACTCTCTTTCGAAGAAGCTGAAATTGCCATGCAGCAGTTAAAATATCGCTGAGCGCTCTCACTCTACAAACGAACACAACTGTGACCATCTGTTAACTGAATTTGAACTGATGCAAGCAGTCTCTCATCACCGGCTCACGCAGACAACCGTTTGTGTCATAAAAGTTGCGACAAGCTAAAACATGCATTAACACGTTCTTTACAGCTATATAAACCTATTATCATTAAAGTATTTGTAACAAGTATTTAAATACTTTCAAAAGTATTTAAATACATGATTTCAAATGTATTTACAAACACAATTTTAAATATAAAGTATTTAAATACTGCCCACCTCTGGTGGTAAAGTCGAAGAAGTGCCAGTGTCAACACAACTATAGTAAAAGCATGAATGCCTTCACCAGCTAGCTTTCAGAAAATAAGGAAGCTTGTCAACTTCAAACGTGACAAAGACTATCACAGAAATGTCTCGAGACCTCTTCACCTTACTGATCACACACTCAAATAAGAATGGTCGTTGGATGTCCCGTTCTGCAGAATTGCCACCGAGTGGGCCATTGGCTCTCTGAAGATCCCTCACGTTGACACTTTGGGCGAAATCGCTAGTATTAACAAGATTGCTCCCCTTCTGAACATGAGAGACCTTTGATTATCTTTCGAGAAAAGAAGCTAAACTCAAATTGACGAAGAATTTGGCTTTTGGACAACTTTGTTCCCTCAGTCGAGTGAATAATCTAAAGGCGTTTAAAAATACAGGACTTAAAATCGCTCAACCGCCTATCAATGATTAACCAGACGTCTTTGAGGCATCGCTTCCTTTCTTTTCTATTTTTTGGGGGTTCGACAAGGCTGGGTTTTTACCCTTTACTCTCCCCCTTCCAAGGAACATCCTAGACCAGACAGACTCACATCGGAATTATACTTCACTGGAATGAGGGGAAACCCTCCTCTCTCTGGAGCTCCTCCCCCCCTACTGGGAGTAGATTCTATATTCTTTTATTTTTCTTTTCATTTCCAGTCGCGAGTGACTCTATACGAGTATCTAACTATGTTGGTCATTCTGTCTGTCGGTCCCCGTTTTTTTTGTTTTGGTAATAACATTCTAATTATTTGGACGATTCTAACAAAATTTGGAGCCAGGATTTTTCATGGAATTATTGAAATTTTTAAAGATCATAAAGTCATAAATCAGAATAAGTGAGAGCAAGCGACTTTTAGACAGCAGACCTTGTTCTTTTGAGACATTACGTTTGGGATTCTCTGTCCAAAAGTTGTATCAAGCTAGTGAGTTGGTCCTTCCAAGCCATGATTCATTCTTCCAAAAAGCCCTGTGTTCTGGGACTATGCTGCTTCTGTCCCAGTATTGGAGCCACCGATTACCTCTGAGGAGTCTCCATCGCGGCATACCCTCTCCTGACGTATAGGATCCCGTCCAAACCTCCATGGAAAGCTAATCTTGGGGAAGGACAATTTCTCCAGGTACTTGTATGTCCCTACGGCAAAGCGTCATGGGCCTAGGGACATCGGCGTCAAATTGGAATACATCACTTCACAGAAAAGTCACCATCCGGAGTTTTAAAATTTGTTTCAAACAATAGTTGTTTCTGCCAGCCAATTACCCTCTCAGAGGTCCTAACCTGGTTATCCGGAACGAGAGGATCTTCTCTATTGGTTATATTTTGGTAGAATGGCGTCTAAGGCACCATTTGTAGAGGAGCTTCTTCCATGTTATGCAAGAACTAGTGAAGTGGAAATCTTTTAACCTTCAATATTAAGCTTTTTTTATGCGTTTATTTCGTTCCATATTCGGGCATAGGTACTCATTTATACAACGAACTGCAAACGCTAAGCGCCCACGGTCGGATCTCGTAGGTCTAGGCGCATAGGAGTCGATTGAGCTAACTTGGTATCATGTAGGATTACCTTACCCCTTGATGGTCAAACGGCCCACAGCATAAAAAACACAATAGATTTGTGCGGAAATATATATATCAAAGGAAGATGAGGGCAAAAGACATGGAAAAGGTTGAGGAGGAAACTGGAATGTTCAAAACCATCACTCTCAAGTAGAGCCAAGAATAAGGGGATTACACTCCATTACCCGGCCTTGACTTAAGTGAACGAAAGCTGCTCGCTGATTAACATGCAGTAATAATCGTATGCCAAAAAAAAAAATAGATGGAAAATGGTATAAATAAAATAAAATGGATATGCCTAGATAAATAAAGCCCATGTAGTCTCAAAATAGTATTCTGCTATCTAAGGTTAAGAATGTCAGTGTAACCTTCATTATGGAGAACTCTTTTATGAGGTCCAATCGACCAGATATTTATTTTTAACAGAAGAACCGAGCCGTTAAATAGTTTTGAAATACTTTTCTGATTGGAAGTGAAAGAGATTTAACTCGGGTAACTAGAAAGAAAAGTTTACTTAATTTAAAATCAAATAAATTAAATAATTTTAACCTTTAAGTAATGATTTCTAGTACATATCAACGCATCCAAAAGTATTAAATATACAATAACGTTTTTAGTTTTGCGCTAAAACTCTAACGCTATTGTGTTAAACTAAAAATTATACAACTTGCAAATGATAAGGTTGCTATGGAAATATTCGTGATAAATAGATTGGAAACAAGGTTTGGAAAGAACGAATACTGCAACAATCGAGAAGAAAATGGATGCCAGGAGATTACAACAGGAATTTATTTATCCTAATGACATGTTGCAAGTGAGCTTGGTATTTTTCTCACCTCTGTACAAGCGATTGTTAAGTATTTGTTATTGCAAACTTACACGAGAATCAAGGATTTATTTCTTGAACAGAATATAGGAAAACAAAGAAAGAACCTTTTCAAATTACATGATCGATACTCATTAGCACATAAGAAACAATTCTGTACACAAGTGAATAAACTTTACTATGTAGGCATCTCAAATAAACCAAAAAGAAAAATATGAAGTATAAGTGAGATTCGACCTTCCTGGCTTTATCTTGAAACCTCATGATTAAAGTCCCTTTTGGTAGACATTTCTCGGAGAAGGAAGACAAAAAATAACTTTTTGACACAAGCCAAAGTCAATTGTCTACGTTGCCTCAGCTTATTTGATAAATGCATTGCTTACTTAAATTGCCCCTGGCCTAGTACACTGGCTTTAGCCCCGTAATCTCGACAAATGCAGATTATTTGTCACTAGTTTGAACCATCTTATCTCTTCATGGTCAAACGTCCCGCATTATAACGGACTGGTATACTTGAACAGAAAATTAGAGATAGAAAAAAAGATGAGGGCAGTGAAGGGGTACTAGTGGGAAGGAAACTAGATTATAAAAGTCCCTAATAAAAATGAGTACCCATGCCTATGTAGGAGATATTAAGGAGTCTAAATATTGGTTGGTTTTGCCTCATTTGTACTTTTGTCCTCATGTTATGAATGTGTTGAATTGTGTCTGGTTTCCTGCAGCACCGAGACTGGATGTCTGTATCAGTCGGTCGGGATCAATATTTGTATGTGTTTAGTTTAGGTGTTCAATGAACCAAAACTTTACCAGTTTGACCTGTGTGTGACTTTGGAAAAATGCTTATTCTGGGCCTATATCCCGCGGAGTGGCTTCTAGGAAATTAAATAAGCCTAGAGATTAAATCCCCTCAAGCAATTCGGTCTTCTATGAGTTTTGTGCATTTAGTTGAAGAGCACATGGAGCTTGCAAGTAGAGGCATTGGCTTAGAGGCTTTAGTTTCCGTTCTATAGAGATTTGAGTTTGGTTAGGTCAAGGTTGTTTGATTGTGGCAATCTTTGTTTCAGAGTACAATCGGTCAATTACGTTTGCATCTGGGTGGGGAGGGGGGGGAGATAAATTGCTTTTTGTCTCTTCTGTTGTGTATCGAATTGAGTTGGTGGGAGATTTGGAGCCTAGTTTGTTGGAGTGTAGGCTAATAAGGATTAAAATACTGCTTGTAGATGTATCCAGCGTAAGAATAAGCTATATAAAAGTGAAATATTTGATAAAATTAAGCAGAAGCTTTTGCTGTACACCATTTTGTGATGTGTTAAAAGGGTGACAGATTTTCTCGTAGGTAAGACGGTGATTAAGTTCTGTTACATGTACAGTTTGAGTCTTGTGATTTAAAGTTTTAATCACTAGCTGTTTAGGTTTGTTTCGAATGATATGCTAGAATGGTGAATAAACGCCACAGCAAGAATACACTTAACTTTCTTCTGTCCATTCAATCGCGCTTAATCAAAACTCTTTTACATAAAACATTTAATGTACCCCCTAAAAACTCAAAACTATGTAAAACATCCAAATGTTACATACGCAACACAAAAAAAAAAATTTAACAAGGTGATTTACGTTGAGCGGTTTGCAATACAACTCTCAGTCAGCCGTCAGGTTGTCGTCGAGGAAGGTACTATAACATTATGATTATCCTTAGTTCTATTTACTCTTCTTTTCTTCTAAATATATTCCTTTTTCTTGATGTGGTGCGCCCAAGGAGAGTAAGAAAACTCGACTATTTATACTTTATTTATCATTGTAATTCTAATGAATAGTTTGTTGTAGCTCTCAGTAACGCGGGAGGGGGTTTTTAAGGCTGACGGACGAAAGGTAAATTAGTGAGGCCTCTAGTCCGCATCTAGTAAGTAGCACTGCTCAGTACAGATTAGACAACTGCTCAAAGATGACTCGCTTTAGTATTGCTAGTATTATCCTCTTGATTTCCTTTTCAATTACATATGCTTCTTTATTTTTTTATTTATTGCACCATTAAGGATTTTGAAAAATCTCATATGGGCCATATTTACAGTACCGTCGAGAAAGATCAGAACGCGAATATTTCTATAATATCTTATATAGTTTGTTGAAAAAATCCAGAGTTACAAAAATTGGTGTACAGTTATTGCCTAAAATTTTGAGACTAATATATATATATATATATATATATATATATATATATATATAATATCTCTCAAAGTAGCGCGAGAGAATAATGAAGATGAATGCAATAAACCACATTGAAAGAGAAAACGGAATAATTTTTTTTCTTACAGTAATATTTATTACCTTTTTTCGTAAAAATTCGTGCAGGGAAGCGATTCGAACCATGGACACTGAGGCAGCGAGCACCGCTTTGATCACAGTTAAAAGTATGCCGTAGTACCACGAGAGGGAACACCTGAATAAGTATAAATATTTGGCTGTACCACGTAGGAAAAATGAAAGATTGATTGGACAAGCACTTTCGTTATCTTAATAACATTTTCAAACTCACAATGGTTTATAAAATAGAGACACCGTATTTATAGAAAGCAACGTTTTCCCTATAAGTCAGATTCTTTATGACCTCTGATAAGTCTGATTTGAGAAGGAAAGAGAGGACTGGATCTAAAGAAAACAAACCAGGGCTAATATTTACATTTTGATGTTGCAGTATCTAAGGGATATACAAATAGTGCTTTGGCCCTTCACAGGCTTGATAAACTCTAAAAAACTGCTTGCTTGATCTTTGTTATGAAATATGGCGAAGCAGTCCTCAACAAAGCGGAGGTAAAAAAGTGAAGCAAACGTTTAGGGCAGCTATTAAAAATCAGTTCTTCCATGTTTTCTATGAAAATGTCGGCAGCGATGGGAGCAATGGGGGAACCCATACGTACACCATCAATTTGTTGGAAAACACTATTGTTGAAAAGGAAAGAGCTGTCTTTAAATACGAGTTGTAGTGACTGTTTAACGGGTAAAACCATTGAAAAGGTCCGAGTTAGCAAACGCTTCTCTAAGAATAATATCTATTACTTCATTGATGGGTATGTTGGTAAAAACCTAACTTCAATGGCCTAGGACTCAAATTTTTCAGTTTAGGCGATGCACTCTTCAAAATCAATTCTATATACACACTTTTTTACCGTGCTTATCACTTATACTCAACCTATTCTTCTCTCCATAGAGAATATGACTTTCTTTGTATTTTTTTCAAAAATAACTGTTATCCCAGTAATTTATACAATAAGATATTTAAGAAATTCTTATACCAGCAATATGAGCCAAGGTTACCTATTAGTACCGCCCCCAAACACTCTCTCTATGTATCTTTACCACACTTAGTTTCTCTTAACCGCTCTTTCCACAAATAACTATTAAGACTCCTCCAACAATATTTCATTAACATCCATTTTAAAATAATCTTCACCGTAATTTATCAATTGATTCAATATTCAATGTAAAGGACACACTCCCTCAGAACTTACGTAGCTGCCTAGTTTATCGGTTCATTTGTCCTCGCTGTGATCGAGGCTCATATATAAGCAGTACTGCTCGTTCTGTGAAGGCCAGGGTGTGTTCTCACATGTGTATTAGCAATATTACTGGCAAACCTTTGAACCATAAAGCAATATTAGCCATAAGATCTCATCACATTATACAATGTAAAACTGATGTCACTCATGAAAATTTTAAAATCCTTGAACATTGCAAAAATGAAATCTCCCTTCGTATCTTAGTGTCTATGTGTATTAAAATTTTAAAACTTCACCTTGATAACGACACAAGTGTGGTTTCCCTCCTCCTAGTTTAACCACTCCCCCATCCACCACGCTTACTTCCTGTCCCCCCTTCCTTAACTTATTCAGTTGAGTTTTCCTCACGGCTCAACCGTGTAAATTACATGCTCCGTCCCCTTTCTCTCCCTAGTCTTCCCCATTTAAATGATATTTTGTCTATCTGATTTGAATTTTCACTTTATACCAATAATTAATATGTTAGAATTTAAATATTTCTTCTTTTCTCTTTGTCAGAACTGATGATAAGCTTAGAGCCTGAAAGGTTGTCATTAAAGAATAAGTTTAATGGAAACTACCTTCTTTTTGGTTGTTGGATTCACTCCTAATATATATATATATATATATATATATATATATATATATATATATATATATATATATATATATATATATATGCAAAAAAATCCCCCAGGGAAAATGAAAGGCAAATTCCAAGTACTTTCGAATTTGTTCATTTCGAAAGTACTTGGAATCCGCCTTTAATTTTCTTGTGGGATTTTTTGCATTTATTGCTCTACTCACGTGCTACTTTGTGAGTTTCTCATATCCATCCATATATATATATATATATATATATATATATATATACATATTATTAAAATATTTTCAAAATTATGATGAGTATATAAATAAAACTACCATGGTAAATAAAGGTATGCATTTAATATATTTTATGAAGATTTCATGTGATACAATTGCATATTCAAGAAATTATACTTAATAAATTAACAAAATAAAATATTGATAAGTGCAAAATAAAAGAACAATCATTCACAGAATTGCTTAGTAAGTAAAAAGACTAGAAACAAAGCAAGATTTGACAACAATGAAACTTAAATTAATATGAGGTGCTAAAGCCTTTGTTTTCTATTATGTACTTTGGGGCTACGACCTCCACAGAATCTCACCACTTTCTTGCAAATGTCTGGTGTTATTTTGTTCCATTCTAACTCAATTTTCATACATAAATCCGTCACACTTGAAGGCTGCTGGTCTCAATTGGGCTCAGATCCGGGCTCTGAGCAGGCCACTTCATTACTTTGATATCTTCTTGTTTGAAATAGTATTTTAGTCGCTGTGCAGTATTTTAGTCACTTTGCAGCATGGCACGTTACCCTCCATAAATATTTCTGGCTGGTTCAGAGATGCTTGACGGTAAGGTTTAACATAACATGTGTTGTACGAGGTTTTATGACAGATTCCCATTTACCGTTTAATTTATTCGCACTGGCAGACCAACTCTTTTAGAGGAAATTATCCCTCATACCGTGACACTGCCTTCTCCATGGTTGGTAGACTTTTTATTATTTAGGTTTACGTCCTTCAGCTTCATCTAACAAAGCTTCTGTCATCAAATCCAACTAAATTCAATTTTCTTTCATCTTTGAAATGAATTCACTCCCAATCTTCATCCCTCCAAACAATATGAGGTATATATTCGAGTCTTGCCTTCTAGTTCTTCTTACTGATGATTTGGTTTGGTTGCTTGAGAGGGAGCTTTTAAACCAGATGCATTGAGGCGACAGGACACTTCGAAATGGCTCACTTTTTTGCCACTATTGATTTTAATTTTTCAAGAAATTCTTGCTGCATTCTCTAATGGATCCTTCATAAAGGAGCGCTTAATAGCTCTGTCATCTCGGACGGTAGTTATGCGGGGTCGACTGACTCTTGCGGGAGATTTCTAGGTATTGCTTTCTTTTTATAACTTCTGAACGCGCGAAATCACACTCTTTGACCTCCATACCTCTCTTGAAATCACAGAAAGAGTCCTTCCCGAAGTCTCCTGGAGAACAATTCTCTGACGAAGCTCCGGAGTCACTTTAACGTGTGGTAGCATCTCTGCAAAGTGGATACGACAACAATAGCGGTTTTAAGGTTCTTATCTTTTGAGCAAAATGTTGCTAGATGATTTCAAGAAACTTCTAGAATGTTTATGAAAAAAGCGTTCTCTTATTTTTCATCCTATATACTCGTATATGTAACAAAATATGGCTCTTATGTTTTTGCACTTCAAGAATGTGTTGAGTTTTTATTCCATCACTTGTCTTAGATCCCTCAAAATGGATTTGTTTAGTCTGAAAAATGAAAAGTCAGTGTTTGAAGGCTATTTATACGTTAGCTATTGGGGTTTTGCGAGTTGTCTAGTATAGGCAAAAAGCAGCATGTAATAATAAATTTCAAGTTAGCGAGAATGCCATTACTTATAAGTCGGCTCAAGGACCCATGGCACTGCAATTAATGAAGCTATCAATAGTGTTCATTAAATTAAATTTCACACAGTGAGTTTTCTTGAAATAACTCAGAAAATTAATATCTAATAGGAGATGAAGTTTAATAAAGAACTAGCTAAAGATTACATCTCACTCAGCACCATGTAAGAAACGTATCGAACTATAGACACAAAGCAAACAATCCACTAACTTACTCTTAGCTTTTGAGTGTCAAAAATTTCTTTGTGTGACTGGCAGTGACGCTGGTAAAAGAATTACAACTTTAGGTTCTCACAACAATTTAATCATCATTTCCCTCTTGATGGAGCATTTAAGATTACTGATAAACTATTCAAGCTTTTCTAAATGGGTGGTCATTTTATTCTAGTATCATCTTCCTAACAAGAGACGTGAAGAACCCAACTGTAGCAATTATTTTACCCGTAGCATTTATTTTAGAAATCGTTCTCAAGATTTTCAGCTGCTTTATCAAAAACACTGAATTTTTTCTTTAAATGATGTTAATGCATATATAAGCACTCGAGTTTGTTTGAATGTTTATGTACATACAAGGTAGGTATTTCAAACGGATTTTGGCGGATTTCAAATTGGGTGGGATTGTGCCTAGTAATAGCTATTTAGATTTATAGGGAGATCTAGATTCAGAGGGTTTTTTATCTCATATTCACATTATGATTATATATGTACATATCAAAAGGATATCGATGTAATTTTGTGAAAATCTGGGCTTTTGCCTCAGAAAGAGGTAATTAGATTTGGGGGTGGATTGATATTATAATGGAGATCATAGATCATTTATTCCCCTGTTTTGATATTGCGAGGTAGAGCCTTTCCCGACATTTAGCGGATGGTATTTGCTCGCTAAGCGCTTTCGATTTCTACCATGTATCTTTTTATTTCCGCTGTCAGAATTTCTTCATTATCTAACAATTTCACCATTTTATTAAGCGCAAATATATAGTCAAGACTTGCTTACGTTGCCGACGCCAACATTTATGTTATTGAAATATAGTAATTTATAGAGTAGCATATGATGAATCCCTCAAAAACCAATATAAGGGCTGACATAAGAGGTTTTTCCACATTGAACTGACTGCAGTAACCATAATATTAGGACATTAAAAACCACCATTCAGGAAGAACGACAACCACTGGAAGAAATTTTGATTGCGCCGGGTAAATCAAGCATTAATAAGAGTTCAAGTCAAATTTTAAAGGCGTCACGAGGTATTATTTAGAACATGAGCATTTCCAAGTTTAAACGATTAAAATTAAATAAAGTTTTTTAAAGTTTTTTTTAAACATATGTAAAAAACTAGTTAAAACACTATCATTTAATAGAATTACACAATCTCTTGGTCTAAAAATAAGAATGATAACAAATACATTTTAACTTAATGACGAGGAATTGGATTTAATCTAAGTTTTTTTAAATATATTTCAACCGATTTGGACAGTTTTGTCTTGTTCTGAACATTTTAAACATTTCGTGTTTTTAGTAAATGTATTTCATTTAATTAATTCTCATGCAATTGTCCTTGGGGAGGAGAGTGATGGCTTTGATGAGGTTTCTTGTAAAAGTTTCAAAAAATTACATATTAAATGATTATTATTAAAAAAATAATCAGCTACTTATTTTCCAATTCTTATTTACTCTTTTTGGCTATTTCGGAGTTCATCAAGCTCTGGTAACCTAACCCCATATTTCAGGGGTAGCAAACCTACGGCACGAGTGGACAAAGTAAATTGCCTGTGTTTTTTTTTCGTCAGACGAAGCTCAAGAAAGCCTAAAAGAGTTGGAAATTTAAAATTCACCATAAGTCTTTAGATTTCGCCCAAATGATAGACATTCAATGAAATGTGATAAAAACAAAGTATCATAATAGTTAATCAGAACTACTTACGTAAATAACCAATACTTTCTTTAATTTTATTATTTCTATGCTGCTATTGGCAACTGAAACTTAAACAATAAATAATAATATTTCTCTTCAACATCCCGAAAGGCGCGTAAGGGTTGTTTCAAAAATTATTTGCCAAGGTTCTACTAGCCCTAGTACTAATAACGGTTGCCATTTTAAACTATAATCTCTAATATCTAAAATGATGTAAACATTTTTCTATAAAACACTCTGACTCTACGTTTTGCTTCCTCTTTCAGTATGACACGTTTAGCTGAATATTTTTTCCTTCAATACCTACAACATGATACGCAACTACCATACATAAATTTGGTAATCATAGCTATCTTTTTTAATGTAAAATCGATGTTATGACCTGTTTATAATGTTTTGATAGCAGAGTTAAAAATTAAGGGTGGGGAGGGGGAAGAATCGATTGCTAAAAAATTTCTTCCATGTGTGTCAGGTCTTGCATAGGAATTGAACTTGATTTAAGGCAATATTTGTTAGTTAGTATCCTAGAACCATAAATTTGAAGGTCAAAATGAACAGCAGAACAGAAATAGTTTTAATATTTAAAAAACATCGATAGGACAAGATAGTGGTGCTTCGAGAATAATATAAAATAATGACAAGATTATGAGAAAACAAAGCATACCTCGTATCATTAATACCGTGAAATAAAAAGCTCATTTTGGATAATCCTATTGAAAAAGACCCGGCAAAATAGTTTTCTCCAATATTTCCGTATTTTCAACAGTGCGGCGCATTAATAAAACAGGTGGAAAAGGTCCGAGTTTTTCGTAGTGGTAATTTAATAAACAAAGTCTGCTGACCAAAACGTCGCGTGCTCTGACTTATTCTGATTTAGGACCTTACGAGATACAAAACGTTCAATAATTCCCGTACTAACTTTGCGAGGACCTTGGCAATTCCATCATTCTAAATAGAATGTAAAACAACATAAGGGTTTGAAATTTCGTTAAAATCGGCTGAATAGTTATTATGTTATTGCCAAAACAAAATAATTAACGGGCTAACCTTAGGAGGACTTCAGCAATCATATCATTCGAAAGACAATGTAAAACATAATAAGTGTTTCAAATTTCGTTAGAATCGGCGGAATAGTTATAATGTTATTACCAAAAGAAAATAATTCCCGGGCTAAACTTGGGAGGACTTTGGCAATTAGATCATTCGAAAGAGAATATAAAACAACATAAAGGTTTTAAATTTTGTTTGAATCGGCCAAATAGTTACAATTTTATTACAAAATCAATAAAAAGCGAAACGGGGACCGACCAACCAATCTACCAACATAGTGAGATGTAGAGTCGCCCGCGACTAGACTCGCACGCGACTAAAAATTTGGCTGAGTCATATTTGTAGCTGAGAGTGAATTTTCTTTTCCTTTATCATCCTGAGAAGCGGAGGCCAATTTAAAATCGATGACCGTTTCTTCTCTTAAGCAATTCGAATGTGGCAATTGTTTTCTTATAGAGTAGAGCTTGAAATTGATGAACAATTTGCATAGTAAAGAAAAATTGATATGCCCAAAGTTGAATGATAAATACTGTCACTTCAGATCAAGAAAGAATTTTGTGAGAAGTAAGTTATATTTAAATCTCTATTGAGCCAATTTGTACAAAATTGGACAGTAAATTGAGAATAAACCCATGAATGCCATTGCTATGATACTTTTAAGGAATACAAATAGGTCATGAAACCATAAACAATAAGAAAATGCGTGACCACTAGAGTGTTTGTGTGAGCAGAGGCATACAATAATTAAGAGATATAAAATCCGAGATATTGGGTGTTTATTGCCTAAGATGAGAGTAATGTCTTTGTTGCTCATAAAAATAAGTAATATTGTCCCTTTGAGCAGTTTTCTTTCTGTGTTTTACGTGATGGGAATAGTTTGTCTCTGAAATGAGTTGGAGGTTGGTTTTTGAAAATATTTGATGAGGGACGCATCACATACGATGACTAATCAAGTTTTGTAAAGAGATGCGAACAGTTATCTTTACGGCAGACTTCTCGTTTCAACATTTTGTTGTCATTACTAATAACAAATGATTCTCTTTCTTATTTATTTATTTAAATATCCAGAAATTGATGGTTAATAGATTTATTTGAAATGGGATTGAATTTCAAACTGAAAATAGGCTATTTGCCATAATATCGCGTAAATTTTTGATATAAAATGTAGTAAAAATCAAAGGTGGTCGCTATGTAGTCGGAATAGTCGAATAGCTCCTATAAATATCTACCATCATTTGAACGTGCGGGACGAAAAGAAATTTCAGGAATGTATGATTAAATTTCGTTAATCGGGAATTAATAAGAAACTTACGAGTTGACTCTAAGGAGAGAATGATCCATAAGATCGTTTCTAGGCGGGAAAGAAACGCAGACAACAAAATAACGCCTCACTCGTGGAGGAAAGGTGTAATTTGAAGACGGAGTTGCAAAGGTTATGAGAGGGTGAACTACGATTTCAGAGTGAAGAAACCAATAGATGTGTTTAAACTTTTATTGTAGAGGAGGTTCTTCTAGATACGCGGGGAAGAAGCAGATAATAAAGGTCGTTCGAAGCGAAAATAGATCTAAAACTTAATTTTAGCGTATCAATTTGGCGTCGTAAGTTCAGCTTCCTCGGATTCTTCACCTGTGTTTTCGCTTCGTGTTTCTCATATTGAAAGAAAATAAAAATGATCTCAATTTAAGCTCTAATGTGATAAAGAATTGATGATGATATTTAAACCCGATCCATGCCATAGATTGGAAGGTAGGAAAATTTATTTTCAACATTTCAAAGAACGCTGTATGGGCTTTTATTAGAAGATCCGGGCGGAAATACTTGTGAGAGCAAGCTATCTATCTCTATAGTGCTACTGGAATGGAATAGCGTAATGGGGAATTTTCCTATGAGGCGACTTGTTGATCGTAAAAGCGCTCAATTGGTTTGTTTATTTTAAGAGTAGAACGGCCATGAAAAAACATTGTAATGTGTCTGTTATTTTGATTGCTGTGAAATTTTGAGGTACTCGTATATGGTAGGAAATATATTTATAGATGGTTTATTTGCTTTTTTATATTAATTTATCATTACACATTCATATTATTTTTGGTAAAAAGTTTGCTTGAAGATTACATTAAGAAGCGAAAAGTGTAGGAATATTATAGAAATATAAGTATAAATGTCTGGGCGTATACATGTAAGGGATTCCTGGAGAACTTTGTCTAAATATTTTAACAAACCATAATTATCATATCTTAGAAATTTCATATTTGAGAGTTTTCTCCATTTTGTTTTTTATAATATCTAACCGTATGGTACATTTCATAGTTTCCACAGTAATTCATACACATTTAAGTTTTTTGCATCTACGAGTGTTACACGTTTTATTATTGTTACACTTACCATCCGAGCATTGTTTTCTTTTATTCGCCTCCACTTATCCAGTATAAAGTCTCTTATTTGATCTAGAATTTGGCTGACTTCCAATGACTATTGTTTTGAGTTCTTTTCTTTGAGATCAAGCACGACAAAATGGGTTCATCTGATACATCATGTGGAAGAGAGGAACCTGAATCTAGACAGAGAGAATGGGGAAGAATGGTAGCTGGGTGGGAAAATATGGAGTAGTTGGATGGCTGGATTAATTAATAGTGTTAAGTAATGGGAAAGACCACAAATCGCGATTGAGAAAAAAGATTATGTAGCTTAATATAGAGTGATATTAGGATACAGAGTGAAGTATGGTTTTGGCTTGACCCAAAGTTTTTAAAATTCAAAATTGAAATATCCATTTTACATTAATAGAGTACTCGCGGATTAGAGATGTTTCCTTAAGGACATTTCCTGTTTGTACATTATTAACAAGATGGGAGCAAGCTCTATCTAGCCTTCAAAGAACTCACGAGATACTCTGTACGCAGGTCTCTTGCTTAGACCCATGTGAAATCAAATTAGTAAAAAAACATTCTATTTATTTCAGGCGGAAGCATATCTCACAGTTGGAGGACATGCACAATTTTAAGTTATTGACAAATACAAATCTAAAATTTGTGATCAAATAAAATTTCCTTATTAGTTTTTTTTTAAAACTAGAGCAAGAATCTTAACAAGAGGACTAATTTCAGGCAATCTTTCATCCGATTAAGGTCCAAGAGCTTTTAACAAGCTGTTTTGCTCCCAAAATGCTTACATACTTCCTTAAGTTAATGAATATTTATCTGTAGATGTGGGTGAACATGTTAAAGTAGGTAATGTAAGCTTAAATAGATATTTTGAAAAAGAGAAGCCAAGAGAAGCGAAAGACGGAGTCAGTCAGTTTGCGCGTAGCGTACGTACTTCGTGCGAAGAGCTTCGAAGCTCGTATTTTTGTTAACAATGGAACTTTGGTAGATAGGATGGATAGGTTTTGTAATGTGATAAAAGGGTAAAAGTTTCAATCATCATGGTAACTTAGGCTATAACTTTCTGGTAAGAAATCAACCAATGATGCGTCAATATGGAAACCCTGAATGCGTTAAATACAGCCATTATAACATAAATCATAGGGATGTAAACAAACATGTCAAACGTATCAGAGCCACTAGATTTGGTCCTAATAATTTCATTTATAAATATAAAACTTGCAGTTGACTAATTTGGAGAATATTGCTTAAGATCATTTTTTTTTATTACTTTGGGCATAAATGGTTAAATAATCCAAATTGGTAGTTGACTTTTTTTTGAGTTTTGGTGCATAATATGTTTTCTTCTGGTCGGGTGTTTTATGGGGCTCAACTAAGTCGACAGGCTACTACTCTATTACCATTCTAATTCTTTTTTTCTGGAGACTATTTTAGAGGGAGACACAAAGCTCCATCTTACATGCCTTACACAATATTTTGATATTTCTATTTGATTAAATGAAAATATTTGAATGTGTTTTTGTAAGGAGGTCTAATTTCTCTAATGTTCAAATCGGTCTTAATCATAACAGATACACGATCATTGTTTGACTCTTAATCGCACTATATTTATACCATAAGTTTGCTTAAATAACATTCATACCCACACCCAGTAGAATATTTGTAAACTTACATCTTCACCAATTTGAAAGAAAAATAATGTGTTTGGTCCGCATGCTAAAGAATTGTAGCTCAGCTCGTTTGCAACGTATCGCATTCCTCTTCTTAATGAGGAGTAGTCAAAGGAGCTTTTTCGCGTCTCTAACCCCATGATAACTGAGTAGGTAAATTGAATGTACGGTTGTGGTTAATCTTTTTGTTTTATATTATTTGTAAAGCACCCTTTTTTTAAAGAAAAATTGGGGGATAATAGGTCTGAAAATACTTGTCTCAGCTCTTTCCTAGTAATGATTTTGGGCTAAACGTGCTCAATTAATTAGTCATTGGTGTCTAAGTTCGGATATAAAGGTTATGTTTATTATTAGCATCGAATTAAGAAAAACAAACATTCAATCTTGAGAGATAGAAAGTAAATCAAAGCCATGCATAGCTCCCTATATTAATTAATGAACCGAATTACTGTAGTAATAGACACTTTAGATTTAACGTTACCTATTTTGTTCACTGTTGAACAGAAATAACCGTTAACATAAGAGAATCTCCTTCAATGAAATGTCCATTAATTCCAAGAACCGATCTATCTAGACGTAAAGCAATGTCATTTTTTAATGACAAATGTCTGTTTGAAGCTCTTTACTAATACGATTTACAATTTCGTGAGCTTTTTTATCAACTAAGTTTGCAATCTTTTTCCTGTTCATTGTAATATTAAGTAACTTTTTAATCGGATCGAGTACTTTTGCAAGTCCACTGTCTTCAACACTAGTGTATGGCCTACCATTTATGATAAGTTCTACTATCACGTCTTATGCTTATTGTAAGACAAAGTTTTCCTTGGTTTTCCTGGAGGAACGCCCTCTTCTTTGAACATTTCTTTATTGAAATCATTTCTAACAGTGTTTTCAGATTGTGATCTGTCTTTTTTCTTTAATGAAATAAATTCATCTAGATGATGCATCTCAATGTGTCTTTATAAGTTTGTTGCTCATGAATGTTTGACAACTGCATTTGAGCAACCATGAATTTTGTATGTTTCTATAGCGTTTTTAGAAAAGCCCGTAATTGTAAAAAAAGGAATACACTGGGTTATAGTTTTGACGACCCATTTTGAAGTGCTTAAAAAATAGGTGATAAAAAACTTTCGAATAGTAAAGACACAACTTGACTACTTGTAAATATTGAAAAGCTCACTTGTTACACTCACGATTGTACAGTAAATGTGGGAAAATTCTTTCGAAACTAGATTTCATCGGTTTATAAATGGTTTCTTGAAAGTTCCGATAAAATATAAGATATCCTCGAAACCAAAGCACTAAACTCTTAACATAACATAATTTCACGGTCATCCGCATCCGCTCCACCCCTCCCTCACACACAAGCAAACTGAATCCATAGGATTGTGTCAGATCATGCATCTACAATATACAATCTAAACCATACACAGGAATGCGTCGAAAACAAAAAAAACGGCACCATCAAGGCTCGTCAAAATCTAAATCACCCATAATGAGGCTTCATCCCGTTTCTAAATCCGCAATGAATAATATATCTCTCCTTCTCTGAATCCAGCTGTTTTGAGCCCCTAATGTATATTTAATAGGAAAAAGTGAAAAAAGATAAGATATCCTCGAACAAAAGCAATAAACGCCCAATGATCCTTTAGCTTCCAATATTTTCTGTCTCCGTTTCTAAAGCCACCCTGTCCATTTCTAAATCTAAATCTTTTAAGCCCCTAATATATATTTAATACGTGCCAAAGTGGCGAGGGAGAAATATTAGCTAGGTGTAAAGATCTTTGTTCATGTTTATCTTCTAGTTTCATTTTTTCTATTCTTCTTACAGTCATTTCCTTCAAATTTGTCAACAAATATCCTAATTTAAACTGGACTATTTTATCGGTTTCAATTTCGATTTCACTCTTAACTTTTTTAGCGATTTCAGTTTTGTTAATATTTTTGATTTAGATTTCTAAAAGGATAGGGCCCCTCTTATTCACATAACCCCAGTGCGGATTGAGTGCCACCCCCTTGGATTCAGGAAGGGTTATAACATCTTTGGATAGTGGCAAAACACACACTCAAAACCGGATAAATCTCCCTTAAAACAAGCATTTGCAACTGAGGTTTTCTTGCACACCAGTGCTATATGCATTTTGATTATTATGCGCATTTCATCATCCGGTCGAGGGATTAGGGTCATCCTGCGAGGGACGAATGGCGCTGCACATTTCAGAAAACAATATATTGGCATCCAAAGTATTAAAGGAAGTATTAATGTAATAAAAACAAAGACCCTCAGAAGTGGAATTAAAGAAACTCCCTCTTGACTCTTGGGTAAGGGCTGTATTTTTTCTGACTTCTTTTATGGTCGGGAAACTGATGGCAGGAAACTTTCAAGGAAAAGTCTTTTTAACGATTAAAAAACCGATTCGAAGAAACTTATTTTTTCTTTTAGAAATCAAAAAATCCTCGGGTAATTTGTGTTCCAGTTTTATGTGTATTTAGCCAAGGTGGGCCTATTTAAATATTGTTCTCGCGCAAAAAGGGAGCAAGGATAGGAGATTATAGCAAGAATTATTTGGTTCTCATTTAGTTGATAGTGTTATATTTACCTCCAAGTTCCCGGTTCTAAACG
Organism: Ceratothoa steindachneri; assembly: GCA_963969495.1. Lineage (NCBI taxonomy): Eukaryota > Metazoa > Arthropoda > Malacostraca > Isopoda > Cymothoidae > Ceratothoa > Ceratothoa steindachneri. Next base: position 69,351,608 of record OZ018329.1, on the reverse strand, counting down.
ACCCGTTTGGTCAATTCTCTTCATGTTCCCTCTCTGATGGTAGCTCGAATCTGCTTAAATTGGGTTTGTTTAGGAGCGTTTGCTTAGGATTTCTTATTTTATCTCCCTTATGCTCTTCATTCCAGGCGGAAATAGAGCGCTTTATGTTGACGTGACTGTCAATAGTGCTATAAAAATCGGTTCAAATCTATTTGCTATGCGCTATACCATATCTCTACTTCTCTCTATACCGAAACCTTTTTCAGAACATTTTAGCGAAATTTTCCTAGTTTTCGAATTTGTTTTTCAATAGAAAATCAAGAAGGAATAAAGAGGAAAGGGGAAAAAGTAAATGATGGTGGTGATTAAGTGACAAAAAGTAGAAGACGACAAAGTAGATAGGCAAAATTGAGTTAAAGGAAATACAAAACTGTTAAAGGAATACGCTATGCGACGTTTGATTGAACGAGTGAGGTAATAAAATCTTTAAAACATACAGGGGTAAGACAAAATGCATGAAACAACATTCTTCTCTAATGTCATGGCTCTACCAGCGATTAAACATAAGTAAGATCTTAATACTTGATGTTATGGAACTCAATTTTCACCCCATTTCAGATGTATATACATACTCGTATTATATACGGCAAAATGTGTACATTTCAGATTTGCAAACAGGACAAATTGGTGGAGCATTGATGGGATGATCTTCGGTTACGAAAATATCTGCACTGTATCATGTTTCCTGAGGAACTGTGCTTAAATTTATGTTAACATTTAAACTTAAGGAAATCTCAACTCTGGGGAGAGTAACTCAGGACGGAAAGAGAGTCTAAGTTATTGGAGCGACGCATTGTCTCGGCAAAATATAAAACCACAACTTCATGAGCGACTGCAGAGATAAACCAATACGTTGTTCTCTCACTACCAACCAAAACAGCTCGTCGAGAGCTTCATGCAGGAAAACACTATGAAAAGACTGATATTGCCCAAACTCTAATTTTTTATATCAATATTGACAAGATAACACATTGAGAAGGTAACACATAAGAGCATTTTAATCCTACTCTTTGATCCTGACCGTTTTGATTTTGATCGTCATAGCGTAATTCTCTTGGCCCCGAAGTAGCGCTACCAGTGGGGCTAAGCCTCCGAAGCTGCTGTCAACTTTGAAAGACCAGATCCATTCTATGGCTAAACATTGTTTTCCAACGGAGATGCCAAGTTTCAAGATGGTATTGTACTAAGCCACGCCGCTAGATATGCTAGAAAACTGGTACAGAAAGCAGAATAGTGAAATGAAACATCCATTGACCTCCTCAGTCATCGAATCTTAACTTAGCCAAACATGTATGCCTACATTGGAGTAACACATAAAAGACTACTTCCACCTTTCACTGTCACTGAATCAAATGAAACTAGTCTTTGCTTCAAAAATGGCTTCAGATTCCTCTGTATCTTTTCTTATATCTTGGACACATTGAAGCAATTATTTTTCCCCAAAAGTTCAAATTATTATTAAATAAAAACGTATTTAACAATATTTTTATATTATTTTGTCCAACCGCTATAGATATTGTTCGTCTATTCTCAATTAACTATTTATTTTTCATTTCGTTTGATTATTACATTCAAACCTTGCCCATAGTAATCACTATAGACATTTGTTCAATAAAAGATAGGTCTCCAATTCCTATTCAACTTGTACACTAACACTGATGGAAGAACTGTGCCTGTAATGGACATAATAAATTATATGCCAATGGATTTTCCTAATCAATCGATATCAGGATTAGTGTCAAGCTTGTCAGCTAACTTGGTTAAAATATAGAGTTTCTCCTAGAAGTAGATTGCCTATCAGAAAAAGGAAAACTAACTGAAACACCTTCACTTTTATTTACACAGGCTTCATCAGGTAATCAACAAGAAGTCGGCAGAAATATCCAACACAATTTTTAAAAAATGTGGAAAGAAGAGAATCTGGACTTCATTTTGAAACATTTCATTAATGAAATCCTTTTGTAATGAATTCTGGATCCTCTTTTTTCTCCAATTTACAAAATATGTTTTTTTCCAACTTCCTGTTTATTTCACGAGGAAGGTTTTTGTATATAAAGAAAAAATCACATGTAATTTTCTCTTATTTTTTTTATACGATAATCTAGGTCCTTTCTTTGAGTTCATTCTCTCTATCTATCTGTACACAGAAGAGTTCCAGCATTCATAAAAACTAAAGTTTTTACCCATTTTACGCATGAACTCATTCTCCGTTCATGGAGATGTCTTATTCTCGTAGCCGTGTGAAAACTATTTTCCCATTGTGTATTGGCCTTTTGACCTCCCGTTTCATTACTTTTCTTGAGTTTATAAATGCACTCATATATCATTCACTGTTAAAAATAAATGAACTTATGTGTTATTTATTATTTATTAACATTCGATTCCCATTGAAGCGCTGCCTTGCAAGAAAACTATTTCTTGTTTGTGTTATATAGTCAATGTTAATTGTATGGCAGCATTTTGTTTATTGATTTGATTTGGCAAAATACCCGAGGAGTGAACTTTTAAGGCTCTGTGTTCTTTTGTACATTGGGAGACTTAGTTGTTTGGGGGCAAAGCATTTTGTTTTAATTTGAAATTTGATTTGATTGTGCCTTTCCCCTGCGATAATTTATAGCGGATGCGTTTTTTTATCATAATCCATAAATCTTTTTTTATCTTTTTCCCTAATTGTTGTTTTTTATCCTTTTTCTATCTTCCCTAACCCTTTTTTCTACTCTTTTTGCATCTCGCCACTCTCTTTATTTAATAATGAAAAAGATAAATCTGTTTTATCTCATTTTTCCCCCTACCGTTGTCGCTTTGACCTAATGCGCTTGTGCCCATCTCGAATGTTGCCGGCCATCTTCTCATTCTACCGATTTAAATCCAAATCTCAGATTGATTCCATTGACGACAGCGATGAATGACCCTCAAACTTCGGATCAGAGCGAAATTTGTTATCATTTAAATGCTCAGTTAACCCTTGGTTCTAGTTCTGTAATCCTTGCTCAAGCTGGTTCTAGTTCTGTGATCCATGCATAAGCTGGTTCTAGTTCAGCAAGTCATGCACAAGTTGGTTCTAGTTCTGTAATCCACGCACAAGCTGGTTTATTTCTCTAATTTTATTACAAAAAATCCATAGTTGCATTAGGCGACAGAGTACACAAAATGAATCTAAAATCAACGCATTCTAAGGTTTAGGTCTGAAGAGGATTACTTAGCTAATTAGTTTTGAAGTGCTGTGTTAGTAATCAGCCGTAAGAGATAACATCCATCTATCCGCTGATTATAGCTCGAAGCGAAAATAAATTTTCTTCCCCACTAAATTTAAACTTTGTATTTTAAGGTTTAATATACTTTAAGGTAATTTGAATTTCGCTTGCAATCTGAAATCAAATAATAGAAGACACCAGGCAATGGCTTTGCTACTAAGATTAAAATTTAAAATCTAAAAAAAAGCAGCTATGGTTAAATTTTTATAAATTTTCTGAACTTGGCCAATTATAATAATTTTAAAAAGGAACTCTAAACTAAATTCCCTCCCTGTCAAAATATCACGTTGCTGAAATATAGAGTTAGAGAAGATATATAAAAATAAATTTTAGGAACTTCACCATTTGTAATTCTTTGGGTTTTAAAAACAAGTCATAACCAAACTAAGATGAAATTATTATTCAAATACTCAAAAAAATCCCCTTCTTAAATTATAGAGTTAGTGATTACGATAGAGATGATGATGATTAGTTAATTACTAACCACATCCATCCCTTTTCAAACGGGGACAAGTTATTTCGACAGGATAGTGAAATTAGCATAAAAGTCAGAATGACAATCGCGGGCAAAACTGTTGGTACCAGTGGCCTGTCGTCGTGTGGTGGGAAGGTGCTGACAAAGCGGTACTAGTCTTTTTTACCCCTCCAGCAAGCAGGGAATCATTCGTGGCTAAAGGAAGGATGCCCATTCCACATCCATGGAGAGTGTGGATTTTTAAACCTCTTCAGCAGGTTTCGGGAAGGAATAGTGGTGTGTTGTGTTTGTGTGTATGTAGAGACGATGGAGAAAGATACAGCTGTGATATGATTGGTTGTGTGTTTGATGACTTACGTGATAGGAAGTGTCTGCCGGTCGGCCTCAGACTCAAAGACCGCCGAATCATTGATGGCTGTCCACTGCGAGCGAGGAAAGATTTCGCATCGGCCCACGCCAAGAGTCGAACCAGCCACCCAAGGAGTGGAAATCCAACGGTTTATTCCCCTAGCATAGCAAAAGCTCCGCCATGATTCACCTTTAAGGCTGATATTTATTAGTTATACATTTAAGTGAGAAGTATTATAAAAAATCATTGATTCCAAAATATTAAGGTCTTTTTATTTACTTAACCCAAATAGTTTCCATCAGGCGACTTTTATTGGGTAATTGGCTCCCATAATATCAATGTATTTTGTATTTAATTAATTAAATTAGTTTCCCTTAGACGATTTTTACCTAGTTCTATTTTTTCCGTCCTTTTTTTCTTCCTCCGATATTCAAGATCCTCAGCAAATTAGGGGTCCGAAGAGGGTTTTGCGGTGGCCTTGGTTTAATCATTCATTGAATCATCTGACACTTATGGATGGATTTAATTCAGTACAAAACTTCAATTAATTTTGAGTAATACTTTTTCGTCTTCTTCTATGATGTGTATCTTTAAATAACTCATTTGGAGTTTAAAACATTTTACCCTACTTTTGATTATTTCGATTACTATCTTCATCTTTTGTGAATCTTATCTGCTAAAGAATGATTAGCACTGAAAATGATTATCATATCCTGCAATTCAAACTGTTTTTCTTCATTACGAATACAAATTAAATGCACATAAGGAAGGGAATTGTTTTTCTTGTAACTGATAGAAAATGATTCTAAATCAATTCTTGAGCGCCAGAATCTACCGTTACGATGCATTTTTTGATGCAGCCCAAGCTCTTTATTATACAGTTTTGTTCTTTACTGATGAAGGGTCTTTGACAACAAATAGAAAGAGAGAGAATAATAGAAATCACAAGTGGTACAAGATTCTTTATTACTGATGTTTCGCTCCTCTGGAACTTCCTCAGAGTAACTTTGATTTTGTTACTCTAAGGAAGTTCCAGTTTTGCGAAATGTCAGTACAACAGAACTTTGTACCTCTCGTGATTTTTATTATTCTTCCTTTCCGATTTTTTCTTATTTGTCTCTTCTTTCTATCATATCGTTTTAGAAATTTTCGCAACTTTTAGGTTTCCTTTTGGAGTCAATTTATACCACTTAATATTTCTATTCCTCAGTTCACAGCGACGGATGAAGATGGTTTGGGTTACCAAAACCTTCTTTACACTATTGAGGGTGATGGCGTGAAAGAGAAAGAACTTTCTGAAGGCACTTTTCTTATTCATCCATCTTCAGGAGAACTCTTGCAAATCCGGGTGAGTGGCAAAATATCGTAACTAAAAAGTATCAGTGATACCTGGATTTTATTTGTATTCTGGATGGCAACAATTCAATAGACAAATAACTTTCCACTACACTTTGCAACAATAAGGCGCGAAATTTCAATATATTTCCATGCTATTCTTGTGAACTAACATGACTAAGAGCTGAATGGAACTATCAGAGTATGATATGTAAATTGCATGATGTTTAGTACAGAGGAATAAAGGAGAAGCTGTGGGAAAAAAGGGTCTGTACAAAAGAAACTAAGAATTTTAGATAAAATAGGAGTAATGATTGGTCTAAATTGTTATTAACCATTTTCTGTTTCAATTATTTGTCATTTTTTCAAACGCAACATAAAAATAATTTTCCCTTACATCTATCCACATTGTATTTGTTGTTCATTTGTTAATCTCCCCTTAGTTTCTTTTAAATAATTACTTTTGTATCTTTTTTTCTCAGATTTTCCTCTGTCCGATAAATTGATCCATTGATTCTTTTCATTTGTAGCTCTGGTTTGGGTGGTTAGCTACAGGTTGGATGAATGGCTGGTAGCCAAAATCCAGCTGTAAATTTTGATGCAAAAATAAAAGGAAGCTTGTCTATATTTGTACATATAAAACGGTTTTACTAGAAATTATGGCTATATGTCTTGGTGTATTGCATAAAGTTGAGTCCTAATTTGTATTTTCTATCCCTACAGTCCTTAGATAGAGACCCGCCAAACGGTAAGCCAGTGTGGAAACTGAAGATTAGAGTCTTCGATGAGCAAACAACGGCAACGAATCAAGTGATTGACCTCGCCACATATCTGAACATAACCCAGAATGAGAATCGAAATCCCGCGTTCGGTTCCACGGCTAAAGTTCGAAAGCAACGGTGGGACAATTACCATCAAACTATATTAGAGAAGAATCAGTTTGAGGGCACTGGTAGAAACTCATTTCTCAATGTGACCAAAACTAGTTTATTTCGGCTATGGGAGAATTCTTCCATACCCGATATAAACAATCACTCTACACTCACCCCCAGCCCAATAAATAGAATTAGACCGTTTATTGCGAGAAATAAAAGAGATTTATACTCAAAATATTTTAGTATTTTCAACATTTTTGATAAAAAGAAAGCTATGATCATTTTGAACCCTCGTAAGGAAAGGGTTAAAGAGTTTTCCCAAAAGTTTTCGAAAATATTTAAAAAATGTGGATACCTGTGTGTTTTCAAAAATTCAAACGTTTTGGATAGGTTAAACCAAAAGTCTTACTCCAACTCCCAACTTTTGTCTACGCCCAATCATTTCTACCATAACTCCCACGAGATGAAAAGGAAATTGACAAGAAATTATGAGAAAAACTTCATTCCCGACCACTTTCCATCTAACGCACAAAATAAAGATCCATACATGGACGAAGTCAGGAAACAAATTCTTCTCCATCTGGCAAAGACCTTTGCACCCCGACCTTACACCGATGGAGGATTATTTCCCATAAAGAACATTTCTCGCAGTCGCCCAAATGAAATGAGAGCTGTCACGAGAAAGAGTGGCTGCGAGTACAAGATGAAAGAAGGTGAGAAACCAGCGGCTCGAATTGTCTCCAAATGGGGTGGTTTTCGTGGAAGAGTGAGAAGAAGCGCAATTACAAATAACGATCTCACTTGTCCATCGATCCATACACCGGTTCGACCCCAGAACCCAAACAAAATCCACGTAATCGAAAGACATTTCACTGTCTTCGTCAGGGATATAAATGACAACACGCCCAAATTCCTACGAACTACATACCTCATGAGCGTCGAGGAGAATGGACAGGCTGGTAAGTATCCATTTAGGTCGTCGCGCGACAGGGCGAAACAGCAAGGACTTTGGTTGGAATGGGTGATAGAGGCAGAAACCTAGATGAACGGGAGGGAAGGTTATGGAGTTAGGTAGCTCAAATTGCTAAGAGAAGAATTTTCGTGTCTATTTCATGAAGGAAACAAATCAGAATCGATATAATTAGCCGAAATAAGGGTGAGTAAAAAAAAAGGTAATTACCCAACGGATTGAGAAAGGGGAAGTTTCTTAAACAAATTATGTAGATACCTTCAAGGAAATAGGAAACTCCATAAAACCCCTAGAGGCAAACTTCATTAATTGATCTACCTCTATCTACTTAGGCAAGATACTAATGAATGATTTAATACACTTACTCCAATCTCCATCATGTCTCTTTCTTTTTTTTAATTCTACTTTCGAATCAATTCAACCTTTTTCATCAGCTGTTTTACACCTTCGTTCTTTTTACAAGGGGAAAATGACTACAATTCTCTTCTGTTTCAAATTTCAGTACAACAAAAGAAATATCTCCTTGAATCAAATTTAACTTTATTTATTTAAAAACTTCGACTTTAATAAAAAATATATTAAAATGAGATAGTCAAAAATTAAAATTTGACGTTCTTTTAATATTTTTTTTATACAAAATTTCGAAAAGCAGAAAAGAAATGCATTTGCAAGCAGACATAAGCAAAATCCAGTTTCAGCCTGTGATAGTGCAGTAGAAAATGGGTTCAGCAGTTGTATATACAATATAACAACGTATAGACAGATGTTAAAATGTCGAATGAAGCGCATCCTATTCGCTTCAAATGATAGCAAACACCAATGAACATTATGAAGCCGATCTGAAAAGAGGCATCAAGGAAAATCCTTCGAAGTAAACACTACAAATTGAACACAGTTTACAGTGGAATTTCTATTGGTCTAAGCTGGTATTTTTCGATTTCAACCGATATCTGTGGCAAACATCCTGAATTTTAATTTAAAGAAGGAGTATCGGTCCATTTGGTCAGATGTATCAGGTAAACTAGTCACATAAACGGAAAAACCTTGTTGAAATACAAATAGATTTCCCGGAAATGCGGTCGTCCACTAATATTATAGCCAATGTGATCCCTTTTATTAAGATCGGTGATCGATTATAATCAGGAATTATGGGTCGAACACACCGAAGTTCGTAAAAAGCATCACTTTAGACCCTAAAAATAAGGAAAACATTTCCGACCTTTTGAAACAATATAATCTGCTAATTGTTTTCTTTCGAATATTCAAAAGTTACGAGGATAAAAAAAGAAGCTGCAAACGTAATTTACCTTGATTTAAAAAAAATCACAAAACAAGAAAATATTTAAAAGCGATAGGCCGGGTCACCAGGCATTTAGCATCTCTTTGCATCCTACGACTCTTCTTTTTCTTTTCACTTCTTGTCTATTTTCAGCTATCTGTCTCCACACCCTTTCTTTATCCCCTACCCACGCCTACCCACTTACATCGTTCATAGTTCATAGATACAATACGGCATGAATAACTATAGTGCAGTTTAAACTTGAGCTAGGCGGGAGTTATGTCTGCGAGTGGCTTAAAATGATTTTGACAAGTCTATAAATTTAGTAAATGATATTGAGAAGTTTATTAGTTTAGTAAATGATATTGAGAAGTTTATTAAGTTTATTAATTTCCTAAATGATATTGAGAAGTTTATTAGTTTAGTAAATGATATTGAGAAGTTTATTAAGTTTATTAATTTCCTAAATGATATTGAGAAGTTTATTAAGTTTATTAATTTCCTAAATGATATTGATAAGTTTATTGTTTATTAATTTAGTAAATAATAATGATTTGTTATTAATTTAGTAAATGATATTGAGAAGTTTATTAGTTTTGTAAATGATATTGAGAAGATTATTTATTTTATTAATTTCCTAAATGATATTGATAAGTTTATTGTTTATTAATTCAGTAAATAATAATGATTTGTTATTAATTTAGTAAAGGATATTGAGAAGTTTATTAGTTTAGTAAATGATATTGAGAAGATTATTTATTTTATTAATTTCCTAAATGATATTGATAAGTTTATTGTTTATTAATTCAGTAAATAATAATGATTTGTTATTAATTTAGTAAAGGATATTGCGAGGTTTATCAAGTAAGAGATCGAGTAGCTTCGTGTGGTAGGAGAGAAAGTAGCAGATGACAACACCCAGGAATAGAGTTCAATTTTTATCGAGAGCAGACGAATGTTTTAGTGCTCGTAGGAAACTGTCCCCAATCACGTCCCGGGCACCGAGTCTAGCGTATGCGCTAAGGCAGTTACATCCACAACAATACTGTCACATTTAAACTTTTTCCATTTCCCTTACACATTCATCACTTCATTCTATGGAAGCCGCCAAAGTAATTTCAAATCTACTCTCTCCTGATGAGGTACGGAAGGCTACAAGCCGTGGGACTAAGAAGAAGAAGAAGTAGATATAGAAACTAATGATGAGACAGACCTGGATAGAAAAAGAATAGAGTAATAGCGAAAAATGTAAAATTGTCTGCATTGGATTCAGAAAACGAGACTTCAGTTATCTAAGGATTTTTTTTTAAATAACGAAAATATTTTCAAGATTAAAAAAAAACTAAACCGAAAAACAAGGAGAGTAATTTAAACTTTTTGTTGAGGGGAGGGATTTATGCATAAATAAAGTAATGAAGTTAAAGGAGAGTAATGAGGTTAAAGGAAAGTAGGCTACTTAGAATAATAGGAAACGGGAGTGTATGCAAAGACTTTCCACAACGAAGTCGGATCCTGCTACGAGGATCAAACGAAGTCGGATTCGACTAGGAGGTCAAACGTAGTCGGATACCACTACGAGGATCAAAAGAAATCGCATTCCACTACGCGGATCAAACAAAGTCGGATTCTACTACGATGTTCAAACGAATTCGGATACCACTACGAGGATCAAACGAAGTCGGGTCCAACTACGAGGTCAAACGCAGTTGGATACCACTACGATGATCAAACAAAGTCGGATCCCACTACAACGTTCAAACGAAATCGGACCCCTCTACGATCAGCAAAACGAAGTCGGATCCCACTACGAAGTTCAAACGAAGTCGGATCCCACTAAGACGATCAGACGAAGTCGGATCCCACTATGAGAATCAAACGAAGTCGGATTCAAATACAAGGATCAAACGAAGTCGTATCCTACTACGAAGATCAAACGAAGTCAAATCCCACTACGAGGATCAAATGAAGTGGAATCCCGCTACGAGGATCAAAGGAAGTGGGATCCTACTATGAATTTATTCTTGAAAATGCAATTCTATTCAAAAGAAAATCTTAATTCTGTATATATATATATATATATATATATATATATATATATATATATATATATATATATATATATATATATATATTAAGTAAGAAGGACAAAACGAAAAATGGGGGTTCCATCTTTATTCTTGACGTTTCGGGTTATTGCTAAACCCATCTTAAGGAGCTATAAAGCAAATTTGAAATCCAAAGTTAAATCTATACTACGACACAAGTACATTTAAAAATTGACGCAAACGGCGGTAAAATACTAAAATGAACATTATGTTAACGAAAACCAAACAAACAAAACACTAGTGAAGTATTACCAGTAGAAAATATTTGAAAAATTCGCTTGGAGAATTTGCTGCTTCCGCCAATGTATACTTGATTGCAAATTTTGCATGGAATATAATAAACCCCGTGTTCTTTATCGGTGGATCTATTTTCGGATAAAATAATTTCGGATCGTTTATTCGTATTGAAGGTCAATATTGACTTCAATGGACGGGCTAAATTTTTAAAATTAATTAATTGGGACGACAACGGGAATGTAATATAATTACTATTACATACTTTTTCCTTGAGATTAGCTACCGATTAAAAGTTGGTTTTGGCTTTATAATGACATTTTTCTAGGAAGCCAAGTAGATACTGCTGCTCAATAAATGTTTGGATAAAGAAACTAGGTCCTTTTAACAGATCTGTAATGGCAAGAGAAAAATTGGGTGTTTAAAAAAATTGATATAATTTTGTAATCTAATAAATTTACCAGTTCCCGTTCAAATGGCCTAAAATTTTAACACCATGTGTAGAAACAGGTCAAGGTTTTATTTTAAATGTTTGATGTTTTTATCTTTACTAGTATAGAAATGCCATTCACTGGAAGTGAAAAGGTGTTTTGTGTGTTGGAGTATGCTCGAACACAGTCGAAAAAGACTGTGCAGCGTGCATTTGTGAAAGAGTTCTCTAAACAGTCACCAACGGCAATGCAGATTTGGACATGGCACAAACAAATTCAAAGAAGAAGTCCTTCTGTGCAGGGAAAAATGATCTAGACGACCAATAACATCGGAAGAGATGGTCGAGCGGGTTCGCAAAAATCCTTTGCGAAGCCCCAAGAAGTCCATAAGAAGAACAAGTATGGAAACCCAGATTCCTCCAACGACAGTTTGGCGCGTCCTGAGGAAACGCTTGCTAATGAAACCCCACAAGCTGCAGCTAGTCAGGCCGTAAAGCAGATGACAAGCAAAAGCGCCAACAATCCTGTGTTGATATGCAAGAGAAACTTGAAGAACACTAGTTCAAGGAACGTCTTGTTTTCAGTGATGAGGCCGCATTTCATACGAATGGGTAAGTCAATAAGCATAATGTTCGCATTTGGGTCAAAAGAAAATTCCCATGCCACAATTGAACACATGAGGGACTCACTGGAAGTGAATGGCTTCTGCGCCATCTCCAAAAACCATCTTCATGGCCCATTTTTCTCTGAGGGAAATGTGACTGGCCATGTTTATGTGCAAATGCTTCAGAACTGGACAATGGATGTGCTCATTGCAAATGAACAAGAAGACTTCATTTTTCAACAGAACGGGGCTCCACCTCACTGGAAGCTCACTGTGCGAGCTTATCTCAATGTCAATCTGCGAGGGAGATGGATCGGGCGTGCTGGTGATTAAGACAATGTGCTGTTGAAATGGCCGCCACGTTCACCTGATCTGACACTTTGCGCCTTTTTCGCTGGGGCTATGTGAAGGGATTGGTCTATGTCTCGCCTCTTTCTGCAAACCTAGAGGAACTCAAGCTAAGAATCACTACCGCACTGGAGACTGTTACCAAAGACATGCTGCAGCCTGTTTAGGAGGAGCTGGACAACCGACTTGACATGTGCCGTGTCTCAAGCGGTACTCATATTGAACATTTGTGAAATCGTTCATGGAATCCACATGCCTTTGATTTTCTCGTTCAAGTTTAGAGGAATAAATCTTATGTTGCTTAACATTAAGCCTGTTTAGTTTCATTTGCCTTGACTATGAAGTTTCTGTGATATTTACATCTCAGATGATTTCGAATTTTTTAAACACCCGGTAATAGTGAATATAGGCAATAGAGTTCGTAGGTTTCCTGCAAACAGAACAATATGCTTTGTTGTTTACTTTAGATATTTTGACATCAAGAAAGCAGCAGATTCTTAAAAAGAATGAAGAAACACAAATGCGACAGGGGCCGTGGTACCTACCTTCTAGCCTGTTCCTACACATCTCAAATGAAAACCAGTCAATTGACATTGATATGAAAAAATAATTTATAATTCTCTCAACTATATACATAAGCGTTTAATAGAATCAGTTCTTATAAAGGAAATTCCAAACTTTAGTATTTCTGATGGGCAATTAAACACTAATCCCTTGATAAACAGAAGATTCGTCCTCCTCTGCTCAAAAATGCCACTGCTCCCCCATACTGCCCCCATTAATTATATTGCGACTTGTAAATTTGTGTGTCCGTAGGCTAAGCATCTCCATGTATTCATTAGCTTATCAACGATTAAAGATGACGGACGGATGTCTCCGTCGAAACCTGGTTTCACAAATAAATCGATCCTATCACTATGATTTCTTTCCTGCATTTACATGAACATTACTGTACTTCTTGGGATATATATATATATATATATATATATATATATATATATATATATATATATATATATATATATATATATATATATATATATATTTATTTGATAAGTGAGAAATAAAGTTCTAGTCAATGCGGTTAGGTAAGGGTAATAATAAGAATTCCTTAATCTGCTAGAAAAGTCTCCTAGAGTTCCTCAATCTTCTTTAGGAGTGTTTCACCTGCGACTAGTCGTATATGTAACGCTCCTCCTGAACATGGTTGAGGAACTCCAGGAGTTTTTTATAGCAGATTAAAGAATTCTTATTATTTCTCTTATATATATATATATATATATATATATATATATATATATATATCTTAAGAGAGCAGAGGGGTTGCGCGTTGCCAGGCGTATACGTATTTTTAGGATAAATAAGCAGGCTAAATTTAGGAAGTTCATTACTATATTATAACTTCTTGGTACCAACGTTTCGGGTAGGAACCCATTCTCAAGGATGTGAGATTATAAATATATACAAACATAAGAATTTTATAGATAAGTTATCAGATATTTATAAATTAATTATATGGGAAATGGGAAGCACCAGAGGTGGTAATATCCAAATTATAAAAATGCAGGGCTTTTAACTATTAGGGAATAGGAAATATGTTTTTGTTTTTGAATAAAACTGAGATTAATTAGTTTTGGGTGTCTTCATTGTAAAAAGGGGGGGATAATAGAAATATTTGAAAGATAGGGGTTGTTTTGGGGAAGTGGATTTGGTGTGTTTGATTCGTGGGTGATTATAGTTGTAGTAAAAGTGGAAATGAGCTTGTGTCAGAGTCTAAAGTGGGTTTTTTAAATCTAATATAAAGAGATTCCAGTGTACGTAGTTGGTTTTCATTGTTTTCTGGGTCTTTAATTGAAAAATTATTTAAGTTTGGTTTATGGTGTGGATGTCTGTTTTCATAGTGTATTTGCGTAGGGGAGAATTCGGGAGTAGTGAGTGGGGGCTCCACTTCTATTGCTGATGCCTAAATGTTATGGGTATGTAGTGTGCGCTGTGTCGATCCTAAATACACCTCGGAATTACATCTCAAGCAGTTGAATTCATATATGATGGAGGATCGAATTAGCGTTGTTATTTTGTCTTTAATGTTGAAAAGATGTTGTACTTTGCGTGTGTTTTGAAAAATTGGCATAAAATGTGTTTTAGGAAATGAATTCTTAAGAAACGGTGAGAGTTTGGCCCAGAGAAGTGAATTGAGGGGTCCTATATATGGGAGAGGTACAAAAACCTTTTCTTTAGGCACGTTGTATGAGGGATCTTTCGGGGTAAATATTTTATTGATATAATTTCGAAGAGTTCCGTCGTACTATTTGTTGGAAATAGTTAGTGAGGAAATTAATGTCGTTATGGAAATTGAGGTATGATGTGGAGAGATTGTAAGCGCGAAAAAATAAGGTTTTGATAAAGTTTAATTTGATTTTGGTGGAACAATGACTAAGAAAATGGAGTCCAGAGCCCGTATGTGTAGGTTTTCGGTGAATGGAAGTGAAGAAACCGTGGGTTGTGCGTGTTATTAGTAGGTCTAAGAAAGGAATGGAGTCGTTGTTTTCCTTTTCTTGAGTGAATTTAATATTTGGATGTAACTGTTTTATGTACTCTAGGAATTTATTAGATGAACTTTTAGAGGCAGAAAGGGCGATGGTGTCGTCTACGTATCTCTTGTAGAAGATAGGACGGAATTGTAAGGGGCATTTATCAAGTGCTTCTTCTTCTAAGTTACACATGAAGAGATTTGCGAGAGGGGCGTTAATAGGACTTCGCATTGCCAGGCCATCTATTTGGTGAAAAAAGGGGCCATTAAACGAAATCAACTTCAAGGCAAAACGAAAAAAACGACATCAAGAATCTCTACCTCAACTTGGTTCCCAGTTGAAAAATCAAGTCTCCCTAATTGACTATATTTCATTCCTTACCCTCGCCCAACGTACGGTAAAAGCCTACATAACCAAAGTAAAACGGACTCATGCACGCAAACTCGAACGAATGCACCTCTCTTCTTCAACTCTACCAGATCCAGAAAAGGTAATGTTTAACTTATCTGACTACCAGTTAACTTCACGAGAGAAACTACTACTAGCATTTAGATTAGACTTTTGTCTACCCCTAACTTCCCAGAACAAAATTAAATTTATCTTCACATTTGAGACGCTACTGCAACGAATTAAATCCTTACCCATACGAGGCCTATTTAAAACCGCACAAGTGAGGATTTCTAACATCGCCTACGAATTTGTCACAAGGTGAAACGTTTACGTACAATCCCTTTATATTTCCATAAAGATGATATAACTCTGTTGCAAAAACTATCTTCAAAAGATAACCTTATCATTAATCTTATCATTTGGCGACCCGATATTGGATTCGGATAGTGCAGTACTTTTCCCTTAAATTCATCCTCGCCTCGTGTCACCAATGTTGAGAAGTCGGACCGAAGAAATCGAATTTCAATTTTGAGAAGAAATAATGAGTGAGGGAAAGAAACTTAGAGTCTCAGTCTCATGAAGTCTTTCGACATTGTTCGAATGGAGAACGTATTTCAAGCTTTTCCCATCGAACAGTTATTGAGTAGATGTTACTCTAACTATATTTGCAAACTTTTCGGATCGTATACCCTAAATGGTCGTTAGAAGACACTCATTATGTGGGATAAATTCCGTGTTTTAATAACTACTTTAAAGGATGTCATAATAATATAGTCCTTTAAAGGACACGATGATCATTGCCGGTGATCTTTTACCTCTGGTGGGGGGAAGTTATCATCATCATAAAATTAATTTTTCCTAGCTTGTGTACACTCACAACACCCAATCTCCACCCCAATTAGAGAGTTATAATTTTCATAAGCTTTGGCTCCGTACTATAAACATAAAGATCCTTTTAGATCCTTTGCCAATTTCTTGAAGATCAGAATATTAGTTTTGCTATTGTAGTTAAAGATCTCTTAGATAGTAACCTAAAGTTGTTCTTTTCATTTATCAAGTGAGAATCTATTCATACCCCCTCATACAGTCTCTTTTGTCTGTTTATGAACGCCAGTTATTTTTTTCTTATTTCCTTATGATGGATATTAATTTTTCTTTTTTATTTTACCTCTCGGCATCTTCATTTCCGTGTGTATAAATGCGGATTTATAAGGAATAGGATGCTTCCTTTCCATTAAATCCGAACAGATCTTCGCTCCCCAAGCGAATGTGTGCGAAGATCAACAAAGGACGTGGCCAACATCTAAATTCACTGGTCAAAGAGACAAACGGGAGTCGTAAATCTAATCTCGAGCATAAAACTCAAAAAATCTTTAAATTTGTTTAGGATTTGAAGCTGAGATATAAACAAACCCTTAAAATATATATTTTTTTATTTGACCATAAATCTACTTTACCGTAATAAATAAGGGCTATATAATATACTTGTTTCTAAATAT
Organism: Ceratothoa steindachneri; assembly: GCA_963969495.1. Taxonomy (NCBI): domain Eukaryota; kingdom Metazoa; phylum Arthropoda; class Malacostraca; order Isopoda; family Cymothoidae; genus Ceratothoa; species Ceratothoa steindachneri. The sequence continues at coordinate 69,334,890 of OZ018329.1, read as the reverse complement.
GCGCTATCTTCGGAATTCAAATTTACTTCTAGGAAAAACTTTATTGAGGAGACTAGTTGCTCAGAGATAATTGAAATAATACTAGGTTGATTCAAATTTGAAAGAAGTCTTCTTCTGAGAGATAACTGGTCGTTGTTTGAAGTAAGCCATGCTTCTTCAAGACTTCCACAACTCATCAGTAATTAAGATCTTTCAATGCTGCCATCGCAGCAATAAAGCGAATATTATCAGGCACCTCTTATAATTTGTGTCGCTTTTAATATCTTATTTAGTATTTGTAAATAAATTTAATCGTTCAAATGGCTAAAATTGCGGCTTTGGAGGAAGCATGATACATACACACTAATAAATAACCATCATAAAAAGGAAGCTCACCATAACCCTAAGTGAAAACAAAATAGCCACGCCAAAAGCTGTTGTGGTAATATCCCCTCGATGAAACCAATTTTCCTAGGTTGTTCCGAAGATATCTTCAAGTTTACTTGCAAGAAACGAGGGCATTTTTACTCACTAGAGTAACAATGAAAGGAGTAAAAGAACAAATTAAAATGCAGAGAAATACCTACTAGAACTCAAAACCGCAAACCTGAATCTCTTATGCAGAGTTGCATGGTAGTTTAATACAAGCAAAGAAACTATTAGTATGCACATCTAAGGAAAGAGAGACTCATGTTATCCTCATGTACGTAAACAAGGTCAACATAACTAAGTCGCGTGCTCTCAATTATATTAATATTTTGGAAAAAATCAAAAATTAAACGACCTTCTAAACTTTCAGAAAATTATTGAAATGTAAAATGGCTACCATCTGACTGATCGACTTAGTAAAGTATAGAGTCGCGTGGCACGCGCGTAAAACTAATTTTTTTCCTCACCTGAAATAATAATGCTGTTAATGCAAAAATTATTACACTGGCCAATACCAACTTTTATGTCTAAGGTTTTTTTTATCTGATTTAGGACAATAAGTTTTGCCCAATCAGGTCAACCTTTTGATTTATCGCCGCATGATGTTTTCTTAAGTTTTTATACTCTCCTGGTATCTATTTATATAATTCCAAAATATTTCATATTTCTTTAAATAAACGAATTATGAGATGTTTTCAACCCGCAATTTTTGACGAACTGGTATTTTTTCTTTTGCGGGTGAATGAAATGGGTTAGACCAGAAGATCTTGTGAAAATAAGCCCGAAGTATTCTGCGACATCTGCGGCGAATATACCGTTGCCCCTAACAGGAATCCAGTCATAGGTTTCATACAGCTTGCTTAGCATGCTTATTCTGGTATGAAACTTGGTGACCAGGATGAAGCTTGAGCGCCACACAGGGTATGAAAGACATTGCACCAAGTATCTGTGTCGTTGGACCAAAGGCAAAAACAGTTATCTGAAGTTTCGAATTCCTATGGTTTGTAAGGCGCCGATAAACCATGGTACTGACTACTGTTACCTCTGCACTAATGATTTGATTTGACCTGGGTCAATAGAAAGGAACAGAGCAGACTCAAGTATCCCGATCTTCAATCAGCACCTCGATACTGACATTAGTGACGAAGATTCTTGCAGTGTTGAAAGAAATGAAGAAGAACAGTTGTTTTTTTACTATGATGCTCCACCTACTTAGATCTCAAAATGAGTTTAATGATCTAGTTCGCGATCTCGGTTTGTCAAAGTCGTTTGCCGAACTATTTTCATCCATATTAAGGTAAAAACGACTCCACCCTAACAGTGCTCGCATTACCTACCGCAACAGCCATCAAAAATACCTCTGATTTTTCTCTAAAGAGAAGAACTTGGTGTACTGTACAGATATTGCGCAAATTCTGAACAAGCTTGATGTACCTAGGTACCAACCTGAATATTGGAGATTGTTCAGTGACAGCAGCAAGCGATCGCTAAAATGCGTTCTGCCGCACAACGGCAACCAGTTTCCTTTGTACCCCTCGCTTATTCGACTACACTTAGGGAGAAGTATGAAACGATGAAGTACGTGCCGGAGAAACTTCGTTCTAATCAACATGCGTGGTTAGTTTGTGTTTACCTAAAGATGGTGAAATTTTGAAAGAACAACAGCCAGGGTTCACCAAGTATGCGTGCTTTCTATGTATGGGGATAGTAATGACTGAACTTAGCATTACACGAAGAAGGGCTGGTCCATATGGAAGCTGTCCTGTATGGTAGCTTGCAGAGCAAAGAACGCCATAAATAGCATGTGGTGGACAGAGAGAGGACACGCTTCCTACCTCTCTACATCAAGTTCGAATTAATAAAACAATTTACCACCAAAACTCTGGATGAAGATGGTGGCTGCTTCACTTATTTGCGCCACGCTTTCCCATGATTTACAATATTGAAGTTGAAAGTTGGCATCAGCTCATCAGAGATCCAAAGTTGAAAACTCAATGAACAAAGTGGAACTCGAAGCATGGAAGGCTTTTGTGCTGATCGTAAAGAACTCTCTTGGCAACATGAAGCCCATGAACTACACAAAACTTGTCACCAATATGCTGAATGATTTCAGAAACCTCGGATGCAACATGTACATCAAAATAGTAAACTTGTTCTCAGATAGGGATCGGCTTCCTGAGAATCTGGGATCAATGAGCGACGAACAGGTAGAAAGATATTCCATTAGGACATGAAAGAGATGGAGACCAGGTGTCAGGAACGCTGGGATGCAGTCATGATGTCTGATTACTGTTAGACTCTGAAAAGAGACAAAGAGACATCCCTACCGCTGAGCATTATAGGAGTTCGGAGGAATGGAATACTTAAAACAATGTCTGCCTAATATTTACTTTACATGTAATTACCTTTAAAAATGTCTCACATTTAATATAGATTAATCAATTTTTGTAACATATAACTAATTTTTGTAACATTTTGTTAAAAAAAATCTTAAAAACCTATTTCGGTTGATAAATAATAACAAACATTAACCCGAAATGTTACAAAAAATGTAATCAATTTAGTTATAGGATCGGATTTTAAAAAATAGACAGCACAAACACCTGACCTGATCTGATTAAACGGATGACATTTTCGGATTCAGCGGCCAAATTGTCCTAAATCAGTTGATAAAACTTAAACGACTTACAAGGATTTTTTTTGTAACCCACTGTTATTGGTGTGCTCAAGAAAAGTCAAGCGACCAACTCTTGCTGAACTTTATTAGATCAGCTTTTAGTCATTCTCGAAAAGGATTACAACAAATAATAAGAAACTACTGTACAAGTCAGTTTCTACTAGACCACTATCATTAAGTGCTAAAGCCGTTGGAACTTAGCTTTCTGCGGAGACTGACCAACATCGCTTATACAAATCTCGCTTCTTTTGGAAAGCGGCTAATTAATTTTTGCCATAAGAAAGCCAAAAAACTTACGATAACCAAGAAAATTTACTACTCAATTGGTAGATAACTTGGTTAAAGAGGTGTTAGTCAAATCTTTGAAAAAGATGTGCGTTCTAGCATAAACTACAATTAATATCAGAAAGGTTCTATTTTATTATTTACTATATGTGCTATTGTTGCTAATTGGTTCCCTCAGAAATTTAATCCACCCTCTTTAATTTGGTACCGAGTAATTTCCGTGTTCAAATATATGCATCTAAAAGTCAATGAATTCATAATAACTCGTATCAAGTTCTTCGATGCGAACGCAGTTTAAGTAATTTGCTTTCTTTTCATAGAATAGTAACAACATTTGACCAGGAAAAGCTGTAGATGTGGCTTATTTTGTTTTGAAATGGGTTTCGACACCATTCAGCATAAAGGACTTTTGATAAAGCTAAAAGCGCACGGAATAGTAGGAAGCGTGCTAAAATCAATTACAGACTGGCTCGAAAACCGTAGGCAGAGAGTTGTGGTAAATAGAAATAGTTGCTCGTGGGTTTTAATTACTAGCAGCCCTTCTTGTAAATAAACGATATTACTACTAATTTTTTATGTAAAATTTCAAAACTTGCTGATGGTATAAAATTCGATACTAGGACAAAGTACCATAGTGACTGTGAAACCTTCAAAAAGACTTGGATTGACTAGTTGAATGGGCGATAAAGTTGAACTTCCAAAAGTATAAATTAATGCATATAGGCCATGCCAAACAACTAAAAGATTACAAAATGTGCTGTCAAATTATAACACCGTTAACATGGACGAGGATAAAAATGTGTTAATCTCGAGTGTCCTTAAATGTCAAAACAATATGCTTCATCTTTACAAAAAGCAAATAGCTTTACGTAGCTAAAGATTTTGCATTTAAATCAAAACAAATCATCTTCCCTTATATAAGGCGCTTGTTTCACCTCATTTGGAGTATGCGGTACAATTCTGCTCCCAATTCATTGTAGTCATGGAACTCATCCAATGGCGAACGACGAAATCAATTCTTAAGCTTAAAAATAGATCTTATGAGGAGAGACAGAGGCACCTCAAGTTGGCATGGCCAACTTATCGAAGTACGAAGAGTCTTAAAAAAGGTCATAGAAAACGAATATTAGTAGAAAATGGAATACCCACTGATAATTCTAATTACACTTGTTTAAATTTCTACCTATTTGCGATTAATCACGTACACAGCAGTTACTTGGCTTCATTTTAAATGACACCAGCATTTTAAATTCGGGAGCTGCAGGGATAACATGGATTCCATCACAGTTGATGCTAGCTCAAACATCAAATTTCCGGTGAAGTTTGGTTGGCAGCAGAATGAGATTATTGATGCATTAATAAAGGCTTATGGAGACGCTACGTCCCTCCCCTCGAAATCCTACTGTTTATAAATGGATAAATCGCTTTGCAGATGGAAGATAGAAGGTTGAAGAAGACGACATTCGCAGTGGCAGACCTCAAAACCAATAGGGGAAGAAAACATTAGTCTTGTGCAGGCATTAATTATATGAACTGTGGAGTAACAGAGGAAATGAGAGTAGACATATTGAACATATCGGTTGTGTCAGTTTATTCCATTTTGACAGACGAAACTTTCTCCTCGATAGACTCCAAAATTGTCGCGCACAGATGAGCTAGAGAAGAGAGATACTCTTTCACTGCAAATTTTGAACAAGTGCAATGAAAGTCCCCGAATATTTTGTAAAGAATTGTAACTGGAGGAGAGACATGAATTTACCAATAAGATCCAAAAGCCAAAGAGCAGTTTAAATAATGGTTACTAAGAGGTCGAAGAAGACCCTTCAAAGTAAAATCTGAACCATCAGCAGGAACGGCAATGGCCAGTTTGGGGGATGGCAAAGGTGTGATGCTTGATGATGACTTTTTCGGAAGGCAAAGAAACATCAATGCTACCTATTACAAAAGTATGAAGATCCCTTGTGTTTCGTGTGTTTAAAAAAGCTTTGTAACTTGGTTTAATTCTCAGAGAGCTCAGTTTAAGATAAATGGTTTAGAGAAATGGTATTATAGAGGGCAAAAGTCAGCTGACTTCAATGGAGCTTATGTTGTAAAATAAAATTTATAATGGTTCATTTTATTATATCACCAACATCCTCATTTATTTATAGAGCTTTCAGAAAATATTTTAAAGTGCTTTTGAACTGATCACTATTCTGAGAAAATATTAATTCATTAGCATTTGAATCGAAGAAACAGATCATTAATCAGTTTAGTGAACCAAAATGCAAAGAAATATTCAAGGAAATTTATATGTTGGATTGGAAAAATACCCATCTTTCACTTTAGCATTAAGCCATAAAAGTAACAGACACGAAATCAAAAATGAAACTATAGAAAACTCTATGGAATTCTCTTGAAGGACACTTAATAGAAATTATAAGTCTGTGATTTATACTCGAAATTATAAACTGTAAGGATTGTTATTTATTTCGAGTGTAGTTTGGGTCGTGTTGTGGCACACGACTTGCTCCTTTCTCTTCACTACGGAACTTAACTTTGGAAATAGTGAAGAATTTAAAGCATTTTATTATTTAATATTTGGAAAGATTAATTTGCGTGTATTTCTTGTTTCTCTTCTCTTTTTGCACAATGAAACTAGATTTTCTTTCGAGATTAATTAAACACTATCTTTAAGAATGAAGGTCATTCACCTGATTAAAGCTAAAGTCCTTAATACTCACTATCTTTTACATTTCATTAGTTTGGGACATTCATTCTGGCATAATAATATTAAAGAGGCGGTTGTCTTTATTTTCTTTCTATTAGGGGTCAGAGTATCAATTTTAATAGATTAAAACAATCCATTTCATTTCCCACACTGAGAGACAAACATGTTAAGACCTCCCTAAATGCTATTTTTTCTTTACGTAGAAGAAATTGTGGGCACGGTGACGGCGTTTGATAATGACGATGTGACATTCGGAACGAACGCCCTTCTGACCTACTCCTTGGAGAAGAACGTGGTGGAGGAGCACACCGGCGAGCGGCTGTTCAAGATCAACGCCTCTTCCGGCCAGATTCGGACGGCGCTTTGCTGCTTCGATCGGGAACTCGCGGCTGCCTACCGACTCCAGGCAGTCGCTACCGACGGGGGAGGTCTTCAAGGTAAATGACTTTCTTACTCACTCCTATCATCCTTTTAAGTGATAAGCGAATGAAAAAGGCATAAATGTGCAATGAAATTGGAAGAGACATCAAATAGGAAATGAGAGAGGTTTTAGGGATGTGGAGAAAAAAATGTCAAGAACGGCAAGAGCAATAAATCCTAAAATTAGAACTTTCCTTTTATAATGATAATTGGCAGACATGAAGTTGTCCAGAAAGGAATTTCACTTTTGGTTATGAATGTTAGAGGGTATATAACTACATTTATTAATTAAAGTGTCATTTTTACATTAACACACTTTTGTCAATCCGTAATAAGAATCGATGACTTTACTCCAAAATGCTTTTTGTTTAGAACAAATAGACTCTCAAGAAATCTTTTGGTGAAAAAAATCTTTATTATTCAATACCTGTAAGAGAAAGGTCCTGAGAAGAACCTCGATAGGGGCGAAGCTCGATTCATAGTTTCGTTAACTTATTTAACATCATCCTTGGCAAGCGCTAGTTTCGCTTGCAAAATCTAAAGAGTGACAAGACCTGTGGCTCGTGGTTGGGTTGTTCTTTTTTCATGGTTCCTAAAAGTTAGGTGAATAATGTTATCTGCTGTACTTCTCTGGTCATTAAAGATTCCTTTAAAGGAATTTGAGCGTTGAAGAATTGTTTTAAGGTCTTTTGAATTCGTTTCCGATTGTCTTACAGAATCCATTTCTCACCGCACGCCACTCTTCTCTCCAGGAAAGGATCATTTTGATTTAACATCCTTGTACTATGTAGTAGGCTTTATCCACCCAAATTTAATGATCTTTTATTAGATCATAATATAGGACAGTGGCCATAAATTAAATTCGGTCCTGAACACTAAAGTTCAAATTCTAGACACACTTATTTAATACGTATTGAGATTTAAACATTCATGTATTCTAAACACCTTGGCTTATATATAATAAAAAGATTACATGGGATTAAAAGAAGGAAAGAATTGGATAAATAGGTTCTACCTCATCTACAATTTATTCTCTTTCCAATTGCATGCGGGTTTCTTTCATTATTGAGATAGTTACACCTTAGTTTACTAGAGGCCAATTCCTGAGATATGGAGACTCTCCCAACATTTTCAATAGTCTATACTTAATGCTACCCCCTCAACTTCTGCTTTGAATTTAAGGCTTTCATTACTACATTAAAAGTTGTGGTACCAAAGTTTAACAGTTCGATATGCCTCCTTTCTTAAATCCCTCGTTGATTTTTGGTGTAGTGCGAGAAACTCTCTTAGCAAATTTAACATTATGAAAGTCTTTGGAAGGATGGGCATCTTCTATGGTATTGAACACATGTTTTATTCTTTTCGACTGAAATTCCAAAATGTAGTGAAACATACCAGAATGGTATTGAGAGAGCTTTTATAAATAAAATATGGAAATTATGGGAGCTAAATATATGCTTAAATTTCAAACCATAAGAGACTACTTAGGATGTAATGTACTAAGAGTGTGTGAAACTCATTTAAATGTGTCTTGATATATCGCTGGAGACAAGTTTAATTGCATTGTCCAAAATATCTCTGATTGAAGCTGACCCGCAAATTATTAATAAAACATAACCAACGTATGTAACTTTAAAAAAAAACATGAGACTACAGTATGCAACTTTACATCTCAACAGTACGAACTCTTAACATTTTTAGTTATCAAGACCGAAATTGTTGTTTTTTTTACAAGTAAGAACTAAATAGTATTCTCTCATAATACAGAATGTTAGGTTAAATATACAGTGAATTATATTAAAACTATTATGACTGAAAAATATGCCCTAAATTTCATCATATCAGGCAAACAAACCAGGCAAAAATCGCAAAACTCCTTCAAAAATGGCACAAACCAAAAGATTTATTATGATGTCCAAATTCCAATAAAATGGCTTCAAGATAAAGGGCGCATTATTTATTTATAATTATAATTTACTTTTTACTTATAATTATAATTTTCTCTGAGAATCAGGCGCAACTTTGGGTCTTCTCCTAAGTAGATGGTATCTTGTCATATGGATGCGCAATACCAAAATAGTGCAATTTTCAGATGAGTTTCACTTTGATCCTGGTTTTTCCTTAAGCACGGGTCATTTTAAGGTGAATTTCACTCCTTCGCTAATGTTATAATTTTGGTTTATCATTATTATTATTAATAGAATTAAGAAGGTTGAGGTCGATTTAAGGTGATTGCGACTCGATTTTTCCCCCAAAACACTTTATCACCACCTAACTACATAGTGCTTCCCTACTGTCAAAAAGATGGCAAATTCGAAATGGTGCACATATCCTCTTTTTTTAAATTAGCAAAATCATATTAAAACCGTTTGTGCAGAAGGGATACCATAGGTTGGAAAGTACTGAAAAGGCATGGAGCAAACAGAAAAGGGAAAAAGGAACTATTGAATAGAAATTTGAATACAAGTCAAAATCTATACAAAAATAGAAATTTCATCATTCATAAATATAATAATCAAGCAAAGAGTCTTTGTTTTTCTTTGTAAACCCGTACATCAAGTGAGCATAAAGAAAAGTACCAATTAATTCCACCAACAAATTTTTGAATTCATTGAACGTGATTCCTCCTAAATGGCTGGATTTCTGAATGAAGCCATGAAAAAAGGTTCATTGTGTTTCTATCTCCTACCTACACAAAAATATAAAACACTATAATTATACTTGTTAACTTACTTAAAACTAAATATTCCATTATTATTGTAAAGATTAATTCCTTAGATAAATTTGCTAAATAATTCAATCAAATTAATAATAATGCACTTAAATAAATTTCACTTTTGTTCCTAAAACCAATGGCGTCAAAATGCTTCTATTTTCCTTAGATCGGTAATTGTTTTCGTGTTAGAATGAAAAGCAAATGTAGGGAATAATGAAAAATATAAAAGCAAATACTTTTCTTGGAGATGTACATTAAATTTTTTTCCGTAGCATATTTCACTAAACTAGAAAAATAGGAAAAAAAGGTCTATCGGTAAACATGCTGGCTCCCGATTCTCTCAAGTGCCTCACAGTTTGGTACTAATATAAATGAAAGCTTTGCTCTAGCATAAAAAAATAGGATCGTCGCTCAGTCTCGTTTCATACACAACACTCAGCTGTTTAAATAAGACATTAATAACACAGGCCTGCGTTTGAAATTTCTTTTAGGTTCCCCAGGATTTTTTTGTGGTTTCTTAATGAATCCAACCTCCTGAGCTAAAAAATAAATGTATTTTTGTTCAATCAGGTCAGATTTTCTCAGTACAGCATACACCATTTTCATTGAGATTACCTCATTTTTTCTGAATTAAAAAAAAAAACAACTTTCTCTATCTAATAATGCATTATTACTGTTATATCATATAAACAGGAATACACGTATGTAAACTATAATTCTTTTAATAAACAAAAAATAAAAGAATGCAACATAATAAAGAAAATAATTATAATTTCGAAGAACAGACGCCCTTGACGATTTTCGTTTGTGCCTGTCATCTGGTGCATCACGCTTCAAACACCAACAGTAGTCAGCAAGCATGTTTCCGTTCCATTTACACTGGTACCTGGATTCCATTGTTTTTATGTCCTGGTGGAATCTTTGCCTCTGTTCTTTACTGTAATCCCCGCAGTTGTCGGGAAAATAATCCAGATGGGACTGTAAAAAGTGTATCTTTATTGACATTTGAGCTCCCAAATGTTTGAGACTTGTTAAGAGCTGATTGACCAGGGCAACATATTCTTCTAGGCTTCTTTTATTGCCTAGAAAATTGTTAACTAGAGCTTTGAAAGCTTTCCAGGCATCTTTTTCTATGTCCTTCATTGATGCATCAAATTGCTGATCAAGTTCCTGATTTGAAGTCCATCAAAAATTCCCCCATGGAGCTTTAGCGTCACTGATTTGTGGAAATTTTTGAAGAAAAAATTTAAAAGCTTGGCCTACTTTATTAAGGGTTTTGACATAATTTTTCATTATGCCAAGCTTTATATGCAGTGGAGGGAGGAGTATTTTTTGAGGAGGCACTAAAGGTTCAGCTATCACATTGTTTGATCTAATTCTAAATGCTTCTCGTGGAGGCCAAACCTTCTTCTCATAGTGCATACTATCTGCACGACTGTCCTATAAACATAGGAAACAGGGATGCTTCGTGTAGCCTGTTTGCGTCCCAAGCGTAAGAGACACTACCTGAAAAAAATTTAGCACAGTATGTAAATTCAGTGTAATATTTCTAAAAACAAATTCAAAGTAATATTTCTTAAAACAATAAGAATATGAATATGTACTGAAAAATCCTGTATGCCGATGCATTAAATCATCGTATTGGAACTAATTGGATATATTTACATCGTATTTTGAGTTTATTGAGTTGTGTTGTATACCTTCTCAATTAGGATAAGTTCCCCATTAACCCAATAGGATGCATTAACCTATAGGGACAAACTTCAACAAAAAATATAACTCAAATAAGACTCAGGAATTCCAGATTTGCATTCTTGTAAAATTTAAGTTGACCAAAAGGTGTATACATTTATTGACAATTAAAAATGAAAATTTCAGTATTAAAAAGCTTAGAAATGCCAAGTGTAAAATGATCTTACCTTTAAGTCTCCACATATCCTCCACTTATAGCTAGAGTAATTTATTGCATCCAGCAATTTTTTCATATTTTTATAACTTTCAGTAAGTTGGATTGAATGGCCTATAGGAACGGAAGCTATCTTGTTACCAATATTCAGTAACACAGCTTTTAAACTTCTACTGGAGGAATCTATGAACAGTCTCCATTCTAATGGGTTGTAGGGAATTCCAAGGGCCTCAACAAGTCCTTTAATATTGGCGCAGTATACTAAAGAGCTGGAAGAATGCTGTAAAAAATAGCTTCGAAACTCTTGTCCTCTATTTCTGTACCAAAGAAATGTTGTTTCTTAAGCGAGAAGATTACTTTCACGAAGTCGAGAGCCAAGAAGTTGTGTATTCGCCCTTTGAAACCCCCAGATCCCTGGTCAGGTCATTTAACTGAACTTAAGTGAATGGTCTTGCGACCATATCATGTGTGGAAACCTGATGAGACTCAGATGTGTCATAATCTTGGTCAACTTCCATATTAATCTCTACATGTACCTCTATATGTTCAGGGGGAGAAGGTATAGGAATTCCTGGGCCATGGGGCAGGGGTTTGATGGCAGAAGGAACATCCGGATATGCCACACTATGTTTATTCTTCTTATTTATACCTGTGGAAAATATAATTGCATATTACATAAAGGAATTGATTTGGAGTTGCAGATAGTACATAAATGTTTAGTAAAGGATATGTTCATGCTGAAGTGAACTATGTTAGTTTTTAATTTTATGCTAAGTCTTTGCATAATAATGACATTTTCAGGAGCCAGTATAATACAGAAAGCTTAAATACTTGATACAATGCTCACCTTTAAGATTTTTCATTCAAAAATAGCAGTCCGTAGTGTGGTCCTTGCCATCTCTCCACACCATGGGAACACCAAAAGAGAGGGACTTCTGTTCGCCCTGACTCCAGCGTCTTAAACTTATGTAGCATCCCTTGCAGCAGATATGTGGTGCAAAAGATTTAATTACAGGAGGAATTGTACTTTGCTGCTCGGGAAAAGTCACTTTGCCGCAAACATAGCAAAATCTGTCGGAGCTATTCATACATTTTCTGTTCATTTTTAACTCAACCACTATTATTATTATTATTCTTATTATTATAATGCTAAGCAATTTTTAACCTGCAAAATATAAACCTATTTGCATAATTACTTAAAATGTACACAAAATTTACTGTGAATAGAGCAGTGCAAAAACTATTGAAATTTGATGTAATATAGGAGATGTATAAACTATAAAATTATTATCACCCCCTGTATCGAAAAAACTGGAGGTGATAGAGAAAAACGGATGACAGATTCGGATTTAGGAGGTCAATTTTATTAAGAAACACTATAGAAAACCTAAAGTACATTTGTGACGCAGACCAGTGTAATTAATCATTACATGGCATACTTTCCGTATCCGTCGCTAGTTATCATCAGGAATCTTATACCAGAAGGCCAATAAAGAGAAGGTTTCTGTTGTTGTATTTTCATCCTTCCCCTAGCGACTGCTGAGGGTCAATGAAGGAGAGAGAAGAGGGATAGTACTCGTAAGAAGGAAATTGCTACAAATGCTGTAAGGTGAATTCATTATGTTTACCGATAAAATAATTATGATTGTAAATGCCTAAAGAAGTCTAGGAAACAGATGATTAGATAAGCACTGTTTTATTCAATAACGATATGTAGTTTATCATATCCTCTTCAGCCGTTAAATAAAATAAATTGACAAAGAAAACTGAAATACTAGCATATATAATACCAGGCAACTGACATTAATCTGGAGGCGTTAGCTTTAGGTGATTAAAATATCATTTAAAATGAGGTTTGAGACATAAGGACTAAATTTATGCTGCCCTTCTGACAAATTGAAATTTGGACTTTTAATTCCAATTCATGTGCACTGATCAGGTTTCTTATATACATATTTTCGTCTGACTAGAGTAAAAAGCCAATTTTCCTGCTCAATCGTGGTGAAATTATAAAAGGTGAATAATAACTTATTTGAATAGTCAAAACTTTCCCTAAGCAAATCGCGGTAGGGCAGAGTTGAGCATCATCACAGAGGGAAAAGTGAATTAACGGAGCAACATCTGGTTTTGTAGCCACAGACTGATCGAGCAAAGCCGAAAAACCGGTGTCCGTTTCTTTTTTTTTTCACACCATTTAATTTATGCATCGAAAACAGCGACCTGACGGAAATGCTCCACACTGAGAACCACAATTGGGAAAAGTAAACTAGGCACTAGTCACACCGTGGTCTAAAAAACTTAGGAACTATTAAGAATGCCGTAAACTTCCTTATCAGATCTTCCTAAATACATTTCACGTCCAACACCAGTCATCATGTAAAGCTGTCAAATCGTAAAGAGCAAATACTGGAAGAAAAGGTAACGAAAAAAATCTCAGTTAAAAATTATTTCTACAATGAGTGAATTGAATTATGTCACCTTTTTATTTTATTATCAAAAAAGGATAAAAATAAAAGCATAAAGAAGATTAAATGGTTTCGAGGCTAATAAGCGCAATGTATGATCAATTAGTTTGCACAGAAATTGGTCACCACAGAATACTCTCGAACGGATGATGTTGCAAAATAATAAACAGATAACATTAATTCAAGATTAATTCGAGATTATCAATATCCTGAGGTACATAATTGGGCTAAATGAAGGACTAATATTTCGGATTTAGCGCACGAGGATATTTGGAGGTGTGATTAGGAGGGTTGTCACTATTGTGGTTTGTGGAGAGAGTAAAATGGTACGCGATGAACCAAACCACAATAAACACTTGTAGTTTGGCAAGCTCTGAAAACCCATCTCTTCTGTAAGACTTTTTTTAGTCGATGTTAGGCTACGAAGATTTCAAGGTTTTGAAGAGCACCATATAAACCATCTATTATTATTATTGGCAATGTTATTATTATTATTTGTGTTTGTGTGTGTGGGTATACGTAGTTAATGCTTGTTGATATACCTTCGGTTGGTGAAAGAGAGTCTTTTAGGCGTCCAGATCCGCTCATTATTGTGTCTTTGACTTAGGACCGTGTGAATGAATATGAAGTATCAATGTGTTTTGAGGGGGGTTACAATTGTTTTCTTGCGGTTTGGTCAGCAATAGAGTCACCCGACTTAAGAAAACAAAGAACTAGATGCTATAATATTACAAAATAGTCATTCGTTTTTGCAGAAAACGAATAAAATAAAATAACGTTTTTGTAAAGGCATTCTCTACATGGTTCAGAGCATAAAATGTCGCTAACACTTTATATATTTTACACGTATTTGCTTGACTTAGAAATTATCACAAGGTAAAAATGCGAGAGACTTGGGCATAAATTGTTACAAAAGAGATATGAATGTTACACGGTTTACATATTTAAAGATTTGAGAAGTGAATAGTTAATTATAGGTGCAGTTTTTCACACAACACATCCATCAATGGGAGATAATGCACAGGGGTGGTGAAATATGAGATTACGTATGATAATGCATTGGAGTAAGGAGAGAAAAAAAAGTTAATAAAGACTACAATACAAATTGAAATTCTGCTCATTAATGTGTGTAAATTAAAATCGTGTGGATAGATTTGTGGTGTCAAGATGTTTTGAAGATCGGACACTTGTTGTCTGGCGATTTGGTATGAAATGTAATGACTCGAAATGGGAAGGCTCACCCATATCGGATGACCCACCCAAAAGGTTCGCATTTTTTTAAGTGGTCATATCTCGGCGCTTTCATTACACCTTTCACCGAATTCTTACAAATATTCTGATTTTTTTCCAGTTTACATGCCATAAATGAGTCCCTGGTTCATATTCCCGAGACCAGATTTGATCAATTATGTAATTCATATTTTTTGGAACGGTAGCTGTTTGAGGCCTACCACTTCCCGGATTTGAGAGTGGTTCCTGTATCGCGAATCTTCTCGAGAGTTTTTTCAAGTGTACGTATCTTACAACCTCTGCCAGGGAACTCGCGCAATATTGTTTCACTTTTCCATCTCTAGGCAATGTAGCAAACTTTAATAAGAACACCGTCATCATCTGACAACCTCATTTTACCGTAGCGAGGAATTGAAAAATAAGTAGATTTGTAGGCGTACGTTTTTAAACAAAGCCTAAGGCACGAAACTCTGTCTGTAGCCAGCAACTCATGATGACAGATATAAACCTCTAGAGTTTGTAGTTTTTTATATCGCGATAAAAGTATATATTGTATCGTTTACAATTTTGGAATAATTGTGAGGCAATGTGTTATACATTGAGTTAAAATATAATGAAAATTAAGCCAACTGGTTAGTAAGAAAGGACTAGTTAAAAAAATACGAAGTTTTGGAAGGGACACCCGATTCATGTATATATATATATATATATATATATATATATATATATATATATATATATATACGAAACACGAAGTGCAGACATATTTATTCAATTATTCTCAGAACACAATGTAATATTTCATAACGTTTAGATTAAAACTAAAGAAAAAGTTATCGGCTACAAGATAATGTAACTAATACTCAATTGGATATCTTTTTGGCATCGAGGACACGACGAAATCTCGGTATGACCTCCGTGCATTTTACACGTAGATTTTCAGCTGATGTTTTCTCTCAACATTTTTCCAGTTTGAACTTTAAAACATTGACATTTGATGAGATTTGATACAGGTTTACTGCTCAAGCTTCTACAGCCCTCCGAAGTCCAAAGGGTTCAAATCTGGCGAACTGGGAAGCCAAAGATTCTTTGACCAAAACCCCTTACAATTTGTCTGGCACCACTCTTGAATTATTTTGGCTTTGTGTGAGGTTGCTGCATCTTGTTGAAGGGTTACACCGGCATTTCCTCTAGCAGTATCCAACTAGGTGATGACTTTGCCCTTCACGAATAAGACAGGTGTTAGGGGTCCGTTGATCTTATGCCTGTCCACCCCAGCAACAAACCTGTCTTCTGCCTCTTGAAAGATTTCCGCTGTCCATTCAATGAGAATATATTTATTTATTTGCGTGTGAGTCTAGTCGCAAGTGACTCTTTATCTCACTCTGTCAGTGGGTTAGTCGGTCAGTCGGTCGGTCGGTCCCCATTTGATATTTTTTGTAATAACATTTTAATTATTCAGCCGATTCTGACGAAATCTAAAACCCTTATGTTGTTTTGCATTGTCTTTCGAATGATATAATTACCAAAGTCCTCCCAAGGTAACTCGGGAATTTATTTATTTTGGCAATAACATCATAACTATTAGGCCGAATCCAACGAAGTTTAAAACCATGTTGTTTTACATTCTCTTTCAGATGATATGATTGCCAGGGTCCTCCTAAGGTTAGCCCGAAAATTGTTCGGCAATAACATCATAACTATTCGGCCGATTTTAACGAAATCTGAAACTTTTATGTTGTTTTACATTCTCTTTCGAATGATATATGTAATTACCACGTCCTCCCTAGGTTAAACCAGGAATTATTTAACAATAACATCATAACTATTCAGCCGATTCTAACGAAATTTGAAACCCTTATGTTGTTTTACATTTTCTTACGAATGATATAATTTCCAAGGTCCTTCCAATGTTAGTCCCGGAATTATTGAAATTTTTTTAGGTCGTAAGGTTATAAATCAGAATAGGTGAGAGCAGACGACTTTTAGTCAGCACACCTTGTTTATTTTTTCTACAAACACGAATATTGTGTGTAGTTGTGAATGGTCAAGTTTCCGATCATCTTTCGTCCATTTTTTATTCGGTCACACAGCTTACTATGGCCTCTAAAGCAAGTTATCTGGCACTCTTCCTTGGAAGACAACTGCTTGTTTCTTTAGGCTGTTCGATAGCATTAAAAAATCAAGATCTGCTTACAGTAAATTTTAACATTTTGAAATTATTACCCACTGTCCTCTAGCTTCTGTACAGATAGATGAGTGCTTCACATTTTCCAATCATATTTGTTAACAGGTTGTTTTTTTATGAATTTACACTTTTATCAAAAAAATTCAATAAATCTTGAAACAACTTGTGAGAAATTAATTATTTATTAGTAATTATTTAAGGATATTTTAAAAATCTACATATATTAGAACGTTTGTATTAGTTAATAGGGTTGTTAGAGATAGATTTTGGTTTAAAAGTATAGTTATGCAAGTTATTTAAATAATACGCCTTTTTATTACATCCAAACAAGCAAACCTATTTTTACACAGGAAAATTTATGATGAGAGTTTTTATGGAGCCTCATTAATTTGGCATCACATTTACAATATATTTTTTAGGTGAACAAAGTTAACTATTGTCGAATATTTTGGAAAGGTGTTATTTATAATTGGTATCATTTCGCTCTATTATCTCTTCGCTTGTATCACCCTCACTCAAGTTTCTGCAAAAAGAAAAAGTGAATATTGCGTATTCCTTTATTATTCACTATTTTGAAAACCTTATTGATTAACATTTATCTCCAGAACTCTTGGTTGACTCGGAACCGAAATTTGGAATGCCCTACCAAAACATGTCTACATATGACTCCCAGGCAAATTTTAAGGCAAGGAACATCTTATGCAAATATTGTCTAAACACAGAAAGAGTAAAAAGTGCTAGGAATTCATGTTATTTAGCGATCCTCATTAATTTATGAATCACGGCCCATAATACTCGTAAGTCGTAAAAAGCAAAATGAAGAAATTGTTATGAGCCCAGTGGGGATGGTTTATTATTAACTTTGCATGGTCCTTTTTAAAACTAAAATTTCAGAGTGCAAGTTGGTTAATGATTAACAGGTAGCTGGTACGCAGTGGGGTTGCAAAAGAAAGACAATGACGAAAATATATCTTTACTAACAACAAAAAGATATTTATATTTACACAAATATTGGGTTTAAAAGGAATGGTCGAACAGACGGGGTTAAATGTCCACACGAGACACAGGTGGGATAATTAGGGGATTAAGTAGGTCAGATTCAGGTTGGTGATGCAAAGGGGTATTTAAAACTGGGGTGTTCACACAAATAATGGACCATTGGGGTAAGCCAGATTCTAGATCAATCTTCAGGCGGCAACGGTTACGCTAGCTTACGAGCTCGTTGCAGAAAAGGGGCGGGTTGGGATACGATGAATGCGACGGAGAAAGTTGGGTTACGCCTTGCTTCAGATGAGGGAGCACTCGTAGATGGCCTCCAGAGTTGGGAATCCTCGTCGGATATTTGCCGATTGACTATGGCAGAGTTCACAGATGTCGATACTTGCCGATTGACTATGGCAGAGTTCCCGGATTGATTTAGCCTTCGACTCGAATCGAAATCGCCGCGGGGGAAAGGTGATCGTCCTTCAGCTCGTTCGCCGAAGTAGGTATGAAGGATATAAGTGCTGCTTACTAAACTGAGTCGAAGGATTATATAGATGCCTGGTCAAGTGACTGTAACGCGTTTGATTTTGGGTACAAAAGGGCACGTGGTCGCCCTTTGACCTCATTCTGCTACATCCCTCCCATCCAAAAAGATGGCACTTTCGGAGTTGAGGCGAGAAATGTGACATACCCTAAGACAAATGACGGGGAAGCGGAGTCTTCCACGTGAGTGGTCAACGGGATAAGCAGAAAAAAAGGTGTTTCCTCACCTGTCGTCGAGTAGTTGCACAAGCTAATTCTACCCAACTGCGTGTACATATGAACGGAAAAGAAAATTAATTATTGCCCACCATAAGAGCATAAAGGGAAACATAATTAAAAAAAATTAAAATAATATTTATACACTAAGCTATACAAAGCAAAAATAAAGAATGAAATGGATATTCAATGATATATTTTACATAAATGACAGAAAGGTTACAGTGGTACACGTCACACATTTTGGTGTTGGACCAGGCTTCTAAATACTAATTTTATATTTAAAAGGGCGATGTGCGTCATAAAGTACACATCGAGAAAAAAGTACATAACAGAAATAATTAAATGTATGCTAACCTCTAGCTGGCGGTTATAATAATTACCAGAATGACAAATGGATATGGAGTAATTACAATTAAAATTTAGCTGATGTAGAGCTCGATTATAAACTTTGCTTTTTTGAACAAGTGAAGGTTTTAAGTGAATGTCAATTAAATGACTCGGTTCAGCATCGAAAACGGTCACGAGAATTTAACTTGCGAAAATCTACATACATGCGGTAAGAGTTATCTGGTTTACGTACCAGAACTATTGGGGAACAATAATTTGACGTGGAGGGTTTAAGGATATGGAGGTTGCGCAGATTGTTAACTTTAGCGTCAAAGGCATTTCTTAGATGAATTAGAAGGGGGTAAGGTGTTGAACGAACGGGTTCTGATATGATTGGTCCCTTCTGAAGGGAGGCCGGTTTAACACGCCCTTTCACCGTGGTTTTCTGGCAGATGACACAGGGTTGGCAGTATTCCGAAATGTCAACTGCAACATCAGGCCAGTATAAATACCGAAAAAATCCTCTGACCAATTTTATCGTGGCTGAAGTGGCCAGAAAACACACTATCGTGGGCATTTTTCAGGACCTTGGGGACATGTGAACGGAAAACACCGAGAGCGTGAGTCTTGGGATTGGCGCCATCCGAGCAAGAACGATATGGCAAGCCTTCTTTCACGATATAGTATGTCTTCTTACCGCGGACCGAATCCTGCTCGAGGCTCCGAGATTTTTTACTCAAGGTAAGAAGATTTGGGCACTCCTTCTGTCTTTGAGCGAATTCTGCGCTCATAACGCCGCTGAAATCAAAATTTAAGGAAGTTTCAAGGGCAGCGGGCGTTTGGGATTTCTTCTCTGCCTGGGCTCTCGAGATAACGGGCTGAGCCACAGGGTTAGACGAGACTTGGGGGCACTATCGTACCAAAACAGGACAAAATTGGATAGGGGCTGACACGACTTAACCCATCCGAAAAAGTACTGACACTCGAAGTAACAGTTTACAATGGGGAAGCGGTTTGCGCGCCCCAAGTAGTCACGGACTACCGCAAACGTTTTGTGGTCGGGAGCCACCGGCAGAATAAGTTCATTCGATACCATGATACAAGTACACCCATCATCGCGGACGAGGGTGGAGACTCAGCACCCATTAACGCTTCCGTTTTTAAATTTAGGACTTCCTGCAGAACTCTTGTCGAAGAGAAAATTTACATGATGCCCTGGTACACTGGAAGACGAGATTAGATCTTGGGTTTCTGGTCGCGATGGAGGGGTAGCGGGAGCAGTATTCACCTGGTGGACTTGGTGAATTGGATTACCACGGAGTTGGGAATTTTGGCCTTTCACACCGCACGCAAAACATATGATTGGCTTACTGGGAAAAGTTGAAGCCGGGAAATTAGACATGAGGAGCTTGACATCACGAGGTTCCGATGGAGGGAAACTTCTGGGCTTATAGGGGCCCGTAACCTTAGCGAATTCTGAGGAGTTCTTAGGACGAAACCGCAAGTTATTTAATTTATTCTTGGGAGATGTAGGGGGAGGCTTTTTATTTTCCTTCGGGTATACGTTGTGACTCGTCACATAGATATTTGCTTTTTGTATGCACTCTTTGAATGAGTTGCATCTACGATCCTTCACAAAGGAGCAGATCTGTTGTGTAAGCGACGCCAGCAACTGGTCCCTTAGAACAAAATCTACCAGGGACTCATAATCGTGGGAGACTTTCGATGCGTCTAACCCAAAATTGAAATTATGAGAAAGAGTATATCCAAAAGGACAGGTCATATTTGATTGGATGTGGGCGTGACAGAATTTGGCGTAGTAGAAGTCAGGCGTCATATTATACGCCGCGAGAAGTTCGGATTTGAGGGTGGAGTAATCCCCTATAGCTTCCCAGGGAAGCAATACGCATAGGTTTCAGAGCTGCGAGGTAAGGAAAGGAAAAAGCTTAGCGACACCGTCCGTCTCGATGTCCCAATGAATAACTTCAAATATTTCTCGAAGTGAGTAAGTGAGAAAAGATCCAAAGTCCTCTTCTTCCTTGAACGCTGGGAGTTTAACGGAGGCGGATTGACGGGCACCTACACGGGAATTTACTGAAAGGGTTTCGAGCCGATCACGATTCAATTCTAATTCATATTGGCGAATTCTCTCGCGGTCTTCGCTCTCGCTAGATTTCTATTTGTTCACGTTCAGCTTTTTCTCTAATCTCTTTTTGTGCACGCTCAGCTAATTCTCTAGTCCCGTTTTGTTCACGTTCAGCTAATTCTCTAATAACTTTTTGTTCAGGTCTATCTTTTTTCTCTTCTTCCTGTATATAAGTGACAAGGTCTAGGGCACCTAAACCGAGGGATTTTCCTTGGAGTATAAATCCCTGGAACTACGACATTTTGTTCGTAACACGGAGCGTACGTTGCCCGAAAGAAAAGGTTTAATGGACCGTCGGCACGAAACGGAGGAACCTTGGCTCACAAATTACTGACACCCGGGGCGAAATGCTTGTTTAAACGCGGAAACTTTGCTATCTAAATACTCACACTAATATAATATATGATTAAGCAAATAAATAAAAAAATAAAAATAATGGAGTCTTCGTAAGAGGAGAAGGGCTCAGACTGTACTAATCCGTGGGGATTTAAAGTGACCGTGGGAGAAATTATGTTTCCTAACAAAATTTTCCTATTAAAGGTTGTCGGTCCAAACACACCTACAAACATTAAGCGATAAATAAATATGGCAGGGTTGTTTCTTGTTTTGTTTTGTCTTTCCAACTCAAACGGAACCCAGCTTTGAAAATTACAATAAAGTTAAAGGGTTGTCTTTAAAAAAAATCTCTCCAAAGACCTTTTAAAGGCCATGCCACACCTGATCACCAGATTTTATAACGGAGGAATGTATATATTAGTATATCTCGTTGAATGACCATACTCTCTCTCTCTCTTTCTCTCCTTCTCTCTCTCTCTCTGTCTCTCTCTCTCTCTCTCTCTCTCTCTCTCTCTCTCTCTCTCTCTATATATATATATATATATATATATATATATATATATATATATCTATATATATATATATATATATATATATATATATATATATACGTAGGTACTTTGAGGCTTTGGGCCGAAGTTGGTTGAAGACCGTTAGTGAATGGGGAAATTGTTATGAGTACAGTGGGGATAGTTGATTATTAACTTTGCGGGATCCTTTTTGAAACAAATATTTTAGAATGCAAGTTGGCCAAAGATTAACAGGTAGCTGGTAGGCGTTGGGGTTTTCCAAAGAAAGACAATGACGAAAATATATCTTTAGTAACAACAAAATGATATTTATATTTACACAAAAATTGGGTTTAAAGGGAATGGTCGCACAGATGTGGTTAAATTTCCACACTAGATACAGATGGGTTAATTAGGGGATTAAGTAGGTTAAATTCAAGTTGGTAATTTAAAGAGGGATTTAAAACCGGGGCGTTCATGCAAATAATGGACCAAGGGGGTTAAGCAGATTTTAGATCAATCTGCAGGCGGCAACGGTTACGCTAGCTTACGTGTTCGTTGCAGAAAAGAGGTCAGTTGGGATATGATGAATGCGACGGGGAAAGTTGGGCTACCTCTTGCTCCAGATGTGAGAGTTAGAAATCCTCGTTGGATA
This sequence comes from Ceratothoa steindachneri, assembly GCA_963969495.1. Classification (NCBI taxonomy): domain Eukaryota; kingdom Metazoa; phylum Arthropoda; class Malacostraca; order Isopoda; family Cymothoidae; genus Ceratothoa; species Ceratothoa steindachneri. The sequence continues at coordinate 69,312,166 of OZ018329.1, read as the reverse complement.
TTTGCTGATTGACTATGGCAGAGTTCAAGGATGTCGATACTTGCCGATTGCCTTTTGCAGATTTCATAAATGTCGACACTTGCCGATTGACTATGGCAGAGTTCACGTATCGATTTAGCTTTCGACTCGAATCGAAATTGCCGCGTAGGGGAGACGAGCGTCCTTCAGCTCTTTCATTGTCGCCAGAGTAGGTGGGAAGTCTATAAGTGCTGCTTACTACCTGAGTCGAAGAATTATATAGACGCCTCGTGAGGTGGCTGTGACGGCCCTCCATACACGTGTGTGATTTTGGGAAAAAGTCGGCGTTTCCCTCGGGGTAAGGAGGAATTGTGATAACTTTGGCTTGGAATGCTCAACGGACTTCGATTTTCGGACGGAAGGCAAGTATGTTTGCTGAAAGGTGGCCGTAGGAGACGATGAAATCGCTCCCTAAGCAAAACAACTGAGGCGTGTGATAACGGCGTAGGTCGCATCCATACCCTGGTTCATGTGGTGATCTCAGGATCACGTGGGTACAGAAGGGCACTTGGTCGCCCTTTGACCTCATTCTGCTGTGATGGCCCTGCACACACGCGTGCGATTTTGCGAAAAAATCGGCGTCTCCTTTGGGGGAAGGGGGAATTTTGATAACGTTGGCCTGGAATGCTCAAATGGACTTCGATTTTCGGACGGAAGGCAAGGATCTTTGCGGAAAGGTGGCCGTAGGAGACGATGAAATCGCTCCCTAAGCAAAACAACTGGGGCGTGTGATAACGGCGTAGGTCGCATCCTTACCTTGGTTCATGCGGTGATCTCAGTATCACGTGAGTACAGAAGGGCACGTGGTCGCCCTTTGACCTCATTCTGCTATACTTTGCAATATATACTAAATCTTATTGGCTTTATCGTTCAGTTCCTACAGAGCACACGAAAGCTAAACTAATCTTATTTTTGTGGGGACTCACTTTCATAGGTACGTATTGGAAGAGTCTTTAGAGAACATGCTACGGTATCTGTCGATGGCTAACTTCAGCAACTCTGAAAGAATTGTGCATAACCTGTCTCTAGTATTTTTAATTTATTTTGTATTGTTTAAATATTAATTAATAAGCATTTATGGATTCCTTTCTCTTAAAATTACTATAAATTATACTTCCGTATACGGAGTTTGGCGGAGGTTATCTGATCAGTCGTGTTTGTTATTTGGGTCTGTCGGTATGATTGTGCGTACAATTTCACTAAAGACTATTGACGGATTTCGATAGATTTTTGTGACCCACTGAACCTCTGGGTGATTGGTCATCAACTGGGACTCTCCTTATGCAGAGTGCGATATATTGTATCGGCCATAAAGATTCAGACATTTCGGTTTCCATCACAAAACTTACATTAGATTCAAACCAAATAATGGCAGGAAATGCATGATAAATTACAGATATAAACTAATCATGGCTATAAGTTGTACATGTACGATGTACATGTTAGGATGAAGGAAACTGCAGATTACGTGCAAAAGAGCATTTTTATTCCAAAAATATGGTGGTCAAATTGATCCAAACAGCGAAAACCTATTACTTCTCTCTTTGAGACAACCAACTAATTTATGGTAGTAACTAACTTCAATGAATTCTTAGCACTTTCAGTCATTATCTTTTCAAGTACCGAGTAGTAAACATGCCTAGGAAACTCATTACCTTGCCTATATTGTTAAGCTACGTTAAGAGGATCATCGCTCTATCAGGCGAGAGCTGAAAGGGTTAAACCTCCCTAAAGTTCTTTTACATAATATTATATCAAGTAACAATAACACAGACTCGTGTAATAGAGGCATTTATAATGATAGGTTTAGGAAAAGCTCAAAGAGAGATGACCAATCCATCATCCCTATCTCAGAAAATGACCGATACAAGGAAAAAGTTATGATTTTCCCGAGAAGTAAATAAAACTATGGGCATTAGTGTGTCCAGAAACAAAACAAAATCACTCCGCCTGAAGAAAAGATCTTTCAAATCTCGCTTACCAGTAGTCAAGCCATTGATCAGCCCTAAGAACAAGAAATCTAGATTATCCTTCGCCTCTAAGCACGTTTTATGGACAGAAAAACAATGGTCGAAAGTATACTTCAGCGATGAATCGAAGTACAATTTGTTTGGTTTTTGGACCAGATGGCAGGAGGTTCGTCCTTCGAAGACCTGGCGAAAGATTATCCGGCAGATGCGTGAAGAGCAGCGTCGAGTTTGGTGGACGAAACTTTATGGTGTAGGGCATAATTTTTGCAGAAGGTACTGGCCCAATTATTCGCTCGCAAGGCAGAGTGAATGTTCAAGTGTATAAACAACTTCTGCAAGCATATGATGTGCCTCATATGAGAGCCGCCTCTTCCCAAACTGCCATCTTATACAGGATAATGCACCGTGCCACACGACAAAGTTGGTGAAGAATTTCCTGGATCAGGAGTAAGTATGTGACATGGACTAGCCTGTTCAGAGCCTAGACCTCAATCTGATTAAGAATATGTGGAAGACGCTTGGAGAGAGAAGTAAGGAGAGAAACACAAGCCCCGTCGGAGAACTTTATGAAATATTGCAAGAGGAATGAAGAAAAATAACACCAGAAGACTGATTTCGGTCTGTGCGCTCTTCTGTGAGATGTCAGTACGTAATTGATACTAAAGGTTTATATACTATGTACTAATATATTGTAACAACCAAAAATTATTTATTGAATAAGTTATATCATTGTGACTCCTCATCTACGTCTGTTGTGTTTTCTATCCGGATCATCTTGATCACCATATTTTTTGCAGTTTTCCCCATCCCAACATATAAAATGTTCATGTACAACTTATAGCGATGCTTACATTATATCTTTAATTTTTCATTTATTACTTACCTTTATTTGGTTTAAAGCTAATTTAGTTACGTGATTTCTCATTATTATATCATTATCAGATCCTGTCAAGATGAAATATCATATCAATCAACAAATATGATGTGTTATATGAAGCCATTTTGAGTGTGACATAACGTAATCTGATGCCAGGATTTCATACATTTCAATACAGTTCCATTTCACCCTTTTAGTCCACTGTATTTTTAAACCTGTTTTCACCGCTTTTCTTTGCCGGCGGCTGATTTAGCAGGCTGGTCCGCGACTGGCCTTCGTCCATTCATCTCAGGCTTGGAGGGGTAGTTCAGCCCTACTGCTTGGCTCTTTGAGGGAAAGGGTTGACGTATCTAAATTTTCCCCATCCTATTCTCCTTCTACTCCCCTCCGTCGTTATTTTTGTCCCATCTAGCCTTTGTACCTCCTACCACGGGATGCCTGGTGACATCTGGAGTTTTATTTTCCCCTCAGGCCCACAAAACCCGCAATTTTCCAGCCCGCCCTAACGGGTGTAGAAAGATCTGCCACTATTACCTACCACACTTTTTCACTTTTTCTAGCTTCTTTACTTCCCGTTATTAATTATTTTCAATTCATTTATTAAATTAATTTTTTTTTACCATAACTTTACAAAACCTTTTAAGAAAATCCTTTCCTGTAAACGCCCATAATGCAGCTAAAGTATTCAAAGATTTGTCCCCTTATACCAAGAAAAATTTTCGAAAACTCCCCAAATTCCCGAAAAAGTCCCCAAATCTCAAAATTCCCTTAAATCCCGAAAAAATCCCGAAATCCCATGAGTCTATAAAGATAGTGACCAAACGTGATCACCATTTACTTCCATGTCAGCGATTGGGGAAGAAATAAAAATTTAACGCCTTTTTTATTAGTAATATAAATAAGAGAGGCGAATGTTCTACCATTATATCACGTATTAGTTTGCCTATTATTAATTACAGGGTGTTTCTAAAAAAATTATATCATTTGCAATCTATTCGATACTCGTTCAATTTACCTCAAATATTAATAGCATGTGTGGAATCACGACACAATTTTATGTCTAATTTTTTTTTTATCTTTACACGATAGAATTTCCATTCACTGAAAAAGAAAAGGCGTTTTGGGTGTTAGAGTATGCTAAAACACAGTCGATTAATACTGTGCAGCGTGCATTTGTTATAAAATTCTCTTAAAATGCTCCAACAGTAAACCAGATTTGAACATAACACAAAAGGTTCAAAGAGAAAAGCTGTCTGTGCAGGGCAAAATGATGTGGACGACGACCAGCATCAGAAAACACGGTCGAGCGGGTTTGCGAATAACTTATGCGAAGCTCCAAGAAGTCCATAAGAAGAGCAATCTTCGAAATTCATAGTCTTCCATTAGAGTTTGGTGTGTCCTGGGGAAACGCTTGAAAATGAAACCCCATCAGCTGCAGCTCGCTCAAGCCTCGGGGATAGATGACAAGCACAAGCCAAACAATTAACTGTTGATATGCAAAGGAAACTTAAAGGAGATGTGTTTAATGAATGTCTTGTTTTCAGTGATGAGGCTATATTTCATACGAATGGCAAGGTCAGCAAGCATAATGTTTGCATTTGAGAAAGAAAATCCTCCTGACACAGTTGAGCACAAAAGGAATTAACCAAAAGCGAAGGTGTTCTGCGTTATTTCCAAGAATAGTATGTGTAGCCCATTTTTCATTGATAAAAATGGAGGAGGCGATGTTTATCTACAAATACTTCACAGCTGATTCATTGCAAATGAACATGAGTTCACTTTTGAACAAGATGAGGCTTCACATCACTGTGCAAGCTAATCTTAGTGAAAATATACAAAGGAAGGCTGGTGATGAAGACAATGACCTTCAGTAGGAGACAAGCTGTCAGAAACTTTTGTATTTATGAACACAATTCAAGATAAGAGCGACTGTAGAAATTATGCGAATGCTTTCGTCTTTTCAACAAAAGGATTGGCTAAATAAGAAAAATAAAGGGTTTTTAAAACTATGTTGAAGATAAAAAAAAAATAAATCTTTAATTTTTATAACCAATCATTTATGAGAATAAACATAATTGTTTTAAACCTTAATAACGCTTATATTTAAGAATTTTTTTTACCTAAAGGAGAAGATAATGAAGAAAATGCATTATCCTTTTTTGCAAATCTGAATTGAGAAAAATGAAAAGGCAATTTGTTGTTCTACTTACATTGGGTTTTTCTTGTATGCAAGCATCGAGTTCAAAGGACTCAACAATTGTGTTGTTTCAATATTATTTTGATAATCTCGTAAAAAAAAATCTATCGATCATGCGTCTATAAAAGGTGACTCGAGGGAAAATTCTGGACAAGTAATTCGAGATGGAGGTGACCTCCTGGAAAATTCTGACCAAACAGAAAACTCATTGGTAAATCGTACAGTCAAATATGAATAAACATTTTCTACCAGCGAAATCCTTAGACGTGTGAATTATTATTGAAGACATTTAGCTCTTGTTTAAAATAAGTGTTGGTTTTCTATTTACCCTTTTATACAATGATTTGGCATCAGTCCTTGAGGTGAAATTTGACCTCAGTAAATCTTGATAAACTCATGAGAAATAGTTATTCAAGTTTACAGAATAAAGAGAAAAGCTTTATAAGAATTGCGCTATGAAGTTGGATATATTGGAGTATCAAGCTAGAAAAGGATTGAGAGTGAACCAAGAAATGTGAATTTTAAGAAGGCAGCATAAGTTAAAGAGGTAATTTTAGGATTTTTAGCTTAATACCTTTACATTTATTTAGATATTTCTTATACTTATCAATCTAAAGTATTTGAAAGATTCAGTTATGGTTTCAGATTTAGGATAATCTCCTTCCGTTTCTTCAGTTTTGTCTCTATAGAAATATCGAGGGAATTGAACAGCTGATTTGGTATTCGGCAGAAACGAGTGGATCATAATTAAAACAAAGTCAACTTTTAATATTTCGGGGTCAATAATATCAAAGACCCATTCATCCTTCACTGCTGTTTCAGATAAGTCAGGCATATATGAACAAAACAGGCTATCTGATAATAATACACCTATTTTCAAGACGATAAGACATAATTAAATGTAAATTTCATTCGACAATATTAAATATGGAATTGGTTCTCTTATATCGGCACTAAATGCTTGAATAACTAGATATTTTTCGAAAGATTCCTGAAGCAAAGTTTTTTTCAGGTTTCTTCAGCTACTCTGGTCGATAAAAGCAGTTCTCCATCTCATACTTCAATACAAACCAGAGATATTTGAGAATGTTAAGATCAGACAATTTTGGAAGAAGACCTATGTTTTTAACTTAATATTACGATATTTGGGCGAGTCGTTTACATTTTTTACGGTTCGAAACCATATCTCTGCCGTGAGTTTAATACTCTCAGTTGTGAGTTTAGTACTCACAAGCGGCAAACCTATTTACGGTTACCCCCACTATGTACCTTTACAGCATGATCAATAAAATTTCCTTATGTGGAAGCTCAAGTCATCTCGGTGATGCCTCCATATTTCAGGATGGGTATCAGGCAAAGAGTAGTAAAAGATTCTTATGGTTGCCTCCAGAGGTAAGCACGTCCTTAGGCTGAAAAAAAGCCTGAAGAGCGATTGTCCAGACTAAATAGCATTCCTTTACTGTTTTTTTGTCTTGTTTTGATTATCAGTACAATATGGTTTTATTATTGCTGTCAGAGAGGAGAGGTTTGGCAATAGAAAGAGCTAGTGTTTCCATTATTTTGCCCCTCCCCCTCTATCTCAGCCCTAATTCCTCCATCACAGAATTCATTAAAATACCCAAGCAAACATCACGCAGCCCTCATAGTCGAGGCCCCACTTACCTTAACTTGGACTAACGCTCACTCCAGCTTAAAGCTTGTTAAGGATGACAAGTAAAGAGACTATATGGTCTATCAGCATAAAAAAGGAGAGACCTGTCATTTGCTGAGTTTTTTATAGCATTTCTAATACAAGCAAACTAAAACAAGAAACTATTTTCTCTCCTCGAACGGAACCCAACTCCATCTAGCTAAAACAATTCGTTGTGGAGTTTGGACCACATATTCTTCTGCCGTGTGTCGTCTGCCATCGTTGTTTTATCTTATTCCGAGGAAATTTCCATGGCAAAGATTCGATGATTAATCTTCCATCCTTCATTGCTATCAATTTTCGTGCTTTACTCTCTACTCTCAGTCTCCTTTCTATACACTGAAAAATAGAATGGATTCTATCAAGACCTAAAGTACCTTTAAATCACGCTTGTGATCTATAGTTATTTTGGAACACTTGTCATTTGACACCCGTTGCCATGATTCATACGTATTGCAAGCCTTGCGATTTATTATTAATTTCATGACATTCGGAGCATTAATTTATTCCTCTCATCGCACAGATGGTTTACTTCTGCTTATTCTTATCCTTGCTGCTGTTTATTTCATTTATTTACTTATACCTCATCTTACCAAGTTTAGTAGTTATATTTTCTTGTAAATAAACGATTAAAAACTCTGAATTATTTTTTATACATACTAGAGTAATCACACTTTCTGTTGTTGGTCCTTTTTTAAATATTCCGAATGGTTCCCGAGATGCTAAAATGAAACTTATTAATTTCACTGACCACTCCTACCCCTCCCCCCCCCCCAAAAAAAAGATGTCATGGATAAAAGCATTTCGTAACAACATCCTTAAAAGATACTCGTATTGCGACGTCGTTCACTCAGTATCAAGTTTATAAATTAGAAAATAAGACTCAATTGATCGGAATTATGTAGCATTTTCTTACCCATACTGAAACCTGCTGGAAACGAATAATGTTCGAAGCTAGTCTCTCAGAATCTTTCCGAGGAACTGAATTTCATTTTGTCAAAATAGTGCGAATAATTATTTTCCTCTGAATAATGGTGAAAAGGATTAGAATCATCAGCAGAAATGGTTGTTCGTATTCATTCTATAAATTGTTTATAAACTCGCTTAGATGACCATTTGAACAGGTCAAAGATAACATGTCTAGAGCTGGCCTTGAATGGAACACCCTGTACTCTCTCCGAGGGCCCGGGACCCTTAATGATATATACCAAGGAAAACTTTTTTTTATTAACAGAGTAACGTTGTATAACTAATTATAATTTTGGAACATGATGGGATAAATTTAAGATAATATTTAGTTCAGTTTAATCCTCGGTTAATATATATTTTTTTACTTTTATTTTTAATTTAAGGCTTCTTAGTTTAATAATAACTCTCAACCCGAAACTTCAGAGAAAAACTCAAATATTTGGGGAAAAATTACAAGTTCTTATCAAACCTTTTGATGTATTTTTTAACAGATTAATGTCTCACAAATTGGTGGTTTCCAGAGATTACATTTTATCATAAATTTAGGCCTCGTATGTTGGCTTTGGGAAATCAGATGAATTGAATTATTAAAAGTGAGTGACGACTTACTAATAAACATGCTAACCTGTTCGGTATTCTAATAAAAGACTTAAATATTCTTCAAAGAGTCTGTCTCTATTATTGACCCTATGGGGTTTCATAACCATGTTCCAGGTCGTGGGAGATATTTCATTAAATAAACAAACTTCCCCAAATTTGAGAGAGTGCGCCGAAGGACTTCTGCTTAATTTTGAAGAAAAAGAAATAGAAAAGAGGGGAGAGGCTGCGCTATTTTTAGTCCCGTGCGAGTCTAGTCGCGAGCAACTCTACATCTCACTATGTCGATCGGTCGGTCCCCGTTTTGCTATTTTTTTTGTTTTTTGTAATAATATCATAACTATTCGGCCAATTCTAATGAAATTTGAAAACGTTATGTTCGTTTACATTCTCTTTCGAATGATATAATTGCCAAAGTTACTTACATTCTCTTTCGAATGATATAATTGCCAAGGTTAGCCCTGGAATTATTTTTGGGGTGCAATAACATCATAACTATTCGGCTGATTCTAGCGAAATTTGAAAACCTTATGTTGTTTTACATTCTCATTCAAATGATATAATTGCCAAAGTCCTCCCAAGATTAGCCCTGGAATTATTTTATTTTGGCAATAACATCATAACTGTTCGGCCGATTCTAGCAAAATTTGAAACCCTTATGTTGTTTTACATTCAATTTCGAATGATAAAATTGCCAAAGTTTTCCCAAGTTTACCTTGACAATTATTTTGTTTGGTAATAACATCATAACTATTCAGCCGATAACTCTGCTAGACTAGACTAGGCTATAATATGCTATACTCTGCCCAGCAAGCCTATAATAGGCTATACTATGGTAGGCTATTATAGGCTAGGCTATTATACTATGCTGAGTTATGCCAAGTTATAATGTACAAGAGTAAGATATACTATGCTATTTTAGTCTATAAAATCTATGCTAGGATAGCATATAGTATGTTAGGCTAGACAATACTATGCTATGCTTGACTAAGGTATAATAGGCTATACTTGTCTAGGATATACTACGATAGGCTAAGCTATGGTAAGCTATACTAGGCTAGACAGGCATATCTTATGGTATGCTAGGGGGACCAAAGTATAATAGGCTAGGGAGAGCTATGGTCTGCTATGCTAGGCTATGTTAGGCTATGCTAGGTAATACTATCTCAAGCTACGATCGGCTAGCTAACTAAGTATATAATAGGTTAAGCTATGCAAGATTATTCTAATCTATGGTATGCTATGCTATACTAGTCTATGATATACTAGGCTATGCTATAATATGATACGCTTAGCTATATTATGTTAGTTGGGGTTATGCTAGGATATGATATACCATGCAAGCCTATAGTATGCTAAGCTAGGCTAGGCTATCGTATGTAAGGATATATTGGCTAGGCTATAGTAGCCTATTTTAACTTGGCTATACTATGCTAGGCTACTGTAGGCAACGCTAGGCTATGCTCTGACATGCAATGCTAAGCCATATCTGGTTAGGCTAGGCTAGGCTATAGTAAGCTAGACTACACTAGGCAATGCTATGCTAGGCTAGGCTATACTAGGCTAGGCCTAGCTAGGTTAGACTATGATGCTATACTATGATACGATAGGTTAGGCTATACCAAGCTTAGGTAAGACAAAGTAGGCTATACTATGCTAGGTTATACTAGGCTAGCTAGATTATACTAAGCTACGATAGGTTTGGTCCGGCACAACTAGGCTATTTTTTTAGGCTAGGTTATCCTATGTTTGGCTAGGCTGGGCTATACTAGGCTAAAACAGGGTAGGTTATACTATGCTATGCTTGGCTATGATATGATATGCTATACTAAGCAAGTTTAGGATAGGCAATTCTAGGCTATATTAATTACTAGGCTATGCTATGCTAGACAATACTATGCTATGCTAGGCTAGGCTATTCTCTACTATGCTAAAGTATGTGGTTATACTATGCTATTTAGGTTATGCTATACTATTCTGTGTTATGCTATGCTATACTATGCTATAATATATTATGCTATGTTATACTATGTTATGTTATATTATGATGTGCTATATTATGCAATGATGTGCTATGCTCTACTATGATATGCAATAATATTAAATAATATTCTATGCTTTAATCTGCTATGGTATATTACATAAATGAGGGTTGTTTAGAATTTGCAGCCCTACTTAATAATTCTAAAGTTGTTGTTTTTTTTAATATAATTTTAGCTCTACTTGGTTAGCTTCCTAAAGGTTTTAACTTATTTTTGTCATATTAAAGAATTAAATGACTAGTATTATATTAATCATTATAGCATTTCTCCTTTTTTCTTATTTTACCGTTTGAACCATATTCATTAGTGTGCTGAAGATTACGTGGCCTTCAGTACTACTATCCTACCAGTGGGATTTTACCTACAACTGCTTTTAAAATTAGGACAAGACTGGCGACATTCACATATTTGAACAACTAAATTAAAAATAGCAGAGTTGTTGCCATCTCAATTCCAAACTCTTGTTAATGTTCTGAAATGTGGATGCGAGAAACTACACAGCAGCCAAGCTTGCAAAGAATATTTACCCTCAAGTGCTTCAAAAGTGGGAACGAGGGAACAGTTCTTTTCTAGACCTCGTTGTAAATTCAAGACTCACAATCTTAAACAGATTTTAAAGAACTGGGAGCAGGCCAAAAACATATCCCTTGGTAGAGGAGAGTTACAAGCCTAAGACATTTTCATTACAAAACTAGTCAACCTGTTAATATCCTTAGGAGCAAGTGTAAAAAAAATTTGGCTGTGAATTTGGCTGCCCTGGTTGCAAATTCGAAACTCAAATTTATTTAAATCTTCCCCTATGTAGATGAAGATCTCTGTGAAGGAACTTGCTTTCATTAACGGTCAGAGAGAAATGATTACTTATTTTGGACCACATCAAATTTGCTTTCGAGATTAACTTGAGTAAAATAGACAAGTCAATAAGTAAAAGTGATAAGAAGGTGAAGGAAGAAAAGCTGCTTGCTATAAGTAGGCTAATGTTTCAATGCCATCAAGTGAAATAATTTTCTCTCCTGAAAAAAATAAAGAACAAGTAGCTGATCCTCAAGATAGAAAGGATAGAATTCATGAAGTGATATTAAAAATACCAACCACATCTTCAAATTCCATTAAAAAGCAACCTGGTAATTATTTTTTGGGGGGGGTAATAACATCATAACTATTCGGCTGATTCTAACGAAATTTAAAAATATTATATTGCTTTATATTCTCTTTTAAATAATATAATTTCTAAAGTTTGTTTTGACAATGATATCATAACTATTCCGCCGATTTTAACGAAATTTGAAACCCTTAAGGTGTTTACATTCTCTTTCGAATGATAGAGTTGCCAAGGTCTTCCCCAGGTTACTCCGAGAATTATTAAAAGTTTTGAAGGTCGTAAGGTCATGAATCAGAATAAGTGAGGGCACGCGACCTTTTGGTCATCAGACCTTGTTTTAAAGTGATGGTGCTTCATGGTATTCTTTGTGGTATCCGAGAGTGTCTAATGGAGATTCCTTTGTTAAAATTCCATGATATGTATTCTTAATAGGATATTTAAGGTGTAGTTTAAGCATGTTAGGAATTTTCTTCCCATAAAACCTTTTTTTAGAAAAATCCAAGAAATAAAGCACCAGAATGTTAATATAGGGAAATTCTTATCTAATGTCACATAAGCAATGCGGTCAAAAGAAGCTCTGAGAGAAATATAATCTATAGATTTAGACTGATTCCGATAACATGGTAAAAGGAAACACAAAGTGCTAAATCAAGAAATAGATTTGGACCAATGATCGAAATTATGGAAAGAAGCAGCAATTGCAAACCAATGCTCGAGAACCTAAAAAAAGACAAAATAAATTGTCATTCATGTAATTTTTCCAATTACTTCGTATAAGTTCTTCAAACTTGTTTTATTTTGTTATTTTACGTTTTCTTTATATATTTTGGTTAATACCTTTATATATTCATATTAATTAAAACTCTTAAAATGATGTTTTGACAGTAAATTAGTCAATCTAAAAATAATTTATCTTCCTTTCCTCTCATATGGTATTAAATTTCATATATTCACATTACATTTTCTGCTTATGTTTGTCTTAACTCTATAAAGAAGTGTCACACAAAAATGCACCTATTTTAAAAGAGCTCTGTCTATTCTCCTTACTTGAATATTATCTCTAAATAAACTTTATTTAGAAGGCACAAACAGTTACTTAATTATTGGCCGCTACAAACTATTAGAATCTTCACTTTTAAATTCATAGTCTTGTATTATCTTGAGCGACAATGATTTTCAGTCACACAGTTACCGTCTCAACTCAACTTCAGTGCAGATTTATGCTAATGAATTGCAATGTGAATAAATTTTCCCATCTATTGTCGCTATTTCTTATTTAATAATTCATTTACTTTATACATCTTAACAATTTCTAGCTCAATGCATTTAATAGGGTGCATTATAATAAGTTACCAAGCAATTGGTCCCATTAAAAATAGGTAAACCATTTTCATTATATAAAAAAATAAATTATGATAAACACAATTGCTAAAATCATTATTGGACACAATCTACCATCGTTTAACTTGAGGAACAAGGTCCGATCAATATGGAGGATGGAGGAGGATTGATGGATGGAGGAGGATATAGAAGATGGAGGATTTTGGAAAACTAGTCAACATTTGTACCTTAATTCTATTTATTTTGGAATTGCCGAACTTACTGCTCTGGGCATGTTGAACAAAGGATATTTTACAGGAATAATTTTACTTAAACATAGGAACTGATGAGCGTAGATCTTCCGTAAAAGTAATGTTATTAATGATGCCTGATCACTCTCACAGCTATGTCTAACATGCTGTCCTTACAGATAAAAGTTTATACACATTCAAAGCTTAAAATTACCATAGATATTACGATAATTCATTTGAAAATTTTAATTCATATTAGAAGCCATTTAAATCCCTCCTCTGAAATCTTTTATAAATATATATTTTTTTGCAAAACATGTTTCCTGCAGACCTATAAAGTTTCCGTTTTGGCATTAAATAGCTATTCATGATGATCTCTCAACTTCACCTTTCTTCTCATGGCAGACCTAAAAAGATTATTCAATGGAAGTCTATATTCATTCACAAATATGACCTTTTGGAGTCCTTTGGAAACATTTATTTTAACTTCACTGTCCTTTTTAAGCTCTCCATTCCAACCTTTATTCGTGTTATTATAGTTTCAGTATAAATTAGCGTTATCGCAATCACAATACAGATGCCACCTGACATAATGTTTCGAATTTCAACTATATCATGAGTTTATTGCCCTTTGTTCACATAGAAATTGCCTAAAAAAAATTTCTCCAACTTTTCTTGACTCTTTCGGAGAAAATTATAATCCTCTCAGATCAGTTCTGTCACAACGATATTAGCTCCTTTCAAGGGTAAAAAGTCTGACAGAAACGAACAATGATTGTCATAGTAATATTGTCAGAGATCACAAAGAAAGAGAGAGAGAGAGGAACATACGCGCCGCCTTGCCCTTCAATAAAGAAAGAGACAACATACACCTAAGCGATCCATTTCGTATGCGCTAATGGAGGTGCGAAATGATGAGACGCCGCGATGATCTGAAATGCCGCCTTCACAGAAACCTGCGACAAGTGTGAGAGCCCAGAAGGTCCCATCTGAAGTCGGCTTAAGAACCTTCTCGCCCTTGCGCTAAAAGGCAGATTTTATTATCATCTGGTGATGCGTCTGACCCTAGAACCTCCCCTTCGGGCGGAGGTGGGAAAACTCCATTCGACCCCTATAAATCCTCCGGCGTCAGAGTTGGAAGGCAGCATCTGCCATCCTTCCTGCCACGTCAGTATCCTCCAAGTATCCGCCATCCTCCCTGCCCCGTCAGTATCTGCCGAGTATTCACCGTCTTCCCTGCCCCGTCAGTATCTACCGTCCTCCATGCCGCGTCAGTATCCTCTGTCAGCCCCCGTTGGTACTCGCTTTCGCGTCCCGTTGGACTTTGCACAATTCTCGCAGATCCCTCAAACTCCCGGTATTGTCGTTAATTCACGTAAGTCTACCTCGAACCGCTTCTCGCGCTTTTCGAATGCGGCGCGCACAATCTCGATTCGTTTTAATAGAAAGCAAGATTTAAGTTCATCCCCCATAATAGTCATTATCCAGAGACAATTGTTGAACATTGCGCCAAGGCAAGAATTACTCCCTCGATCCAAATCTTCGAAGTAACACAGCAACGCGCAACTCTCATGCGCAAGTGCTATCTCTCCCCCCCCCCCCCCCTCACACACACACAGTATAAGCCTTTTCGTCAGCTTCGTCTACGCTCAAGGTAATTTGAGCGTTCCTTGTTTCATATTGTCCTCTTGTTTGTACGGTGACCGCCCTCACCAAGTCTTCCTCGCCCCTTTAGCCGTTGAGATCGGTGTAAATCTAGTGTGTGTATAGCTCATATTAAAACTATTTTTAACTTTGTAAAATGATATTGATTTACATATTATTAAAGTTATTTTTGTACCCGTTTTTCTGTTATCCCGGAACTCCAAGATAGTCGACTATTGGCAAACCTACTTTCGGTTAATTTGCACTCTGCTTATATTGTAAACTTCCCATGCACTTGTAAAGCAGAAAGGGTGAACTTGACCCTATTCTACAATATCTACATATATTAAACTGGTGTAAGGTGTGTAGGGTTAACCTACGATATCTATATTAATCTGGTGTAAAGTGTGCGGGGTTAACCTACAACAAATGTTAATATTCATATTTTTTGCCGCGACCTGAATGCTCCTAAACTACTTTCTTTGTGTGTTTTTTTCATTTTTATGATAGCTTTACTTTTATATATTCAAAATTTCAATTCTTTTAGGTTTGTTCGGCTGAAAATTAAAAAACAAAAAAACAATAGTGAAAAGAAGGAAAAATATAACCTATTTTCCAAAACTAATTTACCATGTGCAAAGATAAAATTGAAGTGAAAGGTTTTTAGATAATTTACTCAGAATATTTGGAGTAGTAACCTATAAAGTTTAATTTAAACAAATTTATCCTTGCTAGAAGAGGTAGGTCTTTAAGGCAGGCTTGAAAGCATTAAGAATGAGGGGGACGGGGGGAAATTACAGGCAGCAACTTATTTCAGTCTTGAAGAGAATATCGAGAAAAAGATTGTTCATGCAGCCCGGACAGCCACAAAGTACACGAGATAAGGGGACATAGCCCGAAAATGGGGCTTTCAAGAGCCAGGACGAGTTCAACGAGGATAACATTAAAAAGCTAACCTGGGCACTTAATATTTTATTGGTAAGGAAGAGGATATTAAACGCAATGCGGGACCGTAAAGGTAACTAGTGGGCTTCATTGAGAAGTGGATCCATAAGAGAGAACGGTCTGAAACGGAGATCAACGCGGTTGCATCGCTTCGAGCAAGTTGACAAGGTCGGAGAGTGGAACCATGAAATCCACCAATCCACCAGGAATGAAGATACAGTCTTTAAGGCAAGAGGTAACCAAAGCATGGATGGTGTTCTTAAAACTCGTATTTTGTTAAAGTGTGGCTGGATACGGCTAAGATTACAGACGAAGTACACCAAAGACTTGTAGATATCAGCTACATGAGGACATGATCATGAATACGCTGCCACTAGTTTTTGAAGGAAGACCTATGATTAGGAATCCGACTGATTCTATCTATTAAATGAGGTCAGATGATCAGGAATGACTGACATTAAGCTATTTGAGGAGGATATATGATTAGGAATCCACAAAGGCTTTGGAAAAGAATTCAAGTTCTGAGATCGGTCAGTAGTTTGCCGACTCGTTTGGATCCAGGCTTGGTTCTTTAATAATTAGCCGAGCAACAACGTGTTGTAAATCATAGTTACACACAAGATGAGAGGAGAGAGTTAAAGAAACAGAGATGAAGGATAAAAACTAAGATTAAAAGACGTTCTAGACGTGGAAGTAACGATTCACGGGGGCAGTAATTGTTAAAGAAGTTGGTTTTGGAAGGATAGTTGGAATAACCATATGGTGTGGTTCGAAGATGAGAGTATACCAAATCATATATGAACTAGCTTGTTGGACAAGAACACCATGCAATGGGAAGCGATGGCGCTGAGAAGAGATTAATCCTCTCCCTTACCTCTTTGATATCTTGAATACCTCTTTCTAGGATGAAGTGATACTTCGTAATTTAAAATATACTGCTGATCGCATTACCCTTAAGCAGCCCAATTGACCAGGCAAGTTAAAGCACAATTTCTCACCTCTCATCCATCTCAAAACTCCATGATGGGCTGTTGTCAGCCTGGATCTTAGTTAACCTAAAATTAGTGGCTTCTCGACAGCATTCGATAGTGGCAATCACTCTTCTATTCACCTCTGCCTGCGAGAATGGCTGGTATCGCTGGAACTGCCCTTAACTGTACCGGATAGACTCACGCAAATTAGACTAGAATACCCTGAACTTGAGGGGTTCTGCGAGGAATTGTACAGAGTCCAACGGGACACGAATAGCGGGTACGAACGGCGAAGTGCAGGCGGCGGATACTGATGGGGCGGTCAGGCGACGGATACCGCCTTTCAAGTCTGGCGCCGGACGATTTATAGTGGGTTCGAATGCGGTTTTCTCCCATTCCGTCCGAAGGCGAGGGTTCCACGGTCTGACGCATCGGCGGGCCAGGGTAGTCTCGCCCTATTAGCATGATCGCGGGAAATTCCCTGAGCCAGGGAGGCCAAACTTTGTCCGACTCCCAATGAGACCTTTTCCGGCTCTCAAGTTTGTCACTTCTTTCTACGATGGCGGGCTTTCAGGCCACCACAGCGTCTCCTGATTTCGCACTTCCATTAGCGCAGACAAAAATGTCGACCAGGTTTCTGTTCTCCCACTCTCTGATCTCTGACATACTTCTTGCAGCTATAAGACTTAAAATACTGCAGCTCGCTCCTATCTCACTTTATCAGTGAACTTATTCCAACCTCTGAGAAAACCTACGCTCAGGCTATGCACCACCTCACACTGCTATTTATTTGAGTCTTCTGTGCTGTACGGGTGATCCTGATTTCTCGATATTTGTGCTCCCCCTACCGTGACGCCTTTAAGTGTGCCTTCAAAACTAAGCGTTTTTTCCAGGCTTTAACTGAGTTGATAGAAAGGCGTTCTGTGAATAGTGCTATACAAACATTCCTTATTATGCTTTTATTATTATTTCTTGCTAAGTGTCATTCACCCACTCCATAAATTTGCGAGTGAAGTCCATCAAGTCATGCATATTTATCAAAATGTTCTTTAGTCTTTAGTTGAATTCCCATGACACCAACTGTATTTGTTAACATTCTACCCAATTATTTACAGAAATGGCTAACGTATTGTTATTAAAAATGCTATTAAAGATGATATATATTTAACTTAGTAGGCAGAATCATCCAGAGCCAACAATCAATGCCATAACATGCATGG
Source organism: Ceratothoa steindachneri (assembly GCA_963969495.1). Lineage (NCBI taxonomy): Eukaryota > Metazoa > Arthropoda > Malacostraca > Isopoda > Cymothoidae > Ceratothoa > Ceratothoa steindachneri. The sequence continues at coordinate 69,294,353 of OZ018329.1, read as the reverse complement.
ATTGAAATTACGAGCCATTTTATTTTTTTTAAAGAACTTTTAATGCATTTCTTTCGACCAAAGAAGAAAATTAATGCCAAGACCAGGGCCGAATACCAAATAAGCTAGAACCCTCACAGATTTTTTTTCTTTTATATCGTTTTTTATTGTTATATATTGCCTATTTAAATAGTGTATATATTTCCAAAGGTTATAAACAAGATAAAGGTGATAAGGGATTGTATACATTAGTGGTGCAGAGAATGGGTCTAAGATTAAAGCGAAAATAACACTAGTAATGAGTGATTAATTCATTAATTATTGTTAATAATTTTTATTTAATAGAAAGTAGATTCTTTATGAGTAGTAATTTAGATTCAAATCAATAAAAAATATAAGAAATAAGGGAATAAACGAAGCCGCAAGAGCATAGCTGCTTATTCCCAAGCTGTGTCATCCATCTTCTCAAGTGGCATAACTAATTAAATAAATGCAAAAGATGTACAGTTATATACCCAAACATACGAATATTATATTAAATACTTGCCAAATATACTTTTAAGAATCATATAAAGTACTCTCAAATATCATTGGAGGAAAGTCATGCCATGCCATAAGTGGACTAATTATAATTTCGGAAATTTCCTCATTTTAATTGATACAAAATGTATATTTATCCTAAGCTAATACACTCAAGGGATAACACGTCTATGTCATTCTTTAAAAGAAAATCTCTGGCAATCACTGAGACTTTCTAAATATTTTAGAGATCTTTTGAATATGACGCCCACATAATCAGCTCTTGATTCCAAACCTTCAAACCTTATATGATTGTTAAAAGTATATTTGGCAAGTATTTAATATAATATTCGTATGTTTTGGTATAGAAATGTACATCTTTTGCATGTATTCAATAAGTTATGCCACTTGAGAAGATGGATGACACAGCTTGGGAATAAGCGGCTGTGCTCTTGTGGCTTCTTCTATTCCCTTAATTCTTATATTTGTTATTGATTTGAATCTAAAATTCTGAATGCTTTTAATTCAGTTGTTAATGCTTTTTTTCATGATTTATATGCTTGTCTGGGGGATTAACCGGAACTGACCGACACATTGTTATTTATATGTTTAGTTTAACTTTAAATCATTGTTTTACTTATATTTTAATGAACTCTTGTGTTTTTACTTTGTTTATTCTATTTATATTTTATGCTACTTATGCTCCTCTATAGTGCCTTTGGGTGTTTTGTGGGGTTGCTAGGTGTGACATTCACCCTCTTTCGGGGCTTAAGTGATTTCTATAATAATAATAATAATTTCATTCAAGATATCTTAAGAGATTTACGTGTTGATGGGCTTGGTGTTGGTGGTCTGGTGAAAATACAATCTTAAAAGAAATAAAGAACAAAGTTTGACGCCAATTAGCTAGGGACTGGCCAGGCCAGTAGAGTTTTGAACTATTTCACTGGAGCTTTGGCCAGTAAATTTTCGCTCTAGCAAGATTTCACAATGCTTCGTTCGCTAGATATTTTGTTTCTTGCAATCAATTGCAGCCTTTTTAATTTGTTTATTCACTAGGAGCCTTTTTTTTTCAATTTCAAAAATATGAAATTAGAGCGTCATAATTGGGTAGGGCCCGTGACAACCACGCCCATTAATGTAATTTCGTATAACACTCGCTAGAGAAGAAGATTCGTGAACAGAGTTGTCCACGCAATCAGCCCATATCAGGGTTTAGTCGCTTTTACTCTAAACACTGAAAGACAGTATGGGCACTATTTACGGCTTTCTGACGAAGGGTGAATCGCGTTTGGGAGAGATGCTTGGACAAATACATCGTAATGGGTAACTTTGGGTTTGATAGGGCATAAAGTGGGGGAAAGGAAGTTACTTTTTGGTGATGTTGATGCGCGCTGATCACAACTTGAGTGAAAGCATTTGCAGTTGAAGTCAAAGCTAAGAAACCCAGAGTGAAGGTCAAACTACCAGGTGTAGAAATGTTACAGCACTGCCATCCCTCCAATGCTTTCGACTCACGGCTTCTCTCCGGGAAAGATCCTTGATGGCAAATATGTTGGTTGCAAATTGGTGGCTTAATAAATGATTTGCAAGGTTTTTACGGAAATATCTTCCACACTTGTAAGTGCAAGTGATCTTTAAATAAATTTGCTCTGCCTACCCTTAAATACGCTCACTTAGTCACTAAATTTACTACAGCGTCTTTCATCCTAAATCTTCTTTTAAATTTCTCCTTCCCATTCCTTGATAAAGACAACTGTAATTGAAAGAGTGCTCTGTACTGATAGAAACCCATTTTCCTAAATAATTTCCTCGTTTTTGCACTTCAAAATTTCTTCAATTTCTCAATCTCTGTATTTTAAGAACTTGGCATAAATTTTGCCCTGATTTCTATCTCCCAATCTTAATTTTATCCAAATAGAGCAGATAAATTCACTTATCATTTTCATTATTATTATTGTCCGTTGAGCTTTTTTTCCATATCATTACTTGCCCAGTTTGGAGAAGAGGATTTTCTATAAAAACAAATCTCTATGGAAAATTTAAATAGGGATAAAAAGTTGTTTATGTCTCTAACTTACTTTATCACAGAAACAAAGTGTATTAGATGAATTATATCATAGGTAGGTGTAAGATTAGACGCAAAATTTCCATACTGCAGACTTCAGAAGAAAAGAACGTGGGTTGAAAATTACTGAGAAACGAAGTGAGACCATTCTCTTTTGGCATCACTGAAATAAAGTTAGTCTGAACATAGATCCTAGTCAGCAGCCAAGTTATTAATATTATCACAAACTGCAAATTGAATAAATAAGTTTATAATTTTAATGGCATTCTCCATCGATTCAATATTTACAATATGGAACATGTCAAAGAGAAAGTGAGAAAGCAGGTCGCGCAGATAAAGAGAAAAAGAGTAGGTCACGGACGAGGAACATTCCAACGAAACCTTTCGGTAAATCTCTGGAGCGATATAGAAGTCAGACTGGAGCAGGGACATCATTTAGCGATATGGTGCTAAAACCATTGACGCCGAGTCGTTGGGACAGAGTCGGAATCACTTCCGTCGGCAAACAAAAGAGCCTCCGGTTGAGTCGTATATATTCCCCAGCCTGGGAATAATCAAATGAATATTCTCAGAGAATTCAGGACGCAAGCAGTATCCACGCCGCTTTCATGCAAGCAAGATTCACGCAATACCCCCAGAGTACTCACGCAGCATCTTGAAATGTCATTGGAATCATCCAAGGACGACGCTCAATTCTCGAGTGACAACCTGATACCCTTAGGGCTCGCAGGCAGAAACCATTATACGGAATGACGGAGGTCAAGGACGAAGAACTCAGTCAAGAATAATGCGCTTAGCGATGCTTTCCCGATAAGAAATCCTCCCCCTTCCCCAAGCGAATACTCAAGGTTTCCTACAGAAAATTTTAGGCCATTACATTTTCTTTTTCTATCGATCGTCGAAGAGACTTAACAATCTCCGATCCCAAGACTCACTTAATAGAGTCCTCTCATACCCTCTCGGGTAATTATCGTGCCTCGTACGGCTCATACAATATCATTCTTTGTGAATTCAACTCAATTTTCTTTTTTCGAACGATTAATGTATTTGTTAAAGTGTATCATTCTTGTTAATCTCATTTGTTGTTTGGATAGTATTAAAGATTATTTCATTTCACTTGTTAATACGCTATAGTCACTCGAAACCTGTTGAAGTAGTATACAAGTCGGCCAATAATAGAATTTGCACTCTTCTTTAATTCTCACGTAGTTAAGAGGGAGACATTCCCTATATTTGTTTGTCGCCTCCTTTCTCCACGTCTAGGGAGGGCAGCAAAGATCAGGAAGGACTACCTGATCCTACGAGATATTAATATATATATATATATATATATATATATATATATATATATATATATATATATATATATGTATATATACTTTTATTATTTTATCTGGTGTCAGGTTTAAAGAGTCGTTAAAAAGGTTTCTTTTAAAAGGCTTCTAAAATTAGTGGTTTAAGATATCAAGGAAACAATAATTCTCTTATTAAATAGTTGCAAATTAGATACACGATCGGTAAATATTTAATTTTATTTTTCAGTTTTATTTTGGCGTGCGTAAAAGGGTCGACGGCGGGTCTTGTTCGCCAATCCATAGTTCCCATGGGGTGTGCGTTTTTTTTATCTCACATTAAATCCATTTTTGCACTTTCGCGGTGATTCTAACTGCATAAAATTCAGGTTCAACAAATCCGCTACAGTCGCTCGTGTATGCGAGATTTTTGTGTGTGAACCGGAAAGACATCATGTCGTCGTTCGATATTTTCAAAGCACAGGGAGAATCTCTGGGTTTAACGGGGAAAAACCTAGTGTCTTACAACCAGGAAAAAGAGAGGACGGCGAGAGAAGAAAGAAGAGAAAGAGGCAGAGAAGGGAAAGAAATAAAAAGATTAAAAAAAGACAGAATTCGAGTACATGAATTAGAGATGAGGAGGGCGAGAAATAAGGCCTTATCCATCACTACGGGGCCCGGAGCCCAACAACCTACATCAGTAAACTTGAATGTGTTTGAAGAAGGGGGAGACTTTTCCTCATACTTGACCCACTTCGAAAAGATCTTAGAGGTAAACCATTGGGATATAAAATCAGACGGTGTAGCTAAAGTGTTGCCCCTTATGAACACCCACCTGAGGGATATTTTTATTTATCTCCCGTCTGAGGCAACCATTGACTAGTCCACGTTAAAGGCCGAGCTACTCGCTTCTTATAACATAACTCACAATTTTTATCGTATTAATTTCAGGCAGTGCCGAATCCAACCCAATCAAACATTTAGACAGTTCTGTTACATCTTAAAAAAACACTTTAATTTCTGGTTGGACGCCTCAAAAATGCCCTGGATTACGATGCTATGATTGATTTTATCCACAAGGGCCAATTTCTGTTATCGATTCCATTCGAAATCCGATCCTTCATCAAGGGCAGAAGATGCATCGCTTCAAGAAATGCATATAAGAGTATGACGTATATGCCGCTAGTCACAACTGTTACACTAAAAAAGAGATGAAAGTAGAAATATCTTGTCCCAAACCGCAGATGAAGAAGCACAAATTCGTTACTCACAACAAAGAAAGGTTTTTCAAGGTAACAGGCCACTCTAAAAGTAAAAATGTTGGAACGCCCATCAACCAAGAAGCCAGACTCTCGTAGGATCAAAGTGTGCTTTCTGACTTTGGCTGCCCTCTCTGCACGTAAGGGAGGGGGCGACAAACAAATATGGGGCTAAGTCCCTTTTGAAGTATGTGGGGAATTAAAGACGAGTGAAAATTCTAATATTGACCGACTTGGCTACTATTTCAACAGGGTTCAGGTGGTTATATGATATAAACAAGTGAAACAAAAATAAACTTTAATATTATACAAACAAATGAGATTAACAAGAATGATAAACTTTAACTATTAGGTTAATCGTCCGGCAAATGACAATTGAAATGAATTTACAAATAATGATATTATCTGATCCTTACGAGGCACAATAATTACCCGGAGGGATCGAGAGGAGAATACGAGTGAGTCTTGCGGACGGAGAGCATCAAGCCGCTTCGACGATGAAAAAAAAATGTAATGGCTTACGATTTTATGGAGGAGACCTCGAGTAGTCGCTCGAAGGAGTATTCTTCTCGGGGATGAGTAGCTAGCGCGTTATTCTTGAGTGAGTCCCTTGTCCTTGACCTCCGTCGTTTCAAATAATTGTTTCTAGCTGCAAGCCATAAGGATGCCGTGTTATCGCTCTAGAATTGCGCGTCGTTTGGATCATTCAAATGACCTCTCAAGATGCTGCATGAGTACTGTGAGAGTCTTGCGTGAAAACTGCGTGAATCTTGCCTACGTGAAAGCGGCGTAGATACAGCTCACGTCCCGAATGATCTGAGAATATTCATTTGATCATTCCCTGGCTGGGGAATATATATGACTCTGCCGGAATCTCTTTTGTTTGGCGACAGAAGCGATACGGAATCTTTTCTCTTTATCTTCGCGACTTGCTTTTTTTCTCTCTTTCTCTCTCTCTCTCTCTATCTCTCTCTCTCTCTCTCTCTCTCTCTCTCTCTCTCTCTCTCTCTCTCTCTCTCTCTCTCTCTCTCTCTCTCTCTCTCTGACATCTCCACCCCTCTTAAGATGGAACTTCCGAGAGAAGTGACATCTCGAGAAATAAATAAATAAAAGTGTAAAAAACCTTGCGTCACAAAATATTCGCAGCCCTAAGTCAAAAAGGAATACAGAATCTCACAAAAATATTAAATTAGCATCACTGAGAAAATAGCAATGGGCCACATGATAAATATCTAAAAAATATTACCAAATAAATACGCAAAATAAATACCTAGAGGCTAAAACAATGTCCATAGAATGACTATAATCGAAAAGGACTAATTTACAACAATCAGACTTATAAATACTGAGTTTTCAGAAGGGCATCTTTGCCTCTTTTACAAACTAATAGGTAGGGTATATTTACCAAAAAAAGTGGTTCATATTTGAGACCGAAATTTATTCAGCTATATTTACAAGATAATAAAAATTCTAGGCTCAAGATTCATTGGAAGAGGAATCTACAGGATTTCGGTTCAGACTATCGGCTATACAATTCTCGGAGCCTTTTAAATACATAATATAAAATTGGAATTCTTCAAGAAATAAGCTCCTAAGGTACGACAAAGGTTTATGTTAGTCTCGATCACGAATTCCTTTCCTATCAAATACCTTTTAAATTTTCTAAATCTCCATTCACTTTTCAGTTTTTTTCAAGCGGTAATAATTTCCGGCTAGCGTACGCTATGGGGAAACCAATACGCACCCTATAGCGTTATTGCTGGCATCCGTCTTAATGCCAAATGGTTCGGTGGGATTAAGCAATCGTAATATCGGGGCCGACGTGAGTTCCCTCTTAAGCTGCTTGAAACTGGCGATGGATGACGGTGTCCATACGAGTGACGCTGGGGACTACTTCTTCAGGAGGTCACAGAGAGGAGCGGAAAGGGCGGCAAAATTTCGGATAAATCGCCTATAAAAGGAGGCGGAGCACATAAAAGACTTTGCCTCTTGGCTATGGGCAGCGGCATTATTACTATTGCTTGAATCTTATCCTTCTGAGGGGACAATTAATATTTCCCTATCTGGAAGCCTAGGTGATTGATGGTATTGAAGGCAAAAGGACATTTGCTCGGGCCGATGGTGACATTATGGTCCCTTAGCCTTTACAGTAGATCTTCAAGAGCGTCAAGTGCTGTTCTCAATCATTAGTAGCCACGTAAATGCTATGAAAGTAGAAGGACACGTGTGATAGTATATTTAAAATCCGATTGTAATTACTGCAAGGGGTAACGAAACAGAAGTAAAACCGACGAAACTGCATTAATATCTTTTTGGTCGGGAGCGCAGTGTACCTTTTTACCTGTCCCCTGAATGGTATCTGGTAATAGACCTTACACAGATCAAATTCGGTAATATACGTCGCCTTCTCGAACAAATGAAGATTTAGGTCGATCAAGGGAATAGGCTCGGCGTCGAATACGGTGACAGCGTTTAGCATTCTAAAATCAATAAACATTCTGTACGAATTATAAGTTTTCTTTACTATTACAACCGAGAACAATAATCTGATTTGAAGGGTTCAATTATCTGTAACTTTTACAATTTTTTAACTTCGGTATTCAATCCTTCCCTTAAATGAACGGACAAAGGGTAGGGCTTGGACCTAATAACCTCTTGCGTAGTTAATTGGATATCGTGCTCTGGAATGTCGGAGATGACGTCAATGAATTGATTGAGGGTAGGATGGAGATGGGTTCTCTGAAGGGATGATAATTGGTCATTATTTTGAGCTCTGATGAAGAGGAATTAATCACATCTGGTATGAGCAAGAGGTAATCGTCGCCCTGCTTTTACCATGCAATTGAGACCACACCCAGAGGGTCCAGTGGGTAATCCTTGCGTTTTGTTGTAGCCTTAGTCCAGAGAGTGCGAAGGGACTCACAGTACTTCTGCCTTTTAGTAAAATCCTCGTTAACGATGTTGCCATAATCCGAAGCACCGAAAGTTCCCAGGGGGTTTGGTGCTTCCAATTCTTGTCTCACCTGAGAGTAGTTGGTCACTGGTTGATCCACCGGAGGTGAGGAAACTTTGTGGCTCTGCCCAATAAAAACGACGCACAACTTAATGGATGCTGCCACTACTTCTGCCCAGCCAGTGAAGTAGGCGCAGTCAATGTGGCACTTTACAATGGGGAAAAAATTAGCACGTCCCAGGTAGTCATAGACGATGGCACACCAATCGTGATCCGGGGCTACCGGTGGAAGTAGCTCATCCGAGACAACAATACACCTCACCCTGTATCTTGGATGAGGGTGGAGATACGACAGCCGTTTATCGTGCCTGTTTTGAATTGAAGGCTCCAGGGTTGCTTTTATTGAACAAAAAGTTCACCTGGTGTCTGGCGGGATCTCGTTCGCTTGAAGAAAGAGGATTTTCTGGTGGAGACGGGGTCTGAGAATGGGTGGCACTCACCTGATGGGAGAAGTAATTCCTCAAGTACGAATTCCAAGGACAATTGGTTTTTACATGTCCTTCGATTCCGCATGAATAACATACGACTGTCCTCCTGGGAAACGCTGACGAAGGTTGGTTAGAAGAGAATTGTTGAGCTTCTTGTTTGAAGGGCGTTCGAACAGGTTTCAGTTTAGACTAGTCTGTTACCTTGACAAAGCTTTCTTTGTTGTAAGGGAGGAATTTGTGTTCCTTTAGCTTCGATCTGGGAGAAGATGATTCTACTTTCTTCCCTTTTTTTAGGGTAACAATTGTGACTGGAGGCACATACGCCAGCCTCTTCTATCAACTCCTTGAAATTAGTGCATCTTCTGTCCTTGATGAATGATCGGATTTCGGATGAAAGCAAAGCCAGAAATTGATCCTTCAGAGTGAAATAAATCATAGCATCCTAATTCTGGGGCACTTTTGAGGCGTCCAACCAGAAATCAAGGTGCCTTTGTAAGGTATACCCGAATTGTCTGAATGCTTAATTGGGTTGGATTCGGCACTGCATGAACTTAACACAATAAAAATCGGAAGTCATGTTATAGGCAGCGAGTAGCTCTGCCTTTAACGTGGAATAGTCAATTGTGGCCTCAGACGAGAGGGAATAAATAAAAATTTACCTCAGGTAGGTGTTTAAAGGGGGCAACCATTTAACTACGCCCTTCGATTTTATATCCCAGTGGTTTACATAGAAGATTTTCTCGAAGTGGGTCAATAACGAGGCAAAGTCTTCCCCCACTTTAAACACAGGTACGGATGTAGGTTGTTGAATTATGGGCCCCGAAGTGATATAACGGGGCTAATTTCTCGTCCTCATGATCTCTAATTCATGTACTCCAATTCTCTCCCTTTCTTCTCTTTCTCTTCTTTCTTCTCTTTCTTCTCTTTATGTTCTTTTTCTCTTTCTCTTTCTCTTTCTTCCCTTTCTCTTCTATGTTCTTTTTCTTTCTCTTTTCTGTCTCTTTCTTTTCTTTCTTCTCTAGCCGCCCTCTCTTCCTCTTGGATGTAAGACATTAGGTCTTTCCCCGTTAAACCCAGAGATTCTCCCTCTTATTTGAAAACCTCGAACGATGACAGGATTTTTTGTCGGTTTGCTAAAAAAAAAATCGCAACCACGAGAGACTATAGCGGGTTTGTTGAAACTGCATTTTATGCACTGATAAGCATCGTGAAAGTGAAAAATAGATTTAACGTGACCCACCATAACGCCCCCCACCCCCAAAACGCAAAAAATTATCTTAATTCGCACAATGCGAACTATCTGATTGGCGAACAAGCCCTGATGTTGACCCTTTTACACACGCCAAAATAAAATTGACAAATACAATTAAATATTTAATGATTGTGTATCTAAATTTAAAAGTAATATAAATAAGAGAATAAATGTTTCCTTGATATCCTAAAATCAACAATTTTAGAAGCCTTTTAAAAGAAACCTTTTTAACGACCGTTTAAACCAGACACCAGATTAATAATGTAAGTATATATATATATATATATATATATATATATATATATATATATATATATATATATATATATATATATATATATATATATATATATATATATATATATATATATATATATATATAATATATATATATATATATATATTTATATATATATATATATATATATATATATAATATATATATATATATATATATATATATATATATATATATATATATATATATATATATATATATATATATAAATACTAATATCTCGTATGATCAGTTAGTCCTTTCTATCCTTGGCTGCCCTCCCTCGACGTGTGGGGAAGGAGGCGACAAACAAATTTGGGACTGATTCCTTTTTGAAGTACGTGGGATTTAATGTCGAGTGCAAATTTTAATATTGGCCGACTTGGATATTATTTCAACAGGCTACGGGTGATTATAGTATATAAACAAGTAAAAAAAAAAAATTTAATACTATATAAACAACTAATGAGATTAACAAGCATGGTATACATTAATTATTAAATTAATCGTCCAGGGAATCAAAATTGAAATGAATTTACAAATAATGATATTATCTGATCCGTACGAGGCACAATAATTAACAGAGAGGGATCGGGGGGAGAATACGAGTAAGCCTTGCGGTCGGAGATCGCTACGCCTCTTCGACGATGAAAAAGAAAATGTAATGGCTTACGATTTCCTGGATGAGACCTCGAGTATTCACTCGGGTGAGTATTATTCTCTGATAGTGGAGCTAAGCACGTTGTTCTTGATTAGTCATTCGTCCATGACCTCCGTCATTAAGGTTAATCTTTTCTGCCTGCAAACCCTAAGGGTGCCGGATTATCGCTCAAAGATTGTGTGTCGTCTTTGGATGATTCCCATGACCTCTCAAGATGCTGCGTGAGTACTGTGAGAGTACTCAGTGAGCACTACGTGAAGCGACGTAGATACAGTTCGCGTCCAGAATGCTCTGAGAATACTCATTTGATCATTCCAAGGCTGGGGAATATATACGACTACGCCTGAAGCTCTTTTGTTCACCGACGGCAGCGATCCCGAATCTGTCTCAAAGAAACGGCGGTGATTGTTTTAGCGCCATATCGCTCAATGGTGTCCCGGCTCCAATCTGACTTCGATATCGCTCCGGAAGTTTACCAAAAGGTCCCGATGGAATGTTCTTTGTCCGTGAGATACTACTTGTCTCTTTATCTGCGCGTCTCTCTCTCTCTCTCTGATACCGACCATTATCTTCTAATTCCGTTCGTCAGCGTTCCCCAGGAATGCCGTCGTCTGTTGTGAACTTTTTATTAATAAAATTAACCCTGGGGCCTTCAATTCGAGACAGGTATGGTAAACGGCTGCCGTATCTCCACCCTTGTCCGAGATACAGGGTGCACGTGTCGGATAAGCTACTTCCACCGGTAGCCCTGGATCATGATCGATTCGCCATCGTCCATGAGTACTTGGGACGCGCTAATCATTTCCCAATCGTGAAGGGCCATATTAGCTGTGCCTATTTTACTAGCTGGGCTGAAGTAGTGAAAGCAACATAAAGTTTTGCGCCGTTTCGATTTATCAGAGCCCCAAAGTTTCCTCACCACCCCGGCGGCTCATCCAGTGACCACCCACTCTCAGGCGAAAGAAGAATTTGAAGCGCCCGCTCCCCTGGAAACCCTCGTTGCTTCGGATCATGGCAACATCGTCAACAAGGATTTTAATAAAAAGCAGAAGGAATGTGAGTCCCTTCGTCATCTGTGGACTAAGGCTCACAACAAAACGTAAGAATCCATAGGGTTGTAAATTGATTTCCTTTCGCTCCGCGTTAAAGATAATCTCCGAGCCATTTGTACAAATGCCGCTGCCCGTAAACAAAAGTCAACTAAGGTCATTTATGGGCTCTGCCTCCCTTTATCAGGGTTTAATCCCAAATTTGTCCGCCCTTTGCGCTCCACTGTGCGAACTCTTGAAGAAGAAGTCACCCCGCAACTCGTATCGACCCCGTCATCCATCGTTAGTTTCAAGGAGCTTAAGGGTAACCTCTCATCCGCCCCGATAGTACGATTGCTTAATCCAGTCGAACCATTTGGCATTGGGATGGATGCCAACAATGACGGTATGGGGTGCGCATTGGTTCAATACGGACCTAATAACGAGCGTTTTCCCATAGCGTACGCTAGCAGGAAATTATTACTGCGTGGAAAGAACTACGCAGTGATTGAGAAAGGAGCCATTGTTCCCACATGGGGAGGAATTATACAATTTAAAAATGTATCTGATAGGAAAGAAATTCGTGATCAAGACTGACCATAAACCTTTGTCGTACCTTAGGACCATCGAAAACCATAATAGAAGATGAATGTGTTGGGGCTTATTCCTCCAATAATTCCAATTTAAAATAAGGTTCCTAGAATTGTATAGCCGATAGTCTGAGCCGAAATCCTGTAGATTCCTTTCCAAATTAATCATGAGCCTACTATTTAATTTTCTTGTAAATATGTCTGAATAAATTTCGGTCTCAAATATGAACTCCATTTGTAAATAAACGCTACCCATTATTTTTTAACCGAGGCAGCCTTGCCCTCTTGTGAAAGCTCAGTATTTATGAGCCTGATTGTTTTAGATTAGTGCTTTTTGATAATAGTCAATCCATGTACATTGTTCGAGTCTCTAGGTATTTATTTTTTACATGATTTATTTTGTATTTCTTTTTTTATTTTTTTACCGAGTATCCCATTAGTATTTTATTTGTGATGCGATTTTTTTGGAGTTAAGACTGCGTATATATTTTTTACTCTTTCATTTTTGTGACGCGAGGTATTGCATACCTTTATTTATTTATTTCCCCGAGACGTCACTTCTCCCAGAAGTTCCATGTTAAGGGGGAAGTAGATGTAAGAGAGAGAGAGAGATAGCGAGTCGCGCAGATAAAGAGAAAAAGGAGTATTACACGGACGAAGAATATTCCATCGGAACATTTTGGTAAACTTCCTGAGCGTGATCGAAGTCCGACTGGAGCCAGGACACCATTTAGCCATATGACGCGAAAACCATCGCCGCAGTGTCGTTGGGACAGAGTTTGAATGGCTTATGTCGGCAAACAAAAGAGCTTCCGGCGCATTCGTATATATTCTCAGACTATTCAGGACGCAAGCATTATCCACGCCGCTTTCACGCAAGAAAGATTCATGCAGTGCTCACTCAGCACTCACGCAGCATCTTGAGAGGTCATTGGAATCATCCAAGGACGATGCGCAATTCTCGAGCAACATCCCGGTACCCTTAGTGCGGGCACGCAGAAACCATTATTCGGAACGAGGGAGGTCAAGGACGAAGAATTCAGTCAAGAATAACGCGCTTAGCTACTCTTCCTTGAGAAGAATACTCCAACGAGCGAATACTTGAGATCTCCTCCATAAAATCGTAAGCCATTACATTTTCTTTTTATCCTCGAAGAGGCTTGATTCTCTCCGACCTCAAGACCCACTTCATAGTTTCCTTTCGATCCCTCTCGGGTAATTATTGTGCCTCGTACGTCTCAGACAATATCATTCTTTAGAAATTCTACTTAATTTTTATTTGCCGAACGATTAACGTAATTATCAAATTGTATCATTCTTGTTAATCTCATTTGTTGTTTGTATAGTATTAAAGACTATTTCATTTTACTTGTTTATATCCTATAACCATTCGAAGCCTGTTGAAGTAGTATACAAGTCGGCTAATATTAGAATTTGCACTCGTCTTTAATTCCCACGTACTTAAGAGGGATACATTCCTTATATTTGTTTGTCGCCTCCTTCCCTCACGTCTAGGAAGGGCAACAAAGGTCAGGAAGAACTACCTGATCCTACGACAGAACAGAATATAAAATGCTACCGTATATTACAAAATAAATACAGTAGATTAACTAATAATATTCATATATATTTTATGTCTAAAGGAAAACGAAACATGAATATTAAGGTGAGTTTAGTTCTAAAAATCAACCTTTTGGAATCCGTAGTGCGTCCTTGCGCGTTTCATGTGTTCAATAATAAACTACTGACGAGTAAATTGCTTCAGAATTCTGGAAAGAATGAGGGCCTCCCTGAGAGAAGTGCATTTGTTCTTGCGCTCATGACGTTCTAGAGAGATGAGATGTATGATTGTCTCATCTGGGGAGGAGCCTTCATCAGGGTAACGAGCTAGTAGTGAACGTAGTTCTTTACCACAGGCTATTTATTGGTTGGTTTAAAGCCTATAGCTCAATACCAGGAAACGCTCTCGCGGATCGATGTTGGCGAAGGGAAAAGAGAGGGATGCGACGGCAGATTTTTTCATACAAGAACTCAGGAATGATGCAGAGCCTTAATTTTGCCTTCTTGTCTCGGAGGAAACGATTTTAGTTCAAATAAAGGCAAACCCAAGGGTATTTTCTGATTACCATCGCATCTAAAGATGAATATTTTTACTAATACCTATATATACATTTTTCATAAACATCCAAATGTAAATACAGATCCATGCATTAAATATGGAAAATGATGATCAGGTGCTTCGCTGAATTATAATTTTGCTGTTATCTGCGGAACATGGTTGGAGAGGTTGGCAATAAAGGTTCTTCTCGGGGAAGAAGAACCCATTTCATACGGACAAACATTTTTGCAAGAGTTAATGAATGGTACAAAGGTTTCTCTCCTGATAAGAACATTCAAGGTCAACCCTTTCCAAACATTTTTCAGCACATAACCGCAAAATTAGAATTCAGCGAAGCTTCTGATTTATAGTCCCCATTTTTTCTTACATGTATGTTTATTTGCATATGTATCGGCATTGTATATATATTTAGTTATATTTATAACGTAATATCTTTTCAAAATTCTATCCCGCCCTCCTTTTTGTTTGTTTTCTTTTACGGCTGATATATAAAGTGTAACCTTTTAGCATTTCTCTTATTATTCTTGATGATGGAAGTCAGCTCCTTCCGAAACGTATATTCTAATTAAAAATTATATTCGTTAAAACCTTTGCTAAAAACTGCGTCATTCTTCTTATATGATGCACTAAGAGCCAATGTTTGTCAGGTTAATACATACATACTTCAATAGAGATAATTATAGAGTTAGCTAGCCTTTTAGCTAGCTAACTAGTTGATAGTCATGATCGCAAAATAGACGAGCAGAGAAGAGTGAGAAAGTGATAAGTCGTGACAGGGGCGAAAAAAGTGTTTTTTAATGGTACGGGTTATACCACCGATCTACAATTACTTAAGATTAATAAGTTTCTCACTAGAAACAGAGATAGCAAAAAACCCAAATTCCTTAGCTTATCTGATGCTCTTTCCTCTCGATGTAGGGACAGCGACTGTGCTTGTAGACGTCCTAGACGCAAACGACAATCCTCCGAGGTTTGCTCGAGAGGAGCGTGTAGCTCGAGTGGAGGAAACCTTCGGCTTCCAGCGGCCCGAACCGAAAGTCCTCGTTGATGCCCCGATAAACGATCCGGATCGTGAAAACCAATTCTCCTGTCGGGTAAGTATTGCACATTTATCAAATATGCATATTAAATTAAGAAATGATATCAGGAGTCGATTGAAATCTGTTTTCATAATGTTCAATTCTGATCTATTCTATTAATTATCTCTCAGGTGCCACTAAAAGTGAGCACCTCGATGCCCGAATCTGGGATTCCATTTCTTTTAACCAATGAATTCTCTTTTGTCATATACAATTTTGAGGCGCTTGGTTACATCTATTTAATTGTATTTTAAGTTCAAATAAATAGTACTCATTTTGGTAAATGTGTTTTGTGCAGTTGAAAAATATATATTTCGTCTCCCCTATAGCCTCCCGGCTGATATAGTGGTTAGCGTGCTTGCCCGGCAATCCGTTCGGATTATTTTTAAGCTGAAACTATTTACTAGGGAGGTTGCCACCGTGATTGGGCATCACATGGTGGGAAGTTGAAGCTTGCCCTGGCTGATGTCCGCTTGATAAGCAGCAACACAGCAACTTGATATGAGGACTGAAGCCATCGAATTTTACCTTTTAACTTTTGATATTTCTCATGGCTTTGATGTTAACCAGTGAAAACCTTTTACGATTTGTAATCAAAAAGCCGAAAACTGTTTATGCATTTACGTGTTGTTGTTTAGAAAAAAAACACTCGAGTCATGTCTTTGAGATCTCGCATCTATATAAAAAAGGCGTGTTCATTCATTCACTCTTGATTATACTGCGCAGACGCACTTAAATATCCTTTTTGGAGTCATGGAAGGTATCAAATTTGAGATAAAAACAATCATCAAATTTTTGATGAAATTTGATCGGAAAAGAAAGCAACAGCCCTGATTTTACCTCATCTGATTCCTTTTTGTTGCCAAAAAGTCGAAGAAAAACTAAAAGGAAACCGTTTCTCAAAGATTAAGGAAAACAAATCTGCTGCTTCAAGCTGGTTACATACGAGGGATGCAGATTTCTTCAGAGAGTCGTTAAATAGATGAAAACACCATATCGAGAAGTGCATGAGAAGGGCGGAAACGATGTTGAAACATAATTACTTCAAGTTGTTTTTTTTTTATTAAATAAAATACTTATTGACTATCCTCGTATTTGTCCCTACTCTTATTATTCGGATAATAATTCATTTATACGACACTCTTCAGAGACATGAGTCTCAAAGAGTACCTATCTTCCACTGGGAGAAGGCTTCATGAACTGTGGATATTCAAGGT
Organism: Ceratothoa steindachneri; assembly: GCA_963969495.1. Taxonomy (NCBI): domain Eukaryota; kingdom Metazoa; phylum Arthropoda; class Malacostraca; order Isopoda; family Cymothoidae; genus Ceratothoa; species Ceratothoa steindachneri. The sequence continues at coordinate 69,277,572 of OZ018329.1, read as the reverse complement.
CCTCTCGAAGGTAACAAGAGAGTGGCTGGCAATTCATTCCATGTCTTTGTGTGAAAGATTGAAATGGCGCGGTCAGCCAGGCAACACAAATTACTTCTTTTTACATGTAAGTTATGGATAGAGACGGGAAATAAGGCTCTATAGGGCGGGGATAAGTTCAGTGAAAAAGAGTGACAGCATTATATGAAAACCGATAAGTAACATTCCCCTTAAAACGATGCGGAACCAGATTGGGAGTCTTGAGCAGTGTAATCATCGGAGCAATGGAGTTGCACCAAAACTTTCACCTTGTCAGAAAATAATACAGAGTGCATTAATTTGAATAAGTTGAGGTCGAAGAATGGAAAAAAGGACCAGTGAGAAAGAATTTGCTGTAGTCAAATGGCGCTCTTAAAGCTTCAATGATGCAATTTGAGTGGATACATCAAATATTTGGAAGGAAGCAGAGAGAGAAAACTAAAGCCCTGACTATCGATTGTGGCACCCAGGGGTTTTAATACTCTCACAAAAGGGAAATGGAGACAAAACAAAGTTAAGAAAAGGACCATAGACTACGAACGCAGTAGAAAATAAAACAACATAGTTTTATCGTGTTATAGTTACAGAAAATTGTCCGAGAGCATTTCGGTGAGGATCTCGTAATTAGAGAGGACGATTCTAACTTTTTCAAGTTAATGGTTTAAAAATAATTGTTTATTCCAGTAAGTATTATTACTGCAAGCTTACATTGCACCTTTGAGAGGCATTGGGTGTTTTATATTTCTGACAAGTTTCTGCCTTTTCGTTTATTTTTAGCAAATATTACCTACTATTACCAAGTTTCCTAATCTACAAAATGAAAGTTTTGGGAGGTTTAGAAATAGAGATCAGATCGTTGGTATAAATAGTTGATAAGTATTTAATTTGAACTCCGGAATCTCAAAGAAGTGGGTGAAATGGAATAAGAGCAACAATTATTGTAAGAAATTGATATTTTATCTAACTATAACAATGGCAATCAATTAGAAAGAATTGGAGAGGCATGATAGAAGAAACTATATAAAAAACTAAATCATTGCTGGCAACGACTCAATAACAAACCGCATAAATCCTTGATAGTGGAGGTTGTTGGTTAGTTTGTTTCACCGCATACAATTCAAACATAGATCGCAATGTCCGATAAATACGAAATCTTCTAGATTTAATGAACGAAAGAATGAAGATAAATAAAAAAATAAAAGATAATTCTAAGTCTTTTTTCTATTCTAACTTTTGTGAAAATGAGTCTTTTCTGTAAGTTGTATGAAATAGCCCCAAGAGAATATTGGTTTCGTGAAAAGAGTAACCACAAAAAATTGACAGAAATATTCAAAATATTTGTGCCTTTACCTACCAGGCGTTCATCCGAGAATGAAAACACGATTCCAGACTGGATATAGGTAATGACAAAAAGGGGAAACAATCATACAAGATATATATATATATAAATATATATATATATATATATATATATATATATATATATATATATATATTCAATAACCTTATGGGTTATTGAGCATCTACCCTGTCATGTCATATTGGATTTCTCGTATATTTATATATATATATATATATATATATATATATATATATATATATATATATATATATATATATATATATATATAGTACAAGAGAAAGAGAAATTTGACGCGAATGAGCAATGAGACAAGAAAACAGAGTTTTTTAAAGGTAAGAGAAAGGGAGATTGGAAGAACAGTAGGATAAAAGAGAGCAAAGGGCGACACAATGAAGGCAATCCTTACTGAGAAGACAGAATTAACGCCAGGGGGAAAAAGTTTGAAATTAAAGAGAAAGTTTTATTCCGACGTTTCTTTATAGACCATCTTTTTCAAGGAAATGATGTTCTGTAACGCCCAATTGTAAGCTGGAGTAGAGCGAAAAAGGAACCTCACAAATGAGCACCCCTTTGGCCCTATTAAAATTTTGAAAACATCGAACAGAAGTTTTACAACATTCACCTGCTACAAGCTTGAAAATCACACCAGTTACAACTGCCTAAGTAAGGACAAAAAGATTTGTTCAGAGTGCGGTCAAGAAGGCCACCGATTTAAATATTGTGCATTAAACACGAAAAAAATGCATAAACTGAGGAGGTGAGCACCGAATGATGGCCCTCAATTTTCCAAGGAGGAAAGAAGTTATCAAAAGAAAAGAAGAGGAAGCAAGTTCTCGTTTTAACCAGAGTTACGCAGACGCAGCTTCTAAAACTATTCTCCAAAATACGATGCCGGCAGCATTGAACAGTGAGATGAGCTCCAAAATACTAACGTATTATTCATGCTCACATCACGGATATAGGATCTCCAGGAAGCTCTGAGAAGGAGCTGAACTCGATACTCCAAGCCAATAGCTACCTTCAGTAAAGGGGCCAAAAACTCTCGACTCGGCAAAAAAATTAAATATGGCGGTTTTCCAACAAAGACCTTTAGCTGAAGAAGAAACATGTGACTCAAGAAGAAGAGAGTAGTACAAACGATTCGCAATCCGAATCCGAAGAGGATAGCGAGCCAGTCCATAATACTAGACCTCAAAATACCTCCAGAAGCAGTTCTAAGACCCCCAAACCTGTTAAGAAAAATAAAAACAATAGAAAAAAATGCATGGAAATCATTACGGAGGAAAAACCAAAACATCCCTCTCCAAAGGCAGTCTATAACAGGGACCCCAGACTAAAAAAAAGATAAATCAATCTTTGAACATGGAGAGAGACAACCTAAGAATCTTGAGTATTAACACCAACGGATTGATAACGAAGTGAGTGCAGTACTGGAAACTTTTAGAACCATCGATTCATATACAACCCTAATCTTGGAACACGAAGTCAACACCAATAGTAAAACCATCAAATATGGAACTACGAAGTGTTGATAGTAAACCACTCACAATAACTTTACGACGGAACAGCCATTGCGGTAAAAAAGGGAATCAAGTACAAGTAACTCAGGAACCTAGAAAAATCACTCTTCGCAATTGAGGTAGACATGAGCCTGTGGAAAATGGTCATCGCCATGGGATATCAACACCCGAGGCGCGATTATTTACCTAACCATACTATCACGAGTATATTCTGGCGAAGGGTCACCACCATTCTAATAGGGGATCTGAATGCACGATGTGCAGAGTCCGGGTATACTCGCACAAATGGAATAGGTAGATGCTTGGACACCCTCTTGGGCAGGAACATCGTCCAAAGACTTGGTCCCGACTTTCCAACTTACATCACGGAAAGAACAGCTACCAAGCCAGACGTCCCGCTTGAAGAATTTCCTCCTCCCTTTTAATTATCTCATAACCTTTGAGGTAATCCATTTTATCGACCATATAGGGATTAAATCACAAATCAATCTAAACCCTATAATAATTCCAACCCGCGCAAGGAAGGACTAAAACAGGGCGAATTGGGATAACTACGAGCGCTTGCTTAGAAACTACATCCCAGTAAACTTGGAAAAAGCAACGCTCGAAGAGGGTGACGAATAGATGTAAAGGCTGGAGGACCGAATAATAGAGGCGGACAGAGAGGCCGTTCCTAAAACCGCGTACCAAATAAAATCAGCGTACAAATGAACAGCTCACATGAAAGGTTTACACTGTGAACTCAAAGAATTATATCAAATAAGTATCACACCAGGAATATCACGTGAAATAATGTATCGTACAAGAGAAATCAAAGGAGAACTTAAGATACTGATTTAGGAACAACAGGAACATAGGTGGAACGAGGTTATCAAGGAACTAGATAGCGAAGTAATTCCAAAGGAATTATGGGCTAAGATCAAAAGGATCAAAAGAATTCTTCAGAAAGAAAAAATGGAGCTCGAAGATGCCAACGGTGAAATAAAAGCGGAAGAAAACGTAATAGATGAAATTCTCAGAGAACACTGGGAACAAATCTTTAGAGCCAGTGAATAAGAAAATGAAAACTTTGACATTGATTTTGAAAATCAAATCATAGATAAGCTAAGTGAGCTCATAGATATGACGCATCCTAACCGCCAAGTGATCAGGTAAGAAGAAATTAAGTGAATAAAGTGACGCTAGAAGAACTATAAAACGCACTTTACCCTTTTAAACAAAGAGCACCATGTCGATTAGGGCTTACGAAGCTCATCTTCGTTAAAGCTCCAAAATGTGTCCTGGAAGGAATGCTAAAAATCTTCAATGCCTGCTTAAATGTATGCTACTTTCCCGACGCTTACAAAACCTGGAAAACCTCCGAAGAGAAAGAAGAGCTTTCACCCAATATTCTTTATCGAAATTGGGGGAAAACTCTTCGAGAAAATCCTAGACAGAAGACTCGTCAATCAATTGTAGGATAACTCGCTTTATAACAACCAGCAGTATGGCTTCAGAAAAAAGAGAAGCACCGAGATGGCAATAAGTGTCATCACGAAGAAAATTGCTCAAGCGAAAAAGGATCGGAGCTATATCGACATCGTATACCACGACGTATCCAAGGCACTTTATAAAGTCTGGATAAGGGGTATGCTGTATAAAATCATGCAACTGAGTTTAAACCCCAGGATCGAGAAGATCCTCTGCCACTATGCCATGGAGAGATCAGCATATATCAGTATAGATAACACGGAATGGCCCCCCTTTCTGCTGCGAGCAGGATTTCCCCAAGGCGGGTGCCTCTCTCCGACCCTGTAATCGATATATAGAGCTGACATCCCCGAGCGCGTCAGCCCCTGGAATCTAAACATTCAAATAGCCAAGGATATTAGTCAAATCATCGTTGCCGGATATCGCAATGCGCCTATGCAAGTTTGAATGACTGCCAAAGGAATAATGAACATCAACAAATACGAGAAGAGATGGAAGATCCTTACCAACGGTGACAAATTCAAGATTATCCCACTGGGAAGAAGAATTTGAGCAGATGTGAGAGTGAGGGATACACGTAGTCCTTACACGAATGAGTGCAATGTACAAGGGATGAAAATCACTTCTACCGGGTACAGGAAGCACGTCACAGATCGGATCCAGAAAGCTAAATCGGCAGTCAGAACTCTCTACACTTTTAGAAACCTAAGCATGAAAGATAAAAGTAAAATATACATGGCACTAATAAGATCTACCCTGATATACCCTTCAGCAACTCTCTTCGGTGCCCCAAACACGGCATGAAAAGAGCTACAAAGAATCCAAAACAAGTGTGTATATATCATCACAAACAAGCAGAAGGGGAAAAAGTGAGTAGAAGAGCTACACAAAGTGGTAGAAATCTCACCTCTCAACATTCTGCTAAATTGAAAAACAGAGGCCATGGAAGAAAAAATAACATCCTAGACCACCAACAAGATCAGAACACTCCTAGATGAAAATCAACTTAATACATGCCGTACAAGATTTCCAAGCAGCGTCAGCAAGCTTGGAAATGATGTTGTCCCATTCTATGCATAAATTGAACTCAATCTCGTCCCAATAGACAACTAACTGAAAAGAGCACAACATGAATTAGACAAAATTAATCCAAAGACGACAAACATGATAACAAAAAGAAGAAACACAAAGAATAAAGCAGCAAGTAAGTATGAAGAACATATAAAACAAACAACCGTACACAAACCATAAACAAATTTTTAACAACACAAAACAAGAACTATGAAAACAAAATCAATCATTCATCCAAACGATATATAAATATAAAAAACTATACATACACCAACAACAAAGAATAACATTTACCAAGTATACGTCAAGTAGACAGAATAGTAGACAAATAAACGAATTCAAAGGCTTGAAAGCCATATACAGTTGCGCGCATATCTCATACGAGATATTGGCAACACATCTCAATTTTTTTAATTTACTAATTTTGATACGTTACTAGTTCAGAATGTACATATCTATATTATATTTAATTATACTAGCCTAAAAGCAATATATTACAAAGTATGAATGATAATAAAACAAATTATTAACATTAAACATGGTGTTTATTAGAAAAACACAAGAGGCAAAAGTATTGGCAATATTCATAAATATTACATATATATTATTAGCAACTATAAATTAATACTTGGTGTGACCTCCTTTAGCAGCAATCACAGCAATCAGATGTTTCTTGTATGTATGAACAGGTTTTTGCAAGTTTTAGTACAAATTTTACTCCACTCTTCCGCTGCAAAAGCTTTCAAATCTGCGATGCTGCTTGGTGACCTCTTATGAACACGTGACTTCAGTTCTTTTCATAAGTTTTCAATCAGATTTAAACCTAAACTTTGAGAATGCCATTTAATCCCTCCCAAGCGTTGATTGGCAAAATATTTCTGCGTTGATTTACTCGTGTGCTTGGGATAATTAACCTGTTGGAAGACGAACCCTCTGCCAAGCTTCCTTGCCCATAATTGTTTCACGTGTTCATCCAAAATTAGCTGATATCCCTCAGAATTCATTGTGCCTTCTATCACACAAATTGAGCCAGTAACCTGCAACAGCAAAAACACCCCCATAACATGATGGAACCACCTCCGTGTTTCACAGTAGGTGTGATGTTCTTTTCCAGCAGAGCTTCTCCAGATTTTCTCCTAACGTAATGGTGATCGTTTATGCCAAACAGCTCGAGCTTAGTCTCGTCTGACCATAATATTTTACTAAGTTCTGCTTCACTGTCATCAAGATGTTCTCTGGCAAACTATAAACGTCTCTTTTTGTGAATCGTCTTCAACAGTGGTTTCCTCCTTGGTACACATCCATGGAGACCCTCATGGTTCAGGTAATTTCGCACTGTTGACACGTCCACGATTGTTCCAGTGCGAGCCAGATTTGCTTTCAATTCCTTGGAAGTGACTTTTGGATTCTTGTTGACAATTTGAACACACGAACGCACATCTCTCTCAGTTCATTTTCTTGGTCTCCCTTTCCGCACAAGATTAACAGCCCTTAAATTTTATAATAATATTCCTTACAGATGAAATTAGGATATTCAAACTTGCCGAAATTTTTCTATATCCATTTCTTTGGTTGTGCAGCTCAAATATACGCTTCCTGTATGCTTCTGGGTGTTCGGATTTCTTCACCGCATTGCTATTTCACAATTATTGTAGAGATGATTCTTCAGCCGTTTCTAATTCCTTAATAAACACCCCAAAAAGTTAGCCGTGCAAGGAACCTCTTTTGTCCTGGATTAGTCTAGAATATTCCATCAGTAATTCTCGAACATTCTTTACCACTAATTTTAAAATTTGATTTGTTAAATCAGTATTATATAAACGATCCCAATAATTTTGCTTCCTGTGTTTTTCTAATAAACACTATGTGTAATGTTAATAATGAATTTTATGTCATTTATACATTATAATATATTGCTTTTAGGCTAATATAATTAAATATACTCGTAATATAAATATGTACATTTTGAAATAGTAACGTATAAAAATTCATACATATATATATATATATATATATATATATATATATATATATATATATATATATATATATATATATATATTGACATAAAAACCAAGAAAACTAACAAGGACACAAACATGAAAAAGATTAGCCTGATCTCCAGGTCCTTTGCAAATCTTGCAACCCTAATACTTCCATACTTTTCACCACTATTCCCCAACCCACTTCTATTTTACATCACTATCTCTCACACACACCTACCTCACCAGTTCCCAATCAATCAATCAATTCTTTTCATTCGACTTGATTCTGATTCCACCTTACTTCCTCGGTAAAGGAGGAAAGAACACTTAAAGGCACTCCGAAGATGATCGCATAGATCGAAAGCTTAGCTATTTAAGTTTGTTTTTTACTAAACGCATTCATTTAAAAAAAAAGAGATATGAACATATGACGAGTTATCTACCACCTAAAATATGAACTAAACAAGACAGTAAGAACAATTGAAAGTTGACAAAGAAAATTAATCAAGGTGAAATATACTATGGTCTTTAACAATATATATATATATATATATATATATATATATATATATATATATATATATATATATATATATATCAGTGGTGACTCCGGCACTCGGGCTGTTCGGGCTTAGTCCGAATATAAATTTAGAAAAGTGAACGTGTATTTGCAAGCTGATTTAATTTATTCCAACACTGACTTCAATAACACGGGCTCCTTATATTGAGCCTGGTTGCAGTTCTTATATTTTCGTTCAGGGTCTGGTGGTCGTCTTAGAGGTGCTTTGTGTAAAAATAATCATACGTAGCAGACGTTCTCTCGACAAATACAAACGAGCCTGGTATGTGTAAAAGACTAACTGGCATTTTTTGTCCAGAGTACAGTACAGGCGAGAGTCATATCGGTCTCTGGCTAATGTTTGTTTTGAACATATGGAGTCTCTAGAAAAGAAGTATTCCTGTATTTTTCACTGTAAGAGCTTAGTGAACGAGCTAAACTATATGTATATTGACAGTGATTTCAAAAAGTGCAAGTCAATCAACTCTATTATAGAATTACTGTATAAATTGGAGTTTATTTCCGCCCTGCTGGAATCAAATAAACTAATTCAGCTAGTGCTGACCATCCCCTTAACATCAGTCGCTAATGAGAGAAGTTTCTCAACGCTGGATAGAATCCACTCATATCTGAGAAGCACAATGGCCCAAGAACGGCTGTCTTTACTGGCTCGTATTTCCATCGAAAAAAGCAATTTGAACGACTTGGACAAGAAGACGGAGCTGCACGACAGTATATTGATTTCAAGAAGACTGGAGTTCATGTCTAAATGAAGTGAGTAATTTTTATATTAAAACTATATTTTTGTCTTATTGTTAAATTATCAGTGCACATATACGTCTGAGGTGTGCATTCCGTCGCCTACCTTCTTTTATACATGTGTCTTATGCGAAATCTGTGATGAGCCAGAGTAAGGCTGATGACCTGGAGTTGCCTCTGATTGGTACAGATTTATGTTATCCTTCACATATACTTGATATTTGCTATAATAAAGCCCACAAAAAGTTTTATAATGAAAGTACCAGTGAGAAGGAAACCCCCTAAGAACATCCTTAATTTGCCTGATTTTAATGGTTTTAAAGCCATAAAGTCATTGTTGAAATCTCTTAATGTAAACCTTGTTTTTTCCTATAATAATACACTAATGGGAATGTTAATAAAAAAATATCCCTAATGTAAAAAACAACATAATATATTAAATTCCATGTTTGGATTGTCCCTCTTTTTAAATCGGACAATCTAGCAAAGATTTTGAGGTACGTATTAAACAGCATAAGTAATCTGTAAATACTGGGCAAACATCAAATGCAATATTTATTTATTTGAGTGAAAACTCTCATCGGATAAATTGGACCGAGAGTTCTGTGATCGCCAGATCGAAAGATTTCTTTTCACGAAATCTTATAGAATCTGCGATTATACAGCTTACTTCTAATTGTAATTTTAACCTCAGCCCCGGCTTGTATTTTTTGAACCCTTGTATTACAAAAATGTTTAGGAATGACCTTAAAGATGAAATCACAGATCTAATTAATAATTAGCTTTTCTAGTTATTCCTATGGTTAATATATTTTCTGTATTTATTCACCTCTAAGAAATTGTTTTTGTTTCCGCAGGCTTATTTCTCCCTATATTCTTCATTTGTCATATATGCGCGTTTATACTTTTAGTTATTCCTAAGTTTAATATATTTTCGGTTATATTCTTGATATTTTTTATCTCTTATAAATTGTTATTACTTCTCAAATGGAAGAATTATGAAATTGCAATCTTATTTAGTTTGGACGGTCTGAGTCCCCCTCCTCTTTTTTGTAAACCCTTTTTTCAATGGTCACCTTCTGTTTCGGCAGGCTAAATTCTTTAATAGGGTTGGTTTCTAGGTACCTGTTAATACCCTTATAATCCTAATGGCCCCATCTGTCATATACGTGTGTATCTCTACTTTGTAAAAATTTATAATTTCTTCTTGTTTCTTTCTGCTTCAATCTGCTTTGTAAAGGACGATTAGTCGAAAGGCCTCGTAGATCTCCCGTGTTTCATTTTCCTTCGTGGCTGTTGACTTTATTTATATATTCATTGCGTTCCATATTTTCATGATTCAGTTATATATATATATATATATATATATATATATATATATATATATATATATATATATATATATAAGTGGTGTGAATTATGATCAAATTATCAGTGAAAAGGTGGAGAATTCAACATGAACTCTTGCTTTGTGTGTTGAGTTCAGGTTTCATTCTCTTGATAATAAAGGCTTTCAGAATCTTCCGGCCACGAGTATCCGAGTTACTCCTGAGGATTTAAGTGTTTTCAACGATTAAATCTCTTCTCATTAGTTGGCCATGTTTCTGTCAAGTTAAATGGCTCTTTCTTGAAGGTGTATGGTCAATCTTCGAATGATCGTTCTTGTGGTCTTAACAATATAGAAATTATTCAGTGATGCTTACAGTCAGTCCCCGTAGGATTATATCTAAAGTTGTAAACCACATTAGAGGACATTAAATTTGATTGCTCAGGTGTGTATTCTCCTTTTCCTTGAAGAAAGAGTCTAGAATCTTTTTTTGTAAATTGTCAATTTCTTTTGGAATAACCGTTGTTAATTCAAATTTGTTTAGTTATCCTTAGGTCTTATTGAATGGCCTATCCTTTTTAACAGTTCCTGAAGACCCGGCGTATATCAGGGCTTATAAATGACTTCTTTTATTTTGAGGTTATTTTCTTTTAGCGTTCATACCTCTGCCGGGGTTAGTTTCTTTACAAAATACACCGGTAGCGTATTTTCCGTCGTTGTTCTTTTTTAGAACGAAGTCGAGGAACGGTATGCGTCTGTTTGCACTTAATTCATATGTGAATTTAAGAACTCAGTGTGATTCTATGTTTGTTTCTTTGAGTTCAAGTAGTTGATGTTTATCTTTGGTTGTCAGGAAAGTGTCGTCAAAGAATCTCAAGTATTTGCCACTACCACACTTTCAACCTATCTGGGTGTGTTGGCAGAAGTAGGAACAAAAGATATTATGGTCTAAAATTTGTTAGTAGGGATATGAAATCGTTTAAAACGGCTACTCAGCAGATAAAATATCCATTATTTACTTGCAACTAAAACTTTGAATGTATAAAGGTTATTCAACAGATTAATCCGATAAATACTCATCATTATTAATTAATCATCATGATTACAATTGCTTGTTCTTATTATTATCCTTAGATCCTATCTGAAATTAGGAAGTCATATTACAGCAAAAGCAAAGGAGACTCAATAAGATAAGAAGGTTCTTACTCGTAGATGAAAGGAAGTTAAATAAAGGAAATTGAATCGAATTTAGTCTAATAGAAAATTCAAAGAAAAAAATGAAATTGAAACTCGTAAATTTCGGTTAATTTTAACACCCTCTTATCTTAGATTAATATAATCACCGTTATTTTCATAAGTCACTTGGCACGAGGACAAAGGGAAGTTATTAAGGTTCCCAGTTATTTATTATTGGGCGACCGGGAGTGGGGGATCCTTTTAATTTAATGGTATTCATTGAATCCGGCATTGATTTTAAATTTTACGATTTACGCATCACTAATAAAGAAATTTCCCTTGTTTCTCCTCGTTTATTGGATCACTTCTGGTCCTTGGAATCATTTCTTAACTGAATTTTTAAACCAATAGCTTTAATTAAATAAAGATCAGTGTTCCCATGCCATTTAAAGTGAAGGCATGTTTTAACTAATTGACTAGAAGCGTTGAGTATTTATACCAACTGTTTGATGTATATGTGGATAGATATGTAAAAGATAGATGAGTTCAGAGGAGCTATGGCGTCACGTAGAATGCAAACCAAGAAATTTGGAGATTTCAGGGTCTCTAGGAGATAGTTACGCTCTGTGAGTTGGTATAGATTAAAAAAACAGTGTTTAAATGAAGCATTTTGGCGTATTCTTGGGTATCGCGTGGCATATTGAAACCGGCCCTGCCATCAAGCCAGCCACAGCGCCTGGAAAATACCACCGGCTTCAAACAAGAGCACAAAAGTTTCGATGAAGCCACCGTTCTGCGACTCCTGCGAAACGCGGCTGGAGGTGGTTGCGAGAACGCGCAGTAGAGTCGAAGCTCTTAGTTCCCGTGGGACAGGATTAGGATATTCGTGTTGATTTTGGTCAGACCTGAATGGCGTGAAACTCGAGCTCATGTTCCTGTAGTTTTGGGCAGGTTTCTGTTGTGAAGTTGGGTTCTATGAAAACTTAAGACCAGTAGAGCTATCAGTAGTGAGTCTTGCACATGCAGTGTAGTAAGAGACATCAGTTTGATCCATGGTGATTCTTGGGAAGCGAACTTGGCCTGGATCTACACGAGATGCTTGACAGGGGCAACCCCAAAGAGGAGTTAGGAGAAGAGCTTAATAACTTTCTGCAGAGTGGAAGCCACAATTCGATAGGCAGCGACTGGCTTATTCTTCGGATAGAAAATGGTACTACTGCCATTATAATAATGACGAGTACCTTTAATCGTTGCTAAGGGAGTAGCCATAGCGCGCCGAGTAGCTGGAACAGGCACAAGACGGAAAATAAATGGCTAGATGAGGAGCAAGATCGATTTTTTTTTTAATAATCCCCTACCGGAAATAACCGGATGAGAATTGGGTCCGTGGCTGCGGCGACAAATTCCTGGCCACCCAGCACATCAAGAGCTATTATACAGTATTTCGTGTCCGCCATTCTTTCTAAAAGTTGAATCTTCGATAGGCCTTCTAGAATGTGAGTGATTTGTATTGTAATTCGGATGAGCGAAGCCTGACGCAGCCTTGCCGCTAAAAAGTCGGGAACGGAATCATCCCGAAGCTGAACGAGAAAGGTTGTTAGTTTATGGCCCCCAAGGCTGAGGTTTTGCCATCTTTGTTAGTTAGGTCAATCATGGAGTTTTAAAATGAAACCCTTTGGAGCCACGAAGGACGATAACTCCTTTTGCAGTTAAAAAACGGGATCGCTCACATCCATAACCTCATCTGGAAAGGTGAGAAAATGCAAAACATACCGCGACCATTTATACTCTATTGAATGGGTTTTAACGAAGTTTAATCCTGCTCTCGAGTTGACAACAAAGTCGGGGATTTGAAGCTACAAGGTAAAGGAGTCAAGTTCTTATTCAAAGTGAATCGAGAAAGGGGAAGATGTGGAACCAGCAAGAGAGTGCTGAACGAAAGAGCAATAGCTATTTAGTTGCACCCTGAATCTCTAGTCGACACCATTCAATATAAGTTGTCAAGTTCATAAATCTGCTACGTATATTCAAGGTTACGGATATGGTCAAAGACTTAAGGAAGGAATTTGATTTTCAATTATAAAATGGAGTCAAATTTTTAAATTCTATAAATTTGCTTCCAATATCTAAAATTAAGTTATGATACTTAAAGACAATAAAGATGTTGAAAAAATATCCGGTATGGATCTACATATTTATATAGGGAATGAAAGTAAATATATGATAATTACAACTAAATAAAATAAAAAGATCAGCGAATAAAAACTATAATAAATACTTATAATCAAAATATTAGGCCATACAAATATTAACAAGAAATAAACTCATTTTCGCCGTTAAAATTTAAATCGTACTAACCAACGAGGGCAGTTTCCACAAAAAGTCTGTGAGAAGATGCCTGTAATGAAAATGGTGACACTAGGGAAAGTGAAAATGTGTGGGAGATATATAACCTCAGATCCTCTTTCATGTACTGGGGCCTGGAAGGCACACAATTTTCCAGACTACAGCTACTGCAAGGTTCCTATGGTACACATTACCTCCGCTGGCGGGTATAATAAACAATGAGATAATATAAATAAAAATAAATAAGATACCAACTTATAATTAATATAAATATTGTATTTACGGAATGTTAAAAAAATATTTAAATAATGGTGTAATCTTCTGTTCTTTTCTTTTTGTTTAGTTTCATTTGTTTGAGGAATTTTGACACAAAAATTCATACTCTCTCTTATTCGGCGACTTTACAAACCATTTTGAATTTTTCCGTCTATTATTTTCTAGTAGTTTTGGTCCTTTTGTGCGGGTTGGTGGATATTACTTAATTTGGTCGTAAAAACTAAGTGGTTGAAGGTTTACTAAGAGAAAATTAGTTTCTAAGACAGTGATTCGATAGGAAACAATTCCCTTAAACAAGCTTCCAAAGAGCTTATTTGCCTTTAAACTTTAATGTAATAACTTCCTTTAAAGAAGAAACACTACCTATTTCTAGCCTCACAATATAAGCCCTTTATTCTATTTTTTTTTAGCTATTTTTCCTACATAACCCTCTTTTTCAAATATTACAAATTTCTTCCTAAAACAACTTATAAAAGGCAATAAGAAAGACACATATATGATAATTTTACTAAAATTTTATTACTATCTTTTTAAATAAAGAAACTAAATCAACTGATCTTTTAAGAATATTTTCGAAACAGCGGTAACAGACAGCCAAATCTAGCCCAATAATCTCCAAAATTCTAAAAATTATTCCGGAGAGATTGCGGCCCTGAAATCCCATCTCTTCATCGACACCTGTAAGGTGACTATTTCTGAATGCAAATAGATGTATGGGATAAACATGATAATTCCCATAGATGTCTGATTTTTTGGTGCCTCCTGGCTCTTCCTTTTATCGATAAGCCATTTTTCGCACCGCTCTTTTTTGTTCTTCGCAGTTTCAAAATAGCATTTTCTCGCACGTAAGCAATTCAGTTGCTGTTAAAAATGAGATAAAAGAAATGTTATGGCCCACAAATTCATTTTGTGTGTTCACCTAAAACAAGGACCAACATTACCATAAGGAAAAAGACGTTAAGAAGCTCAAATATTATTGAATGGTAGAAGGCTGGTTAACGATGGTCATACGATTACTCGAAATTGTTCCTGTATCCTTTTCTTTCACTTTTACGGATCGCAAAGTAGATAACCTTGAAAAGAGGGTAACAAACCCTCGAGTCCTATTCTGTATATCCTTTTTCGCACTATTTTTTATTTATCCTTATTATCTACAAGGACTAAAGACTTTGCTTTCTGTCCCTTTGTTCTTATCTCTTAGGTCTTTGTACCGCCTTGCCTTTGTGCAATGACGCGTCAAGTCTTTGATGTTAAACACTAATTTGGGCATTAATGTAAATGTATTGAAGGCTTGGAAACCGCTTGATTGTAATATATTTGGTGAGGAATGAAAATTAGCACGTGCATAAATATGAGTAAACGTTCCGGAAGGGTGAGTCAGGGATCTGAAGCGTCGCTAAACTTAAATGAATGCCTCACTATATTAGGATCAGTAAAATATAATTGGTGATCACTAAAGAAATGGCGTTCTTTGGGTGAAAGCAGGTGGAGGGATCAACTCAGTGCACTTTACAAGCTAGCATTTGCGCACACCTTGAGATTAGCCATAGAAATGAATAGAACTTTAGCATAATGATAACATAACCAATCAAATAAAAAACTTTATGACTATCACGAGATTTATTTCGAACCATCCATATCGTGATTTCTTTTTATTAAGTAGGAAACGCAAATAACTAACTTAGAATATCTTTAGATATGATTAAAGATAATAAGAACTGAATAAAAGAACGCATCACAGTCAAACAAATAATATCAGGTATTTTGAGGAATTAAAGAGCAATGTACGCAAATGTAGAACTCGGTTACTATAGTGATATTAAGGCTCTTCGCCACTGCTTTGGCTACGTTCCCCTTCCACGCCAAGAAAGTGGTTATTTCCAACAGGTCTGATAGATTGGTCTATTTGATACAGGCGTTGAACTGCTTCAGGAGGATTCTCCAGGTATGCCCGATATAGTAACGGGAGCCATTACACTAGTAAACTCATTATCAGGTGTTTTAACTATATGATTTTGGAATCAGGAACTCAATTTTTGGTATCAAAGAAATTAATACAAGGAAAACTTTCCAAGGCATAATATCAAAAATAATATCGATTCACAAAAAGCATTAGAACTAGATATTAAGACGCAAGATGTTCTGCGTATCCGCCATTGTTGTTTTAACGATAATATTAACTAAATAAAGAAGTTCGTCGAAAGGAAAACAGAGCCAGGATATTTGAGAATAATCGAAATGTTGATTTCTATCTTTGAATTCTATATCTTCTGTAGTAAGAATGGTTAGAAAAGGAAAAATCACTCTGAACTGGACGGTATTTGGACAAGCAAGCATCATCTTCAAAAGAAAAATGCCCAAGTGCCTGAAAATAAAAGTATAAAACCAATTCATAATCACAACTATGACGACCTATGGACCAAAAATTTAGAACCTGACGAAAACAACTACATGGAAAATTAAAACAACAGAAAATCAGCCACTTTTATATGTGAACAAACCAAAGTTCAAGATATAGTAGAAGCAAAAGAAATCTAAAATAGTGCTACGCTTGCCATGAGGCAAGATTCCAAGACAATAGATAGACCAGAAAAAATACTGATTAGACTCCACTCAATAAAATCGACCAAATCACCGACGTTCTCGGGTAAAGGACGAAAATATACAAAAATCTGGACCCAACACTCAGAGGAGTAAGTATCATCGCACCTCACTATTTTTCTCCTACTTTTTATGATTGTTACACCCAATATCCAGAGGAATGGAACCCCCTTCCGGTCCAAGTGCGAATATGGAAGGTCTGGCACACTGAGATAAGAACTCTTGGCTGGAACTAGTGAAGCTGTTACGTTTCTCTCTGCCTCAGTGCACCAATTTTCTCCTACGGATATTCCCTTCATTTTTTTCACCAATGAAGATGGATGGTGCAGCCAAGGATAACACCCCTTCTGCAGCTAAAACGCAGACAATAGCCATAGCCCATTGTCCAGTGTCGTGGTATGATAATAATAGGTGATCTCTCTCCTTACTCTTATATCTATTTTTCTTTGATAAACTTTTATCCTCTTAAAATAAATTAGGCCAATGGCAGAATATAGCCTGATGTCACTGCATAATACCTAAGCTAAAATCTCAAGAGCTAGTGGTGTATTAGGTATGGGTTGTCCCTTGTGGCAGACTCTGATTCTCACTTCTATTGTACATAGGAAGTGGCTGTTTCGGATCGTCCTCTATACTCCAAAGTCTTAGGGCAAAGTCCCCATTATGGCCGGTCGTTTTGTCATATGGGAATTTTTTCTTTAAACTTACAAGGCATTCGGAGGTCATAGTATCAAATTTCAATGCAGTTTTTTTCTTATTTCAACTATTCTTATATACAACTTAGAGAGATTGCGATCTGTGTGTGCCTAGAGTTGCGTCTCCAAGAGCGACCTGTCCCTAATAGGTGCCGAATAGGACAACGAAAAATAACCACTTATTGGAACGGTTGGGTGCTCCTGTCCGATCATTTTCCTTATGGCAAAGGGATTTTCACTTTGCCATCTTCGGAGCTGCCTCAGGCAGCTACTCCTCTGAAAGGTAGGTGCCACTCCTTTGTGCCTAAAACTCGGGGCTATCCAGGCTTCTCTTAGCAAGGAGGGGGTTTCCCCTCCTCCTATGTCCAAGGGTTCAGGACGAAAGTTTTTCCTCCTTAATTTATTTTCTAGATTTGCTTCCGATCGACTCTCTACAGGTGGCGGGCCCCTCTTTGCTTTTTCAGGCGAGCAGAGTCAGGCCGGCTTTGATTATACCTCCACTGATGGGGTTAAGTGGCACAGATGATCCCCCCTAGATGGCATAGTGGCGGAGATGTCCACTGAGCCCTATCCCATCGTTTCGTAGATCCAAGGTCGGGGAGTTTGTTGGGAGCAGGCATGCCAGCTCCAAACTTTGCCAATGGTGATCAGCATGGCGGCATCTGTGAGGTTTGCTACGGGTATGAGCCCGTTGAGTTCCAGGTATAGATCCCTAAAACATTGAGGGATTGTCATTTGTAGGCCCCTCCTGAGGTGGATGTGATACCGGAGTGTCCCTGCGTCAAGCAATCATGCCTTCGCCATGGAGGTTTTATTACTGGCAGCGCTTTGGCCATACAAATCGTTTCTCAAACCATGTAACGTCGGTGTTCCCTGGAAACCGCACCAATTGATCAACCATATTACATGATAAGTCTTTTTTGTGTACTGTCAAATGTGCGAATCACGGAGAGTCACACCATGCTTCCTAAGTAACTCCTTGAGAAAGAGGTCCTGACCATTCAGGCTGTAGACTGAATCTCTTTTCGAGAGTGTAAGTTCTTGGTTCTGACCCATTCTGTGAGACTTAAAACATGATACGCTTCTCAAGTCCCCTCGACGGCCTACGAGTCCAGTAGCTTTCGAGCCTTTTCGGATTCTAGCAGTCCGTGCGCTCCACTAATCACACCCAGACTAGGGTAAAACCAGGGGCTCCCTCCCCCCAGCGTGATCGCGTCCTTTAAGGCAAAACAACCCTGCGCCCACACCGAGTCATTAGATTCGCGTAGTCTATCGGAAAAAAGACATATACGGACGCTATCACGCACCCGTCTATGGTTAGATGTGGCGACTTGGAGACGCAGAAGCCTCCAATATTCAAAATATCCGTAGCGATGAGAGAGAGGGCGAGAGATGGCTAATTTTATACTAATTTTGCTATTGAGTTTTTCGCGAAAAAATAGTATGCCATCGTTGAGCGAAATATATTGAGAAAATTGGCCTTTATAATAGCATTAGTTTGGATTCAGGCAGACGAAAGAAACAGAAATAGACTTAGTTTTACTAATCGAGATGACTCACACGCCTAGAGAATTGATCACAAGCTTAATATGGTTTCAATGGAGGTAAATTAGGTTTTGATATAGTTTGGCGGAACGGAGTAAAATACAAATTAATTAGAATTTATCTACTGGAAAAAATCAAAAGATTTCGTCTTCAATTATATCAGCGACCACCTTTTTATAATAAATACGAGCCATTGGGTTTAATCATTCCTGCTATCGAGGGTACATCGCATGAAAGTTGTTTATCCCCTTTTCTTTATGCGAAATACCACTACGATCCACCGAAAGCTATCTGCCACCAAACAGCCTACCTTCAATTCGTAGATAATATAGACAATATTATAACAGTCAGCAAACCGTTCCTCTAAACTCCTATCAATGAGGACAGTGAGAGAAATAGAAAACATATACCAATATCAACGGAAAAACATGAACCAATATTAAGCAAGGGGAGAAAAAACTCATACTGACATCATCAAAAATATAAGGGTTAAAAATAACAATCAAAAGACACAACTAGCACGATAAAGTAAGGGAATACTGAGGAAATCAACAACTGCACAGAATTATACATCAATTTCAGATGGTAGAAAATTTAGCCTCCCCACTAATTACCAACAACGCAATCAGTGTCAAATTCTGATGAAAGATTGCGTGAGATTGCAAACTTGCCATCCTTCAATATGTTGTTGCAAAGGAGAGGCAAGAAATTTTAAGATTACTGCAAATTGAGGCTGCTTTCACGTCCAAGCAGCAATTCCCGAGTAGTATGATGAATATTATATCAAGAACTAATCTTACTAATTAAAAGATACCTAAATGAGAGGAAAAAAGAACACCAAAGTAATAAGATAAATTAACATACAAATTATAACAATCAAGGAAATACGATCAATCTAGGTCAACAATGAATAGTATAGAATTAAAATACAACGTGAAATTTAAAAAAAAAGTAAAAAAAGAATCTACCAAGAAAGAAATGGAGCACATGAAGACCGCTGAAAATACATAAGTAACATAACACTATGAAAAAAAAACATAACATTAGAGTAAACAGAGAAATAACACAACAAAGTCAAACAAAACAAAATATTACACAATCCAGTCACCTTGGCAACTTTCACAATTCACACAGTTCTCTGTCTCTCTTTCGATTGTCCCTAATAAAATTTCTAAACTCTCTTTCTCGCTTCCAACTTTATTCAACCTATATCAAGTTGACTCATGGAGTAGACTCCTGCACGTCAACACAGTCAAAAATGACTCCACAATATGCCCGAAAGTTTAGTAAGAAGAATAAAACTTTTGGTTTAGTTGTTCTTTAAATTTCACATACGAGTATATACGAGTAAGAAAGAAAAAATATAAATCACAAAATTTTAACAACTTTAGAAACATAAAGTATCAAATTATTTTTTTCCCACAACATTTTTTATCTATTATTAAACTGGTTTACCTTAATTTATAAGTAGGATTAATATAAGTATGTAAATTATAGCATAACATTATAGTTTAAGGTATATATGACCATCTATGCCACATAGTCTAGAGCCAGTGCGCGATTTTTAAAATTTCAGTGCCAGAAATTCTATTATGTATATCTTATTGTGTTATTTTTAAAATATCCTAAATTTCAGGACCATGATTTGTGATTATAGCACTTAAATATGAGTAGCTTAGTAGTCGTTATCGCATCTTAAAGTTAATAACACAGGTACGGCTTTCCTGTCAAATTTATTTAATAAGAAAACACAAATGGTGTTAGAATATTTTTATTTCAACTTAAAGCCGCAAATGATAGCTTAAAAGATTTGAAAGAATGCTATCTACATAATTTAAATATCAATATGCAAATAAATTGGCTAATTAGGTCAAAAAAAAGGTTATTCAAAAAAGTGTTATTTGATATATTATATGACTAGCAAACTATAATAGTTAGATGTTTTGCAAAAGATAAACTTCAGCTCTGAGTTACCTTTTTCAGGTTAATGGGATACGAAGCAATGCATTCACTTTGTTTTTATTTTTGCATAGTGTGACTGTATAGAAAATGAATGCTCATCTACAGGGTGTTTGTACTAAATTTGATGATTTGTATAATTGAGCAACATTACAATAGTTCAGCCAATAATAAATGTATTTTAAAAATTAAAAGAAAACTATCAACCATGTATGTAGATTATGACTAGGAGATAATATTTTACTCAAAGTAGCCGCCTTCAGCTTCCACCGCAGCCTCAAGACGGCTCAGAATCTTATCGCATGCGTTCTTCTCTGTATTCCTGGGAAGATCTTCGAACAACTCCTTGATCTTGCCACTAGCTAGTTCTTGATTTTGCAGGCACAGCGGCTGGTCTCATTTCAATCGTGCACTACATCTAGTAATACATCGGATTAAAATCCGTGGAATTAAGAGGCCAGAAATTGAGCTGTTGAAGTCGTGGGTATCCCCAGACAATCACTTCTCACTCTTTCTGGAGGTATGGCCTTCTAGCAGCAACCTTCTTCATCTAGTGTTTGACCATAGTCTCCCGCAGCTCCACATAACCGTCTGAATTGAACTTAAGACCCTGCTCAAATATTTGGGGCAGCACGTGATCACCTTTACTGGAGAAACACAAAACCATCACAGTTTGAAAGAAATTTGTTTTCATGATACGTGAAACGTCGTATGAATTGTAGGCAAGCCACCTCTTGGTCTGAGTATTGTGCTACTAGTTCTTTGAGCAGTTCTGAGAAGCACCAGATTATCCCCTGTTCAACAGGATACTTCAACTTGTTCAAGAGTTTCTTTGCCTCTGTCATGCTGTTCGCCTTGGCCTTGGCTCTCATAATTTGTCCCTTGTGCCTCCCTTACGAATGGTAGAGAAGTTTCTCATAAATGACCACCTTGATGGTTGTGGCTAAAACACCCATCTCTTTCTCCTCAATACCCAGATTCTCTTGCTCTGGTCTACCATCTCCTTCTTTTGGAGATGCTGGATGAATTCCCGCCTGCGGGTGCAGTCAGGGCACCTGTTCTGTCCGTTTCTTCTGGCCACGGCTTCGTAGCCTCCGTTGCAGCTGTCCATGGGACACCTTACAGCCTTTATGATGCTCATACGGCATTAAGCAGAGGTCATAACGTCGCCCCTTTGATACCCGGCTCGAATCATCATGAAACAGTTAACTATTTTCCGATATTCACATGGCTTCCAGTCATCTTAAAAACGCCATTGACTGTTTACTTATACGTCAACTTCTCCCTGAAAAAAGGAGATATTAAATATCGATCCTTTTACTTCGAACACCGTGTATATATAAATAATAAAGTGTAGGAATAATAAATGATTTTTCATTTTGTTTAGATACATACCTACTTACGTAATAGCCAGCCTACCTGCCTGCTGGCCCATGACTTAGTGACACGACTCAATAAACCACAGGACCATGGCTGATTCAAATGAAAAGTAGAGTTGCACTATTCTTCAAAAGTCGGCCAGCATGCAATTACAGAAAACTTTAAATCATGGACTACTATGATGAATGGAGCTAAAATAAGAAACAATGATCTATTCCTTCAATTACTGAAAGACTTGCCAGAGGAAAAGGTCCCGAAGTTTACTATCATCACAATAGTTGCCATATTTTCACATTGGAAAGGGATCCTTACACTAGTGGTACCAAGCAAAATGGCAGCACTGTAACTGGAGGTGACAAGACTGCGAGTCCTAAACGGGATACAAGATGTAGACCTAGGTCCTTCCAGAGTATATGAAGCAAGTAACATAGCCTGCTAAAATGTCACAGAGTATTTGAAAGGTAAAAAAACATGGAGCCATTAGCCCAATGTGCAGAACTGCCTGCATATGCCAGAATCGGGGATGCAACTGCCATCATCACATGGCTTGTTATCGTTCTTATATGTATGTATACCAAGGATGCCACTATCTTTGTGAAAGATGATGAGGATATTGAAGACGCTTATGTTGCAAACGTGAAACTGGAATTCACTGAACTATTCAATTTTATAAAGAAAGAAATCTTTATCCATCCTGAAGTGATGACGATAACTTATTGTCAAGACTGAAGAAATATCTGCAGGATTTAGGGGAAACTGATGTCAGAAATTCAACCAAGAAGTATACGGCGAAATCTGGAGAATGAGTTGGGAGGATGATTGCATATCATTGTAAGCACCAACAGAAAACTCCTTGTGTCTCCTGTTAATTTGTAAATTGATTATTTAGAACAAATCATTATATAAAAACAGAGCTGAACATTTGACAATCGTCCAAAGAACAAAAGGTCATAACGACGGCTGCGTTTCAGTTGAGAGCAGACATTAATAAAATTGACGTCAATCAAGTAGGGTCACCGAACACTGAAAAGAGCTATATCCCTAATTCACTGTGTCGGTTCATGTACGAGTACCTTAGAGAGTAGAGAGATTGTCTAATTCATTTGAACACGACATGGTCTATGTTGTTACAAATGGAAAGCAGAAGCCCTCGAAGCACATTCTGCTAACATTTGCTGTAAAATCTCTTATAGGCAACACCCAACTTTTACATACATGGGATCCTTTAAGCCACAGCGTGTCATATTCATAGTTACAATAAATACGACACACCAATGTGCCTTCAGAAATTTTCTGTAGCTGATGGCATTGTATCATTACCATCATATATCTATATCGGTGTGTTCATCACCCTGCCCTTGGATAACATTGATCGCCTGTTTAACAAGGTCGTTATTGAAATAAACTAAATTGTCTATCGCAATAAGTCTCCTATTAATTATATTAAGATGAGAATGATTGAAGATAACTTTCTATAAAGACCAGGCAATGGCTTCGCTACTAAGATTAAAATTTAAAATCTAAAAAAAAGCAGCCATGGTAAAAAATTATTAAATTTTCTGAACTTCGCCAATTATAATAATTTTAAAAAGGACCTCAAACTAAATTTCCCCCATTTCAAAATATTACTTCGCTAAAAAATAGAGTTATAGAATAGAAGATATATAAAAATAAATTTTCAGAACTTCACCATTTGTAATTCTTTGGGTTTTAAAAAATTCACAAAATTTCGATACTTATATTTATTTCTGAACTTCACCATTTAGTTTTGGTATTATAAAAGAATTATTAAAAATAACTTTGATAAAAAAATAAGTCATAACAAAACTAAGATGAAATTATTATTCAAATACTCAAAAAAATCCCCTCTTAAATGATAAAGTTAGTGATGAATAGACACGTACGAATCATTAAGGTAAAATCTGAGGTAGAAATGAAGAAACGAATAATAAAAATCAAATTCTATTATTTATTGAAAACTATAGAAAACAATTATATGCCGAATATAACTTTGATTTATTTATGTAATGTACGTGAATATTAATGGAGTTTGAGAAATACTATACACTAAAATTGGTAAATGAAAGAATAATTTGATAAAAGAAATGATAATTTGTCCACGGGAATTAAACAGGTGAGAATAATGAAACAATATTATGAATGTAAATTTAAAATAGATTTCGTAATTAAATACATTATTGTTTTGGTGGTAATGATTAAATTGGAATTTGTTTATTTGAGGGATTTTGAATAGAAGGATTGTAGAAAATGTAGTAATTTAGGGTTTGTAGGTTATGAAGTAGTAAGATCACGTAAATAGACTTTATATACAAGAGGGGAACTGTAATTAGAAAAGAAATTAAATTAAAACTTACGTTCTAGAAACTTGAATACAATTTACATAAATTTACCAGTAAATATTTTAAAGAGACTTGTTTCAGCGGAATCACGAATCACAAGGTTTTGTTCGAGGAACAAATGAGACGGAAATTAGGAACATGTGAATGTTGCGCTGTAATTGGTCAGTATATTCACGTCACGTGACGTCAAAATTGGCGTTAGATTTCTTATACGAAACAATTAGATATTTTTTTTTAAAAGATTACAAAGTATACATTTAAAATATATTATCGAATTGCTTTAAATAGAGTTATACGAGGGGCGGTCAATAAGTTTTGCGATTCGTTAGGGCAAAACAGAGGAAGGGGAATGGCTGTTTGTGGGGGTGTTAGGACAAGTTATGACATGTAAGGACCTGCAACCGCACGGTCCTGCCTCGTCTCTTTGAGAAGCAGTAGCTGATCGCAGATCGTCAGTCCCAACTTTTCACCAATGGGGAAGGTTGAGCACCGTGCAATGATCAAATTTTTGACCAAGGAAGGCAAGAATGCAAAAGAGATCCATGAACGCATGGTTGCAGTGTACAACGACACCGTCCCTTCCTATTCAACCATTGCTCGCTGAAATAAGGAGTTCCGCCATGGTCGTAAGTTCCTTGAAGATGCCCCCCGTCCAGGACGCCCGTCAAAGGTGACCAACGAGGACAATGTGGCCCGTGTGGAGAGGATGATCCTCGAAAATTGACGGGTGAAGGTCGAAGGAATCGAGCGAGAACTTGAAATATCACATGAAAGTGTTATCAACATCATCCACAACAATTTGGCCATGACCAGGGTCTCTGCTCGTTGGGTCCCTAGAAACCTCACGCCCCATTATCGACTTCAACGTCGTCAAAGTTCACAAGGCCAGAGTTGCACAAGCTGCCCTGCGCGAGTGCGGATTCGAAGAGCTCAACCATCCCCCCTACGGTCCAGATCTGGCCCCTAGCGATTACTTTTTATTCCGCCAGCTCAAGGCTGCACTGCGTGGACGCTGGTTTGGGGACGATAAAGATGTCCAGCTCGCCGTCCAGGAGTAGATTGAACAGCAGTCGGGAGATTTCTGGTTGTCGGAAATTCGAAGTCTCTGGGACAAGTGGCGCAAGTGCATTGAAGTCGAGGGTAGTTATATTGAAAAATAATAAAACACTTTTCCTTATATCTCGTTTCCTTATATCCGATTTGCAAAACTTATTGACCACCCCTTGTATATAAAATTGATATATAAATAAATTAATGGGACGAATTTAATCAATTTCCGTGGGGTAAATATGAACGATATTATAATATAATTTGGGGCAGAGGATCAAAATGTCTCTATGCCTCTTTTATTGGCTACTCTTGGAAGAGAGAGTTAGTAGCAGGGGCACATCCCATCGAAATAATGGTATTGCTGGCTAGTATATCTATGTTGGGACAAAATGACATCTTTCTAGTGGTACAATTGATAAAAACAAGAACCAACTATTTGCCAATCGACAAAATTGGGCAGAGAGTGGGAACTCCTAAAACAGCCTGTATTGATCTTATTACAACCGGTGTTTTTCAAAAAAGAAACCATGATTACAAAAGAACGATTTGATGAACTACAATGGTTTACTTGTCAAGTGTATGCAGTTTCCTCCAGTACCACCAATTCATTAAATTATGCTACGAACTCTTCTATACAAAACGTAGGGATGTGGAGTCAAGTCAGCATCCCCTCTGCGAAGACAGCGTATTCATGCTGCCTTTCGTGTAAACTATCAAGCTACAATTTGGAAGCGTTCCCTTAAGGCTTACCCCATATGCCGTACCATAAGGAGAATGGATCGAATACTGATGATGACAGACAATTAGAAGTTCACTGGATGAATGCATTGGCCTTCTCCAATGGATGTGTTAGAATTAATGTGATGCAAGTGTGACCGGGCTTGCAAGTTGTCGGATTGGAACATGTCTTACAGCTGGATATGGATATGTTCAAAGTAAAAAATTGCGGAAATCGGAAACCTGTTATCTCGAACTGTAGTGATGATGAAAGCAATAATTAATGTAAAGTAAAGTAATGATTATTATACTGACGGTTGAAACATTGGAAGCGTTACTCCCTTATAATATTCATGAGTTGGCGAATTTCTGTCATCCTCAGTATTTTTTACCCGTGCTGAAATAAATATTGAATTTTATTAAATAATTAGCATATTGTTATGTTCACTACATACAGAATATTGCTTCGAATATTTAAGAGGTTTCCTTACAGTGGCTAGAAAAAATTTTTTTTTTACCTAGTTACCCAATTAATTTGCATATTTATAATTGCAGTATGTAGAAAACATCCATACAAATATTTCCAGTAGTCATTCGTTTGTTTAAGTTGAAATTAAATATTCTGTGACTATTAGTGTTTCCTTTAGCCCATAAATTGGCCGAAGTCAACTTATTGTGAGTGTAAAATCTACGCCAGTAATAAGGAATATTGATTATCCGATGGGTTCCTCGGGTGGATACTTTCAGGATTCACGTGGGAAAGGCACTGGTCAAGACCTTTATTACTTCATATTTTGATTAGCTAATGGAAAGTTTAGCTATAATGAAGACGAAATTAAATATGAATGTCTGAGGAACCCATCTTGCTTGTAGTCAGGCTGACCTGGTACTAAATGAGTGAAATAGACCATGATACTTGGGAAAAAAGGACAGCTCGGAAAAATTCACTTTTATAGTATCAAACAACCAATCACTATATGCACCAGTGCCCTTTACACGTGATTACATTGCGAAATTGCCTGGCTTTTCTACCCTATCATTTTATGCTACGACGTGCATTCCAATTTTTCATGGCTAGAAATATATATTTCACCCCTCTTTTATTTTTTTTTAAGTCCTTTCTGCCACATTTCTATCGTAGGTTAACCAACCTATCTGCAGGCTTAAAATATTTTGACCTACAATAAAGTGTGAATGTTAACCCTTTTAAACTTCCTACTTAAATACGATGTTGTTATAGTTGCCTGCATAATATTTATTACTAACTATCCCCATTTATATGTCTGAAAAATTATTGATATAAAAATTACAATTTTTTTTACTAACCATTTTTACTCTCAGACGGAAAATTACTTTTTCATACGCACTAAGTTGGCATAATTAAAATCGATCGACCTCTAATCTGTAGAGGTACACATTTACTTAGGAGAGCTAGCGAATCCCGATGGCAGAGGAAAGAATAGTAAATGAGGAGAAGAAGGAAATTACGCTGGAGAGCAATTAGAGTGCTGATTACATATTTTAAACCAAGTGTACACAAACTTTTGAGACTAAAGACCACGTTTGCTCACTCTTCTCAATCGTGAACACAAACAAAACAAAATAACGCATGTATCGATTGTAGACATTTTATTGATAAATAAGAACACCTTGACAGTGAACGAAATAACCATGTTTATCTAGAGAAAAATGTAAGTTAGTTATTTAACAATTAAATAGGAGAAACCGCTCGGGATATTTTCATACTAAACTCCATTTAGTCTATTTCAAATAACTCACCGAATACAATCAACTCACATTACAAGCTTACGTGATCTCGCGGATATGGTTCCTAATACCCATGTTCTAAACAATTAATATATCTTTATAAATTTATTCATTGTCTCTCAATAGTTTTAATATAAAAATTGTCATCAAAACCTGACGATAACTAAAAAATTGAAAATGCAAACAGGGAGCGGCACTTAAGCCTCCTCGATTTGGAAAGGGCATTTCTCGGCTTTGGGGGGAGAAACAGAAGTTGGCGTGGTTGCATTAGGTCCATGGTATCATGCAATTTTAGTTACCAACATGGTGTGGAGTCTAAATCACCATGCTCTATGTAGAAGACTAAATACCGCGTACATAAATGTACGCAGAAATACTCCGACACAAGCGGCGTGCCATCTCGTATCTCTAAATGCACCTCTCGCCTCGAATTCTCTGTCGCCCTTTTTCGCGTCACCGTAAACTCCGAGATGGCTCGAAGGCGTGAAAGACATACTGTCTGCACAAAGATGAAAAAAGGTCTTTCGCGCGACGATACGGATTTTACGAGAATTCGATTCTCTCTCTCTCGATTTCTGCTCACGAAGGAAATAAAAGGAAAACTTCTCATTGGATTCTGGCAGAAGCTCTTGGAGTGTGTGAAACTTGATCCACATAGGAAACTGTTCGCCCGCTGGAAGGAAGGAACTTCTCGAGGAATTGGTTGTTGCCGTCACGTTACTTGTAGGTGCTAAACTTCTCGCAGGCTTTCCCCCCCTCCTCCCATTCAGAGTCTGAGGTTACACAGAACCTCCCTCTGCGGATTACCCAAGACGTAGCTAGGTAATCGGTTTTGGCTACCCACTCCAGGAGCCGAATAATCGGACAGGTACTTCGAGGAAGAAGTCCGATTTGAGTCACCGTTTGGCTCACCTTCGTGATCCGGCATAGGATCAGTATATCACCGATCTAGGATTACCTTCTCATTCGGTAACCTCGGACGGTCGGACTAGGTGCGATCATCGTCACCAGAAGAAGATCTTCACCGTCCCCTTCAAAAATACTTACGAATTCAAAGGTATCGTTAATTTAATTATCCCCTCACCTAACTTCACCAGTTAATTTGTGAACTAGAATCCCATCCCGAGCCCGTAACCTCGAGTATTAGAAGTGCTTATTTAATTCAGTGTTTAATTCAATAATACTATTCCATTCATGCTTTCGGGTGTCATTAAGACGCAAGCATCCCAGTGAGTAATTTTCGAGTAATCACCACGACATTTCTGTAGACTTATTTATTCAGTGCAAGATTAATTCTATTTTTTTACGCTGTTGCTTATTTCAAATTCATGTACATTAAAGATTATTTTTGTATCTGTGTGTTTAACTATGTTAGGCGATCCTTTGGCAATTATTGAGCAATCCACTCGGCTTAAATCTCAATATTACATCGATCCACCCATGGTTGGCTTTTACTGAGTGGGGACACACTCAGGGGATCATCATCTTAGTTTTGATCAAAAAGGTACGCACTGGGGTTATATTATTCACTGGAAGTGGCTAAAGTATGTGTATGGGATACGTTTCAGCTCTGTGCGGTAATAAAATATATGTCCAGGAAGTGGGACTGGGATTACTCACTCACTAAACATCGACACTCTAGTTATCAATGAGTATTTCAGGAATGGTTCATCCGTGATAACGACGCAGCGTGCCTTCTATATACGCTTTGTACCTGGGCGTCATTATCCCATCTTGGGTGGAAAAAGAAGTCGTTGGGTTTCGAATTTTAGTCAAACAGGGCCAGCTTTAAAAGGAAAAGTCTTAGCTGACCTAGGGCCGCAACAGAGCCGGAAAATTTAGCAGCTGGGAGAACTTTGATGCAGCAGTCTCCTAGGTATTCTGCAAGGAAACACAAGGCTGCCCTACACGTATTTGATCGAAGTGACTGCAGAATTTTACACACGTGATTAATTTGCATCTCTACAAATTAAGGTCGCGCAAGAGTTGAGTGAGGGGAATTATGAAACCCGTACAACTTTGTGTGGGAACATTCTCCAAAGGTGTTGAATGGTCAACAAACAGAAATTTAGGTATTGTTATAACACTAACCCTCAGAAACTCCACCGGCAACAAATCTACAGTCCAAAAATTACTGTTTAATGTGCCGTGGGTAAGATCGGTGTGTAGGGTCCTTATTTTTTTAAGAGGAAGGGTTTACGGTTATCCAAATGTCAACGAGTTACTCAACGATAATGATCTGGAAGATTTATAGTTCCAGTAAGATGGTGCTACATTGCATCCATCTCGACCTTCACTTGAAATTCTCTGAGAATTGTTTCCGGCTCATCTTTTCTTTACACGGGGTTATATTGGGCGCCCCAACCCCCCCCCATGTTTGCCGGATTTTTCGCCTTGTGATTTTATTCTGAGGTCACCTGGATTCACGAGTGTATCAACACCGGCAGAGAAATTTGCAAGAATTCAGGACAGCAATAACGCAGGAAATCGCCGCAATTCGACGCGATGTGGTCTGCAGATCAATGGAAAATTTCCTAGAAAGTCTTTAATACTGCATCGACATTCACGGCCGACGTTTAACTGATGTTATTTTTTAATGAGATGTAATGGAATAAGATGTACGTTTCCGGAATATAATTACTTTTCTGTATCCTGCTTCTTGTCTTTTGATTGCCGATCTAAATCAGGGATGTCTTATTGAGGCACGCTATATTAAGCAAAAAATAATAAACTTTAAAATCTTTCCCTAACCTAGGTCCAGGGTTAGAGTTTGCGACACTAGGTACATCATCCAAGCAATTACTTCTTCTTGACTCCAACGACATGAAGTATAATAAAATTCAGTCTACATCCCATCATCACTCTGCCAAAGCAACTATGTTGCTTTTTTAAGTTTAGATATCTCACAAAATCATCTAGATCACGTTGTGAGAAAGGTTTTGAAGTAGAATCAACAGTTTCAGGGACATAGATTTCAGTTTCTGGTTCACATGATTCCATATCTGATTAATCCATCAGAGTTAGACAAAACAATTTCTGCAGGTGGTTCAGGTACTTGAATGTCTTTTGAGTGAGGTATAAGCCGAATAGCAGATCTAAGGTTGGGATATACCACTGCTAAGTCGTATTTCGTTGTTTTTCCTAAAAGTATGGAAATTATATGCCTAAAATTTAAAGTTATGTACATAAAGTGGTTCTAAACTTAATTAACTTTACATTTAAAAAAAATAATATTACAGTATACTACTTCAAAATATAAGTACAGTAGACAATAAACAATTACTTACTTTGTATGTCTACCAAACAGAAATAGCAGTCAGTGGCATGATCTTGGGTCTCTCGCCATACCATTGAAACAACAAATTGAAGGTTTTCTTATTTTTCCTTTAGACCATTTTGATAAAGAATTAAATCATGTCGCGCAACAGATATGTGGTGCCCATGGTTTATCTTGGTAGCCAATTTTACATCCGAAATACAAATTATATAGTTTTTTCACTAGACAAGAAATTTTTCTTTGATTTTTTTAAATGTTACTGAACCACATATGTAGCAGAATTTATCTGGGCTTTTTTATACTGTCCTCTTTGCATTTTAATTAAAATTGTTGCTTTTTTAAAAAGATTTATTTAGTTAAATAACCTGAAAATAAGAAATAAAAGAATGAAATTCATTAAAATCTTCAAAATTTGACAAAAATAGTAATTGGCAACTTACAAAAAACTGGAGTCATTTCGATAAAAATGACTTCCATTTTTTAAATCTATCCATAAAACTACATTAAAAAAATGTTATTCTAATCTTTGTAGTCGACAAAAAGTTAAATTTTGTTAGACAGTGTTATCATTTTGATTTCAGAGAAAAAGGCATAATTATTATTTTAAAAATATATTAATGTTTTTAAAAGAGTAACAACTTTACATGTAAATATTGCTTGATTTCTATTTATTCTAAATGCCCGTCAGCTATTTCTGGAAAAAATTGTTAAGGAATTTATGCAATTGATGGAATTCCAAGGACTTATTCATTATGAGCTTCTTAGTAATAAGCAAGCAGCTACTGCAGCGATTTATATTCAAGAATAGTAACTTTCAATAAAACTTGAACAAGAAGTCTTTTAATGGTCCACCGAAAGATGGGGTGTCCTCTCCTTCATGATAATTCACAGCCAGACGTGGCAAGTTTGACCCAATAAAAAAATATTACCTTAAGTTGAGATTTTTTTTCATTCTCCATATCCGCTCACCTATTTTCCAAGTGGTTATCCTTGAATGGTAAAGATTACTCTGATATGAAGGAGGTGTAAAAGGATAGCAAATCCTATATTCCATCAAAGCCGAATGATGAAAACTACTGAATAAATGTAAATTTTATATTAACAAGGTCTGCTGACCAAAAGGTCGTGTGCTCTCACTTATTCTGATTTATGACATTTCGACCTTCAAAAATTTCAATAATTCACGGACTAATCTTGGGAGGAGCTTGTAAATTCTATGATCGAAACAACATAAGTGTTTTCAATTCAGTTAGAATCAGCCTAATAGTTATGATGTTTATGAATAGGCTAAAATATGACGTCAAAACATTGAAACATGAGAGGGATAGATTTTAATTGGCAAAACATAAAAGAAACAAATATCAACTACTTTAAAAGAAAATATCGAATCCCGCATCGAAAACCCAATTAATATTACTTTAGTCGTGTGAATTTAGAGAAATTCATATAGAAATAGGTTCTGATGTGACGTCATGACCTTAAAAATTGAAAGAAATAGACCGAATTTGGCGAAACGAAGTTGAACTTAACTGTTTGGGGAAAACCTAGAAAATTTTCTACCTAACGTAGCTAAAAATATCGAAGCCCGCATCGAAAACACAATTAAAATAGCTTTAATCCTGTGTATCTAGAGCAATTCCTATATAAATAGACTAAAGGAAAAAAACGGATCATCAGCCTTTTTTCTTTTTTTAAGTATGGAAGCCCCCACCCCTGTGTTTGGGCGGTTAAACCGAGAGCAGGAATTTGAAGGGTAATGTTCGAAATTATATTCAAATGACTATGAGCGGGTATTATTATTTTTTAAGGTTAGTTCATATATTTTGCTTAGTCAAGTTGTTGGTTTTTCTTTTATTTGGGTATTTAATCGTGTTCCCGCTGGGTTTAGAATGTTAAAATAATTTCCGGGATTTTTAGACTAATGTTCAAAAATATTTGGCAATCGCTATGAGCGGCGATTAATTTATTATAGGTTCTTTCATTATTTTTGCTTAGTCACGTTTGTGGTATATGTATTTAATTGGATACTTAATTGTTTACAACCTGGGTTTGCGCTAGTAAAATAAATCCAGGGATTTAAAAACTAATGTAGAAAATGATTTGAACACCGCTATGCGCGGCTTTTTATTTTTTAGAGGTTATTCCCTATTTTTTGCTTAGTCACGTTTGTTTACATTGCGATGGGCAACCCTTTTTCCCTTTAGTGACGCATTTTTTAGCTATTTTCCTGTTTTCCATAGGGTTTTGCTAATGAATTAGATGCATGGATGTTTCAGTTGATTTATTTGAGTGATATTCCGTACCTCGGGCCGGCTATGAAAGAAATAAAAAGAGTTTTTGCATAAATCGGTAGCTAAAAGAATTTTATAGCTTGCCTTTTTCTACATCCACCCCCTTTTGTTGCTGTTCCGTTTTCTTTGAAGGCTTTGATGTGACGTCAGAACAGCGATTAATTTATTATAGGCTCTTTTCTCTTTGATTAGTTACGTTTGTGGTATTTGTATTTAGTTAACATAGCATAATTTCAAGGATGACAAAAGCCACTCGGGCCTATCAAAGGTCATCTGCATCTGTTAAAACCAACCCATCCATAGGATTGTGTCAGATCATGCATCTACAATATACAATTAGGACCATCCACAGGAATGTGTCAAAAACAAAAAGCATGATCATCAAGACTCTTCAAAATCCAAATCAATCATAATATATAATAAAGAAAAAATGCATCCACAGCAATGAGGCTAGAATAACCCCCCTTCCCCCCCAAAAAAAGTTAACCCTCTCTCCCCATATAATCATATAATCTGCGTTTGAAAACATTCAAGTGTCAAGTGTGGACTGTCTACCGTCTCAGATGGCAAACTATTCTAGTAATCTACCACTCTATTGGTGAAAAAATATTTTCTAACATCCAGCCTACACCTCTGTTTTTTAATTTTTAGGTGGTAACCCTTAGTCCTATAATTACCTTCCAACTCAAATAACTTGCTAAGATCTAACCTATCCATCTCAGAACAGATTTTAAAAAGCTTAATCATATCTCCCCTCACACATCTTATTTTAAATGAGAACATATTTAATACCCTCAGTCTATCTTCCTTGAAGGTACTTCAAGGAAGGTATTATTTATGTTGCCTTCCTTTGTACTCAGTTTAGCAGGTTGATGTCATGTCTAAAATGTGGCGACCATGCTTGTATACAGTACTCTAAATCTGGGCTGACATACGAGTTGTAGCTAACATTTCTGTTAATGTATCCTAGCACCCTATTTGCTCTATTTTTGCTTCAATACACTGCTTTGAAAACTTCAGTGACCCACTCGTATCTATACTAGGCCTAAGTCCTTCTCATCCTTAACTGAATTCAGCAAATGCCCATTCATTTTATAGCTAAATTCCCTATTTTTACTTCTCATGTTAATAACTTTGCACTTTTTAAGGTTAAAAATCATCTGCCACTTCTGAGCTCAAGATAATAACTTGTTTAAGTCACTTGGCCCTTAAAAGCTATCCTCAACTTCTTTGACTATAGCTTCCAATTTAGTGTCATCATCAAAAATTGACACTGCTATTTACAGCTTCCCCAAGATCATTTATATAAATTATGAATAATAAAGGGCCTAGAACGGATCTCTGAGGTACGCCACTGATAACGTCCCTCCACTGTGACCTCATTCCATTCAGCTATCCAATTAAAAACTTTACCACATATCCCAGCATTTTTGATTTGTGAACTAGTCTCCTATGTTGAATCTTATCAAAAGCTTTGCTAAAATCTAAGTAAATTAGATCAACATTCTCTCCCTTATATTATTTTGTAGTTACATAATCCATAAAATCCAGTAAATCTTTTAAACACGACCTACCTCTCTTAAACCCATACTGAGCATCATTTATTAAATTTCCACTCTCTAGATGGTCAAAATCCCCTTCTTAACTATCTTCTCAAGAGTTTTACAAATGAGAGAAGTTAAGCTTACCGGCCTAAAGTTATTTGGGTCCTCTTTACTTCCCTTTTAAAAAAATTGGCACTACATTCGCTAATTTCCAATCATTAGGTATTTCTCCAAACTCTAGTGATCTAGTATATATCTTCTCAAGAGCTACTGCAATACTATCTACACCTTCTTTGAGTAACCTAGTATGAATGTTGTCTGGGCCAGATGACCTACTAGTATTTAACTCCAATATAAGCCCTTTAATTATTTCTCTGTTCACATTAATGGTATCCATCACTACTTCCCTTGCCCTAGAATTATCATCATTTAATTTATCTTGATTCTCTTGTGTAAATACTGAAGAAAAATGATCATTAAGAACCTCTACTATTTCCTCATAAAAACCCCTTCATATCTAATAGGCCCTATTTTATTACTGTTAGATTTTTTATTAATTCTATAATAGCTCTAAAATTTTCTGGGATCTTAATATTATTTTGAGCTAAATTAATTTCTGCCGCCCCTTTTCTCTTCTTAATAATCCTATTTAGCTCATTTCTAGTCGGCCAATAATCATTTAAATTGTGAAAAGTACTTCTCCGTCCAATTTCTGGTATGCCCTTTTCTTTTCAGGAATTTTCCTAGCTATCTTCTGATTCCACCACAATGGCTTCATACATTTCTTCTTAATAGCCTTCATTGGAATACACTGGACTATGTTTAATATAGTCTTAAGATTGTCTCACATCTCATAAGTATTCTTTTCCCTGAATTCTATATCCCACCTAATCTGCTTTAGCAAGTTGCGTAATTTATCGTAATCGCCCCTATAAAAATTGGGAGTTTTTATGCAGTTTGTTGATGTTCTACATTTCACTATTCGCAAGTTAAAACGAACCATCTGATGATCACTATTTCCCAATGCTTCGCCGACAGTCAATTCCTGAACCAAGTGATCATCATTTGAAAGAACCAGATCTAATATATTGGCACCCCTTGTTGGTTTATTAACAAATTAAGTCAAAAACTATCCTTAAAGCATTCTATAAACTTACAACTTGCTCTATCCTTCCTATCATGTTTTTCCAGTCCACAGAATTTAAATTAAAGTTACCAAGAATAACTGTATCTACTTTACATCATTCATTTATTTCCCTGATCAGTAACTCATCAATACAATCAGTCTGTCCGGGTAGTCTGTAAAAGGCTATCAAGTGTATTATCCTATTTTTACTGACCCTAATAGCTATCCACAGTGATTCAACTTCTCTTTGCTTTATATAATTATTTTGATTTGAAGAAATGCTATTTCTGATATAAATAATCAACCCACCGCCAGTTCTATCTCTTCTTTGACCAATATACATATCATAACCCTGTAGTTCAAATTCACTCACGTTGTCATTAAATATATTTTCACTAACCCATGATTTTATTACATATATTATATCTATATCTTCATCAATAATATAATTAAATGACTCATCTTTCTTATTTCTAAGACTACGTGCATTGGTATAAAGACAACTCAGCCCTTCTATCCCTTAAGCACCTCTTTTAGAATGGATACCTTCCGCTCTATCTCTTCTGTATCTCTTTCCTTTCCCTGCCCAACCCTGTACCCTTATCACTATCAGTAACTAGTCTCCCGCCTGCAAAGATCCAACGACATTATCTAACTCGTGCCACAACACGTAAACCCCAGGTCGACTTAGATAGAGTTCATCCAATGAATACATTGCCTTATTCTCATAAAACCCATTCCAAACATCTACAAACATTAAGCCCGACTCCTCCCACAGGCCTTTCACATACATATTCAGTCCAATTGCACGAGACAACCATTCCATCCACACATCCAATCTCGGAAGCACACCTAAAACATCACCTTTCACTCTACTTTGACTCGTCCTTTCTACTAACCTTTTGTACCTCTCTCGTAACTCATATGAACACACCTTCTTTACATCATTTACTCCCACATGCGTAATCGCAACTACATCCCTCTCACACCCAGAGACCAGACTATCATACCTCTCAGACACATCATTTAAACGAACACCCGGCAAACAAACTCTGACTCCCTTCCATTTGCTCGCACTCAACTTCCTATCAAAATATCTAATCTGTTAGTCACCCATCACAAGTAATTCAGTCATCCTCCTAGTCCCCCTAGGGCCTTGCTTCACCCTCCCTCCTGTTCTCATTCAAACTACCACTTATTCTACCTTCTGCCACAACAACATCAAATAAATCACTTTCAACCTCTTTCTCTCTCAGGGCATCAAATATGTTAGTCAACCTAATAGATTCCATGTCCATCTTACTCACACACCTAATCTGTCCTAACCTATCCATTTTATCCATATTCACCCACCATTCATCTTCCCTTACATCAGTTAATCTTTCTCTCCAGTCCCTAGTCTAGGCCTATCTTCCCCTCTCCTGGTCCGGCCAACATTCTTCATGCGTACACTCGCATCCCTTCTCACTTCATGCGCCAACTCACTTAATCTCTTGCACTCATCACGCAACTGACTTACCTCCTCTACAAAAGCCACATTTTCACAAGTCACACTACACAAGGGGCATTCAGGTATATTTTCTTTTTCTTTCAACACCACAAAAATCACAAACTGAATACACACTACTTACATCAGCGGGCATACTCACCTCATCTAAATCAACAGCCATACTGAGTAAACTTTACAAAACCCTTTAATTAAGCAATCAAGAAAAGTGTTTGACAAAAAGGGGGGAGAAAATTGGGCCGCTCTGAAACATAAACAAACGGGAGCTATTTCCCGATTTAATTGAAAATATAATTAAAAATTCTCTGAATATTTTGTCTAACACTCAACGTTATCTATCTTTCTGAACTTAAATATATTACACCGAAAAACAAAACAAAACAAAAAAAACGTCACTGAATAAAGACCTCGCTGGGAACACATCCGATGGCTACAAACGGAAGCGATCGTTTTTTCTTGGGTACTTAATCGTTTTCAACCTGGGTTTGGGAAGGTAAAATAAATCTAGGGGTTTAAAAACTAATGTATAAAGTTATTTGCACTCCATTATGAGCGGCTTTTTATTTTTTGAGAGGTTATTCCCTATTTTTTGCTCAGTCGCGTTTGTTAAATTGCGATGAGCGGCACTTTTTCCCTTTCTTTACCTATTTTGGGGCTATTTCCCCAGGATTTTCGCTAATGAATTAGATGCATGGATGTTTCATTCGATTTATTTGAGTGATATTCCGTACTTCAAACCGGCTATTAAAGAAAAAAAGGTTTTTGCAGAAATTGATAGCTAGAAGAATTTTATAGCCCCCTTTTCAAGCCCCGTTTTTTTCCGTCGGTTCCGTTTTCTTTGAAGCTCTGAAGGGGACGTCACGACCTTGAAACCTGGGAGGAATAGACAAACTTTGGCGAAACGTAGGAGGACTTTGGTAATTATATCATTTGAAAGAGAATGTAAAGCAACATAAGTGATTCAAATTTCGTAAGAATCGGCCGAATATTTACATTATTACAAAAAAAAAAAAGCAAAACGGGAACTGACATAGTGAGATGCCGAGTCGCCCGCGACTCGACTCGCACGCGACTAAAATATAATTTACTTTCCTTTTAATCAAAGGATATTGAACTATTGGCACCCTAAAAATGGCGATTAGCTTTTTAGAAGATTAAACTAATCCCTAAAGGAGTTTGGCTTTTGAAAACCCCCCAATGATGTAAAGCCATATAAGAAAATAGATACATTCAATGCTGTTTTGGTTATTTTCTTCATATTTCCTCTCTCCACTAGACACTATCCCTTTTCTAAGCTGTTTTTAGTCATTTTAGTCTTTTAACTGAAGGTTTCTCATTTCCAGATCATTCAGTCTAGTGGCAATGGTTGGCACCTTTTTGACGTGACTGCTGAAGATCGGTCTTGTCGCATCAGAGCTGTTCAGGCCCTCGATTATGAGAACTTGTACCACAGAAGTGGTTTTAAATTTAAGATTCAAGTCTCTGACCAGGTGGGTAAAGTACTCGTAATTAGTTCACTCAGTGCTTCTTTTAGCACTATAATGTAATATTAAACCTCATTTTATCAATTCACTAAACAGGAAATTAACACAAAGAAAAAACGTTTTAAATACACATGATTCGCCTCTGTATCTCTGTTTTCAGTCTGTCTGTAAGTCTAAAATTATTCAAATCATTAAATTAAAAGAACTAACTAACTACACATACTGATATCAAGCGTTTAAGCTTGGGGGTGGACGTGTGCTAGTTTGCGAGCCAACCACGCCAGCCGATAGCTTTCGGTTGGTCAAAGAAGGGATGTTGGGCTTTTCCATATATATATATATATATATATATTTGAGACTACTATATTTTTTCATATAAGAAAATTAAGTAGAAGTAATCAAACGTTGCATTTTGTTTAAGTATGTATGTATAAATTTGAAAGTGAAGTATACAAAATTTAGACCTAAACCCATTTTATTAATAAATACCTTCAATTGTTGCGAGCAGTTAATATTTCCAATGATGTCCCTTGATCTTGAGGACTGTTCATTTTGGCATGCTTTTGAGATGGAAATGTGATGATATTTTGACTGATATTGCTTCATTTTAGTTCACTAAGCACCGCAACGGCTCACAATTGGATGGTTTCTGTTTATCAACCGCCATTTTAAATATCGCTTACAAATTATTTATTGAGTTCAAATCTGGTGAAATCCTGGGACAAAGTCCCCAAAATTCGATGTTTTTTGCAGCCAAGAACTTTGTTATTGTTCTTCTTTGTGACAAGGTGCGCCATCATGATTAAAAATACAGTTATCATCATCAAAATGATCATGAAATGTTGTAAAAAGGTGTCGCTGAAGCACATCTTGGTACTATTTTGAGTTCATGGCAGTGTTTTGGGGCAAAATTATTAGTTATCTAGCTCCCTTAGATGAAGAACATCACCAGAATCGAGGAATCTTAGAGAAGCTTCAAAAATGCGGAAGAGAGTACATTAGAGAATATCTCTTACCTCCAGTTTTCAACAGTACATTCTCTATATTTCCTACAAAAGTTGACTCTATCTTTAAGATTCTTCTTGGTGAGCTTCCGGCTCACTGTGAGCGCAAATACAAGTTCTGCGGGTGATAACAACCACCACAGGGCTTTCGCCATATTTATTTTCCGCCTTTCAAAATAATTTTGAAGACAGAAAGAAAGATGCAGAAACCTTATATTGCACACTATATAACAATATAGTATAAGAGAAAGAGAAATTTTACGCGAATGAGCAATGAGACAAGAAACAGGAGTTTTTTTAGAGGTAAGAGAAAGGGACATTAGAAGAACACTAGAATTAAAAAGAGCAGAGGGTTCATTCGCGGGAAGATTTTTTTCTCTTGTACTATATTGTTATATAGTCTGTAATACAAGGTTCCTGCATCTTTCTTTCTGTCATAAAATTTGTTTTGAAAGGCAGAAAATAAATTGGGTGAAAGCCCTGTGGTGGTTGTTATCACCCGCAGAACTTGTATTTGCTCTTTCTTTGTATGTGACATGGATAATGAGCCTTTAACTTGTGAGCGGGTAAGAAGATGTTGTATAAAAAATTCCTTGGAGGTTCCTAACTTAGGGATATAGTGGACAAGGTAGAGTCACTGTGCCTGGTAGCTTAACGGTAGAGCATCTGACCGGCAATCAGCAGACCCAGGTTTGACTCCCGGCCAGGAATTTCAAACTTTTTTCCCCATGGCGTTATATCTGTTTTCTCAGTAAATGATTGCTTTCATTGTGCCGCCCTCTGCTCCCTTTGATTCTAGTGTTCTTCTAATGTCCCTTTCTCTTATCTCTAAAAAAACCCTCCTGTTTCTTGTCTCATTGCTCATTCGCGTCAAATTTCTCTTTCTCTTGTAATATATATATATATATATATATATATATATATATATATATATATATATATATATATATATATATATATTGTATATATATATATAATTATTTCAAGTATCTGACTTCCACTGGTGAATGAACCCTTTTTTCATCTTTCTGAAGTTTTTGGATCTTCAACAATTATTTTCCAATTTTGGCATTATTTTGTAGATCAGCTTTCCATCTTGTTTTTTGTCTTTCTTTTTTTAGATCGTCTTTTATCAAATAGAGTCCAATCGGTCATTTTTCTGGTCCATCTATCGTCTTGGAATCTTACCACATGGCCAGCTCAGCTTCACCTCAGGCTATTGTTGTTGTTTGTTTTTGCTTCCGCTCTAACCTAAAGTTTGGTTTGTTCACCAATCCAAGGGTCTGATTTTGTGGCACGACAAATTATGATCATCATAATTCATTCATATGTTATTTGTGTTTTTCTAGATATCATAGATATCAATGTAAGTGTCTGGTTAGATTTCAAATTTCTGCTCCATAGGAGCATAGGTGGGGTTAAGCACTATTTCTATACTTTTTTCCGGCTAATTGGCAATTTGCTTTTAAAGATGTTGCTTGCCTTTTTAAATCTCTTCTACTTAAGAGTTATTCTCCCTGGTTTGTTATTCTTTTCGCCGTGATATTATGATCTTTTGACCCAGATGAATATATCTTCTACCATTTCAAGTTGCTCTTTGTTAATTGTAGTTGCATTATGTCTACCTCTGGTTGGTTTATCATAACATTTGTTTTTGCAAGATTTATTTTTAAGGTCGTCTTATTTGCTTTTAAATATAAGTTCTTGGAGCATTATTTGAATCATCTAGTTTTATTAAGGACTGAGTATAATATCATCTGCGAATCTAAAGATATTTGAGTTATTTATTCCCTATCGACCGTAATACCTTTGTTCCCCCAGTTTGGCCTCCTGATAATTTTTTCTCAATAGGACGTGAACCATTTCAGCTTGTTTCTGCGAATCTAAAGATATTTGAGTTATTTATTCCCTATCGACCGTAATACCTTTGTTCCCCCAGTTTGGCCTCCTGATAATTTTTTCTCAATAGGACGTGAACCATTTCAGCTTGTTTCTGCGAATCTAAAGATATTTGAGTTATTTATTCCCTATCGACCGTAATACCTTTGTTCCCCCAGTTTGGCCTCCTGATAATTTTTTCTCAATAGGACGTGAACCATTTCAGCTTGTTTCTGCGAATCTAAAGATATTTGAGTTATTTATTCCCTATCGACCGTAATACCTTTGTTCCCCCAGTTTGGCCTCCTGATAATTTTTTCTCAATACGACGTGAACCATTTCAGCTTGTTTCTGCGAATCTAAAGATATTTAAGTTATTTATTCCCTATCGACCGTAATACCTTTGTTCCCCCAGTTTGGCCTCCTGATAATTTTTTCTCAATAGGACGTGAACCATTTCAGCTTGTTTCTGCGAATCTAAAGATATTTGAGTTATTTATTCCCTATCGACCGTAATACCTTTGTTCCCCCAGTTTGGCCTCCTGATAATTTTTTCTCAATAGGACGTGAACCATTTCAGAGAGATAATGTCTTTTTGCCTTGCACCTTTCTGTAATTCAAAGATGTCTGAATCCTTAAGTAGTCTAATGTGGGATCTACAATTTTGTTATATGTGCCCTATGATATTTATGTAGAACGATCCTCTATATTAATTCTTCAAGGCTGTTATATCACTGGTGTTTCTATTGAATCAAATGCTTCCTGGTATCTCTAAAAATACCAAGTATATAGAGATATTGTACTCTGAAGTTTTCTCAATAAACTGGTTGGTAGTATGTAGGTATCAATCTTTCAGAAGCTTTCTCTGAATCTTGCTTGTTCTTCCGGTTGTTGCTCATCTTCCACAAGTACGAAATGATTTGCCGATGTTGAGCTGATACTTTTTTGTTCTTCATTTGTTTGATTGCAATTTTAATTTCTTATTTGAAAAATGAGAGACATTATTTGGTATTGTTGAATGGTTGTTGTTCTAGGTGGAATTATTGCGCTGGTACAGCTTTTAATATTTGTCCATACTTCTTTTGCCTATATTTCTTGATCCTTAATGATAGTACCGCTTTATTCTTGTATAGTAACTAGGTGAAACTTTGATTTTAGGTCTCTTTTTAGTCATGTTATACATATTTTCTTCTTTAATTGCCCCCTAAGCATTAACAGGAAACAGCTATCTATTTCTTGTTAATGAGCTTTTTTTTGCAAATTGAATTTGTTGGATGTGTTTGTTGCATTAAGGTGTTTTCACTTCTTTATTTGGTTTAAGGTTTCTTCTTGGAGTTTGTTGAAGTTATAATTTTGTCTTCTCTGTATTTTAAAGCACTGCTTTCCATGTTTTTCATCTTCTCTTCATGGCTTATATATTTCTGGTGTCGCTTGGGTCAAGTAGATTTATTTATTATGCTACGAGAGGCGGTCAATAAGTTTTGCGAATCGTAGGGCAAAATAGAGGAAGGGGGATAGCTGTTTGAGGAGGTGTTAGAACAAGTTATGACAAGTCACGATTTGCAGCCGCACCCTCCTGCCTCGTCTTTTTAAGAAGCAGTAGGTGATCGCAGATCGTCAGTCACAAATTTTTCAACAATGGAGAAGGTTGAGCACCGCGCAGTGATCAAATTTTGACCAAGGAAGGCAAGAA
Organism: Ceratothoa steindachneri; assembly: GCA_963969495.1. Lineage (NCBI taxonomy): Eukaryota > Metazoa > Arthropoda > Malacostraca > Isopoda > Cymothoidae > Ceratothoa > Ceratothoa steindachneri. The sequence continues at coordinate 69,233,824 of OZ018329.1, read as the reverse complement.
TGCAAAAGAGATCCATGAATGCATGGTTTCAGTGCACACCGACACTGCCCCTTCCTATGCACTCATTGCTCGCTGGAATAGGGAGTTCCGCCATGGCCGTGAGTCCCTTGAAGATGACCCCTGTCAGACGTGACCAATAAGGACAATGTGGCCCGTGTGGAGAGGATTATCCTCGAAAATCGACGGGTGAAGTTTGAAGAAATCGAGAGAGAACTTGAAATATCACATGAAAGTGTTATCAATATCATCCACGACAATTTGGCCATGACCAAGGTCTGTGCCCGTTGGATCCATAGAAACCTCACGCCCCATGATCGACTTCAACGTCGTCAAACTCTACAAGGCAATAGTTGCACAAGCTGCCCTCCGCGAGTGCGGATTCTAGGAGCTCAACCATCCCCCCTACAGTCCAGATCTGGCCCCTAGAGACTACTTTTTATTCTGCCAGCTCAAGGCTGCACTGCGTGGACGCCGGTTTGGGGACGATGAAAATGTCTAGCTCGCCGTCCAGGAGTGGATTAAACAGCAGTCGGGAGATTTCTGGTTGTCGGGAATTCGAAGTCTCAGGGACAAGTGGCGCAAGTGCATTGAAGTCGAGGGTAGTTATATTGAAAAATAATAAAACACTTTTCCTCATATCTCGTTTCCTTATATCCGAATTGCAAAACTTATTGACCGCCCCTCGTATGTGAATTCTGAAACAAGATTTTTTTTATCTTACGAGGCTGATTTTTTAGTGGGATAGCTTTCTTTTCTCTTTCTGAATGCTAATTTTTATCATCCTGTGGTTACTGATTTTGATTTTATTGATGACTTGAAAATTGTTGTGATTTTTTTGTCGACCAGGATAAAATCAATTTCATGGTATATCTCATAGTTTGGGTTTCTCTAAGTCCATCTTTGACGTTGCTTCTTTTTAGACATATTGCTAACAATTTGGATGTTTTGCTCCAGTGTAGGGTCAACCAGATCTTCTCTACTTCGACCTAGTTCTCAGATTTGGAACTTTTCCTTGAATGATTCATTTCTTCACTCAACTTTTGCATTAAAGTCTCCCATGATAATGTTTCATCTCGCCCTGATGTCATCATTGAATCTATCTAGTTCTTGCTGAGTACTATTAGATATCAGGAATCCAACTTCATTCTGCCTTTGATTTCTTTTTACTGTGGTAGTGTAGGTGATGCTCACTTGTTTGAGTGATAGCTTTCCTGTATCTTCGGGTTTCACACGGACCAATTAAATCGCTTTTAAATCATTAACTTCAGTGACGAAGTCTTTCAAGGCTCCTAGTTTGCTGCTTTAGATAATCTAGCTTTCTTTATAATTTATCTTGATTGTTGACAGGCTTAAGCGTACAGAGTCCTGCCGTCTGGACTATTTTATCAACCTGCAGTTCGGTAATTTATCTCAGATTTTAAGTTTTTATTCATATTATTGAACCCATTTAGTATTTTAGAGACTTCAATAAGTTAGGCAAATTTGTGCTGAGGGTCCAGTGAAAGAAAATTGGGGTGCTTAAGACTCTCTGCGTAGGATCTATTTCTAAGTTTCAGGAATATATCTCAGTGGTTCGACGCTGAACGCGTTCTGATACTGCAACGTCATCTTTGCAAATATAGAGACTAAAATTGCACCACACACTGCTAATCAAGGCTTACAAGCGATTTATATTTGGGAAAACTACCATCCCATGACTTAAACGCAAAATGTCTGGTTATTTAGGGCAGAATCCTATTTGTTTTTTGTGACGCGAGAGGGCATTGCTTTCAAAACTTTAGATCACTTAAGATTCAGACAGCTATATCTTTTTCCAAGTTGATTCCGTTTAAAAATGGCCATGTCTTTTGTAATTAAACTCTTTGTAGATTGGCAAAATATCTACGTTAAGTAGCGTTTGCCATGTTTCTTACCATTTCACTACTCTGTCCAAGTCTTTCTATACGTTTGCACAGTCAATAGAAGTAGAAGTTTAATGGTCTGGGGAGAAACCTTGGCTATTATAAACTTTAGAATTCCCCCTTCTAAAGAAAGAATTTATTCAAAGAAAAAATAGCTGCAAAAGAAGTTACTATACAAAAAAAAAGCACCAAACAATACATAAGAAGGGTTACCAGCATGTTCTGAGCCATATGTGACCGGAATACTAAGTATGTTTTTTTTCCGTTGCTGCGACAAATGAGACATAAATCTGACAAATTGAAAAATCCATATTTTTTCCTTTAGGAATAAAAATATTTTCACTTTCTTTTTTATGGGGATGGAGGTGGGCTCCAAAGGAATTGGTACACAATTGACACTCAGAAAGTCATCCTGCCTTCGACTATTTCCGTTGAAAACATATTGGTATGAAGTATTATTTGCAATTTTTCCCAAGATTTATATTTTTCTATCAACTCTGTATTTTTTCTTCAAAATCTCAAAGTTCTCCTGTGAAGTTTGGTTTCAATAAAAGAACAGTGGACATTTAAAACTATATTTGAGCAGAGTGGAAAAGTTTGTAAAAATGAATATTGGTAGAGTCAAAGTTACTATAATACAAACCACAACTTACATACTTAAAAAGTCTTTATTTTTTAAGATACAAGAAACGTCCCTCTAATGCAGGAAAACAAGGCATTCTTATCAATCTGTAAGCAAAAATGACCCCAAATAATCAAATACTAATGGATGAGAGAATAATAGAATTACAGGGTTAGCAATTTTTAAAAGAAGAAAAGAGTCTCTTAAAAATTATAACTCAAAAAAAGATAAATACAAAGAGAAGTGAGAATAGAAAATGTCAACAACAAGAGGTAAAAGATGTTGAAAATTTGATACACAGTCTGCGAAATAAGGAATATACAAGGATAGCGATTTCTAAAAGAAAAATAGCGTCTCTAGAAAATTATAACCCACAATAAGAAAAGAAAAATACAAAGAGAGGTGAGAATAAAAAATGTCAACATGAAGAGGTAAAAGATGTAAGGATGTTGAAAATTTGATACATATTCTGTGAAATCAGGAATATGCAAGGCTAGCGATTTATAAAAGAATAGCGTCTCTTAAAAATTAAAACCCCAAAATGATACAAAGAAAGATATTGAACAAGAACTTCTTAAATGATAGACGTGAAGCTGTGAAAGTGTGATTCTGGAATTGCTTGCGAGTAATGATATATGGATTCGGCAATGATTATCTGTTGATGGTTATAAAAAGTATGAATCGATGAATCAGTGACAGGATGCAATATATGATACCTGCGGAATTGTTAAACTTAGATGTAATAAAAATAAACAGTATGGTATGGTTTTGCGCTGAAAGAAACTTGTGGGATCTAAACGCGTTCTTTCAGCAGTAGAATGTGCATAAATACACGGATTAGGAAAAGTAAAAGAGGTGGGTGGGTTAAGATTATAATCAATTCTTGGCTAAGAAGAAAAAAATATACTGCGGAGTGTATTTTTGGTGGAAGAGATTTGAGTAGAGAACTATCCAATTACATGATTGTTCTTTCTGATTTAATTAGTTAAAGCTTGAATTATAAGGCATGATAAAGATTGAAAGGAAGAGAGTATCAGAATTGAAAGGTTTGTCAATCCGAGAGAAAGGTAAGAGTATGCCATAATATGAAAGACCAAGGCAATTTGTCAATTTAATCTGGTACCTATTCTGTTGCTCTATCTCATCGAGATAAATGGTTATAGTGTCTGCACTATAACCATTTATAGACCCAATGAACTAGTGCTTTTGGTCAATTTCAAGGCATAAAATTAAAAGCTGCACGTAGCAATGGTTACCAACATCTTCAGTCAAATTTTATAGGATTTGCAGCATTTCCAGATCAAAAGCATGGAAAAATGTGCAAAGCCTATGAAAATTAAAAAATGTTGAATTTGAACAGGTCTAATCAAATCATACTTAGTGAAGCGGGCCAAAGTCAGAGCTGTGAGTTGTCGTATATAAAAATCATTAGAATGAATGAACATTTGTACTATCGTAAATGAGAAAAAACGAGAATAGAAAGTAATAATAAACATAGAGGCGATTAAAAATATTGCTAGGATTGGCTCGAAGATTCTCGCTACGTATAAAAATGTTGTATTCATCTGTTATCTTAAGCTCGAACTCTGATTGGAGGATGGGAATCATGAAATTTGAGCCGAGCCAATCAGTAATGAGATCTGTAGCACACGCCAAGATTTTCTTTTTCTTTCGTATATCTTTATTTTAGTTAGGATTTTACTTGGGTATTTCGCCTCTTTTTATTTCCGCTTTTCAAGTTTTGTTTTTTTTTTGCTTCGTTTTGTAGTTTTGAGCACTTCGCCTCTTTTATTTATTCTTTTCTTGTTTTTTGTTTTCCTTCGTTTTTTTTTTGTTTTGGGCACTTCACTTCTTTTATTTACGCTTTTCTTGTTTTGTTGTTTTCCTTCATATTTTAGTTTGGGCCACTTCGCCTCTTTTTCTTATTTCTTTACTTTTGTAACACCTTGTCGATCTTAATCTGGGCCTTTTCCCTACTTTGTTTTTAGTTTCCATATCCGGTTTTATGGTCTTGGTTTGTTGCATGTTCCTTGTAATGTTTGAAGGTGTAAATTGTCCGTATGTTTTCTCTTGCACAGTTTCTTCCGCTCGAGAATAACGATGTTCTCTCGACTGTGTTGCCTTTGTTGGGTTATACCTACAAACCTATTTCACCCCTATGAAACCTCCCACACATTTTAGCACTTACGCCATAAATAAACAAAAATGAGAAGACTGTAACGAATTACAGATGTAAATCCATTTCATCATTCGAAATTAATTGTATATATTGATAAAAATGTCTAAAGCAAGTAAACACGCTAATTCTCGAAGTGGCTCAAATAATGTCATCGGATGGTCTAAACGTTGCCACCTCAGATCACCCAAAACAACGAGATAATTTAGACTATATTTCTCTTCTCGAGGTGAGTGACAGTAAATTACATGTATTTGTCTGAGAGAGAGATGGCGACATCTTGAAAAAGATTGAGGATCGACGAGGTGAAAAGTTTCATTGGTCAAATGGTGACCTCCATACAAATGAACTCGGCCTTCGTCATCACTTTCAAACTGTCAACGGACCTACCACAGGGAATAATTCTTTCAAGGGAGCAACAGGAAAGTCTTTGTCAATGGTGGAAGAGTTAGAATGGGATGAAGTGTTTGTTCCGATTACAGATGGACCAGAAATTACGATGACAGATGAAGTGTTTTCGGATTTGTCCTCTAAGCAGAAGTACCTTTTCCTCGTCGCCAAATCCACTCACAGCGGGAAAATTGATCCGCAACTGAAAACTTTGAAGCTAGAACCCATTTCCCAATCGATGTAGTTGACTTTAGTCTCTTGCCTTGTCGCAACTTACCTCTCCAAGCATCTTTTAAAAGGTAAGGTTAAGAACAACTTGCATTCTCTCATCTTCTACGTCGTCACCAACTACATTCCTTTTTGGTTTGTGATCAAAACTCGACCACACATTTGTGACGCCGCGAATCACATTATTTTCTAAATCAAATGTCTCCGCCTTCTTCCTCAATCAACGCGATACAGTGTTCCCTTCCTTCAAATCACGGAACGCACACCCAGAAAATCTGCTCGTCTCTCTCTTCTGCGGCGATGATACAAATCTCCGCGTCTCCGCCGTTCGCAAGATTATGGACCTTCGCCAAGGAAACGATATTGGTGGAAGTCGTTGATAAAATTTGTTCTTCCTCCACACAACTTCAATTTGAACACAACACCATTGCTGAACTCATCGATTGGGATTCAATCACGATTTTTGAGTCTATCCTCACTTGCGATCTCACCATCGCCGACCTAAGGATTTGATTGTCAGCAAATTTAAATTGCCATCTTTCTCAACCAACACCTGATTCGCGAATTAACAACGACATGCGGTAAAATTGCTTGTCATGATGAAAGAGATGGGTATATTCGCGCGAGAATCGCTTCTAGAATTTTTTTTCGAAAGCTGACACGAAAAGATCCTTGCGAAAATGACTTTATAGTTACAATCTCTCTATTTCTCAAAGTGACAGCGATGATATGCATTTCTCATACATTTCGTCCTTCTTGCGTTCATTTGATTTAATGTTCCATTAAAAAACATTTGTTTCTTGCTTGGAATTTAATCATATTATTAAAACTTAATTTATTAATAAGATTAAGTTAAAAAAAGGTAGGCATTCTAGGTTTTTAAGCCCCTATCCAATAAGCGGCTTTGAATACAGTCACGTGACCAACGATGACCAATCATAATGCAGGATATGATTGGATTCTTAAATATGGTTGAATTCGCCGGACGTAAGTTATTTTTTTCACATTTTGCGATAAATTAATTACTGTTCAACCGATTTTTTTTACGACAATCTTCAATCTTTAAAATAGACCGATTTCATTTTCCAATTAATACTTAGTCTCTAGGTTCATTTGCACGTTTTGTGCATTTTTACTTAGGTCTCGCTAACCAAATTGGGTGAATTTAATTTCGTAACTTTCACATTTTTTAGGATTAGACTTTCAACACGCCCTCAATGCGTGGTGTGTCTTGATTTCGTTTGCCCTTCTTTGTCCAGTCTTCATGGAAGGGTGTGACTCTTTTTTTAAGTATCTGAACAAAAAACTAGGAGTTGAAAAGGGTTCTTGAATTATATTGTTAAAAGTTGTTCCAGGCTGAGAAGATGTGGGATAATTAGGAATAACTTCAGGAATAGTGTGACCTCTATCGGCATCAGCTTTATTATAATCATCCCCTTCTTTTAATTCAGCAACATCAGGCGGATTTTAACGTGCTATACTGGACGGTCCTTAAATAAACAGAAACTCATCATTAATCACCAAACGCCTCTTATATACTTCCCACGCTTATTTTCATGGTCAAAGCTTCGGTGAGGATTTCTGGAAAGTTATATATGATAATTTCTTAAAAAGGTGATTTTTGTAATCCATCTTTTCCCCTTGACTTTGAAAACCCTTTTGAAATAACCATAGATGCATCTCTCCAGAGTTTGGACTTTCTTTGCTAATGCAAGTGGAAATGTAATGAGAACAATTCTCTTACTTTTGCTGTAGTCTATCGGTTCTAAAGTGATATTGGAATAACGATTGTCTAGAAGAATGAGTAACGTCCTTTTTCTTCTCCACTTTGTAACTGAAAAAATATTTCATGAACCTCATGACTTTTTCTTTGAATCCATCTTTTGAAGATGTCCTGGTCCATTGCATCAAGGCAGTATATCTCTGATAAAATGATACCTGAAATTTATTCTGGGGAACACAAACATTGTTGGGATTATGTTGTCAATAGGCCAATAGTGCTTATTGCAAAATCCAGTGTCAAGAGTGTTCCTCTCTCACTAGATGTCATTGTTCCAACTTGGTTGCTTCCCTTTCCATCAATAATGCGAGGCCGATGCTACATCGTGGCTGTACCAGGCTTGTCTCTATTGAGTACATAATGGCATTAAACTTGTATCTTTCCATAACATCAGCAAGATTGTTAAAGAAGGGTCCGAAGTTTTGTTTATTGCAGCTTGTGGCTCTAAAGAGACTTAACAATTCTGGTGTTCGCAGTGATTGGATAAGGTTTCTTTTAAAGAAATTTTAAAACCAGTCCAGGAGATTCATTTCAGCTTAATCCAATTCACGGGTAATTTTAATATTATCGCTGACTAAAAATTGCCTTAGTTTGTTAGGTGTCACCCCCAAAAAGGTTATTGGTAGTTTTAATATAAATTCATTTAAAGGTTTCTCATGGACATGGACACGACCCGCGGTTGTATGTCTCTACGTGCACTATCGCCCACAACCTTCATTTTCTTGTAATAGCGATCTAGATTCATTAAGTTAATCTTAAATAGAGAGTGAAGTTTTTTTTTTAGTTATTCGGCTAGATAAGATAAGGTAATTACACTAGGTTAATGGTGTGGCCTAGTATTCAAAAGTAAACCTTGTGTTTATCTGGTAAAATATATAAAAAGAGTCATCATTCCTGTCATAAAGATATTGGGTATGCTGAATCAAAAGTAAGAGCAATACATATAGAATTCTGGATCGTCATTTTTATAATAATAATATTGATATTCATGGATTTATTGAGTTTTAAAATTTTGCTAGATCAAATTAGGTCATGATGTTAAGCTAGCTTAGGCCAGGCTTAATTTGAATTCATGAGAAAATTCTGACCCATAAGGTATAATATTATTTCTGTTTATGTAGTAAAATATATAAAAAGCTTTCATTCCTGCCATTAAGATACGAGTATTAAGTATTTAGAATTCTTATATCTTCATTCCTATAATTATATTGATATTCTTGGTTTTATTGAGTGGTTATGTTACCCTAGATTAGTTTAGCTTAGTAGATTAAGCTAGGTTAGCCTAGACTTAGTATTTATGAGAAAATTTTGACTGATAAAATAGAATTTAAGTTAATTTAGTGAAATATAATGGTCCTCAATTCCAATCATTTACATAGATATTTGCTATGTTGAATAACTTAGGGTTTAATAATTATCGGTCATTCTCCGTAAACTCTCCTTATGGCTAATTTACATGATCAGCGGCCCGTTCCCTAACTCTTTTATTCACCATTTGACTCAATTTGTTTTTCTTTTAATGTACCTACCATGTTTATTAACTTTGAAATGAAAAAAAACCCATCGAAATATCAAATACCTCCGATTAGGACTAGTTTTTTATTTATATTTTGTAACAACCAGCCTCGACACGATCTATTTACGTTTAAACCTAGTTTAGACCATACAACAAAAAAAATCTCAACAATCAAAGTCTAAGTGTAAATCAAAGATGAAGACATCTATTTCAAATATCCATGTGAGGTATGTTGTGCTTTGGCTTTTGTACTTAAATAAGTGGTCCAAAATCTGGTTTCTTTGTCCTAATATTCTAAGGTTTGTCCAACCAGGGTGGCCTAGAACAACTGCGCAATGAGGAGTAGGGCGCCATCTGTTGTTAAATATTGAAAAAAAAAGCTGCTCATCAACCTTTCCCTGTATAAAATTAGACTGTATAAAATTAGTCCACTCCGTAACAGTAGAAGAGGGGGAAAAATGTTAATATGGGGATAGAGCAAATGTGGACAAATTTAAAGAAGTGTTAATTAGTAGTGTAAGGGATACGAATGAATATGATGGAATAGAAAGTAAAAGCAAAATATGGAATGAAACGTTTAGTGGAGGACCACAAATAGGCGTACTTGCAAATGCTCAAGAGTTTAGAAGAGTCTGTCAGGGAGCTACAGGTTTATTAATATAATTATGACTCAATATTTGAGCTAGATAACTGAATGACCTATAAAAATAATGTTTACAACCCTGTAAACAAACGATTTGACACTAAGATTGGCTTGTCTAGGAGTGTCCTTGACAGCTCTGGAATAAATATGCTTAAGAATAGAATCAATAAATATTACTTTAAAATATGACCTTACAGACATAAGAATTGTAAAACTAATTGTGTATCTATATCCTACTTTCCTTTTCTTCTCTCTTACACATCCGGCTTTCCCCTTTTTCTGAAATATTTTGGAACTCGCCTCGAATAGATCTTATGGTCTTTCCAACTTCTTAATTCTGTAAATCTGTTGAGTTACTGAGTCGCTTTCTTCGGAAATCTTTATTCGGGCAACAACTCAAGAAAATGTCCCAATCTGATGCTAGAAACTATTCAATTCTGAAACTAGTCTACGGAAAAAAAGATTTACAAAGAAACCGCACCTCATTTATTTATCAGGAAACTTGATATTGACTAAAGGAAATTTTATCTTATTTCGCGCTCTTCTCTTACTGCGCTTAGGAGGTTCCCCTTTGCTTACTTACTAAAGCATTCTTTTACACAAGGTTATAGGCGTCAGTTCTTTTATCAGCGTCGGATCCTTTTTGATTCTGGTGAGCGGATCTTTCAAACATCAACCACCTTCAGTCGCTCTCCTGTTAAATGCACAAACAAAACATTATCCGTGCGTGCTTTTCGGATCCCTTATGGCTCATCACTGCGATTCGAATCTTCTAAGCAACCATTTATTTACTCCTCTCGTTCTTTATCTCCAACACAAGCTTTCATATACTGAACATACGTCTCTTCCCTTAGGTACTAATTAAGCTCTTTCCGACCAATTGCCTGCCTTACCCATCATGCATCTATACCCTCGATGTCCAGCAATGACAGTATTATGCAACCGAGAACCCAGACCTCTTCATATCAACAATAAACAAAGACAAAAATACAACGCATCTTAGTTTAACGCACATTATTCGAACCCTAACACATTAGCTTTGCAGCAACTTAGACTTAGTCGTTGCTCGAAGGCATAAGTCACAGAAGGCACGTGTCGCCATGCCCCATCATTTATTCCTGTCTCTCGATGGCCGGCGCGCAATTCTTCCCACGGGACAGCATCCATCTCACGTCTAATCTATATTTCCATCAAGCTTTCTGGCGAATTTTATAATTTCTATCCACTTTCCATTCTTGTTAACCACATTTTTCTTCGGCTCCTATTTGATATTTTCTCTCTTCAAACTATTAACAATGTTAAACAGTCAACGGGTGTCTAGAAAATCAATAAGCCACTGTTGATGTGTGCGTTATTGTCAAATCATATCTGAAAGAAATATGCACAACTTTTTCAATAGAAGTGTAAGTGCTTTTCACTCTTGATATGTGCATATATGTATGTATGCGCCTCTGTTGAGAAGAGTTTAATTGTTGGAGAGGAATTAAAATTTTGAATTAGTTACATTTTACGAATGTGGAAAATTGCTTCTCTAATTTTCACTTTGCCTTTCCAAAGAATTCTCCATTTTTTTTATAATTGAAATTTACATTTTGTATGACATAAAAATTTTCAAAATTTATAGTTTTAATTAACGTAGCCAAATATAAAACTAAATGCACCCAATTAGAAAATTGATTCAACTCGAGTTTGGATAATTCGTGGCAATCCAATAAATGTAAAACTTTGAATTATATTCTTTAGCTTTTGCCGCCTACAATATATAACGTCTATTGTAACGTCACATAAAATAGAAAAGTTTTAAGGATTACAAACTTTATCTTTTCTAAATACATTTTGATGGATACCAGGAAAGTCCTCTACCTGACGAGGAACGATGCCCTGCATCCAGGATCTGATGCAATGTCATCAATTGTCGAATTTTACTAAGCATTAACCGCATCAATTTGTCTAAAATTCTCTAAATTTTCCCAAATATATATATATATATATATATATATATATATATATATATATATATATATATATATATATATATTTGTAAATTTTTACCACGGGATTATTTTTTTTTAACTCTCTCTGTTTGAATGGCCGGGAGAGTTCGAGCTGAGTTAAGACAGTCGCATATATTTATTATTATTATTATTTTAGTAGTAGTAGTAGAAGTATTGAGGTTATTATTAATATTATTATTATTATTATTGTGGTAAGTAGTAGTATTAGTAGTTAATTTTAGTGTTTTTATGTATTTTCTTTCTTATTTTGAGCTCAAGGAAAGTGTTTAAAAAAATAGTTAAAACCCTTATGAAAGGGGGTCGAAAAAAGCGGTTTGAAAAGCCAAATAGGCCGGATGCCAACAGCCCGAAGGTCTGGTAGCGAGCGTAGTAAATTGCAATTTCTCCCCGTAGGATGGAGGAAATTATTATTTTAAATTAAAAATTCATTACAGAACAAAGAACATTCGCACCCTTATCATAAGAAATAACTGCCTTGCGGTGAGGGACCAATTGCGGGGGTATAACCTCTTATTTGAATATATAAATGCAAAATCGGTGCCTGTGAGCAGTGCATTTCTTCTTACATCGGTATTACTTCCTCAACCCTGTCTCCGCCACTTACAGCACATCTCCAAGACGGAGACATCAACCACCACACTGCAAAGCATCGTACGACCCTCACCCGAGAAATGTTAAATAAAAATACAGCCATCATTTTGCGGGAAAGTGATCGGCGACGATTGCGTAAGGCAGAGGTCGTAGCAATATGGAAACATAAACCTCTAATTAATATCCAGCTCTAGCCATAAAATAATTTACCAACCACGCCAGGTATTACTTCCTCAACCCTGTCTCCGCCACTTACAGCACATCTCCAAGACGGAGACATCAACCACCACACTGCAAAGCATCGTACGACCCTCACCCGAGAAATGTTAAATAAAAATACAGCTATCATTTTGCGGGAAAGTGATCGGCGACGATTGCGTAAGGCAGAGGTCGTAGCAATATGGAAACATAAACCTCTAATTAATATCCAGCTCTAGCCATAAAATAATTTACCAACCACGCCAGGTCTCAATACTAGCCGCATTACTCCATAGCCCATCTTCTCTTTTCTTGTTCTTTTTTCTACCCTATTTGCGATCAAGATTATTTTATTTTAAACTTGAAATTTGAATTTAATCTCAAATTTATTTTTTTCTATTTAAATGTTAAATATTACATTTAATGTCACTCTTCTAAACTTGTATAAAGTTTACACAAATTTTGTATTTATTAGAATGAACTTTCTTTATATTCATCAGTATAGACCCAGATGATGACCATTAGGTCAAGAAGTACCTCTGGAAAATAATAAATAATAAATTACGGTGATTTTCTACAATCTCTTTTTTCGCTCAAGGAATTCACTTAAAAAAAATTGAAAGATGAAAAAGTTGAAAATGCCATTTACGAACATTTATTCCCACCTTTTTCTTTCTGTAAAGATGAGCCTTGAAAAGGTTAAAAAGCTGCCACGTAAAATTAATCAAGCAGCCATCGCTGTTGACTTTACAAATCATGCATGTAATATGCCATCTTACCACGTTATATATATATATATATATATATATATATATATATATATATATATGCAACAAAGCTCACAGGAAAATTAATACGAGGATTCCAAGTACTTTCGAACTTTATTTCGAGCTCTTTATCATTCCTTGATAAAGAACTCGAAATAAAGTTCGAAAGTACTTTGGAATCCCCGTATTAATTTTCCTTGTGGGCTTTGTTGCATTTGTTGCTCACTCACGCGATACTTTGTAAGTTTTCCATATATATATATTGTCGTAGAATTCCCCTCCTTTTTGTTCTATCTCTAAGAGTGCTAAGTGTGTCTAATATATTGATATTATAAGAATATCTTAAAGAACAGAGCCGTTACGAAACACGTAAGGATATATAAGAGAAACGAACATTAATTCACAAAATAAACTTATATTTTACCTTTATCAATTGAATACATAACATTTATACATTAATTATAGCAATACTCTGAATATTATCTTAAACAAAAATTAATTAAATTAGTTTACCCACCAAAATTGGTTAACGTTTTTTCTACACACAACAATAATGTAAGAATTAGGCTTACGGACTCAGGTGGAGTTTAAAGGGCTTCAGAAATGTTATTTACTTTCGACGCCTGCCGCCGTCCAGATGTAGATGAGCAAGATCACACGGCTGTTTTGGCGAGGGTGGCAGCTGAGGGGTCCACACGTTCTTCCGGGGGGGGGAAGGGTTCTTCAAGGACGAGAACCAATACGGTGCTTTATGCAACACCTAAGCAGTCGTGGTCTCTCTGGCGAGAGTGAGTCGAACTTGTTTCTTAAATCAAGTTAACTTGGAGTGCGGTGTGATCACCGAGTAACGAGCTCGAGGAGGAGCTTTTCTCCTTCGTTACTTATTTCCTTATGGACGAGGACTATACTCGGGGAGGGTCTTCTTTAAGGGTGAGGATAACGGAGGGGGATTTCTCTGGCGAAATAATTTACTTAACGTTCGGTTTGCTAACCCGGAACTAGCTCGAGGATGAACTTTTTCTTAATTCCAGTCTTCCTCAAGGGCGAGTATAACGGAGGGAGATTTCTCTGACGAGAACAAGTTGAACTTGGTTCCTCACCAAGTTAACTTAGGAGTTCGGTGTGGCCACCGAAAAACGGGCTCGAGGGGGAGCCTTTTCCTTCTTCTTTTCTTAATTCCTCAAGGACGAGGAATACCCCTGGTGTTTAAGGTGCACCAGGATATGAGGAGTCTCTCTGGCAACAGTAAGTTGAACTTACCAAAGTTCACTTATCGTTTGGTTTGATAACCAGGGACTTAGCTCGAGGATGAGCTTCTTCTTAGCCCCTTAAGGTAGGTAGCCCTGCCTCTCTTGCAGGGTACTTCTTGGTCTGGCGAGCCAAGTACACTACCTCTCCAGTCTCGGTAGTTCGGTTTGATCCGAAGACTTCGTCACCTAGAGACTGACGTATACTACCTCCTTCTTCCTCAGAGTTCCTCATTTATACCTCGCACCCCCACTGGGGAAGTGGTAAGGGGAAAAGGGGCTTGAGGACGGCCCCAGGAGAGTTCTTTTTCCAAACGGTCTTTCCCACGAAGTCAAACATCGGCTCCTCGTTAGCCATCGAGATTGGGAGAAACCCGTCTCCAATTTCTTATTTGACGTGAAACTGGATCTCACTCTCCTGGGGGAGATCTTACATTTTGACCTTTAGGGTCTTTCATGGCACTGAGTTGTGCCACACTGCGGTTAAGCACTGAGCCCGCCGATGCCTTCGACGGATGTCTTTGCGGTAACCGCCTTGTGACTGCACCAAGAGTGGACGGGGGGGGGAGGTAACCATTCCCCGACATATATATATATATATATATATATATATATATATATATATATATATATATATATATATATATATATTTATATATAGAGAGAGAGAGAGAGTGAGAGAGAGAGAGAGAGAGAGAGAGAGAGAGAGAGAGAGAGAGAGAGACATTTGGTTGGATGAGGGAGGGAAGATAAGAGACCCAAATTCCAGGGGATGGTTATTCCAACATTTCGTTGTGGAACAGCTTCTTCAGGGAACTGATATTCTCAATTTAATTCAATTTGCCTAAGGTGATTGTGTAAAGGGGAAAATTCATAGTGAAAGAGAGATAAATCGGAAAATTGAGAAAATTGGAGATTTGCAAAGAGATGAAGGGTGCCTGGAGGTCATGCTAATCACTTTCTTTATTGATCGTTCAGTGCGTTTGTTTCGTTTTGTAGTCTATGCTTTCTTTTAGGAGTTCTAGTCTTTGACTTTTGTGCTTGTTTTATATTGATATTGCTTTTTAGTGATTTTTGTTTAGTTATTTTAATAATTTGTTGACTTTTGTGTATTTTCACATTTTGATTTCTTTTTTTAGTGGTTCGTATTATATTATTTTGAAATTAAATGAGAAACAAAGTCCGAGGCAAAGAACAGATCCTCCGAATTCATGCCTCTCCCCCACGTAAGAGTGTCAAAATTGGGCGAAGAGGCGAGGCCAGATAGTACTCATTTGTACTACGCACCCTCATTGAACAGAGCCCTAATTCGCTCCTGGCAATGTGACTACAGCAGATAAAGGTTTAAGGGAGGGGAAGAGGAAAGGTTCAGGATAGGACAGCGGAGAAGTATAGTAGAAGATAAGAGAGTGGACTTAACCATCATAGGACCTACGCCATAACGGAGAATCTGAGCCACGATGTGTAGCATGTTAACAATTCTAATTAATTGCTATTTTATGACCCCTGTCTAACGTGACCTCCGTGAGTCCCATGCGTGGATATGATAAGTGAAAATAAAGATACTCAAATTTAAGGAAAGGAGATATTTGCGGAGAGATGCTAGTGTGCCTGTAAGTAGTTATACTTAACACGGTTAACTATGGTGTATATCTCAGTATTTTTGTAAGTATATTATATATGTTTATTTGCAATAGGCACTCAAACTATTAGTATTATTTATTTTCACTAATACTAGTATAGGTTTCTATCTATTTAACTTTTGGTTTTCTTTTCCTAATCTAGTTATCTGTTACTAGCTAATTTTACCTTGTCTTTCTTCGGGCGTAGTAATCCTTATCGTTTTAGTAATAGGTTCTTCACTTTCATCAGATGTAAATTTAATCATTTTTGCCTTTTCGTCTAGCCGCCATAAGCTTGGCAATAGGTAATGAATTTTCCACCCTTCCGTTTAGATTTTAGGCTATCTATTTGGCCAAATCTAGGCTCATTTCCTTTTGCATCTTTTTATGACATTTTTGTCTCTCTTTGCATTTATTGTATTGAGTAGCTTTATTTTTACCTCCCTGTGTAGGTCTCTTTGTCTTTTTAATTCACTTCTAGTATTTGTGATGATGTACACTGCTTTATTTTGAACCCTCTTTAATTCAAAAAGATTACTCCTAAAGATAGTATACTTCACGATTGTTTGATAAATTAATGCAGATTTTATTAGAGATGAGTAGAGCTTCCTGTTGTTTTTCATGCTAAGGCATCCTCAGGAAGGCGGGCACAGACAACTGCGCTGAGTGGAGCCTCGATTACGTCGGGGGCCCTCAGTCAACGATTACCTGGCGTTATTTAGCTCGCTGGGTTCAAACGCTTTCTTGTTACAATCTCCACTGATGGCAGCAAATTGGCAAAAAGCAACATGATCTATCATAGGAGAGGATTAGCTAGCTTGATTGTAAGAAAGCCGAAGGCGACCCGTTTCCCGGGCGGAAGCCATCTAGTAAATGCGTCTGACCCCTCCGAGGTAGCCATGATTAATGCCTTTCAGTCATTTAACGGCTGGACAGTGAGTGTGACGCCGTACTCTACAATGAATTTGTGGAATGAGTGGTTTATGCGAGTAAACTCATGGAATACTCCTTAGAGCATGAAGATCTGGCCGAACACGAGCCAGTTAAGGTCAAACGTGCGATGAGAAAACAGGTTGGAGCCTCGAGACCCACCCCCCTACTCTTTTCGTCATGCTTGACCATAAAAAAAATCCCTAAGTCGCTGCGTGGCTGTTGGTCTCACTACCGCCTGAATGCATTCGTGCCATTGCCAAGGAGGTGCTATTACTTACTACTGCTCCTGCTTCGGCCATAACAATCGCTTGTGTAAAGCTCCAAAGTTGGGTTTACCTAAGTCTGTTTAAGTTGCTACAAGGCTATACACAATACGTCCCTATCTCGTAGGCCAAGTGTATCAATTGTCGAGAGACATAACCAACTTATTTGAAGCAATATGGTACGTATCTCCTGGGAAAAAAAATCCTGACTGTTCAGGCTGCGAATCATCATTTATTTCGCGAAGCTCAAATCTTGGTCCTGGCGCACTCGACGCCGCCTGGGCTGTCTTATGCCTCAATCTTAAAAATTCACCGTCTGCTCCTGACCTTCAAAGCTTATGAGCACAGTCGTTTCCGCGCTCATTCGGTACTCTTCTGCGGGCTCTACCCTTCACAGCGGCAGCTCTCCTGATACCCATAGTAGTAAAAAAGTTTCATACCCAACTTCGGTTAAAACCAGGGTTCTCCCCCCCCCCCCCTTCTACAGCGTGACCGTTACCTGTAAGGCAAAACGGCGGCGCGTCTCAACCCCATTCGTTAATCTCACAGGAGGCATCACCCCTGAAGGTGGTTGCGAGATGGTCTCCGCCTGATGACCGGTGCCTTTCGCATGTCTTCCTTTGAGAGTTGAGAGCCTACTAGAAAATACCATGAAGATGCATCTCGATCTGAGCCTTATACAGTACATTATACGCCTGTACGCGCAAGTTGGACGCCTCCTTCAGTCGCCAACGGCTCTCACTGCATCTTTAATCGATCTCGGCGGTGTCTATGCCGCCAAAATGCGCTAGTAATACCCCTTTGTGTTTAGAGTTAAGAAGCTCCATCGAGAGCTAAGTGTAGCTCTTGGATCAGTGGTGCCTAAAGTTCTACCCAGAACACCACACTAGAAGGTAGCACGTTGGATAATTTGTCCCCACGCCTCTGCTCCCAAATTGTCCACAGCGCCGTGAGTATTGCGTTACACCTTTTGGAAGCACACTTCGTGTCACGCTGTATCCCTTCCAGTGTTCCTCGTTGCTTTTGAGTCCCAGGAAGGGGTCGGCTTTAACCCTCAATTCCCTCTGTTTGAAGTCAGCCGAGCTCTACCTGGCGCTGCGTCTCTCTTCACATTCCAGCTGGTTGCTACACACTGCTCGATACGAGAGATAACGCGTTGTACCTCACTCGTAGAATGGATTGTGATATTTAGCGACTTACAAAGCGCAGTGAATGCTTGCGGGTCATTGCAATCTCCACACACCCTGGTTTGCTGTATCCTTAATGCCATGGTTGTCGAGAGTCAGGTGTATTTTAAGATTATCTGCTGCTGGCTTCCTGGACATGTGGGAATTGCGAAAACCGTCAGGATTAGGTGACCAGATCAGCGTTTCGTTTTTCTACACCACGATTACATGATAGGAATCAAGGAAGCCCTACATACAACCTGGCACAGAAAATAGGCGATGGCTGAGCGAAGCTTAAAGCAGTGTGCCTCTGCCCCGCTACTGTTCCCATGGACTTAACCCCAAAGCCGGAAGGGATTCAGGTCGCTTTCTGTCGTCTTCAAATTGGGCACAATCGAGAGACACTCCACGGTTTCTGTCGTCACCAACTCTTCGACTTGGTGATGCCATTGCCTCTTTCTGGACGACCTTCCCGCGGAAAGCTTAGAACCCTTAATATTCACTCCTTGATCCATTGTCAATTTTAACGGTTCGACGAGAAGCCGTTATCTCCCCTCGTGTACTTCTCAACGACACTCAACTTGTAAATTTTCTGCCATCTGTCATCTTACCTGCCCTTCTCAACCTATCTCAGTTTTACTCGCCACTTGTAGTCTCCATTATACTGCACTTAGAAAGGTAACACCCACTTCTTCACAATTAGCGATAAGGTTCCTGAGATTCTACTTCTAGAAAAGTTGCTATACATAGTAGTATTACGTAAGATTCATTATAATCAATATAATTCGCAGCATTTATTCTCTGGTTCGTTCAAAAGCGGCTAATATGCGGCAGCTTAAAACTTTGTTTTTAGAATTTGCGTTAATGAATTTCTCTCATTTCTTTATGTGTTTCTATTTTCTTGTAACTAAACTATTATCCACTTATTTAAGTAGATTTATAATTCATTAAGGAACAAAGGCAATCTTCCATCTCTAAAATACATATATGTGGGCTTCCATCTTATAATTAGGTACCAACTAATAATCTTGCTAAACACTATGAGACTGTTTATTTCTCGTGAATTGCTGAAAGTTTCAGTTTTTATCATATTTTAATAGTTGTCTTTCACCAGAATTAAATTAATGAAATATCTCCACGTAAATACCACAAAGCTAAAATATATTCCTATATAAATGAGGAGGGGGAAATAGATACTGTAATTTCCATTATCTTGTAGTCAAAACTTTCCTTCATGCCTTTTTGTAAATCTTCGGTATCTCCAAACGAGAAAGGACATCATGGAGACGGTGTAATTTTCCGCCGTGTGCATTTTCTCTTAATCTCTTTACAGTCAATTTAGACTGAATATAAAGGACAAGTAGTACAGTAAATTTGGTGTTTCACAAAACACTTTGGGGTAATTTTCTGCATTATACCGTGTTTTCAAATTAGGTAATAGTGGAAAAGAGCTTACTATGCCTCTCGTATCTATTCATAATGAAATGAATAACACAAAGTAGCACGTGAGGTTCGCAATTAATGCGATGTTCCGCAGGAAAAATGAAAAAGGTGCTCCCAAGTACTTTCGAACTTTATTCAGTTCATTTTCAAGGATAACTACAAGAGAAAATATTAGAATAAGGGTATTTATAAGCTAGTAAAAGATAAAGGACCGCCTCTGAGTCAAGAAATCACCCATAAGGAAGTAGGAGAGGGATGGATAAATTCACATTAAGATTTAGCTAAAACAGGTAGCAAGGTCAAACCGAGAGGTAGAAAGAATCAAGAACAGAGCCAAAAGGGTTAAAACGATAGTCTAAAGAGGGAAATTAGGAGAGACACGAGAATAAATATATATTTGCCACTAAATATTTGAAACTACTGACAATGGTTAATTAAAAGTAATTTCCCTTGAGAAACTGAATCTCTGAACCAGTTTCAATAGCCCTTTTCTATTAATGAATGAGTGAACGTAGGCAGCAAAGCTTACATGACTCCTACACATATGTAATTTTATTATTATTTATTTAAATAAGTAAACCAAAAGCAAAAGGGAGAAGTGGAAATGTTCTGAATGGACATAACCAAAATAGACAACTAAAAAAACGATTGAGGTTTGCTATCCACCTCAGTAGCAAACATCCATTAGCACATATACAGAAAAAGATGTCTTGGTCTTGATTTAAACGTTCTCTCTGTTGGCGTGAACGAGACCCTTTTGTTTGACTAGTGAGGAAGGTTTTTATCCAAGAGCTTCATTAAAACGTTCAAAGTGTTGAACATTTGCATATGTCTGCAGCATCTCTTTTCTTATTATTGAGTAATAAATCCTTTCACATCCGACCAAATACAAAATATTGCTTCTTGATACTAGAAATCACGTCGAATAGAAATGGGTGTTTTTGCGATCAATTATTATTTGGGGCGCTTAGTTTTACCTTTAAAAACCATATTTCATCTCCTGTAACAATTCTCCCCCAAAATGGCTCGCGAGCATTTCGAGTCAGTAGAGATGATACAATATTCACACGTTGTAAGCGTTATCCTTCAGACAGATCATGCTCACTCAAACACCTTTTTGTATCTGTCAAAAAGCCAAGTTATCCATATCATAAAAAGGCTTATGCATTACTGTAGCTAAAAAGAAGGGCCTGGGGATTACTAGTTATCTTTAAAAAGCTTGCAGCAAAATTTTAAAAATTATACCACTCAAGAGGTGGTCGTTTTAGACAGGCACAAGGGACATTTTTTAACAGTGGTGACCGTGAAATAAGTCTTTCACCCTGCAATCTTCATCAAGAGGGTAGTTAACACTGGTGAACGTGTGATGAGTCTTCAACCCTCAGTCTTAGACAAGGTAGAGTCACATCCAATGTAAGTTATTGACAGAAGAACACTTAGACGAGTGAATAAAATTTAAAAGAATTAAGAGAGATTGCCGAAATAGGGACTTAGAAGAGCAAAGACAACCACTTCTCCAAGGGAAACAGATAAAAGCAACAAAGTAAGAGAACTTTGAGCTTTATTTAGGACAATTAGAATAGGTTATTCATTTTTAAGGCAAAATTGAGTGTTCATTTGTTGCGTGAGGATCTTTTGTAGGAATTTATTTCCTTTGTTCGTTACAAATTCATTTTACTAGCCATTGACAAGGATAATGCCTGATAAAACAAACATTTCAATCATCAATCCTTTCACTTCTTCTAACTCCCATATTCTTGTTAATAACCCTTCCTCCATTAATTTAAACAGATTTATAAATCTACCCGATACTATCCTTGTGTTCAAAGGTTTTGTTTATGGTGCTTTGGTCGAACGCCCTTGGTTGGAATATTCAGAAAAGTACTTTTTCCCCAGAAAAAAACACTTAGTTAATCCTTGAGAAGAGTATTTTTCACCTGGAGGAAAAACTTTTCCCCAAGAAGAAAAACGCTTCGTTAATCCATCAGAAGGAAGTTCAATTAAAGTTATCATTGTTTCCAGAGATTTAATTCCAGCTATGAATTAGAATGATTTTAGGAATATTCAGTAGTATTCTTTAAGAAACCTCAGCCCACGTAACCAAGGACAACCATGGGAGCTAAGTTTAGAACAAATTTGGAACCAGGAAAGGATGTAAATGAATTTTTTACAGGTGTGTTTAAAATGGTAGCGGATGACATGGACTGTAAACTTTGACATGTGGCTTGGTTATGTCCAGGCCCCAGCCGTATTGCTACGACTGTCGTAACCAAGGTCGCAATGGAGATAGAGACCCCAGGTGTAGAGCCTATAGGCAAATAGAGCTCGCCAACAATGCCATTAAAAATCAGAAACAATACGAACAGCACCCCATCCTCACTGGGCACAGAATTCTCGTTTAGGCAACAATACCTGCCGTTACTCGAATGCTCTTCCATTGCAAACTAAAAATACTAAATTTTACTAGAAGGAGATTAACCCACCAGTGTATGAATGGGCAAAGGGAAAAATAGATAAATACATTTAGATAGACTCAAACCCGGACACGGAGGCGTACATGCCCACGCTAGAACATGAATTAGGCTCAGAGGAATTCATCGCGACGTTAGAAGAAGCGAGTAATGAGAACCGTTTGTGAGAAGCATGGTAAGGTCAAGATCCCTCAGAACTAGGGTATAATAGCAAAGGCTAGTGGGCATTAGATATCCGTCCCATCTTATATATATCATAAATAGCAGGCGAAGAATTTTCTGGTAGTTAAAGTTGCCAATACCACCAAGAGCCTTCCAATTACCAGATTTTCCATGTCACTCGAATTCCCGGAGTTTACGCAATATCGCTAGTTCCCAAGGCCCACGAATTTCTGGAGTTTATAAAAATACCACGAGTACCCAAGCGAGTAGATACAAATAATTTCTATAGGAATACAGAGAGGAGTTCCAAAGAGATGTATATTATGAAGCTGTCCTATCAAAGAGATAATTTTAGAGTTCTGTTTGGACTATAGGACAAAATGGCAGTTTTTAAGCGTCTCGTGTAGAAAAGAAGTCAGAATTGCAAAGTATAAGAATCCAATGTTTACAAAAGACTAAAATAGCAGTTTTTTTAAGAGTCTTGTGTTGATATAAAACCAAAATGGTAGAGTTTAAAGGTGACATGTGGGTAAGTGGCCCACATCACAGAGAGTTTTCACCCATGGTCGAGAGAATTCACCACGTGTTTATAGTGTACTAGTGGAACATATGATGAGAGAGAAGAAATAGTTTTTACCTAGATTTGAAAGAATCCCTTAATGGAACACATGATGAAAGAGTTTTCACACTCTACGGCATTGGAGCCGAAATTGAAGATTTAAAAGTAGTTGGAAAGTTTCTACTTGAAAAAAGAAACTCCAAAGAGGTTTGGAGCATTGTTTTAAAAAGTAAAACCAAGAGAGTGTTGCTACAAGGAGCTATAGTTTTATAGAGTAAAAGTAATAAGAAGGCTTCTCAATTTTATAGCTTAAAAAATGATTCAGTTCGCTACGACCACATTAAGTTAGGTTGGGGTATTTTCCACTGCCCTGTGTTCCTGTACATACGATGTGTTAAAACGTATGAAATGATTTGTTTTCGGGGAAAATTAGATTTTCCTGAATCTTGAATTTTTTTGTTTGTTTGTTTCATTTGCTCATAATTTTTGGTTAGATTAATAAGCAAGCTGTCACTCGAAAATTTACCCTCCGTTTTCTTTATTGTCTTTATTGTTCCATCTTCTTTATGTTAGTTTTTTATTTCATTTGAAGATATAATTAATTTTTATATATGATTTTGCATACTCAATTATCCTCATTATCAGTTATTAGTTTTCCTTTCTTTCCTATTAAATTTTCCTCAAATCCTTCTCTCTTTTTTGTAGTTTACCCCATTTGTAAACACATGTGCACCACTAACATCATCAACATCCTTTATATCTTTCTCATCGTGCAAATGTTTCATTTTTTTCATTCTCTTTTTATTTAGAGTTAGATTTTCTTACGAAAAGAATTTATCACGCATTTTTGTTGTTATCGCCTTCATTCTATTCTCTTCTGTTATTTCAAGAAATATTCTTGTCAGGTTTTTCCTGCTTTCGTCTTAGAGTTTTATTCAGGTTTTCCTCTGTTTTTTTTCCTTGCTACGACTTATGTTTTTCTTATGTCCAACGATATACCTTTATTCAATTATTCTCTATATTTTTCTAGTCTTTATATCGCTCGTACTCCTTTTCTATGTATGTAAAGAACTACAAGTTTGATTCAATTTATATATATGATATTAATTTCCTTGCAAGGTTTAGCCGCTCGTATTTTAAAGAAGTCTTCGCGTGAACACTGACTCATTCATATATCTACATCTGTCTGTTCTTACCTGCTATAAATCCAATTGACTTCCTTCTATCAGCGTTATTCTCTCCTTATATCTTATGTATCCCTCATTATATATGATTATTAATTGATGATCCAAAACGAATTATGTTAATCTCTTGCTTTTTATATCATTCTAATGATCACTTGCTGATAACCCATCTTTCCTCTCCCTCAAAGCATATGTTAGGTCGTTCCTCTTGATGTTATCCGTTGTTTGTTGTTAGTCGAGACAAAACAACAAATCTAAGATGGGCGAAATTTGAAAAGTAAAGGATAACATTAAGTTTTATTTAAAATGTTAGAACTATTAGAAGTGTGGTATTTTGAGATGGAGCCTACAAGAGGGCATAGTATGTCGTAAAAAAATAAATAGGAAATATGAAACACACTGAGTTAACTATCGGGCAAAAAGAGATATTTAGTTTTAGTGTTATAACAAGGGTAGATTGCCAAAGATCAGAGAGAGTGAGAGGAAGATACGCGCCGCCTTGCCCTTCAATGGAGAGAGAGACAAAAAACACCTGGGCGACCCTTTTTGTCTGCGCTAATGGATGTGCGAAATTCTGAGACGCCGTGAGACGCCGCGGTGACCTGAAATGCCGCCAGCACAGAAAGCTGCGACAAATATGAGAGCCCTAAAGGTCCCATCTGAAGTCGGACAAAGTTTCATCTGCCGATGCGTCGGAGCCTTGGAACCTTTCCCTTCAGATAAAAGGGGAGGGGTGGAATCCCATTCGACCCCACTATAAATCCTCCGGTGCCAGAGTTGGGAGTCAGTATCCGCTGCCCACCCTTCAGCGTCAGTATCCGCTGCCCGCCCTTTCCCGTCAGTATCCGCCGCCCGCCTTTCCCCGTCAGTATCCGCCGCCCACCCTGCCCCATCAGTATCCTTTGCCCGCTGCCCGTCGGTACCCACTATTCGCGTCCCGTTGGACTCTGCACAATTCTCGCAGAACCCTCTCAAGCCCCCGGTATTCTCGTTAATTCACGTAAGTCTAACTCAACCTGTTTCCACACGCTCCTCAAACTCAACGCGCTCAGGCTCAATTCGTTTGTTACTCGAAAGAAGATTTAAGAAGTTTATCCCGTAATAGTCATTGTCACCAGACTATTATTTGAACTTTGCGCCAAGGCAAGATTTACTCCCTCGGACCAAATCTCCGAGGTAACAGCAACGCGCAACCTCCTGTGCAAGTGCCCCCCCCCCCCCCAGTGTAAGCCTTCGTCGTCGGCTCTATATACGCTCAAGGTCATTCGAGTGACCCTGGGTCAATATTGTCCGTTTAGTTGTACGGTGTCCGTCACCACCAAGTTTCCCCCTCTCCCCTTTTAGCTGCTAAGACCCGTGTACATCTAATGTGTATATAGCTCGGTTTAAAACACTGTTTAACCTTAAAAAATAATATTAATTTGCATATTAGTAAAGGTATTTTTGTACTCGTTTTTCTGTTATCCCGGAATCTCGAAGATAGTCGACTGTTGGCCAACCTACATTATGTTAATTTGCACTCTGCTTATATTATATACCTCCCACGCACTACGAACGCAGAAAGGGTTAACTCGACCCGAATCTACGATATAGATAAATATTGATAGAATTAAATTTTGAAGTTAAATTAATGAATTGGGTAAGAACGAAGCTTCCCTCTAATGAAAATCACCACCTGTTCCAAATGATCTTTTTAAAAGTTAATAGGTATAGATATCTTGAGTTAATTCACTCAATTTATTTCTTTAGTAATATGAGTGTTTGATCACTTTTAATGTTGTTTAAACCATACAGAGAAGGGAATGGCAAATCTGAAGGGAGAATAGTCAAATATTCGTAAAGGAATCTTTAAGTATTGGAAACATGATCACAAAGAATATTTCAAATTTACAGACTCAATAAAAAATTCAACTATATGTAGATAAACTTGACAGGTTGAAGGAGTAGAGAAGTTTAAACCATCCCCAAGACATGAGATTAATCTTTGGTCCAAATGTTGTGAAGAAAGATTCATCCAGCCACTATACTTAATGATATGCTATGTTTTGGGTTGTTTCCTTATACACGCTAATATTTTCGTTGTCTCCGTATATACGCTAAGGTCTTGATTGTCTCCGAATACACACATTTTTGGATATCTCCGTATACGCTAAATATTTGGTTGTTTCGGTATTCACGCTAAGTTTTTAGTTATTTCAGTATATGTACAGGCTAAGTTCTTGGTTGTCACCGTATACACGATAAGTTCTTGGTTATCTCTGTATACACGCTAAGTTTATGGTTGTCTACGTAGACACGCTAAATTTTGGTTGTCTCCGTAGACACGCTAAGTTCTTGTTTGTCTCCCTATACACGCTAAGATTTTGTTGTCTCAGTAAACATGCTAATTTTTTGGTTGTCTCCGTAGACACGCTAGGTTTTCTGGTTGTCTCCGTAAACACGCTAAGTTTTTGGTTCTCTGCGTATACACGCTAAGTTTTGGTTGTCTCCATAGACACGCTAAGTTTTTGTTTGTCTCTGTAGACACGCTAAATTTTTGGTTGTCTCCATAAACACGCTAAGTTTTTGGTTATCTGCGTCGACGCGCTAAGTTTTTGTTTGTCTCTGTATACACGCTAGTTTTTGGTTGTCTCCGTAAAAAGGCTAAGTTTGGGGTTGTCTCCGTAAACACGCTGAATTTTTGGTTGTCTCAATAGACACGCTAAGTTTGTAGTTGTCTGCGTAGACGCGCAAAGTTCTTGGTTGTCTCCATATACATGCTAAGTTTTACGTTGTCTCAGTATATACGCTAAGTTTATGGTTATCCCAGTATACACGCTAAGTTTTTGGTTGTTTCTGTACACAAGTTGTTTTTTGTTGTCCCCTAGGACATGCTAGGTTTTTGGTTGTCTCAGTATCCTCACTAAGTTTTCGGTTTTCTCCTTAGACACGCTAAGTTTTTGATTGTTTCCGTATATACGCTAAGTTTTTGGTTGTCTCAGTATACACCCTAAGCTTTTGGATGTCTCGAATAGAAGTTAATTTTTTGGTTGTCTCCGTAAACACGCTTAGTTTTCGGTTGTCTCCGTATACTCTATAAGGTTTTGGTTGTCTCCATGGACACGCCAGGTTTTTTGTTGTGTCCGTATACACGCTACGTTTTTGGTTGCTCCATATATACGCTAAGTTTTTGGTAGTCAACGTATATACGCTAAGTTTTGGGTCTTCTTTGTATAAAAGCTAAGTGTGTGGTTGTCTCTATGGACACGCTAGTTTTTTGGTTGTCTCCGAATACAGGCTATGGTTTTGCTTTTCTCCGTATACACGCTAAGTTTATAGGTGTCTCCGTATACATGCTAATTTTGTGGTTGTATACCTAGACACGCTAACTTTTTGGTTGTCTCTGTAAACACGCTATCTTCTTGATTGTCTCCTTATACACGCTAGGTTTTTGGTTGACTCTGTTTATACGCTAGGCTTATGGTTGTTTTCGTTTACACACTAATTGTTGTTTGTCTCCGTGGACACGCTAGTTTTTTGGCTGTCTCTGTATACTCGGTAAGTTTTTGTTTGTTTCTGTAAACCCGCTTAGTTTTTGGTTGTCTCCGTAAACACGCTAAGTTTTGGGGTGTTTCCTTAGACACGCTAATTTTTGGTTGTCTCCGTATATACGCTAATTTTTGGTTGTCTCTGTAGACACGCTAAGTTTTTGGTTGTCTTTGTATACACGCTAAGTTTGGGGTTGTCTCCCTAGAAAAGCTAAGTTTTTGGTTGTCTCCGTTTACGCACTAAATTTTAGGTTGTCTCAATGGACACACTAGTTTTTTGTTTGTCTGTTTATATACGCTAAGTTTTTGGTGGCTCTGTATATGCGCTACTTTTTTGTTGTCTTCTTATACACACAAACTTTTTGGTTGTCTCCGTAGACAAGCTAATTTCTTGTTTCTCTACGTATACACGCTAAGTTTTTTGTTTCTCCGTAGACACGCTAAGTTTTTACTTCTTTAAGTTTACACGCTAAGGTTTTGCTTGTCTCCTCAGACACGATAAGTTTTTTCTTGTTTTCGTAGATGCGATAAATTTTTAGTTTGCTCTGTATACACGCAAAGTATTTGGTTGTCTCCGTAGACACTCTAAGGTTTTAGTTTTCTCAGTAGACACGCTAAGTTTTTGGTTGTCTCCGTATATACGCTAGGTTTTGGGTGGCTTCTTATACATGCTAGTTTTTTTGTCTCCGTAGACACGCTAGTTTTTTCGTTGTGTCCGTATACACGCTAAGTTAACGGTTGTCTCCGTATATACGCTAAGTTTTTGGTTGTCTTCACAGACACGCTACGTTTTTGGTTGTCTTCACAGACACGCTACTTTTTTGGTTGTCCTCGTATGAACGCTAAGTTTTTGGTTGTCTTCACAGACACGCTAAATTTTGGTTGTCTTCGTAGACACGTTAAGTTTTTGGTTATGGCCGTAAACACACTAAGTTTTTGATTATCTTCGTATAAAAGCTAAGTTTTTGGTTGTCTCCGTGGTCATGCTAGTTTTTTGTTTGTCTCCGTACACAGACTAAGTTTTTGGTTGTCTCCTTATTTACGCAAGGTGTTTGTTGTCTCTATAGACCCCTTAAGTTATAATTTTTCTCCGTAGCCACGCTAAGTTTTTAGTTGTCTCCGTAGACACGCAAAGTATGTCGTTGTATCCGTATATGCGCTAGGTTTTGGTTGTCTCCGTACCCAATGGATTCCTACTCGGGGCAAAAGCTGGAGGATATGGACTTCACCGAAGGAGAAATAAATACGAAGATCAGTGACCAAATGACGAATAAGTCACCTGGCCCGGATGGGTTTCTACCTAAAGTGTTGAAAGAAGTGCGCGATCATGTGTCAAGACACCTGAGCGCAATCTTCAACATGTCAATCCGGACCGAATGCGTTCCTAGAGACTGGCGTGAAGCGGAGGTGACTCCTATCTTCAAGAAAGGAGACCGTAGCCAACTGTCAAACTACTGACCTATTAGTCTGACTTCGATAGTCGGTAAACTCATTGAAAGCATCATGGTGGACAAAATGACGTCGTATTTAGAGTCAAACCTGCTACTGAAGAGTTCCCAGCACGGCTTCCGAAGGAAATGGTCATGCCTGACGAACTTGTGGAATTTTTCCACCTCGTTGTTAGTGAGCACGATCGGGACAAGGCGGTAGATGTGGTCTACTTATACTTTCAGAAAGCCTTTGATAAGGTACCACACCGCCGCCTTCTCCGGAAAGTGCGAGCGCTGGGCATAGACGGAAAAGTAACGGCTGGATCGAGAACTGGCTGAGTGGCAGACGGCAACGGGTGGTGGTGAATGGACAGACTTATGAGTAGGTGCCCGTTACTAGCGGGGTGCCTCAAGGTTCTGTCCTGGGACCACTACTATCATCATCTACGTCAACGACATGGACGGTGACATGGTTGCCAAGATTTCCAAATTTTCCGACGATACCAAGCTTGGTATGAACTTTGAAGAGGATGGAAATACTGCCCGCCTGCAGGAAGATCTTGGGAAGATTGGGGAGTAGTCGGACACGTGGCAAATGCCTTTTAACGTGAACAAATGCTAAGTGATGCATATCTACCACAGAAAGCCCTAATCTCAGTATATCCTTAAGGGCACTGCTATTGAATCCACCGACACTGAGAAGGACTTGGGTGTAACAATCACTAGTGACCTCAAGTTCTCAAAACAGTGCATTGAGGCAAAGAAAAAGGCCCAAAGGATGCTAGGATATATAAAGCGCCCGCCAGGTTGGAAATCAGAACAAGGAGATTGTACTTTGTTTGCACAACTCACTTGTCCGACCGCACCTGGAGTATGCCGTACGATTTTGAAGTCGTTCATTTCGAAAGGACATCGCGAGATTGGAACGCATACAAACCAGGGCAACCAAACTGATTCCTTCTATCAGACATAAAAGTTATGAAGATAGATTAATGGAATTAGATCTGTTCTCGTGGGAAACCCGTAGACTCCGTGGTCAGCTCATCGAAGTTTTTAAAATACTTCGAGGGTTCGACAATGTTGACATAAAGCGTTACAACCGCGATCTGTGTGGAAAGTTTTTTCACGTACAGTATCTGCGGCAGTTGGAACGCACTTCCATTGGAAGTTGTCAACAGTGAATCTGTTGACCATTTCAAGTCAAGACTAGACATGGTCTTAAAAATAGCCGTGAAAGGACGTAAAGCATTTGAGCAGAGATGTGCCCACTCGAATGCTAGTCTAAAGGTACCCTCATTGAATGGACCGTAAGGTCTCTAGGGTACCTTCTTCCCTTGTTGTTAATCCTTGTTGTAGACACCTCAAATTTTTGCTTGTCTCCTTGGCCCCTTAAACTTTTGGTTGTCTCCGTAGACACTCTAAGATTTTGCTTGTTTCCCTATATACGCTGAGTTTTTGTTTGGCTTCGTTTACACGCTAAGTTTTTAGTTGTCTCCGTAGACACACTAGTTTTTTGTTTTTCTCACTCTTCACGCAAAGATTTTGGTTGTCTCCGTATATACGCTAATTTTTCGTTGTCTTTGTATAAATACTAACTTTTTGGTTGTCTCCGTTGACACGCTAGTTTTTGGTTGTCTCCGTATACCCACTAAGTTTATGGTTGTCTCCGTATACATGCTAAATTTTTGCTTGTCTCCGTAGACACGTGAGTTTTTGTTTGTCTCCTTAGACACGCTCACTTTTTGGTTGTCTCGCTATATACGCTAAGATTTTGGTTGACTCATTATAGACACTAAGTTTTCGGTGGTTTCATTATACACGCTATTTGTTGGTGTTCTCCCTAGACTGCAAAGTTTTGGTTGTCTCCTAAGAGATGCTAATTATGTGTTCTCTCAGTATACACACTAATTTTTTAGTTGCCTCCTTAGACACGCTAAGTTGTTGATTGTCTCCGTAAAGACGCTTAGTTTTTGCTTGTCTCCTTATACACGCTAACTTTTGGTTGTCTCCGTATTCACGCTAAGTTTGTGGTTGTATACGTAGACTCGCTAACTTTTTGGTT
This sequence comes from Ceratothoa steindachneri, assembly GCA_963969495.1. Lineage (NCBI taxonomy): Eukaryota > Metazoa > Arthropoda > Malacostraca > Isopoda > Cymothoidae > Ceratothoa > Ceratothoa steindachneri. The sequence goes on along the minus strand of OZ018329.1, from coordinate 69,202,928 downwards.
GTCTCCGTAGACACGCTATCTTCTTGTTTGTCTCCGTATACACGCTAGGTTTTTGGTTGTCTCAGTATACACGCTAAATTTGTGGTTTTCTCCGTAGACACGCTATGTTTTTGGTTTTCTAAGTATACACGCTAAGTTTTTGCTTGTCTCCTTAGACACGATAGGTTTTTGCTTGTCTTCGTCGAAGCGATAAGTTGTTGGTTGTTTCCTTATACACGCTAAGTTTTTGGTTTTCTCCGTATACACTCTAAGGTTTTGGTTTTCTTCGTAGATACGCAAAGGTTTGGGTGGCTTCTTATACACGCTAGTTTTTTGTGTGTCTCCGTGGACACGCTAGTTTTTTCGTTGTGTCAGTATACACGCTAAGTTTTTAATTGTGCTCGTATAAACGCTAAGTTTTTGGTTGTCTAAACAGACACGCTAACTTTTTAAGTGTCTCCGTAGAAACGTTAAGTTTTTGGTTTTCGCCGTAGAAACACTAAGTTTTTGATTGTCTTCGTATAAACGCTAAGTTTTTGGTTGTCTCCGTGGTCACGCTAGTTTTTAGTTTATCTCCTTATACACGCTAAGTTTTTGGTTGTCTCCGTATTTACGCCAGGTTTTTGGTTGTCTCCATAGACCCGCTGAGCTTTTGTTTTCTCCGTAGACACGCTAAGTTTTTGGTTGTCTCCGTATACACACTAAGGTTTTGGTTATCTCCGTAGAAACGCTAAGTTTTGAGTTGTCTCCGTATATACGTAATGTTTTGGGGGCTTCTTATACACGCTAAGTTTTTGGTTGTCTCCTTATATACGCTAGGTATTTGGTTGTCTCCGTAGACACGCTAAGTTTTTGTTTGTCTTCTTATACACGCTAAGTTTTTGGTTGTCTCCGTGGACACACTAGTTTTTTGTTTGTCTTCTTATACACGCTATTGTTTGTGTTTGTCTCCTTGTATATACGCTAATTTTTGGTTTTATTTCGTTTATACGCTAAGATTTTGGTTGTCTTCCTAGACACGCTAAGTTTTTGGTTGACTCCGTTTATTCGCTATGTTTTTATATAGCTTCGTTTACACACTAATTGTTGTTTTGTGTCAGGGGACACGCTAGTCTTTTAGTTGTCTTTGTATACTCAGTAAGTTTTCGTTGTTTCTGTAAACCCGCTAAGTTTTTGGTTGCCTCCGTAGATACGGTAAATTTTTGGTTGTCTCCGTAAACACGAAAGGTTTTTGGTTGTTTCTTTAGACACGTTAAGTTTTTGGTTATCTCCGTAAACACGGTATGTTTTTGGTTGTCTTAGTATACACACTAAGTTTTTGGTTTTCTACGTATACACGCTAAGTTTTTGGTTGTCTTCTTAGACACGCTAAGTTTGTGGTTGTCTTTGTATATGAGCTAATTTTTGTTTGTCTCCGTGGACACCGTAAATTTTTGCTTGTCTCCGTAGACACGCTAAGTTTTTGTTTGTCTTCTTATACACGCTAAGTTTTTGGTTGTCTCCGTGGACACACTAGTTTTTTGTTTGTCTTCTTATACACGCTATTGTTTGTGTTTGTCTCCTTGTATATACGCTAATTTTTGGTTTTATTTCGTTTATACGCTAAGTTTTTGGTTGTCTTCCTAGACACGCTAAGTTTTTGGTTGACTCCGTTTATTCGCTATGTTTTTATATAGCTTCGTTTACACACTAATTGTTGTTTTGTGTCAAGGGACACGCTAGTCTTTTGGTTGTCTTTGTATACTCAGTAAGTTTTCGTTGTTTCTGTAAACCCGCTAAGTTTTTGGTTGCCTCCGTAGATACGGTAAATTTTTGGTTGTCTCCGTAAACACGAAAGGTTTTTGGTTGTTTCTTTAGACACGTTAAGTTTTTGCTTATCTCCGTAAACACGGTATGTTTTTGGTTGTCTTAGTATACACACTAAGTTTTTGGTTTTCTACGTATACACGCTAAGTTTTTGGTTGTCTTCTTAGACACGCTAAGTTTGTGGTTGTCTTTGTATATGAGCTAATTTTTGTTTGTCTCCGTGGACACCGTAAATTTTTGCTTGTCTCCGTAGACACGCTAAGTTTTTGGTTGTCTCCGTAGACACTCTAAGATTTTGCTTGTCTCCCTATATACGGTCAGTTTTTGTTTGTCTTAGTTTACACGCTAAATTTTTGGTTGTCTCCATTGACACCCTAAGATTTTGGTTGTCTCCGTATTTACGCTATGTTTTTGGTTGTATTCGTTTACACGCTAAATGTTGTTTGTCTTCAAGGATACGCTAGTTCTTTGGTTGTCTCTGTATACATGCTAAGTTTCTGGTTGTCTCCGTATACACTCTAAGGTTTTCGTTTTTTCCGTAGACACGCTAAGTTTTTGGTTTTCTCTGTAAATATGGTAAGTTTTGAGTGGCTTCTTATACACGCTAGGTTTTTGTTTGTCTTCGTGGAACGCTAGTTTTTTGGTTGTGTCTGTATACACGCTAAGATTTTGGTTATTTCCGTATATACGCTAAGTTTTTGGTTGTCTTCACAGACACGGTAAGTTTTTTTCGTCTCCATAGACCCGCTAAGTTTTTGGTTGTCTCCGAGGACACACTATCTTTTTGGTTGTCCTCGCATAAACGAGAAGTTTTTGGTTGTCTTCACAGACACGCTAACTTTTTGGTGGCCTCCGTAGACACGTTAAGTTTTTGGTTGTCGCCATAGATACAGTAAGTTTTTGATTGTTTTCGTATAAACGCTAGTTTTTTGTTTATCTCCGTATGCACGCTAAGTTTTTGGTCGTCCTTGTATTTACGCCAGGTTTTTCTTTGTCATCATAGACCGTCTAAGTTTTTGTTTTCTCCTTAGACACGCTAAGTTTGTGGCTGTCTTCATATACACATTAAGGTTTTGGTTATCTCCGTATAAACGCTAAATTTTGGGTTGGCTCCTTATATACGCTATGCTATCGGGGCTTCGTATACACGCTAAGTTTTTGGTTGTCTCCCTGGGACGGTAGTTTTTTAGTTGTCTCCGTATACATGCCTAGTTTTTGGTTGTCTCCGTATATACGTTAGGTATTTGGTTGTCTCCGTAGACACGTTAAGTTTTTGTTTGTCTTTGTATACACGCTTTCTTTGGTTGTCTCCGTGGACACACTAGTTTTTTATTTGTCTTCTTATACACACTATTGTTTGTGTTTGTCTCCGTATTTACGCTAATTTTTGGTTGTCTTCGTATATATGCTAAGTTTTTGGTTGTCTCTCTAGATACACTAAGTTTTTGGTTGCCTCCGTTTATACGCTAGGTTTTTGGTTGTCTTCGTTTACACCCTAATTGTTGTTGTCTCCGTGGACACGCAAGTTTTTTGGTTGACTCTGTATACTCGGTTAGTTTTTCGTTGTTTCTGTAAATCCGCTAATTTTTTCGTTGTCCCGGTAGACACGCTAATTTTTTGGTTATCTCCGTAGATATGCCATGTTTTTGGTTTTCTTAGTAAACACACTAAGTTTTTGGTTCTCTAAGTATACACGCTAAGTTTTTGGTTGTCACCGTAGACACGCTAAGTTTTTGATTTTTTCCCTAGATACGCTAAGTTTTGGGTGGCTTCTTATACACGCTAGGTTTTTGTGTGTCTCCGTGGACACGCTAGTTTTTCCATTGTGTCCGTATACACGCTAGGTTTTTGGTTGCCTCAGTTCATACGCAAGGTTTTTAGTTGTCTTCACAGACACGCTAACCTTTTGGTTGTCTCCGTAGACACGTTAAGTTTTTGGTTTTCGCCGTAGACACACTAAGTTTTTGATTGTCTTCGTATAAACGCTAAGTTTTTGGTTGTCTCCGTGGTCACGCTAGTTTTTTTATCTCCGTACACATGCTAAGTGTTTGGTTGTCCCTGTATTTTCCCAGGTTTTTGGTTGTCTCCATAGACCCACTGAGTTTTTGTTTTCTCCGTAGACACGCTAAGTTTTTAGTTGTCTCCGAATACACACTATGGTTTTGGTTATCTCCGTAGAAATGCTAAGTTTGTGGTTGTCTCCGTATATGCGCTAATTTTTGTTTGTCTCCGTATACAGCGTAAATTTTTGCTTTATTCCGTAGACAAGCTAAGTTTTTGTTTGTCTCCATCGTCACTCTAAGATTTTGCTTGACTCCCTATATACGCTAAGTTTTTGTTTGTCTTAGTTCACACGCTAAATTTTTGGTTGTCTCCGGTGACACGCTAAGATTTTGTTGTCTCCGTATATACCCTATGTTTTTGTTTGTATTCGTTTACACGCTATTTGTTGTTTGTCTCCATAGATACGGTAGTTTTTTGGTTGTCTCCGTATATATGCTAAGTGTGTGGTTTTCTCCGTATACACTCTAAGGTTTTGTTTTTCTCCGTAGACACGCTAAGTTTTTTGTTTTCTCCGTAGATATGCTAAGTTTTGGGTAGCTTCTTATACACGGTAGATTTTTGTGTGTATCCGTGGACACGCTACTTTTTTTCGTTGTGTCCGTATACACGCTAAGTTTTTGGTTGCCTCCGTTTATACGCTAGGTTTTTGGTTGTCTTAACAGACACGCTAACTTTTTGGTTGTCTCCGTAGACACGTTAAGTTTTTGGTTTTTGCCGTAGACACACTAAGTTTTTGATAGTCTTCATATAAACGCTAAGTTTGGGGTTGTCTCCGTGGTCACGCTAGTTTTTTGTTTATCTCCGTATACATGCTAAGTTTTTGGTTGTCTCTGTATGTACGCCAGGTTTTTGGTTGTCCATAGACCCACTAAGTTTTTGTTTTCTCCGTAGACATGCTAGGTTTTTGGCTGTCTCCATATACACATTAAGGTTTTGTTATCTCCGTAGAAACGCTAAATTTGGGGTTTTCTCCTTTTTTACGCTATGTTTTCGGGGCATCCTATACACGCTAAGTTTTTGGTTGTCTCCCTGGGGCGTTAGTTTTTAGTTGTCTCCCTATACATGCTAAGTTTTTGGTTGTCTCCTTATATACGCTAGGTATTTGATTGTCTCCGGAGACACGTTAAGTTTTTTTTGTCTTCGTATACACGCTTTTTTTGGTTGTCTCTTTGGACACACTAGTTTTTTGTTTGTCTCCGTAAACACGCTAAGTTTTTGTTTGTATCCGTAGACACGCTAAGTTTTTGTTTATCTCTGTAGACACGCTATGTTTTTAGTTGTCTTAGTATACACACTAAGCTTGGTTCTTTAAGTATACACGCTAAGTTTTTGGTTGTCTCCTTAGACACACTAAGTTTGTTGTTATCTCCGTATATACGCTCATTTTTTGTTGTCTTTGCATACATGTTAAGTTTTTGGTTGTCTCTCTAGTAATGCTAAGTTTTGGTTGACTTCGTAGACACGCTAAGTTTTTGGTTGCCTCCGTTTATACGCTAGGTTTTTGGTTGTCTTCCTTTACACGCTTATTGTTGTTTTTCTCTCCGTGGACAGGCTAGTTTTTTGGTCCTCTCCTTATACACACTTAGTTTTGGGTTGTCTCTGTAAACACGCATTTTTTTTGGTTGCCTCCGTAGACACGCTAAATTTTCGCTTTTCTAAGTATACCCGTTAAGTTTTTGGTTGTCTCCTTAGACACGTTAATTTTCCACTTGTCTGCGTAGACGCAAAAGGGTTTTTGGTTGTCTCTCTAAACACACTAAGTTTTCGGTCGACTCATTATAAACTCTTTTGTTTTAATGTTCTCCGTAGACACTCTAGGTTTTTGGTTGTCTCCGTACACACGGTATGTTTTTCGTTGTCTTAGTATACACACTAAGTTTTTAGGTCTCTAATTATACACGCTTAGGTTTTGGTTGTCTCCTTAGACACACTAAGTTTGTGGTTGTCTCCTAATATGCGCTAATTTTTGGTTGTCTTTGCATACATGTTAAGTTTTTGGTTGTCTCCCTAGTAATGCTAAGTTTTGGTTGACTTAGTAGACACGCAAAGTTTTTGGTTGCCTCCGTTTATACGCTAGGTTTTTGGTTGTCTTCGTTTACACGCTAATTGTTGTTTTTCTCTTCGTGAACAGGCTAGTTTTTTGGTTCTCTCCTTATACACGCTTAGTTTTGGGTTGTCTCTGTAAACACGCTAAGTTTTTGGTTGCCTCCGTAGACAGGCTAAAGTTTTGCTTCTCTAAGTATACCCGTTAAGTTTTTGGTTGTCTCCTTAGACACGATAAATTTTTACTTGTCTGCGTAGACGCGATAGGTTTTTGGTTGTCTCTCTAAACACGCCAAGTTTTCGGTTGACTCATTATAAACTCTATTTTTTGGTGTTCTCCGTAGACACTCTAAGTTTTTGGTTCTCCGTACACACGGTATGTTTTTAGTTGTCTTAGTATACACACTAAGTTTTTAGGTCTCTAATTATACACGCTTAGGTTTTGGTTGTCTCCTTAGACACACTAGGTTTGTGGTTGTCTCCGAATATACGCTAATTTTTGGTTGTCTTTGCATACACTCTAAGTTTTTGGTTGTCCCCCTAGCAATGCTGAGTTTTTGGTTTCCCCCTTTTATACGCTACGTTTTTGTTTGTCTTCGTTTTCACGCTAATTGTTGTTTTTCTCTCCGTGGACACGCCTGTTATAGGGGTTCTGTCCGTATACACACTTAGTTTTTGGTTGTCTCTGTAAACACGCTAAGTTTTTGGTTGCCTCCGTAGACACGCTAAATTTTTTCTTCTCTAAGTATACCGGTTAAGTTTTCGCTTTTCTCCTTAGACACGATAAATTTTTACTTGTCTGCGTAGACGCAAAAGGGTTTTTGGCTGTCTCTCTAAACACGCTAAGTTTTCAGGTGTCTCATTATACACGCTATTTTTTGGTGTTCTTTGTAGCATGCTAAGTTTTTGGTTGTCTCCTTAGACAGGCTAATTTTTTGGTTCTCTCAGTATAAACAGTATGTTTTTGGTTGTCTACTTAGACACGCTAAGTTTTTGGTTGTCACCATAAACAGGCTAAGTTTTTGCTTGTCTTCTTATACACGCTAACTTTGGGTTGTCTCCGTATACACGCTAAGTTCGTGGTTGTCTACGTAGACACGCTAACTTTTTGGTTTTCTCCGTAGACACGCTAATGTCTTGTTTGTCTCCATATACACGCTAAGTTTTTGGTTGTCTCAGTATAAACGGTAAGTTTTTGGTTTCTCCGTAGACACGCTAAGTTTTTGCTTCTCTAAGTATAAACGCTAAGTTTTTGCTTGTCTCCTTAGACATGATTAGTTTTTCCTTGTCTTCGTAGACGCGATAATTTTTGGTTGTTTCTCTATACAAGCTAAGTGTTTGGTTGTCTCCGTATAAACTCTAAGGTTTTGGTTTTCTCCGTAGACACGCTAAGTTTTTGGTTGTCTCCGTATATACGCTAAGTTTTGGGTAGCTTCTTATACACGCTAGGTTTTTGTTTGTCTCCGTGGAAACGCTAATTTTTTTGTTGTGTCCATATACACGCTAAGTTTTTGGTTGTCTCCGTATATACGCTAAGTTTTGGGTTGTCCTCAGAGACACGCTAAGTTTTGTTTGTCTCCGTAGACGCAATAGGTTTTTTATTGTCTTCGTATAAACGCTAAGTTTTTGGTTGTCTCCGTGATAATGCTAGTTTTTTGTTTGTCTGCGTATACAGGCTAAGTTTTTGGTTGTCTCCGTATTTACCCCAGGTTTTTGGTTGTCTCCATAGACCTGCTTATTTTTTGTTTTTCCCTGTAGACACGCTAAGTTTTTAGTTGTCTCCCTAGTTACGCTAAGTTTTTGGTTGACTCCTTAGACACGCTAAGTTTTTGGTTGCCTCCGTTTATACGCTAGGTTTTTGCTTGTCATCGTTTACACGCTAATTTTTGCTTGTCTCTTTGGACACGTTAGTTTTTTGGTTCTCTCCGTATACACGCTAAGTTTTTTATTGTCTCCGTCTATACGCTAAGTTTTTAGTTGTCCTGCCAGACATGCTAAGTTTTGGTTTTCTCCGTATCCACGCTAAGTTTTTGGTTCTCTCCATAGACACATTAGGTTTTTGATTTTCTTCGTATAAACGCTAAGTTTTTGGTTGTCTCCGTTATCAGGCTAGTTTTTTTTTTGTCTCCGTATACAGGCTAAGTTTTTGGTTGTCTCGGTATTTACGCCAGGTTTTTTCTTGTCTCCAGAGACCCGCTTATTTTTGTTTTTTCCCGTAGACACGCTAAGTTTTTGGTTGTCTTTGTAGACACGCTAAATTTTTGCTTTACTCCGTAGCCACGCTAAGTTTTTGGTTTTCTCTGTAGACACGCTAAGTTTTTGCTTTACTTCGTAGCCACGCTAAGTTTTTGGTTGTCTCTGTAGACACGCTAAGTTTTTGCTTGTCTTCATAGACACGCTAAGTTTTTGGTTGTCTCCGTATACACGCTAGGTTTTTGGTTGCCTCTGTAAACACCATAAGTTTTTGGTCGTCTCCGTAGACACGCTAAGTTTTTGGTTGTCTCCGTATACACGCTAGGTTTTTGGTTGCCTCTGTAAACACCATAAATTTTTGGTCGTCTCCGTAGACACGCTAAGTTTTTGTTGTCTCCGTAGACACGAGGGATATTAGATATTAAATCATAGCGTTTCATCTTAACTTCATTCTTCTAATCTGGAGCCTGATTTACACAATTAATCTTGTCATGCTTTTCTACCTTATATTTCATGGCCTTCTTAAAACTAATAACTCTTTAGTGGGTTCTTTTTCATATTCACAATTAAATTGCTTAACAACTTAACTTACACTTCATTAAGGATCCATCTCAAATTCCCAGATTACCAATAGTTCTGACCTATTCATTAAATAAATGCCTTTCCTTACTCAGCAAATTTCCACCCTCAAATTTTTAGTGCACGTGACTCCATAAGTTACTGTTTCTGTCAGTAAGTCTATCGGTCGGATGGTAACCATTTTACTTTTTAATGCACTTTTGAAATATTTGAAGTTCGTAAGGTGAGATGGTCATGAGGTCATAAGTCAAAATAATTAAGAGGACGCGAAATAGGTCTGTTGACCTTGTTTCTTTCTCTCTCTCTCTACCAAACTTACGATCGATGGTCTCTTCTACTTTTTTTTAAGATGAAGTGTCTGATGCTGAAATGCCAATACCACTTGATACATTATAGAACTTATTTCACTTTGTGATAAGGGATGTAAATTCGGTAAATGTTTCGAGTATGGACGGATGCGATTCTAGCTTATTTTGAGGTTCGGCTTGTTGTTGAAGATGGCTAGTCAAGTGGATGGGCTTACGATGATCGTGAGATTTTAATCATTGGGGAAGGTTGGTCTGTGGTGCACAGCCCCCAGTATATAATCGGAAATCGCCATAAGCTTCGTCCACATAGATTTCAGCTTAGAAAAAGTAGCTAGGAAAAATAGCCCAAAATAAACTAGGACCTGGATCCGGCCATACTCTACACAATTACCTACTTTGCACTAAGGGATGTCGATTTTCTGTTAATGTCAATTTTCTTCCCTAGAATTGGCCTAGGTTAGCTTAACTACTGTTTTTATCCAATTATGGAAATTTGGAAACTTTTTATCTTCACTCGATTGTTTATTTTTTATTTTCTGGATTGACTACATTGACGATGTCTTGTAGCTTTGGCCTAATTCTGAAAACGTAGTCCTTTCCTTGAATAAACTAAACTTTCTTGAACACAACACTTTTTTTCCTTAGACTGTTAGTACACCGTATTCCCTCAGGCTTTTGATTATATCAGTGTATCATAAGCCGACTAATTCTTCTTATATTCTTTTTATGCTTCCCAACAGACTAAAGGTGAAGGGCCAGTCCATATGTCCACGTTTCTTAATTCTTTATTATTGAAATTTAAAAAATCTTTGGCTTGGATCACAATCTCTGCTATTTCCTACATTTCCTCGACAAAATGGCTTGAATTCCCGAAAAAGAATTGTACTGCCTTACCTCCTCTGCTTTTAATGACAAAAATATTCTAACAGTATATTTTTCCGAACCTTTGTTACTCTTTCTGGTATCTTAAAAAAATTTGGTATTTCTATTGCAGTTGAATATGAAAATAAAATATATAAACCTTTAGTTTGGAATTAGCGATCAACTATTGACGATTTATATTGTATTAAATGTACCTTCCCAAAATAGGAAAGAAAATTCCCAAATCTGCATTTTCTTGAAAATGCTCGCTTAATGTTCAAGAAAATTGCACAGAATATTCTTGGAAGTTTGCTTCATGTTGGCCAAAAGGCATTTCAGCGAATATAAAAAAGTTAAGGAAATCAATGATATTACTAATTCAACAGAATGACGAGACGAGTTAAACATAGGAACATAAGAACATAAGAACATAAGAAAAGAAGGAGACTGCAAAAGACCATTCATGGCCTACACTTGGCAGCTCCTGACAAATTCTTGGAAAAGCAAGGTTTCCAGTGGAAGAGTGAAGGAATGGCGTAGTTTGACATCTCAAAGTATTGCAATCAATAAAAAAGTGATTTAACGCATAATAAAAGCTTTATGAGGATACCGGATCCTGGAAATGGTCAGACAAAACTGGTCGTTCTCGAAAACCACTCCCATGAAAGATTGCACAATATAACGGATACCGATGAAATATCAATTTGAGACAGCAGCCGATATCGCACCCAAGTTGTCAAGAACCTCAACTTGAAAGTGTGTCTCCATATTGCCTCACGTCGCTTGACAGAGATCAGAGTCGTAGCAAGTTCGTTTGATGAGAACTACTCATAAGTAAAAAGAATAAAGCGACTAAGTTGGCTTTTGCTAATGGGCATGTACTGTGGAGTATTGAAAAGTTGGAAAATGTTTTTCACCTAGGTGAACAAACTTAATTTGTCCTGATTGGACTGGAAGCAGCATGTATTACGTTGTATATGTGAAAGATCGAATCTCATATACACAAATAAAATGGTTAAATTTGTAGATGGCAGTTATATGGTGCGGTCCATCTTTTTAAGGGATGAATTTTGTTCACTCCTTTGTTTACACCGTAAATTACACGCTGCCTTATAGAAAAATCTATTCCAAGATCTTGTGAGCCCCTCTCTCCGAATACTGGGACTACTTGAGCCTGTCTTCATACAGAAAAATTTTCCGTACCACAACAGAAACGCCCAAGCAGTTCTTGGATGATGAAAATATCGAGTGCTCAGTGCCCTGATTTAAACCCGAAAGATATCCTATGGAAGATACTCAGTGAGAAGGTTATGGTTAGGAAACCGACAAATGTTGAAAATCTCTGGCCAAGATTGAGAGAAGAATAGAATAAAATCAAAGCTTAACAATGCGACAAATTATTGAAGTCCTGCGGCTGAAGTTCGGATCAAGTCATTCAGAACAAAGCTCTACAAACTACTTATTAATATCTTTTTCAAATTTTTCTGGTTATGGCTTAATTTATATTTATTATTCTCTAATTTTAGACGCATCCTTTCATCAATTACACATCATTTTCCTACTAACATTATTTTATCCCCTGTTATTTGAAATGAAACTTGGATAAATCAAGCACAATTTTCAAAGAATATTCTACGCAATTTCATGGAAATTAAATGAGTAGTTTAAAAAAAACTGTAGCTTTAGGTATTTTGTTCTTTAGTTTTGGACAGCATTGTACCTTCATTGACAGAATTTTTGAGACTATTATATTTTTTTCCTATAATAAAATTAATATGTATCTCATAATTTAAGGTGAAATATATAAAAAAATTAAACTACAAACCACTTTTATTAATAAATACTGCTTCAATTCTTTTTGTTATGCTGGAGAACAAATTGGGATGACATCTTGATTGATATTGCTCTATTTCTCTCCAATAAGCCCTGCAACTGCTCACAATTCAATGGCATCTGTTTAGCAACCGCCAGTTTGATTTTCACCCACAAATTCTCATGAAGTTTGATGTTTTTTCAACCAAAAACTTTGTTCATGCTTTTTCTTTGTGACAAGGTGCACCATCATGCTGAAAAATACAGTAATTATCCCAAAATTGGTCCTGAAATGAATTGGGCCTGATGAGTTCATGGCAATGTTCTTGTGCAAAACATTTTGGGTTCCATCTCTCTTAGAGAGAAGCAATCCCAGATATAGAGAGTGTCCGGATGCTTCATCGTGTGCAAGACACAGGACTTGTAAAAGCGCTTCCCTTTTCTACTCCTAACAAGGGATCTTCCGGAAGCTTCAAACAAGTGGAAGGGTGCTTCATCAGAGAATATCCCTTTCCCCAATCTTCAGCATTTTATTCTTTATATTTCCTAAAAAAGTGGAGCCTATCCGTAAGGTTCTTCATGGTGAGAAGAGGCTTCTTCGCAACCCTTCTCGATTTGAGACCTTGGTCAAAAAATCCCCGTCTCACTGTGCGCATGAAAGCCAGCGGTCACATCCGCTTCTTGGACATTACCAGAAGGCAATCTTGGCATTCATTGGAAGCTCTTAGGGGTCCATAAGTCTTCTTCATAGGAGTGTAACCAGTCTTATTACAATTATTAAGATCATAGAGGCAGTGGTCCTTTATCCATTACCTTAGTAACTATCTACTTTCATTTCAGGTCACTTTGGGGCAGAGCAATAATGGTTGCGCGCTTTTATTTGGAAAGGAATATTTCTAGAATTGAAAAAGATTTAAACATTTATTTTCTACAAAAAATATATTACAAAATAGATTATAATTACACACTACCATTCATTTAACCCATATTTATTATCACTTTACTTTTTTATCGAATACCAAAGCTCCGAGGACTTAAACTCACCTAATACAGGAATCGGGCCAGAGCGTGATTTTGTATTCTGCCAAAGAATGCATTTTCTTACTATTTTTGAAATGCTGACTTTTTAATAAACATACAATAATTTAAATATTAAAATAATTATTTATGTCACTTAAATTTTACAAACGAATGATAAAAATAAAAATATATATTAGTCTCAAAAGTTTTGCCCATTACTGTATATAAATTCACATGAGTGTTCCCACTTGCTAATTCTCAAACTTGAAATGGAGTTCGAAATTACTCGGATTATCCGTTTCCTTTTCTTTCCTTTTGGTTTTTATTGCATTTACCGATTCTCTACGCGCTACTTTGAGTTTTTCACATACATACATATGTAGAAATATATATTCATATACTGTATAGATTTGTTTTATGAGCATTTCATGTCATTCAATAATTTACGTACTATTTTCCCCTCCTATCTTACAATTCATTCTTCCAGACCCAAGCTGCAAGTCATTCAATTAATAGTGTAATCTTAATTTACTTATGAGCCACGATTTCTACTAACTGTGCATTCTTTCTTTTGCTCAGGGCGATAAAAACTGGGTTGATCCAAGACACACTGACACATCTTGGATTCGGATCACTCTGGATGATGTAAACGACAACGTCCCCACCTTCAACGCGTCCAGCTATAACGTATCTGTACGAGAGGATGCCAGAGTCGGCACTGAAGTCATTACTCTCACTGCCACAGATGAAGATTTGGTCAGTCAATTTTTCACCATTGGAACAGTTAGATCCCAAACTGTTTTCCCTCTTCAAACTGCATTAACGCTAACTGCTGGTACAGATGTGTACCTCATTATCATGACATTTTTCTTCTCCATTGGCAGGAAATGGTTTGAATTGGCATCCTCCACCCCCAAACCTTCCAATTAGTGTAACTTTAGAAAAAAAACATACATAAATACTTCTTCCCATATATTCCAGGTGGTTTTTATTCACTATGTACGTCAAGCAAAATTATTCCCTTTTGTTTTCTGAGCATCATCTGCACAATCAAATTACTTTATGCTTACAACAAAAACTTAAAATGAAAAGAGCGAAATAGAACGAAGCAGAATTTTCATGCATATCTGCTCCCAGTTTGACAATATTCTTAGTTCCTCTAGCAGGTGCGAATCCATGGGGCTAGGGGGCCAAAGCTCCTCCAAATTTCAGACTTGTTCATATTTATATTTTTTTCTTTAGCCAGACATGTATCTGCCTTTGAGAAAGAGATAGAATATATAGAAAACATTTTTATATAAACGTTACGATAGACTGTACCTTATATGTATGACACTTATCTAAAATACAGGTAAAGCTCAAAAATAATTATTAAATTGAGTATTATACCTTAGCTGACGTCTAGAAACTACAATCTATAATTTTCGGAAATGAGAGAGTTAGTGCGCACTCCTTTATGAGATACTGTTACCTATTATAAATGCCCTGTAAGAAAATCAATATTAATGGTCAATGCCCTTTTTTCAGACTCATCAGAGGCAGGAATTAAGGTTAACCCCCCCACATATTAAGCCTGGATCCGCCACTATCCTCTAGTTACAATCTACGCGATAAAATACCGTCAAACTTTCTTTAGAATGCAATTAAATATTAAGACTGAAAGTTTAATTTAAAACTTAATGATTCGAAAATACCGCTATTCAGCCTTAGAAATGAAATAGAATTAATTCCATGATCGTTTGGCTGATTTGCCAAACTTTCGCAATTGAGGAAACTTTAAGAGGTTTTCAATTCCAAAGTCACTAACCAACAAACAAATATTGGCCTCTGGTAAAGCACCCTATGTATACCAATCTGTGCCTTTAAAAGGTGGGGCAGATAGTAGATGTTTAGCAAATTATAATAGTGATTATTTGCCGGGAAGTAAAGGTATTTTTATTCAGAGGGAGTGTGGGAAACGACTGGTCGACCTGCAGTCGGCTGGCTGTCGAGTCTGCCTCAAGGTCAGGGTGATCCTTTGCATAAATTTTCGGTTATGAGCTTTCGCCCGGGTTGCCGATTCGCTTGCCTCCTGATCCGAGGCAAGAGGATGAGAAAAATGAGTGGCTTAGGCGATGTTGACTCCTCGAAATCTCACAGACGAATGATTTCACTTGGCAAGGCAACGTAAGTAAAGAAGGAAAGAAGAATGATCACTGTGGGAGCACATTAGATCATTTAGACATAGAGGAGTAGTTGGAAATAACTTATGAGGGGGTAGGATAAGGGAGATAGGCCAGTGGTTATACACCCGTGTGAAGTATGTGTCGATGTGTTGTACAATATTAGTGTTTGAATGACGAGCCTGGAAGATCGGCTCAGTAACTGTATATGTCTTGTAAGATCGACGGCTTGCCTAGATCGCCAAAGGGTGGAGGCTTAGTATCTGGGACACTTAGGCGTGGCTCTGTCTTTACAGAATCAAGGAAAACGCTACGCCATGCTGCTCTTTAGGTGTACAATGTTTCAGGTGGCTAATGTTGCCGTGTTACTGTGAATTTACGTTCACAAGCAGCAGCGTACTGTACGTGGTGTAAATGGGTGTTAATGGGGTCTCTCTCGAGTTTCCCCAGTTGTTGGGTGAGTCTTGTGAAGGTGTGGATATTTAGAGGAGTGAGTTTGTTTGTCTCGTTAAATGTCGATATTCTCCTGTACAGAGCGACAGGCACGCTTCAAAGAGGAGTTCTGTATGCACTATCTGCTCTTCTGCCATGTGTGGCTTGCGACCGTTAATGTGATTGGTGCGTATGTAAGGATTGGTCTGATTAGTAATTTGTATAGGTGTAGCTGCATCTTTTTACTGCTGAAGTAAAATCTCTTCCATATGTAGTTTATTCGTTTAGCTTTGGCTTGTGTGGTGTTTTGTTGTGTATATAAGTGTAAGTACTTGTCAAATGTTGCCCCTAGTATGTGTGTTGCGGGATTTTATGAGTCTGATGGGGGCTGGGTATTGTTGGTTGGGTATGTGATCGTATATTTGTAAGTTTTGCATGTAGTGGTCTTGCGCACCTTATAGTGTCACCCGTGTCTTCTGAGGATTAGTGATTATGAGCCACATATCCTCGTACTCTATGATTTCACTCAATATTATTTGTGCCCAGCACGCAAGAATGCCAGGGTGCACGCTAGA
Source organism: Ceratothoa steindachneri (assembly GCA_963969495.1). Classification (NCBI taxonomy): domain Eukaryota; kingdom Metazoa; phylum Arthropoda; class Malacostraca; order Isopoda; family Cymothoidae; genus Ceratothoa; species Ceratothoa steindachneri. Next base: position 69,187,094 of record OZ018329.1, on the reverse strand, counting down.
GACAAGAATGGTCTCGTCGTCCGCATACGCGAGTCTGTGTGTGTATGTGCAGTTTTCGTCTGGGAGTGGAGTGTCGTTCGTATAGATTATGAAGAGTGTGGGTGCCAACATGCTGCCCTGGGGTACTCCAGCGCATGGAGTAAATGGGCGTAATGTTGAATTTTATCGTATATAGCATTCCCTATCCTTAAGGTAGTGCGATAGGAGCTTTCTGGTGCAGAGAGGCAGCTGCGTGTTTTTGGCGCGTTTCCAACGGAGCCCCTCGTTCCTCACTTTGTCAAAGGCTTTCTCGACATCCTTGCTGAAAGTGAGTGTATTTTGTCGTGATTTTCGTGCTTTTTATATGATGTCGTGAACGAAAGTCATGAGCCATCCGGTAGAGCCGCCCTTCCTAAAGCCGTATTGAAAGGGGGAAAACCAGTTCTTCTCTAGGAAGCTCCACAGGCGGGTGTTCATCATACATTCTAGTATTTGGCTAATTGCTTTAAGAGAGCAAATGGCCAATAGCTGTTTGGTTGTTTTAGATGTTTGTGCTGTTTGTGGAGTAGAATGTTTTGTGAGGCCTTGAATATTTTCTGGAAATACCCAAAGGCTAGGGAGTCGTTGTAGAGGTGTGTTAATGTTCGGTAAATGTTTTCTGGCAGGACATGAATGATTGTGATTCGAAGGCCGGAAATGACGGGGGCACGTTTTCGTGTGGCTTTGATGTAGTGTTTTGTTTCCTCGATAGTGACTGAGGTGGTTAATGTGGTTGAGTTGTCGAGCCCCTCCACTTCGATCAGTGGGGCCAACCCCAGCTCATTGGCGTGGAGCTGGTACCATTCCTGAACTTCCCTGGAAGTGATCTTGTTCGTGTGGTTTGGGTTGGCTATGTGAGTGTACCTGATCCAAGTGAAACCTGAATACTTCGAGGATATCATTCGTGTTTGTGAGTGTTTGGTTGTTTACTTGTAGTTTTATGGGCTTGGCAGGGTTCGTGCCCATTATAATCTTAATGTGCCGCCAGAAGAAGGAATGCGCAGCGCAGCAATCATCCTCTGCAACGCGGATGACCTCGCCCCACTGACGGTTCCTGTTCAGCAGCACGCACTGATAGATGCGGGCACGGAGTGTAATATTGCGTTTTTGTGGTCCTCTGCCATAGTGGTCGTTGTATATCGTGATGAGTCTTTGTGTATGCATGGAGAAGCTGGTGTTTTATGCGATTGTATGATTTGCGTGGCGTGTAGGTGTCACCGGCAGTTGTTATGGTGTTCATGATGGCCTTCCAGTGGTCGTCTAATTGTGTTAATCTGCCCCCCTGGATGTTGAGCTTATTTGGTGTGTGTGTAGTTACCGAACTCAACCCAGTCCTTGTTATTTTAGTCGTATATGGGTGGGATGGGGATTAGTATAGGAGAAGTAGATATCAGAAGGCATATGGGGATGTGGTCGGATACTACATAGAGACCCGGAGCTATGTGAGTGTAGAATCTTGTAGAGTAGTCGTTAAGGAGGCCCACTTCCGGGGATGATGTTACCCCGCGCTGACCGATTTTGCTGTTCACAGCAAAATCGCTGCAAGGCACGGATCTGGTAGCTTCCCGCCTCATTTGCAGTGTTAGAGAGAAATGTGGGATGATATGCGTTTAGGTCCCCAAGGAAGAAAAGTGGAAGATAATAGTTTGATAGCGCCGGAGTAGGACATCAATGTGTAACTGTTGACGGTGTGTTCTGTAGCGTGTGTCAATCAGGATTGGTCCAGTGTCTGTGTCCATTTTGCAGGCTATGAAGGAGTCGTCTCTGGTGTCTACGAGAGTATGGTGTATTTGGCGTTTTATTAGGAGCACTGAGTTTAATTTTAGCGCCTATGGGGTTAGATATGTGTGATAGCCTGCAATGCAAAGCCTAGTACTAGAAGGATGAAGACTGGTAGAGTTCAGAAGTATTATGTTTAGATGCTGTGTATTTAGTACCCAGTTGGAGACAGTGTAGCAAACCCCCGCCAACTGCGTGCGTTAAGTTGTACTACGCTCAAGCGACCTATTTTGAGTGAGAGCGTAAGTATCGTGATCCTGTTCTTACGACTCCCTAGGTTTTGACACTCTCTGAGAGTATTGGGCGCCGCAGCGACTTTCACTATTGGTATTTTCTGTGTTTGTGGGTGTGTAGAGCTGGAAATTTACGTTTTGTGAGTGTAGTAAGGTTAGTATGTGGGGTAGTTTTGGGAACATGGATAGGTGAACCGTGTGTTTGCTTGGGGAAGCTGGAAGTGGGGGATGGGTTTGAATAGTGGGTAGATGTGGGTGCAGGAGTTAATGTTGTGGGTATTGATTTCTCAATGGGAGCAGGGGTTTGCGTGGTTAGGGACAGAGGGGCAGAAGGAGGCTGAGTTGGGACTAGGAGGAGGAAGTGAAAGCCGGAGTGGGTTGTGAAGGAGTGAGGACAGAAGATGGAGCAGGGGTCGGAGTGGGGACGGAGGGGCAATGGATCGTAGAGGGGTCGCGGAGGATACAGGAGGGGGTGTAGGGGTGTAGAGGGTGGTCTGAGGGTGGCCATGTGCAGCGTTGATGTGTGGTATTGGCATGCTTGTTGGGGTGGCCAGAAGGGCTGGCCTTCTGTTTTCGTGGTGCTGATAAGTGGTCAACATCGACTCCGGAATGACGATGCGCTCTATTCTATTGCCTCGAAGAGTCTGTACAGGAAATTGGCGTAGAGAGAAAATTCACCTCAAGACCATTCCTGTGGCAATCGTGAGAGCACAGTGGCACGGTTTGCCATGGAGTCAGTATTGTGGGTGCTTGTGGGTTGTGTGTGTGTGTAGTTGGCACCTGTGTGTCTACGGGCGGAGTGTGTTTATGTTCAGGTTGTGTGTGTGCGTTGTGTGTGTAGGGGGGGCAGGGGAGTGCACGCAATCCGCGCCTCTACCAGTAGCAGCGAAGGATCTCATTAGGGCTGGTTGAAGGTGGGTAGTCATGATTTTTCGGGAGGGGGGGGAGGAATTGTGGCATGCGCAACTCTTAGATGGCCCAATCCCGCTTTTTGGCAAGATGGGGGCATTTCAGGTTCACTGCGATGTGATTACAACCGCAGTTGATGCACAGGAGTGTTGTGCTTGTGCTAGAGGTGTGAAAGTGACCTTTCTCATTGCATTTTGAGCAGATCTGTTCTGCTAAACAGGTGTTTGTTGGAGGCCCCGCTTTGTAGCAGCGCAGACATTGTTGGGGGCGTATGTTTTATTGTTTGCTCGATTGCTTGCGTTGGCTTTCTCTGCAATTGTTAAGACCGCCCATTGTTTGGTGCGGTTTTAGTGTAATTATCGGATAACCTTAGTCCCGTATTCTGACCTGAGCTTGGCAAGGAAGTCCTCATCCGTGAACTCTTGACATAGTGGGTTGGTTTATCCGTACCTTGTGTCTTCGAGTGATAGCGCCTGGCAGTAGTGTGTGATGTTGATTTTCTGCCACCGTGTTTTTTGCGTTTGTATGAAATTTCAGGGTATCGTCAGATGACCTGAATATGAGAATGTGTGCCGTGTAGGTGTTTGTAATTTTTGTGATTGGGTGTCGAGTGTGTTGGAGAGTTTGAGTGTCTCAGATATTGGAAGTGTGCATGCCTTATTGTCTATGTTCGTGAGGCGGAGTGGTCTCGCCGCTCATGGTGTATATTGTAGGTAAGTGATGAGGAATTACTGCTTAGTAGACTCTTCTTGATTGGAGAAAGGGGGGCCCACCTTTCGCCGATGAGCACCTCATGAACAAGACTCAGGATGTGATGAAATTATATGATGCGATTGTTAGCCTGGTTGGGATCCTCAGAGGGCGTTAAAACAGGGCGGACTTAATGATGACTGGAGCCCGAATCAACTGACTCCAGTCAGGGTGCCACCCCCTCTATTAGGTTTTTAGGTATTTTTCGGTTTCATCCGACATATCAAATACACATGTGTTTATATCCGGGCTGCGGCTGTCAAATTAGTGTCAAGCTACCTAAGGTGGAAATACATTAGATAGATGGCAAGGGTTTAGTAATGGTATATCACATCGAGTAAAGTAAATTCTATTAACATATAGTATGCGTTAATAAATAAAGACTACTAACAAATTATAAGTTAAGATAAATTAAAACACTATTAGAATAAAAGATACATTATGGTTCTACTATCTAAGAGTGTTGTAGCATCGATATTCCAGGATGCTACAAAAATCTTAGATAGCAGAACCATAATGTGCCCTTTATTCTAATCGTGTTTTAATTTATCTTAACTTTAAAACACAAATACAAAGACCTTCCCTCACTATTGTGTGTCATATGAAAGATCGATGGAGTGCTATGGCAGTAAAATAACTTTCCTAGAACTCTCTGTTACTCTAAAATCCTTTCGTCATACAGCCCCGGGACTTACGGGGCTGATCCGCGAAAAATTTCATCCAGGCCCTGCCTAACATTTGGAGTGGCCTACTCAACATTATGAACGCCCCTCTGAACACAGGCTATTTCCCCGACCAGTGGAAATTGGGCAAGATGATTTTCACCCCTAAAGCGAGGAAGCCCCTGGACTGCCCTGCCAGCTTTCGACCGATATCCCTCTTAGAATTTGCCGGCAAAGACTTCGAGAAGATATTGGCTAACAGAGCCAACTCTTTTCTCGATGAAGCCAACTTGCATAATGAGCAGCAACGCGGCTTCAGAAGGAAAAGAGGGGCTGACACGGCACTCGCCGTCGTCACCGAAAAGCTTGCGAAGATCAAGGCAGAAAAAAGTTGCGCCGACCTGGTGCTCCGCGATGTCAAAAAAGCTTTTTGCAAAGTTTGGGAGAGAGGCTTACAATTTAATATCCTTCAAGTAGGCCTCAACCCATTCTTGAGAAGATTTTTTACGTGTCAACGGGGAGCCAATTCCCTACTGCATGGAAGAAGCGGTTCTGGGGCTCAAAATCACCACCGGGGGCTACACGAGTCATATCGTTGAACAGTCGCGAATAGCAAGAGCGATTTGAGTGAATTTTATAGGTTCCTTTCCTTGAATCCCTTAAATAAACTCAAGATATTCAATGCTTGCATCCGCTCGAGGCTCCTGTACCCCCATGTGCCACTGAACGTGAGCACCGAAATCCACATTTCGAAACTACAAAGAATCCAGAACAAAGAGGTGCTACTCATTACTAACACTCGAAGAAGAGAACACAACCGATAGAGGGATCTCCACGACTCGGTTGGATTATCTCCGATTAACGTGGCGCTCCACGAGAGACTAAGAGGATCTGGCGAGGCATTGGTACCCGCCTGTCCCCGGAGTTCTCTCGTCCACACCAAGACATCGAGGTCGCTCGTCAAATAAGACCTTTTAAAAGTAGTAAGGCCCAGACTGACTGCGACGTGACTTCAAAATACACATCACAGAATCGACAAATCCCAATAATCGACAAGTGTAATGCTCAGGTTTCTTTAGAAATTAACCAAAATACTATCACAATCCTTTATACTCTGAATTAATAAACCTAAAAAAGTTTTAAAAAATATTCATTCACTAAGACCTTTTCAAAAACCTTTATAAAACCAATAGCGGAAAAAAAAAAAAAAAAAACGCCCCAAATAAAGACTTGAATGCCTCCAATCCAATCCAATCAAATCAAATCAAAACGAATCAAAACACAAAGCTACTCGTATCTAAATGAATAAACTAGCTTAATTTAATTAGAATAAACTATAAATTTTATAGTTTATAAGGAAAAAAAACACAAAACATAAAAATTAAAAAACAACAGAGCTACCCATTCACAAGGAACCTATTTATTCTGTCTCCCACACCGCCTCTATTCTTTAACCTCACCCATTTTCACCACTTTACTCTCTCACTATAAATCTCTCTCTCTCTCTCTCTCTCTCTCTCTCTCTCTCTCTCTCTCTCTCTCTCTCTCTCTCTCTCTCTCTCTCTCTCTCTCTCTCTCTCTCTCTCTCTCTCTCTCTCTCTCTCTCTCTCTCTCTCTCTCTCTCTTTTTCTCTATTCTTAAACAAAAAAGGAGGAAAGACACTCTAAAGATGATCGCATAGTCAAGTTTGTTTTTTACTAAACACATTTCAATTAAAAAAAGAGATGAACGTAGGAGAAGTTGCTTACCAACTATAGATGAACTAAAAAATCATAATAAGAAAAATGGAAAGTTTCCCCAAAAAGTTAATAGAGGCGAAATAAACTATGGTTTTTAAAAAAATCTGCACATATATATATATATATATATATATATATATATATATATATATATATATATATGGTGAGGTTAATTTATCGCCAAATTTGACCACCGACACTGCTTCAGGTCCTGAGGCTCGTGCATCGTCCTCCCCAGGTAGACAACATTCGAGGACCCATCAAATGTATCTAAGAAGATACATTTTAAACTTACCCTTTATGTTGATCTAGTTTACTGTCCCATAGAACTGAAAGGTCGTTAAACATTTTAACTTTACCTTTGCTAAATAATTTTAAAGGTGGAAAATTTTCCGAGACAAATTGGTGCGGTTAATGTATTGCAAAATTTGACAACCGACACTGCTTCAGGCCCTGAGTCCAGTGCATCATCCTCACCAGGTAGACAACATTCGACGAACACGCTTCCTTCTCCGTCAACGCCTTCAGAAGGTGCTCCCAATTCCCAGTTCCCCATCGGCAGACCTTTTTACCGGACAGCGCTTTCACACATCTGACGACTGCAGCTTTTGCGAAGCAAAGACACATAATTTGGCTCACTGCCCATCTAAAGTCAAAATTCAAACCTCGGGTTCAAATAAGGGAAAAGTGGTGTCGTTAGGGTCTGTGGCTGTATCCGTTGAGGGTTCTAAAGTGCCATCGAAAAACAATCTGTCACCGCTTCCTTTCATTGAAGATTATGGGTTGGTGTCTGAGTTAGGACATGTTTGGGTGGCCTTCAAAACTTCGCATCAAATATTCTCCGTATCCGAACCATTGGCTACTTCGCTGGTTATCATGAGGGGAGAGATACACCCACATACTCACACAAGCAAAACGTTCATTTGCTGTTAGAACAAACATAGTAGTAAAAAGAACACCATTCGCTTCTCCGGGCCGTGAAAATTGCGGCTAAAATTTTTATTGAAACAAACCGAGGTGCAAAACGTGCTCTGGGGGCTGAGGACCCTCTCGCAGACAGGGCATTCTACCATCAATTATATTTGAAAGATCTAATTGGAGGAATAAACTATTTGCTGGTTATCTATTTCAACCAGCACCTTATATATTTATTTAATACAGCTTTTAGGAAGGGTCATGTTCGGCGACCCCGTTTGGATTGGTTCCTCAAGAAAGCCAGTCTATTAAATCATCATCTTATAAATGGAGATGAAGCCTCGACGATGCCTTAAACCCTCCCCTCCTCCTTTGGGTAACATTTCGACGTGGAAAATATTTCAAGCTATCACCTTTTAAAAATAACTTCTCTCCTAAGTATAATTTTTTGAGTGTTTGTGAATTAACGATAAGCCAATTTTAGCTCTTTACGGGGAAATGTAATTGCTTAGTTTCTTTATTTCGTTGTGGTTAAATCTTGACTCTAAAACAATTTCGTGGTATGAAACTTTGGTTCCCTTAAAGGTATATATATATATATATATATATATATATATATATATATATATAAAGGAGAATGAAATCGGCCTATTTTAAAGGTAAAAGGTTGTCGTAAAAAAAATTGGTTAAACAGTAATTATTTTATTGCAAAATGAAAAAAAAACTACATCCGGCCAATTCAACCATAGAACTATTGTTAGTAATATATTATCATATTTAAGAATCCAATCAATACCTTACATTCCGATTGGTCATCGTTGACTGTATTCAAAGCTGCTCATTAGATAGGGGCTTACAAACCGAGGATGCCTACCTTTTTCCAACTTAATCTTATTATTAAATTAAGTTTTGATAATAAAACTAAATTCCAAACAAGGAAGAAGTCTTTTTTTAATGGAACATCAAATTAAATGAACCAAGAAGTCCGAAAGCATGAAAAAGGCATATCACTGCCGTCACTATGAGAAATAATTTTCGCACAATCTTTTTTCGTGTCATCATGACCATCAATTTTACCGCATGCTCTGGTAAATTCGCGAATCAAGCGCTCGACCGATTGGGTGTCGGTTGAGAAATATGGCAATTCAGATGTGGTGACAATCAAATCCTGAAGTTCGGCGATGGTGAGATCTCAAGTGAGGATAGACTCGTCGATCGTGATTGAATCCCAATGATGTTTGCATTGAAGTTGAGGGGAAAATGAACAATTTCCTCAACGACTTGTCACCAACATTGCTCCTTTGGCGAAGGTCCATGATCTTGCGACGGTGAAGGCGCGGAGATTTGGATCATGGTCGCAGAGAAGAGAGACGGGCCGCTCTTCTGCCTGCGCGTTCCATGATTTGATGTAAGGGAACACTATTTCTTGCGTTGATTGAGGAAGAAGGCAGATAAATTTGATTTGGAAAAGAATGTGATTCGCGGCGTCATAAATATGTGGTCGAGCTTTGAATGCAAACCAACAAGGAATGTAGTTGGTGACGACGTAGAAGATGAGAGAGTGCTTTTTAAATTTATCTTTAAAAAGATGCTTAGAGAGGTAAGTTGCGCCAAGGCAACAGGCTAAAGTCAACCACTTCAAAGATGAAATGGCTCCGTGCTCAAAGTTTTCAGTAGCGTATCAATTTTCCCGCTGTGATGGATTTAGCGACGATGAAAAGGTACTTCTGTTCAGAGGACAAATCCGCCAACACTTCATTTGTCATCGAAATTTCTGGTCCATCTGTGATCGTAAAAAAACACTTCATCCCAATCTGACTCTTCCACTTTGAAAAGACTTCCCTATTAGTGCCTTGAATTAATGATTGCCTGTGGTAGGTTCACCTAGGGTTTGGAATTGATGACGAAGACCGAGTTCATTTGTATACAGATCAAAATTTGACCAATGAACTTTTACACCACGTTGATCCTCAATCTTTATAAATTATCAAGATGACGCTAGCTCTTTCTCTCTTTCTCTCTCTCTCTCTCTCTCTCTCTCTCTCTCTCTCTCTCTTCTCTCTCTATCTCTCTCTTTCTCTCTCTCTTTCTCTCTCTCTCTCTCTCTCTCTCTCTCTATATATATATATATATATATATATATATATATATATATATATATATATATATATATATATATATATATATATATCTCATTAACGGACAAGAGTCAAAATGGACTCCGGTGAGTAGTGGAGTTCCACAAGGTTTAGTTCTTGGACCTTTGCTTTTCATTATATATGTTAATGATGTAGATGATGACCTACTGTCAAAAATTTCTAAATTCGCAGATGATTGCAAGTTGGGAAAAGCAATAGTAACTGAAGAGGATGTTTTAGAATTTCAAGAGGATATTGATAAAATAGCACTGTGGTCCACAAAATGGGAACTGCCCCTAAATCTAGATAAGTGTAAAGTAATGCATGCAGTTTATGAAAACCCAAGAGCAGAATATAAATTTTTTATCGAAATATTACCGTAACTGATAATGAAAAACATCTTTGAGTCTAAATATCAAATGACCTCATGTTTTCTCAGCAGTGTATCGAAGTGGAAAAGAAAGCAATGAAGCTTCTTGGATATATCAAAGGTCAATTTAGTTTTAAAAATAAAGCTACAATTTTAAATATGTACAATGAATTGGTAAGACTACAATTAGAATACTGCGCTCAGGTCTGGTCACCATACTTACGAAAAGATATTAACAGATTGGAGAAAGTACAAGCTAGAGCCACAAAATATATACTAGATTTACGAAATTATAACTATGAGAAAAGACTAGAAAGACTAAATTTATTCACACTAGAAACAAGACGTTTGAGAGGTCAATTAATATAAGTATTCAAAATCATGAAAAGCATAGATAATGTAGACTATTCTACTTGGCTCGAACTTAACACAAATTATACGAAAAGTAATAGCATGAAAATCCTTGCGAAACATTTTCGAACAAATTTATGCGGGAACTTTTTTTCATATAAAATTGTAAAATTCTGGAACCAGTTGCCTGAAGACGTGGTGTCCAGCAGTTCAGTTGACACCTTTAAAACTAGACTGGACAAAATAATGGTAAATTTTAGATAAAAAGTGATAAGACATCGTATGTTGATAAAAACGATAAAAAAGCATGTTCTAATTTTAGATGAGTAAGACATAATAATAATTACGGTTTTTAATTTGATTCTGCATTTATATAAAATGTAAATACGTTTCTGTCATGTTTTACTAATACAAATAAATCCTGGATATGTATATGAAAAATTATTTTTCAAAATATCTGATAAAAAGCTTTGCAACTACAAGCGGTACTATCAGTGTCCAGTAACACAGTATAAAGGTTTTTAAAATAAGAATGGAATAAGTAGATAAATCTAATAGATAATAAGCGACAAAATTTGCATGTTAACAAAAAAGAAAAGAAAAAAGATAATGTTCTTAAATAAGATAATTATGATAAGTCATATTTTGATTTTGTATATATTAGTATGTTCCTGCTTTCCTTTTAAAATTTCATGGATTTTTCCATTTTCCAACACTGCCAGGTATATATTTTCACTTTTCCAAGCCCGGAAACGGGTGGGAGAGGTGGGTGGGGAGAGACTTGATCCTTACTATCCTATTCTTTATCTGTAGTATTGTATATAGTTAGAATTAGGGATAAAATTATAGGTATTTCCATTGAAATGGAGCGAATAGTTTCTTGAAGTACTTACTTTCCTTGTAACTCCTTGTAACTCTCTCTCTCTCTCTCTCTCTCTCTCTCTCTCTCTCTCTCTCTCTCTCTCTCTCTCTCTCTCTCTCTCTCTCTCTCTCTCTCTCTCTCTCTCTCTCTCTCTCTCTCTCTCTCTCTCTAATTAGAAAAGGCATGTAAAAAAGGCCCAATAGTACACATGTAAATAAGTGTGTACAGTATAATAGATTTTTTTTTGAAAATCATGTAAAAAAATATATATTGGGTTGAGGAATAAGTTCTTGCAGTTTTATCAAATTTATTCATTACCATTAACAATTTTAAAAAAACTTAATTTTAAATTGATAACAATATGCAATTTAATCAATGATGTATTCTCCGTTGTTATTTACGATTTCTTCCCAACGTTCAACTAGTTTTTCGATCCCTCTGCAATAAAAATCTCTGGATTTGACTCGAAGAATTCATCTAACCAGGTTCTTAATTCCACATCAGTATTGAACGAAACGCCGCGCAAATTGTTGGAGAGCGATCGGAACAGATGAGAATCCGATGGAGGCAAGTGGCGAATATGGAGGATGCGGTAGGATTTCCCAATTAACTTTTGGATTGCGTCTTTTGTCATATTTTCAATGTGAGGACGAGCATTGTCGTGTCGCAGAAGGACTCCTTAACGTTGATGAGGTCGCTTTTCACGAATAGCTTCGGCGAGTCCATACATTTGTTGAACGTAGAGTTCTGCATTGACAATCTCGTAGTTCGCAAGGAGCTCATGAAGGAATGATGCCTTTACAATCTCACCACACATACAGCATCGTCTTTCGTGGATGAAATCCTTGCTTTAATCGCGGAAGTTGTTTTTTATTGAGGCTAAGCCATTGTTTTCGATGGTTCATGTTTACATAAACACACCACTTTTCGTCGCCAGTGATGATGCGGTGAAGAAATCTTTCCTTATATCTATGAGTTTCTTTGTGACGAGCAAGCAAACCTGCGGCAATCGTGGAGCGTTAAAGTTTGCTGCTTTCGCTCAAAGCATGCGGAAACAATGCACCAAGTTTTTGAACTTTCTCCATCGAATGAAGGTGATTCACTACAGTTTTATAATCACATGCCAATTGTACAGCCAATTCTCTAGTCGATCGACAAGGATTTTCATGAAGAAGGTCGTTCAATCGATCTTCATTCAACTTAATGAGGCGACTAGAACGTTCTTCGTCATTAAGATTGAAATGACCGTTTTTGAAACGTTAAACCCACCATTGAGCTGTCCTTTCTGATAAAGCATTTTCTCCGTACACAGCACAAATATCGCGACGAGCTTTTACTGCGTTTGCATTGTTCCCGTCTCGATTGAAAATGAATAACAACAAGTGTCGAAAAGGCGCCTTTCTTTCAACTTGACATTCCATTTTGAGGGTACAGAACAAAAATTAAATTAACACAACTTTTAAATAAACCGCAATGACTTATTACTCAACTTCAAGACGTAGCCAAAGCAAAAGCGTAATAGCCTACGCTGCTAAGAGATGTAGCCTAACCTTAGAAAATTTTGCTCTCATTATTTATTATTGTTTCTTAATATGTGCACAAATCACGTCAACAAAACTTAAATCAACACAACATTAAAAAAACATATTCCTCAACCTATTATAAAGGCTACACATGTAGATAAATGTGTACCGTAGAGTTGAAATAGTAAAAGAAAAAGAAAAAAAGCATGATACACTAACGATTGAAAGTGGTAGTTAACATCTTCTGTCGAGCGCCTATTCTGGAAATCTTACCGTGAATTACGCTTCACCCTTCAAAAAGAGAAATACTTATTATTCATCGAAGATTCATAACAAAATCAGGGCTTAAAGACTTCACTGCTCCCGCCCATCGCCCTGCGTGTGAACCTGCTCGAATGTCTGCCATTCATTGATTTCGTCTTAACTACGCCGGCCACTTGGACTGACATAATTAAGGGCTTATGTGAAAACTGGTTTGAGGACTAGACCACAGCGGCAGCATAAGTCAGCAATTTTCTCGAAACTGTGGCATAACTGCGAGTCCCGGACGGAGGAGAAATCCTCATCGCCCGGGGGCCCGGCCAGAATCATAGAGGGAAGTACTCCCGTCTCTATGTAGTTGGATGCAGTTATGGCTTAAGTACCCGATAGGGGGTGGCAAAACTTTAGCGGTCGTTGATTCGGCCGCTACTGCATCAAGTCCACCATAATTCACCCCTCTTGAGGTTTCCACTCAAGACCCATCCTATCCATCTATCACCCATCATTCTGACAACAAACGAGACGGGGAACAACAGGAAAATTGACGGAGGCGTTTTTTTACGATTTCTTTAGACTCGCATTCCAACCTACCCTCACTATCCGCTACCTCCTTTACCACTTCATAACTTTCTTTTTCACTCCTAAACACCATAATTACACTTTGATTTCAGAAAAAAGAAGACGTCACAAGAGGACATAGTAAGGACGAAGAAAACTATGGAGACCCTCACTAAGAGGGTCCCCTAAGGAACATCTCCGGAAATAGGAACCCCGAAAAAAGATACCTATGTGAAACCCCTACCTCGAACTAAAAGTGGCATTAGTGAAACTTATTGAAGTTTGATCTGGGTTCATCGCCTTATGCGCCGAGACCAAGGACGTGGACCAGCTCCTATTGGAAGAGGGACCGAGGGTCCTACGTAACACTGGCCTGGAAGCGAAAACCCCTCCACAATTTGCAGCAAACAGAAGCGTGATCGCCACTAAGTGGAGAGCTGGGTGGGTGGGCATACACCCGAGGAGCTCAAAGTTTGCGAAATAATCAAATTTCAAATTTCTCGAACACACCCACGTATTTAAGATAACATTCGCTACCACTGAAATGGCCAAGAAATCAACACAAAATGGAATACTGGTATTCAATATGACAATACCAGGCGAAAACATACAACAGGAAAAATTTAATAGCATACAAATGTGCTTTGTATGCTACAAACTCGAAAGACTTACTACAACGACATTCCCTGACAAAAACAAACTGTGGTGCACTGAATGCGCCACAGAAGGTCATCGATTCTATAAATGCGAGAGCACTAAAAATAGATGCCTAAACTGCAAAGGGGAACGCAGGACCATGGCCATGAACTGCCCCAAGTGCCGCGAGATCATAAAAAGAAAGGAAGAAGAAGAGTGGAAAGCCAAGGAAACGACATACGCGAACGCCGCCAATAAGAATGCGGAAATTAAGCCTGCACCTTCACTTGCACAGATGAATATGACGGGAGATCTAAGTGCAAAAATACTGATCTGCATTACCCACGCAAATGTGGCTAATGCAGTGAAGCCTGGCTGCTATAACCAGGTATTGAACGCTCTCCTGAAATCAAAAAATCTCCCTTCAGTAATTATGCCTGCAGACCCTGAATGCTCCAAGGCATTTAAGGACTCAGTCATAAAGAACAACACCGTCAAGTCTGGACTGGAGAAAATTGTCGAAGTTCCTTCATTTGAGGAATCCGAGGAGGACGACGAAGAAGAAAAGGGTGAAAGTGAGGAGGAATCCTCCTTATCTGACAGCGAAGAGGGCCCCTGCACTCGTATACAAGCGACGAAGAGCAGGTCCAAAACCCCGAGTCCCCCTCCGAAAAAGAAAAACCCTGGGAAAAAACAAACAGCCTAGCCAGCCCCCAAGAAGAAGAAGAATAAGAAGAAGCATAGATAAAATCAATTCACTCTGTTACGGAACGTACTGAAGGTATTTGAAATTAATACTAACGGCTGGACGACAAAAAGACTTCTTTACGGAAATGAATTCAGGGAAATTGATGCGGACATCATCTTAATTTCAGAACACGGGATCGCCTCGCGTAGTGCAAAAATGAAAATCTGGAACTACGTTGTGTTGATCACAAATTATTCGCAAGAGCGGTTCGACGGAGCCGCTATTGCAATAAAGAAAGAGATTAAATACAAGAAAATAAGAAACCTAGAAGAATCCTACCTCGCGATTGAGCTCGAACTCGACTTAGGAAAGTTAGTCATTGCTACCGTATATCAACGGCCAAGGAGAGATGTGTTACCAATTCACACTTTTACTGGCCTATTTAGCAGAAGAGCCCCCACTATATTAATGGGGAATCTGAACGCCAGATGCCGAGAATCCGGTTACAGGATATTCAACGGTATAGGAAGAAGCCTGGACCTATTGCTGGACATAAATATTGCCTAGCGAATAGGCCCCGACTTCCCCACCTTTGTCAGAGGAGGAAGTGCCACAAAACCAGAAATCTGTATGGCGAATCGTCTGCTGACGTTCAATTACTACATGAAACCAGTCCAAGTACTATGTAGTGACCATATAGAGATCCTACTCATTATCAACAGGAACCCTATACAAGTTGCAGCTGTAGTCAGAAAGAACTACAAAAGAGCGCGCCTTCTCGAGGCCTACGATCCGCCTAACTTGGACGAGGCACTTGACGTCCTCAATAACCATGGGCAGATAGGGCTTGTATCCCTAAATCTGAGTATAGGACCATCTTTACCTACAGATGGACAGAATACATGAAGAAATTATCTTGTGAACTGAAGTTATTGTATGAAATCAACATCGTGAATGCGGCAGTTCACTCAATACAGCGAATTAAAGAAGTCAAAGAAGAAGTGAACCGGTTGACCCTCGAAAAACAATGTAGAAGATGGGATGATGCGTTCGATAGTCTCGATCACGAAACAACTCCCAAAGATTTTTGGAAAAAGATCAGAAATCTCAAAAGATCGACTCGGAAGAAGTAGAAGATCCAGTTACAAAAGGAAGATGGAAACATCGAAACGGAAAAAGAAAGAATTGAAGAGCTATTACGAAGTTATTGGGAAAAAATCTTCTTCAGTATAACTGAAAAGGAAAACTATGAACATGACCTAGAGTTTGAAAGCAACATCATCGACGAGCTTAACGAAAAAATACACAAGACGCACCCTCAGCACCAGATGGATAGACAGCGCGACGGAGACGCCGAGATTACCGAAGAAGAACTACTCGGCGTGCTCCGCTCATTCCGACAAAAAGTCCCAGGACAATCGAGGCTTACAATGCTTAACTTTGAAAAGGCACCAACCAATGTCATCGAAGGGATGAGAAGAATATATACCGCCTGTTTGAACACGGGATACTATCCAGATGCTTATAAAATGGCTAAGATGATTTTCTTGCCTAAGTACGAAAAGGACACATCGTTGAAGGAGAGCTATCGGCCAATTTCACTTCTAGAATTTGGTGGGAAGCTCTTCGAGAAGATCCTCAACAGAAGACTAGTGTCTCACTTGGAGGAGACACATTAATTCGGGTTTAGGAGGAAGCGAAATACGGAGATGGCGAGTAATGTCATCACGGAAAAGCTAGCCCAAGCAAAACGGGAAAGGAGTTACGTGGACATTGTTTGTCGGGATGTATCAAAGGCGTTTGATAAGGTGTGGCAACGGGGAATGCAGTACAAGATCTTACGACTAGGCCTAAGTGAAAACTTAAAAAGAACTCTATGTAACTATGTCATGGAGACAGCGGCGTATATCAGATTAGGGTGCACGGACGGACCAAAGTTTCCGCTCACTGCGGGCCTCCCGCAGGAAAAGGTGCCTATCCCCCACTCTCTACTTGATTTACACCGCGGATGTCTTAGCCCGCGTAAGCCCCACTTGCCTCAACATTCAATTTGCCGATGATTTCACCCGGGTAATCACTTGTTCATGGAGGAATGGGCCTTGACAAGCTCGTATGACAGCAGCAGAAATTGAAAATCTTAACACCTAGGAGGTCCGGTGGAAGATCTGCACCAACCAGGAAAAGTTCAGAGTAGTCCCCATAGGCAGGACTACTTTACGACGTCAGGGTGGGAGATATACGTTGTCCCTACACGATGGAGTGCAATGTACTCGGAATGAAGATTATCTCATCCGGGTACAAGAAGCACGTCCAAGAAAGAATCACCAAGGCCACTGCTGCAGTCAAAGACTCTATACAGGTTCAGAAATCTTCGTCAAAGAAATAAGAAAAAAATCTACAATGCACTTGTAAGATCGACGCTGCTATACCCCACTTCCACCCTCTCGTGCGTCTCGAAGACACAAAATAGGAAACTACTTACAGGTACATACAGACATGAGAGAAGACGCCAATAAGAGCTGCACCAGGAGGCGGGATTAAGTCCCATTAACATTGTCATAGAAGAACGGACAAGAAATATGCTGGAAATGGTTAATCGTGAATTGGACAATGATATAGTCCAAATGATTGACCAGAACAGAAGAGGAATAAGTCGCGCCAGATTTTCAAGTTCCGCCAGGGTTTTAGCTAGCGGAGCAGAAGTGCCGTTCTACACATGATAATAGAAATGTTTTTACCCTAAACCAATAAGAAATCCGTCTAAGAAAAATCTTACCTAACTATAAAACCTCACCGATTTCTACAAATTCACCGATAAAGACCCAAATCTACAGATGAAGACCAAAATTTACCGAAGAAGACGTCCACGAAAAAAAACCAACAGGAATTACACACACTACAAGATATATGAAAAACAAAGACACTAAGCACAACACTAAAGTAATTAACAAAATAATTATTACCATAACAACAAATGCGCATATCATATTCAAAGACATTAATTGATTTTGAAGACAAATGGCTTGAACGCCATTTTATATATATATATATATATATATATATATATATATATATATATATATATATATATATATATATATATATATATATATAAACTAACTCAAAGACAACAAAGGAACTAAAAAGACAAAAATAATTAAAAGTGATAGGCCTGATCATCAGTCTCTAGCATCTCTTTGCACCCTTCCACACTTCTTTCTCTTTTCACCACTGGTCTACTTTCCGCTATCTGTCCACACGCCCTTACCTAATCCCCTACCTACATCTACCTACCTTAGGCTCTTTGCTGATCCTTGTTTCTGTAGTTGTTTATGTAGTTCTCTCTCTCTCTCTCTCTCTCTCTCTCTCTCTCTCTCTCTCTCTCTCTCTCTCTCTCTCTCTCTCTCTCTCTCTCTCTCTCTAATACAAATACATGTAATTTACTGTCACTAACCTCGAGAAGAGAATATATGCTAAATTATCTCGTTGTTTTGGGCGATCTGAGGTGGCAACGTTTAGACCGTCCGATGACATTATTTGAGCCACTTCGAGAATTAGCGTGTTTACTTGCTTTAGACCTTTTTATCAATATATACAATTAATTTCGAATAATGAAATGGATTTACATGTGTTATTCGTTACAGTCTTCGCATTTTTTTATTTATTTATGCAGTAAGTGATAAAATGTGTGGTAGGTAAGTTTTATAGGGGTGAATTAGGTTTGTATGTATACTCCAACAAAAGCAACACACAGTCGAGAGAACATCGTTATTCACAAACAGAAGAAACTGTACAAGAGAAAACATACAACCAATTTACACTTAGAAACATTACCTGGAACAGGCTACAAAATCAAGACCATAAAACCGGATATAGAAACTAAAAATAAAAGAGGGAAAATGGACAGATTAAGATCGATAAGGTGTTACAAAAGTAAAGAAATAAGCAAAGAAGGCGAAGTGCCCAAAACTAAAATATGAAGAAAAATAAAAGAGGCGAAGTACTAAACTAATAAACGAAGGAAAAAACAACACAAGAAAAGCGTAAATAAAAGAGGCGAATTGCCCAAAACTAAAAAATGAAGAAAAATAAAAGAGGCGAAGTACTAAACTAATAAACGAAGGAAAAAACAACACAAGAAAAGCATAAATAAAAGAAGCGAATTGCCCAAAACTAAAAATAGACGAAAAACAACAAAACAAGAAAAGCGTAGATAAAAGAGGCGAAATGCCCAAAACTAAAAAACGAAGAAAAAACAAACTAAAAATAGCGGAAATAAAAGACCCGAAATTCCCAAGTAAAAACCGAACTAAAACAAAGTTAAGAAAGTAAAGAAAGTCTTGGCGTGTGCCACAGATCTCACTACTGATTGTCTCGGGTCGAATTTCAGGATTCCCATCCTCCAATCAGACCTCGAGTGAACGACAACATGTGAATACCACATGATGCTTCGGCCTAGAGCGAGAATGGCAGAGCCTACCCGATCACCCGAGGGATGTTATTTTTAATCGTCTCTATGTTTATATTTACTTTCTATTCTCGTTTATTTTTGATTTTATAAATCTTATTTTGCAACGTTCCAACTGGCGAATGCAAGTTTTTGTATCTGGTTGGAGATTAAAGATCTGTTGAGGAAGATCCATTTTATTTTTTACAACTAATTTGAGTTTTGACCGTGAGCTTTCGCCTTTCTTAAGGCATCTTCAGACAAAAGTCTTCGTTATTGTTGAGGCCGTGTTGATAGGGTGTTTTTCCTTGGTTTTGCCTCCTTTACCGGTGAGGTAGCTCATTGCTGGTCGTCAGCAGCGAAGGATGAAATTGATAGGGGATAGGGATATTATAACGTGGTGAATATGTGACAGTATAATATAGAATAGTTAGAAATTATAGTGTAAAAGATGAATGAGTGGTGTTAATGATATGATGAAGAAAGGGGGTGATGATGAACAATGGTATGGATGAGGTTGATGGTAATATGTACCATGTTGGCTGGCAAACGCTGTAATTCGCTTTATTATATTTTACTTATTTTGTTGAAATATATTTTTCGTTTGATCATAAGAACCTTTGTTTTCATAGTTTTATTTTTCCTTATTATTTCGGCTTCGGTAGTTTATGTTTGTGTTGAGGCTTTCAAGCCTTTTTTTTAATCGTATTTTCTTCTTTAAAGTGTATTCCTTTTGATTCTAGGCTTTTTGCCTTATTTCACGATTGCACTCTCGTGCTGTTTTCTCACCCATGTGTATATATAGGTCTTTACAAATATTTTATTTGTTTTTTATTTTTTTCTCTTAAATCGAATACTAAGTAAATATTTTATATTTATCTTAACTTATTTCATTTTTTTCTCCTCTCATAGAATCGTTCTTCTATTGTTTAGCTGTATATTAGTATTAATTCTTCTTGTATTTTCTTTCTGCTACTTTGAAATTGTTGTCTAAAACGTGATGTCCTTCTTTCACATTCGGTGAGTCTGATTTTTTATAATGTGTCATCCGGGAGTTTTTCTTCGAGTTTCTTCCTGCCCATCGCAGGAATGTATTCATAGGGGGCGACTTCAATGCTAGTCTGAGGGCCTTGGGCTACAAAAGAACTAACGAAAGGGGCAGAAATCTGCAGCTTGCCATTGACCGGGACAGGCTCAAGAGAGCCGGGCCGGAATTTCCGACCTACATCACTGAAGGATCAGCGACAGCCCCGGACATAATATTAACAAGTACCAACTTTCCTTCCAATTTGGTCAGTATGCCTGGCCCCACGGTTCCAAGTGACCATATCTTCATCATGACCACCATCTCCCTCGCACCTATCATGCTTCCCATCCCCCCCAGGAAGAGCTTTGCAAAAGCAAGCTGGTAGCTGTAAACGCGACCTAAGCGAAGCTATTCTGGAAGAGATTGATGAGGAAATAAACCGCATAACACTCCTGACCATGGAAGCGGACGAAAAGTGCATTCCGTACATCACGCACAAATGCCCTCCGCAACCAAAATGGATCGAGGAGATGCCAGATATTGCCTCAGAACATAGAGAGATCTATGAGGAAGTCAGGCAATTTGGCCCAAACAGAGATAACACCAGAAGACTTCGACAACTCAGAGAGGAATTTAAAGACCACATCAACGTACAACAACGGGTCATATGAGACGGAATTATCGAGAGGCTCGACGCAGAGCAGAACCTCCAGAAATTCTGGAAGGAGATAAAAAAGCTGAGAGGTATGCCTCCGAAGGATAAAATAAGGCTGGGAGATCATGGGGACGCCATAGAAGATCCGGAGAGACTCGAAAGAAAGTTCAGAAGGTACTGACGAAAAGTATTCTCCTTCCCTCTGAAGAGAACGAGGATTTCGACTTAGAATTCGAACACCAGGTTATTGACGACCTCAATACCATAATCCGCCGCACGCATCTCCACCCGCACGTTTCTGAAGAGAGGAGAATGGTAGGCCACGGACGACCGAGCACTGCTGAGGAGTTCCTGAGCACGCTCAAATCCTTCAAGCAGAGAGCTCCTGGCTGGACAGGGATTACCAAAAACCATCTGGTAAATGCTACCCCACGCCTGCTATAGGCATTACGAATGTAATAAACGCGACACTTAACACTGGCTCCTTTCCTGATGGATACAAGGTGGCAAAAGTCATCTTTATACCAAAAGAGAAAAAGTTGACAGAACAACCGATGGACTACAGGCGCATCTCCCTCTTGGAAATCATCGGCAAGATTCTGGAAAAGATCTTAGCCAACAGGCTTCAGAAACAACTTGACGAGAAGGCGGCCCACAATCCACAACAACATGGGTTCCGGAAAAAGCGTGGAACGGACACTGCACTCGCGCTCCTAACCGAGAAAATCGCCAAGTACACTGACATCGTACTAAAGGACGTGCAAAAGGCCTTCGACAAGGTCTGGCTCAGGAACCTTCAACATAAGATCCTGAACCTTCAGCTAGACCCGATCCTGGAACGCATTATCTGCGACTTCTTCATGGAATGGCGCGCCAGAATCATGATTGAGGGTCACCAAGGACCAGAGTTTCTCCTCGAGGTCGGAGTCCCGCAGGGAAGTTGTCTGAGCCCCCTCCTTTATCTAATCTACAAAATAGATTTACCAACTCCCATAAAGGAGACTCATTATATCTCAAGTTCGCGGGCGATATAACCTAAGGAGA
The DNA here is from genome assembly GCA_963969495.1 of Ceratothoa steindachneri. NCBI lineage: Eukaryota > Metazoa > Arthropoda > Malacostraca > Isopoda > Cymothoidae > Ceratothoa > Ceratothoa steindachneri. The sequence continues at coordinate 69,165,529 of OZ018329.1, read as the reverse complement.
CTCCTGGTACATACAAGAATCCCAGGGCTCAGGCTCTTGAGACTGCAAATGAAATCAGCAACGTAAATGAGTACGAAAGAAAGTGGAAGATCCGCACGAATAGCCGAAAGTTCAAGATCCTCGCCCTCGGCTGCAGAAGAACAGCAAACGTGACAATAGGGAGCTAATATTTCCTTATCACCAAGAAGAGAGTGTTCTGGGGCTCAACATCACCTCCACCGGGTATAGCCATCAATTCATAACGCAGGAAATTCAGGCGAAGTTAGAACTCATCAAACTTCACAGATTTAGAAATATGAGCTCTAACAACATCAGAGAGTTATATCTTATGCATATTCGACCAACACTCATATACCCCGCGGTGGTGGCCCAAACTCTAAGTAGTACTCGCTTGAAGCGCCTACAAAGAGTCCAGGACAAGGCATCTATCTATATAAACAAACACAGAAGGGGAGATCAACAAATACCCCAAAGAGAACTCCACCGAAGAGCCGCCTTGATACCTATCAATCTGGCGATCCAAAGTTTGACCAAAGGAACTTGGAGGAGGATCTTGAATGAAACAGCACCCGAACTAGCGGAGGGTCTAAGCATACAGGCGTACAAAAAGGATACAGTGACCAGAACTAGGCAATATCCCAGCTCGAGACAATGCTCAGGTGAACAGTTAGCACCACCGTTGTTCACATAAAGACCACACTGAACAAACAAATACACACAATATATATCAAAAAATACACTCACAAGCATAAATGAATGTCTTGAATGAAAGGTATATAAATGTATATATTTCATTATAACTAGTTATTAAGAAAAAAAATAGTATAGTATAATTAGATTACTTGAATAACTACATATAGTATTACTTTTTAAAAATTTGTATCTCTCTTAAAATAACTATAATATTAAGGAGATATATATATATTAAAAAGTATATATATATATATATATATATATATGAATGTGTCAATTAATTAAATAAATAAATAGAATAATTTTAATAATTCAAACAAAAAATATATTTAAAAAACTTAGGGAAATAAAAATAAATATAAATATATATATATATATGAAAGTATAAATAAATAAATAAATAAATAGAACAATTTTAATAATTTAAATCTATTTTCTTAACTATTATTCCTCAATCAATCAATCAATCAATTTCATTCTTCGCTGCTCACGACCAGCAATGAGCTACCACACCGGTAAAGGAGGCAAAACCAACGGAAACACCAAATCAACGCAGCCTCAACAATAACGAAGACTTTCGTTTGAGGATGCCTTAAGAAAGACGAAAGCTCACGGCCAAAACTCAAATTAGTTTTAAAAAATAAAATAAATCTTCCTCATATCATCTTTAATCTCAAACCAGATACAAAAACCTGCATTCGCCAGTTGGAACGTTCCAAAATTTTAATTGATGAAATCAAAATACAACCTGGTCTTTAACAAAACATGTATAGATGAGAAGCTGCTCCCAACATACACCGATATACACCCCGTGCTACGCTATTAGCTTCACTCATTTCTTTAATTTTTAGGTGTTTATACTTTTCGAAGTTTATGGAACTTATGTGGCCGACGCTTCTTCATATGGCAACACTTCCATCCTAACTTCATTTGAGTCCCTGCCTCTTTGATGAGTTATAGCACGTAACGTGATCTTCAGGTGTGCCAGGCTATTAGCTGCTGAACGATTTTCGGAGAATCGGAAAGGCTAAGGATCTCACTGAGGCTGAAAAAACTACGATAGTGAATGTGATGGCTGGAAGAACTCCTCCTAACTGTAATCAAAGCGGTGCTCGCTGCCTCAGTGTGCCTGGTTCGAATCGCTTCCCTGCACGGATTTTTCGAAAGAGGTAATAACAATTTACTGCAAGGAAAAATTATTCCGTTTTCTCTTTCAATGTGGTTTAATGGATTCATATATATATATATAAGACAAAAAAAGCGTGTTATTTCTTCACGGGATTTCTGAGATACGTATAGAGAAATATCAAGGATAATGACAATTAGACAGTTATAATATTTATGCAAAAGTATAGAAGGAAGCCAAAATTATCACTGCTGATACTCGTTGCATTGTAGCAAAGTTCGACTTTTCCAATACAACACAAAAAAACCCGAATATGACAAGTTATGGCTGCATTTGGATATAATATTTCAGATACCAGAATGAAGAAATTTCTACACCAAAATGACTTTCATTGTTACCGAGATAGAAAGAAGTCATAACTTTGCATAATTTAAGTTTGTAAATGTTAATTGTTTGCAAATGATTACGTTTACCGCGATAAAACATTTTGGAAGAAAGTATTTGTGAAGGACCAAGTGAAAATAGAACTATTTGGTCATAATTGACGAAGACATAATTAAAGAAAAACTTGGTGAAGTACTTCTTCCGAAATATATATCAACCTTAAAACAGTGTAGAGGAAGTGAAATTTTATTGGGTTATTTTGTTAATAATACAGCTTACCTTGTTAAAGTCAATGGAACAATGAGGATGGAAGATTAATTGGCCATTTTAAAAGAAAAACTTCTACCATCAAGAGCAAAAGTGAAGTTTGATAGACATTTTTACCTTTCAGCAAGATAAAGATCCAAATTATTCACTTCGGTACTGAAGAAATGATTTGAAGAATCATAAATTAATATTTTGAAGTAGCCATACAAAATATGTGGATGGAATTAAAACTAGTGTGGCACCCAAAAAGAAACGACTAAAAATGAGTTGTGTTAGGTGAAATGAAGCGAAATTCTTAATGAAGGCTGCTGTAATTGACTAGAAATTTATAATAACCATTTATAACCTCTAATTGCTAAAAAAAGGTGGTTTACAAAACCTGTATTATTATTTTCCCTATGAGTAATTAAACTTTAGTTGAATTCAGATTGTAATGTTGTTTAAATTCATTCTTGCGTGATCTGGAACGGACACGAAACATTCGCAATATCACCAAAATTATTCCAACCTTAGTTGACGAAATTATTACAATCTTATACCATTGATGTGTGTGTATATTTCTCTTCTAAGCATTCATTTTGATTTGTAAATTGTTTACAAGGGAAAATTAAACTACGGATAAGGTGAAAAGGAAAGATGAAAAGTGATAGCCTGTTGAATCAGAAAGAGGAGCAAGAATAGATGAAGTTATTATGAATATGGAGATAGAGCAAAGGTAGAACACATTTATAGAAATGAGAGTGGGTAGCTTAAGGCTTGTACGTGGGTGTATTAGGTTGGGAAAGAGAAAATAGAGACCAGAAGGATGTAATGACAATGTGTAATTTAGGGGCAATGGGTGGCATACTTGCATTTGCTTTATAGTGAATATAAGCATAGTAAATGTACATAATGTTTAATTATAAAAAAAAAAATTATAATTTAACAAATTATATCGATGTTTTCAAACCATATACATGTTTATATGTAATCTTTACCATAAGTGGGCGTTATCGCGATAAATTATCGCTATAATTTATCACGATAACGATATCGGGTTATCGGCAATCCGATATTTTTTTCAGCGTTATCGATTCATTGGTATCGCCGATACCTTTGGTGCCAAACTAGCGATAATCGATAATTTCAGTTTTTGGTTCCAGTTTAGCACAGGGGCGAACCGCGCGTGCCTTGGAGGCAGAAATAGGTAGGTGTGAGATGCGAGGAGGATCCTCAAAAACCTATGAGGAGATGAAGGAGAGCCTCACCAGGTAAGAAACTAAGAAACAGTATTCAAATATTCTTACTATTGTATTATAAAATAACGCTATATATAGTCAATAATCAGTATTGTATTATAATTTTGGATTTATCGGTTATCACCTTATCGGGCGATAAATTTAACGCCAGTTATCGATTATCGGTTATCGCCGATAAGGTTATCGTTATCAATTTATCGGTTATCGTGATACATTTTTTCGTTATCCCGCCCACCTATGATCTTTACCATTTTGGTGAATGTAAAATTTACGGCTTCGGGAATGTGACATCATCAGTTGGTGTTGAAGAAAGTTGCCACCAGATGTCGCTTGGAAACAAAACAAATGACATTCGCAGAGCGGCATATTTAAGAATCTGAAACTAAAAGTGATCTTGATATCTAAAGTGATCATTCAGGTTAAGATCAACAGAAATGAAGTGATCTTAGATCAAGATCGTGTCCATCTCTTGCTTCTGAAAATGGATTCACAGTAAGATAAATTTTTGTCATTTTTTCTCATTTTGCTTTCATTTCTTTGTCTGCTGTATACTTTTGATTGTTCTGCAACTAGAACAATATTAAGTAAATGCTAAACTAATTATATTCCTACAAAGCTATCAAACACATTTTCTTTCGACCCTACAACGCGAACATAGCTAGGCCTATCTGCGATTGCGTTATAAGATTGTGCGAGAGGCCTTTTGTAGGCGTTCGTTTTTTCGGGTTTTAGTAATTAAAATTAATATTTCTTTTATCTTACTTTCAAATCGAATAAACATATTCTTTTTCTCCAGAGCAGTGCCGGCTCAAGGTATTAGCCAACTCGGGCAGTTACCCTGTGCGCGCCATGTGTTTAGGGGCGCCATCGAAGATCTTTCAAAAAAGAAAAAGTGAAAATAATAAATAAATAGTTTTTTAAATCTAACGTTTTTAAAATTTAAAAAAGCAACTTCATATAATATATATATATATATATATATATATATATATATATATATATATATATATATATATATATAATAGTAATAATAATAATAATAAATTTCTTATAATGCGCTCTTCAAGGCCAGAGGCCTTCACAGGGCGCACGCTCGGCTGTGGGCTAAGATCAGGTGGGTGAGTAGGTAATCCTGAACAGATGCGTTTTCAGGAGTCGCTTAAAGATCATTCCAAAGCTTGTGGGCACAGACTGAGAAGAAGCGGGGGCCCATTGAGCAGAGGGACGAGCGAGGCGTATTCAGGGAGGAGCATGAGATGACCGAAGGTCCAGAGGGGCGAGACGTTGGGAAAGGGCAGAGGAAAGGTAGGTTGGGGCCCTTTGGTGAAGGACCTTGAAAGTGAAGAGAAGAATCTTGAAATGAGAACGATATCTGACAGGTAACCAGTGCAGTTCCTGAAGCAGGGGCTTAGAAGGGGAAGAAGCGAGAGCGACGGAAGAGTAGTCGGCGTTATCGCGATAATTTATTCCGCTAACGATATCGGGTTATCGGTTTTCCGATATTTTTTTCAGCTTTATTGATTCATCGGTATCGCCGAAACCTTTGGTTCCAAACTAGCGATAATCGATAATTTCAGTTTTTGGTTCCAGTTTAGCACAGGGGGGAGCCTCGCGTGCCTTGGAGGCAGAAATAGGTAGGTCCGAGCTTGGAGGATCCTCAAAACCTATGAGGAGATGAAGGAGAGCCTCGTCAGGAAAGAAACTAAGAAATAGTATTCAAATATTATTACTGCTGTATTTTAAATTAACGCTATATATAGTCAATAATCAATATTGTATTATAATTTTGGATTTATCGATTTATCGGCAATAACCTTATCGGGCGATAAATTTATCGCCAGTTATCGATCATCGGTTATCACCGATAAGGTTATCCTTATCGATTTATCGGTTATCGTGATGCATTTTTTCGTTATCGCGCCCATCTCTGATATATATATATATATATATATATATATATATATATATATATATATATATATATATATATATAAATATATTAAAATTGTTCATTTATATATAGAGAGACAGACAGACAGACAGAGTGTGTGTGTGTCACTTAAAGCCACCAAAGATGCTCGTTGCCACATCTCTAGTGTAAGTTCATGCGGCAACAAAGTATCAGTTCAGTGACAGGATCTTCTCAGTCGTCAATTTGAACTGTGCCAGCTGTCAATATTTCTTTTGCTTTTGAAGTAAGGTTGTTCTTGTGTTTTATTTTTTTTTACCATTAATAATGATATACACCAGGTCTAGGCTACAGGATGTCATGCTAAATCTATGATATTTGGAAAGAGAAGCTTTAGTAAAGTAGTTTTTGAAAACATACTTTCGGTCATCCATGTCTCAAGAGAGAATGAATTCTGTGCCAATTTTGTCTCTATAAAATAATATTGCAAAGAATATAAATATAGAAAGTGCCATGAAAAGATTTACTGATCTAAGGCTAGGAAAATATGTTTTAGGTAAGCCAATTGCTTATACTGTCCAAAATCCAGGTTGAGAAAAACAATATTTTTGTTCATTGTTTGTTTAAAAACAACCCAGGTAATTAACTCATTTTTATTATTCTTTATTTATAGTTTTTTCCTTGTGGATTTTTTTTAATTATACATAGAAGGGCGCCGAACATCTGCATGCCCATGGCGCCAGCAACCATAGGGCCAGCCCTGCTCCAGAGCTCAGAATGTTTTGTTTTTTAACGTTCACTTACGAATTAATTATACAACAAATTCTCCGTTCCCCTTGGCTTTATATTTTAAATAAACAATATCAAGCCAAATTTGGACCAAAGCAAGTATTTTATTTTTATATTAACTGACAAGGGTTAAGGCACAAGGCTAGAAGTTCGCTATCAGAGAATCGTTAGCGGAAGGCTCCGAAGAATGCCTCGTCACTGATGAATTATTTTTTAACGCATTGTTGTAACTCTTCCCTATTGGGACATTGATATTGAGTATAGATATTAAATGATAATAATAAAAGAGCCTTTTAATTAATTTGTATCCATTAATGTAACGATTTAATCGTAGGCTTTAATTTGAGATTGAAACTCGCTGTTTGGTAATATTTCAAGCATTTTCCTATAAAGGACTGGTGAATATGATTATTTTAGATCGAAAAGGTTCTGTCAAGGCCACATTTTATAATCGAGAGATCTGGATAACTAGCAAATGTAGAAAAGAAAAATCAAGTGGAAAGCAATATTAGACAAGGACTATAAATTAAAGATATAATAAAAAGGCCCCCCCTCTTCCATAGATCAACTAAGCGACCTTCCCTTGAAACATTTAACGGACAAATCTTTTATAATTTCTCGAAACAAAAGTAAAACTACCCTCCGTCGTCGAAGATGTATATTGAATTTGAGAGGAGTCGGTAAACCTGGTTTTGGCGTGGTAAAGAGATTAAACGAATCACGGAACGCTTAACGGCACAATGGAGGGGGAGGAATAAATCAGCATTATTCAGATCTAAATGCTAAAGACGTTAGGATAATGGAATAATACAGGAGCATATGCGAACAACAACAGAAACTTATAAAAGCCCCGAGACCCGAAGTATAAGTTTTGCTTCTTATCACTTGGAATCATCGATCGAAATCTTTTTATTCGGCGAAGACTTTCCATTTTAGAACAATAAATGTAGCTTTAAATGTTATGCTATGAAATTTTGTGATATTTGTGAAATCTGTATATGTATCATGTGCCATTTCTTGTTTCATTACTATCATACTTGTATAAGTTAGAAATATTATTAAACACACTATCTTCCTGTTTAAATCAAAAGTTATAGTGCTTTTGGCCGATTTCATAGCATAACATTTAAAGCTACATTTGGCAATGCTTCCCATAATCTCAGGTCAAATTAGTTGGGATTTTCGGCATTTTTAGGTCAAAAGCATGAAAAAATGTACAGAAAGCTTTGAAAATAAGAAAAAGTTATTTTTTGAGCAGGCCTAGCATGAATGTTCCCATATCTCATGAAATAGACAATTTCGAAAGAAATGATTGGCTGAAGAGGCCCACACTAGAACACTTGTTTTTCACTGCTTCCCAACTGCAACCCATACAAACCCCTCGCTCACTGATACCTCAGCCCATGAAATAAGGATTACTTAATTTTGCTTAAGAATAGCACATCCTTTCGAGATTTTGCAAGGATTAGCCTCGCATAACAAATCCCCCTTACAAATCAAAAACTAGAGTTGATGGATGGCTTCATATACAATGGTATTCATATACAATGAGTCTATTCCAGCGAGAGAAGTCAAACCGCATATATAAATTTAGGGAGTTTCCTTAGCTTGGCAGAAAAGTAGCATTGTTAAACTGATTTGAAAATGTTACTATTATGTTCGCATTATGATTTAAATTCGAAAATTTTAAATTTGTGCATATTACTGATATTTTATGAATATTGTTCTTAAAAAAATTTCAAACTACTAAAACTTAAAATGGTTGCGAAAGGGCGAGTCATTCATAAGTTGACAAGCTTGACCTCAATCATCTTTATTTTTTAAAATTTCTTTGCCTGAAGGGCTACGGCTCTCTTTTGACTGGCTGGGATATTGCAATCTCGCAATCTCCCGTGATTTTAAATTTCTGGATCTATTTCGCTTTCAGAACCTGCATGATCAGGGTTCAAATCCTTACATGCAGAGTATAGAATAGAGAACTTGAGGGATATGGAAGTTTGGTGTGCTACTGCAAGATTTTACCTTCATCGCTTTGCAATCTCTCTATCCGAACCTCATTGTCTTCCCCAGAAACAAGCTCAAGTACTCGCTCATTTATCAAAAGAGTCTGAGTATTGCATCGCACTCTATCAACCAGTTAGTCCAGGAACTCTACGATCTTCCATCAAATATAAAAGATAGGACAAATACCAAATTTCTCAAAAAGCTTCGAACTCTTCAAATAGAAACTTGAATGATTTATTAATCTCCTACTGAGCAATGACTTCAACAGTCAATAAGGCAACTTCCTTTTTGGATGTTTTTTATGTCAAGTTTAAATTTGTAATTCAAGAAAAGAATTGGAATGGAAGTGGTTTAAAATTTATTCAACTAATCGCTAGGTGAGAGTTTGCTCATTAATGGCGTTTTGAAAAGAAAAATTTAACGTGAGAAAATCAAAGTATTATAAAATCGATCTTCCCATTGTTTTATATAGAGAATATTTTATCAACCTAATTAATCTTTTACAACAAATACTTGCCCAAGCTGAGTAGATAGGCATTGTAAGATGTTTAATGTTATTTTAAAGCATGTGAAATTTAAATTTACTTGACAACAAGGTGTTTGAAAGGTTCTTGCCTCCTTTTATAAGAGTTTTATCGTTATTCCAAACGGAGTGATGGAACTCATAAAAGTTTGAAGAGATTTGGCAAACTAAGAAGTACACAGAACCGGTACAACTTTTATGTGTACACATTCACATTGAGGCAAAAACAAATTATTCTGTACATTTCGAAGCTTTGATAATTAATTTTGAAATTTTGAAAAACAAATGCCTCGTGAAGTGTGCACCAGTTTCTTAGAAAGGCTTAACGAAATTAATCTGAGCCTTCGTAAAATTTATCATTCAGAGGTATTTAAAGGCGTAAGAGTTGAACCTTTTGCAAATGATGCCATGATTGAAGATCCTTTAGACAGTTTTACGGAGCAGAGTTAGATAAATCCTTTGCTTCTAAGTTACGCTGGTAGAATCGACCTTAGGATGCTCCCAATTTAAATCACAGATTTAAAATATTAAATGTGTATAAGGTTTATTTACGTCCAATACTATTGGATTAATGACATAATCATAAAAGCTTGATTTTGAAATTTTTCACTTGCTCAAATGAGCCGTTTCTCTAGAAAGAGTTCTAAATATTTAACGAGAGAAGGTATATTGGCTTCGTTCTATTAAGATTCGTCTCTAAAGGAATCACTTTAAAGGGGAAAGACTCTAACCTTATTATAGAAATCAAATGAAATAAGTAAAAGAACTCAATGGCGAGTTATGGTATATGATAGTGAAACCACTGTATAGGAGCCAAAAGTTTATTTTCGAGAGTAGTTTCGGTATGTAGTTTATTATACTCTCTTCAGTCGTATACTGAGAATGCGATTGTTACAAAAATCTATAAATAGCGTACATATAAGAAAAAAACCCATGAAGAAACACAAAACGGGGGAAAAAGGTCATTAATCAGGGGGTGTGAGTCAAAGATCGTTGACTAAGCTGTTTACAGTGAGGTTACAGGAATGGAGGCTGCATTTCATTGCCAATCTGACAAATTAAAATTGTAAATTTCTCATATAAATATAGATTCTACTAGTCTCGAAAATTAAACTTTTGGCTCTTATCCTGTGGTTCCACTATCAAATCAAATGAAGTTGGCAATTTTTCTTTCGCGTTATTTATATTTAAATCAGGAAATATTTAATATCTAAAATAGGTTGGTTCCACTTCATTTAGAATAACATGGGTGAAAATTTGTGTTGTACATGGCTTAATTAGTGACCTAATGGTTAGTTATTCATCATCACCCTTTAACCCGTTAAACCTAAAGGAAAGGAACAATATTCTGGAACTGATAAAAAATTAACAAAAACTTTGCTATTTTTGTTAACCCTTTTATTAGGTTGATATATATCATCACAGTATATAAACTTAAATATTAATGAATTAAATGTGCTTTAGTTACAACCAAGGTGGAGCTTCCTAATAGAGTCATCATCACAGAGATCATCATCAATTTTCCTGCCTACTGGTGAAGTACTGAGGCAGAGAGTTTGTTACAGTTGCTCATAGGGAATGCTGGTCATACCAGGACAGATAAATAAAAAAAATTCAGAAAATAGAGTAAAAACTAGGTTCTCACAAGGCAGGGATGGTGTACATTGGCAGGGTGGAAGAGTGTCCATCCCAACATCAACAACACATGGAAAGCCTGGCAGGCCCACCACCACCAAGGCTGCCACACCAACCCAAAGAACAATTAACAAGAAGTCTAGCAGCAGCATTATTGAAGGAGATAAATGCAAATGTGGGACCAATGGGTGTCTGTAAAGGCCCAATGATGACTCTGGCATGTGCTTCTGGATTGGCTGTGAGGGGTGTGAGGAATGGTTGAACTGTGACTGTATAGGCATGTCCAAGGAAGTGTATCCATTTTTTTAAAAACCCAAGAGAAACCATACATGTGTAACCAGTGTTCAGTGAAAGTGCCCAACCTTTTTCCAGGCAAGAGATTATTTGCAGGATCTTGAAAACAAAGTGGTAGAAATAGAAAAACAGATGACAACAATGAACAACAGAGTAGCTTGCTTGGAAGTTAAAACTGAGTATATAAACAGTGAAAAGAGTTCAGAGGGGCAGTGTGGGATCAAATTAATGAGTTTAAAGCAGAGCAAAGTAAGGAGTTTAATGAGTTCAAAGCAGATGAAGAGGTAAAAGCCTACTGGAGATCAAATATAATAATTCAGGGAATAGAAGATGCAAGAGCAGAAGATCCTACCCATAGGAGAGAAGAGGATATAAAAAGGTAAAAAAAGCTTCAAGCTAAGGACTGTCGTTGTTTGAGAGTGCGGTTTGGTACTATTCTTACATCTCTTCTTCCCACTTCTATATCCCTTACTTCATTTTGTCGTTGTATCATTCTTTATTTCATGTCCTCAATCCCTAGGAATACCTCCAGTAGTCAGACAGACACAGGCTACTGAAGGTAATCCTAGGGAGTGAGGACATGAAATAGACAATGATACAAGGACAAAATGAAGTAAAGAATATAGAAGTAGGAAGAAGAAATGTAAGAATAGTACCAAACCGCACCCTCAAACAACGACAGAACTACGCAAAGCTGGCGAAGGAGCGAGACGAAAAGAATAAACATTTGAAGAGACCGGTGAGAGGGGAAAAAGTAGATAATAACAGCAAGAGGGGCACTGAAGGGGGCGACAATGTGAAGGCACAACAACACACCATCACAACATATGACAGCAGAAATACCACCACAGAGACTCCTGCCCAACCTACAGAAAAAAATTCCGGAAGAAGACAAGAACCTGAACACCAACAAATAAATCAAACAGACCGACAGGCAAGACACTGACAAAGCTCCAGCCCCAACCAGACAAACCAGCTGGGGGTTCAGGCCAACAAACATTTTCAACTGAAGCACTCAGATATATGTACACTAATGCAAACGGTGTTGAAAGTATCCATAAAAGTGATCAACTAGCATTAGCTGTACAGAAAGATAAACCACACTGTATATTTTTTACTGAAACTAACCTAAGTTCACAGGATGTGTCTGCTCAGTGCTTTGATTGTGATTTGTACACCGTATATAGGAAAGACAGGGATGCATGATACGGTAATGGAGTGGCATAGTGGTAAGAAAGACCTACCCTTAATCTCGTGCCTGGACCAAGTTTTTGGAAGCAATGAAACTGTCGCCTGTATTGTAGAATCGGGAAGGAAGAAATTACTGCTGAGTTGTAACTAAAGAGCTCCAAATTCATCAGCTGAATACAATGAAAGCATCGGACTGACGCTTGTAGCATTGTCAGACTATCATGCGAACCAGGTACTTATCTGTGGTGATTATAATTTTAAAGAAATAAACTAGGAGGATCATCATGTAAAGGGTGGAGAGGAAAGTGAACAGGCCAAGTTTCATATGCCACTGAATATGCCTTTCTCCACTAGTACGTGAGGGAGTTTACCCGTGCAAGAGAAAACAACTCCCCTTCCCTACTGGATCACATTTTTACGAAAGAAAAATTAAAAATAGAGAAACTGGAGTACAAAGCCCAAATAGGCAACGGTGACCACTATGTATTAACTTTTAATTTTCTTGTGGAAGGACAAGCCCCTACTGCTGATACAGAACAAGCTAGGAGAATCTTTGACAGAGGTGACTATACAAGAGCCAGTAAAATGTTACGTAGTGTGGAATGGGAGGAGGAAGTTAAAGAAAAAACTGTAGATGAAAAGTGGAGGACGTTTCTACATCACTATAGCACTGTAACAGAAGTCTGTGTTCATCTTAAAGTGCCCTCTTTACCCGGAGCTAAACCGAGGCCTAGGTAGATAACACAGCGAGTACTGAACAAAATTAAGGAAAAGGAAGAGGCTTGGGTATTGTACAGGTAGAGGAGGGGGACAAATGCAAGATACAGGAACTACTGCTGGAAAAGAAATGACACCACCAGAGTAGTAAGAGAGGCTAAATATGCTTTTGAAAATAAGTTCTCCGCTGAGACAAAAACTAATCCAAATATGCTCCATATGGTCCAAGTAAATCAATAATCAAGGAGGAAGTACTGCAAGTTCGACGACTGGATGGGGTTGTTATTTCCAGCTTAACAGAAATCTGCAACATTCTGAACAGTGAGTCACAGAATGTGGAACCAGCATCCCTATATCAGACTTCACATTTCAATGCGCAGGTTTGCAAGACATCTTCTTTACTGTTGAGGATGTGAAGATGACCATTGAAAGCCTCAAGGTTAAATCTGCACCTGGAGCATATGGGATTCATCTAGCCTTGCTGAAGGAATGTGTAGTGGAACTGGCGTACCCTCTATGGCTGATCTACCGAGCCTCACTTAACACAGAAGAATTTCCTGCAGACTGGTCCACAGCCAATATTTGCCCCATCTTTAAGAAAGGTACAAGGACTGACCAACTGATCTACAGACCAGTCATTCCCACCTCAGTTCTTGTAAAATCATAGAAAAAATATTGAAAGGACAAATAGTTGAACATCTAGAGCCCAACAACCTACTAAAGAGCTGGCAACATGGGTTTAGACCAGAATAATCATGCCTAACCCAGTTGTTAGAATACCTGGAGGAACTGGAAATTGCAGTGGACGAGAGGAGCAGTGTGGATGTTATATATCTTGACTGTCAGAAGGCCTTTAACACTGTTCCTCCTTGTCGACTACTAGCCAAGTTGGAAGTTTTAGATATTAAGGGGAAATCTCTAGATAGGTGGAAAACTTCCTGAGAAACCGCAAACAAAGGGTTACCATCAGAGGCACTTTCTCCGTGTGGCTAGATGTGTAGAGTGGAGTTGCGCAAGGAAGTGTACTGAGTCCAGTTCTCTTCCTGGTCTATGTAAATGACCTGTTATACAACATTCAATCAGAAGGCAGGCACTTTGCTGATGATGCTAAAATATTCGAAAAATAAGGAGAAAAGATGACACCAGGACACTACAACTAGACCTTAACAAACTGATGGAGTGAAGTCAGAAGTGGCTACTTAATTTAAATTAGGATAAATGCAAGATTATGCGCATCGGGAAGAGCAACCCGGGCTGTGAGTACCTCATGGGCTCAACATCACTGCCGGAGACTGAGGAGGAAAAAGACCTTGGAGTCCTCATAAGCAGGGACCTAAAGCCCACTCTACATGTCACAAAGGCAGCAGCGAGTGTCAACTCAATATTGGGCCTTATTAAATAGACACGGTTCTGACGCTGGTCAGGCCAAGCCTTGAATACTGTATCCATATAAAAAGGGAGACATCAGGAAGCTGGAGCAAGTACAGCGTAGAGCCACAAAACTGGTCCCAGAACTGGCTGAGCTGCCATACGAACAAAGACTAGATCGCCTAGGCCTTAATGCCCTAGAAGAACGCAGGACCAGAGACCTTTAAGATACTGAAAGGGTTTTCACAGAGTGAGAGAAAAATTCTTACAGCTGGCCCCATTTGGACACTACCAAGTAACCAGAGGGCACAGCCAGAAGCTGGAGAAAACACGGCATAGGACTTCCAAACAGAACAAGTTCTCTAACCCTAGAATAATAAATAAGTGGAACATTCTCAGTGACAATGAAATCAGCAGCTCTAGTGTGAATACCTTTAAGAACAGATGTGACCACGCTGAGAACATTAGAAAACAGAGAAGAGGAACCCGTTATGAACACTGACTCTTTTGCCTCTTTACTATCACTAAGCTAAAGTAAGTAAGTGACTTTAACCGAGTTCGAGCCAGAGTCATTCAACAAGGGTTAGTATGAACCGTGAAGCCAAATATTCATTTTAGATTTAAATTCTTTGAGAAAATTTTTCACACCTAATTAAATGTTAATTTTGTTTTTCTAAGAAAGCTCTTCCCTTAGGACCTTGATGTGTTGAAGATATTTTCAATGAATACTGAATTCTGCTTTAACTTATAAAGCCAAGATAAAAGCCAAGATAAAACAATTTGGAGATCAATCAGGATCGTAATGTATTTATGTAAAGAGAAGTGTGAAAAGGAGTGGAGGATATGAAGGAGAATTTGGAAGGCCAAAATAACATTTATCAATTTCAGGAAGAGAAGCGACCTTCCCGAAGGAAAAGGGATATTTTACTTCGATTAAATCAAATTAGAATTACTTTGAATCATTAGGTAGATAGAGAATCCATAACAAGAATTCCTCGCATCGCAGAAATATTTTGAGATCAGCCTTGTTATCGTCTTCGAAATGATACTGCGAGAATTTCACCTCGTCCAAATCGATTATAAGTATTTCTCAAGGTCTGGGTCAGCTTTGCTAATTTAAAAGTCATAACCTACCTTTTGTATCCATAGACTTTGCATCAAAAGACAACAACGAATCGTAATTAGTAGAGCGAGGCCAAGAAGATGGAAACGAATACTTTTGAAATTTGCCAGAGAATATTTCGTTTCGTTTGAGCTACGAGTTCCAACTCAGGTAACCCAAAACATGATCGAACTTCTCTCGGCTTTAAAAAGGGATTTTAAATCTTCGTGATTTGAATTCCACAAACTGAGTTCGAATCTACATCGTATTAAACCTCTCATTTGCTCTGATATACACTCTTTGTGGAGATCTAGATCGGAAATATGATAGGTGAACACGAGGGAACGATAAAAATCTGTGAAAATTATACCATTATTAATTCAGAAGAAGCAGAATCTATTTTTATAGAACTCCTAGGAAGGTTGCTTCATTGAATGTGAAGAAGAGTTCACTCTTTAAGGTTGCAACAGATGCCAGGCCAACTCTTGATAATCGTGTGAGCGGCACATTTTATGACTGGAGAATGGAAAACCAATGTAAATTTGCTTTAATATATGAGATAATTTGTTTTAAAACTATTTAACATTACCAAACTTTTGATAGAATTTCCTTCAACCAAGGCAAAGCCATATGATGTTTTCTAGGTCGGACTAGATGAATTGCTAAACTTCACAGCTTTTATTTTTTGACTGAGCATTGGTCCGTATTTTTGATACAAGCTATACTTCCAAGTCTGGTTCTGTCCTTAAAAAGAGTTCAAGATTCAAATAAGATTGATAACACTGGTCTGCATTGTTTTCAAGGTCAAATATATAATACCTGATTTAAGTTCAGTTTTTTGCACTGGATCTGAAAATCATGCTCATTTTACCCAATCAGGTAAGGTTTTTGAAATATGAGCACATACCAAAAACTCCTATATTTCCAAATATTTGTGGCGAATGAAACACATAATAGCAAATATTGGACCGATTTACTCACAGAAAGCTTACAGAATATTTTTAATAGATAGCATGAATAGTACAATGCACAAAATAAGCTACTCATGAATAAATGGTCTCTTCAGCAACCTTGGATTGTGCCGAGCAGACACCATATCCCTCTTAAGGCACCAACAGTAGTCAGCCAGAAAGTTCACATCCCATTGGCCTTGATAGCGTTCCTCCATGACACGGATGTCTTGGTGAAAGCGCTCACCCTGTTCCTTACTGAAGTCTCCGCAATTTTCTGGAAAATAGTTCAGATGGGACCGAAGAAAGTACATTTTCACTGACATACGCGTACCAAGTTTGCGGAAACTTTCCATTAAGTCATCAACCATCTTCTGGTACTGAGGACTTCTGTGGTTACCAAGGAAGTTTACAATGACTAACTTAAGGGACAGCCAGGTAGAGAGTTCAGTAGGATTTAATGAATCATCAAAACTAGAATCTTTTATGAGTTCTCCTATCGGAGGACCATCAATCAGCTTCTCCATGCTGATTCGCTTGAACTTGTGGTGGAGGAAGGCAAATCCTCTACCTTCCCTTATCAGTGCTTTTACAAAGTTCCTCATTAGGCCGAGTTTGATGTGTAGGGGTGGAAGTTACACCTTGCTCGGTTCAACCAGAGGGTGGGACAGAACACTGTGTGACCCGGGTTCTAATCCTTGTCTTGATGGCCACTCTTGTCTGACATAATGCTGGTCGTCAGCCCGACTATCCCACAAGCAGAAGAAGCATGGATACTTTGTGTACCCACCTTGAGGTCCTAGGATGAGTCCAACAACTTTAAGATCTCCACAAATCAACCATTTAGGTTCATGGTAATTGAGAGCAGACAACAGACGTTCCATGCTGTTGTGGGATTCTTTCATTTCAGCCGAGTATCCAACGGGGATTGATGAAACCTTATTTCCATTATTCAGAAGACCTGCCTTGAGACTTCTGTTAGACGAGTCAATAAAAAGTTTCTATTCCATGGCAACATACTTCATACCCATTAATTTCATCAGTTCAGTAATATTGTTACAGCAGATCAGTGAAGATGCTTCGTCGAACATAAAGAATTTTCTGAATTCGCTCTCGCGTTCCGATGCCAATAGAACGTTGTTCCTGGAGCAAGTAGATGTTTCTCGCGAAGACGAGAACCCAGCAGCTGGGCAGACTCCTTAGATTGGTGTAGGTCTCGTGTCAAGTCGTTGAGTTCAGCTTGGGTTAATGGCACCGATCGGTCGTCCTCTTCTGGCTCGTATGCACCACACTTACCTGCATCAGGCATGTCAGTACATGGGGAATCAAAACTAGAATTCATGATGACATCCGGCTCAGGAACATGGACATCTGGTCCATGGATTATTGACTTTATCGCAGAAGTAACATCAGGGTATTGAACATGGTGCTTGTGATTGCGATTGATGCCTTTTAAATTTGTTATGCAGAAGTAGCAGTCGGTAACGTGATCTTGGCCTTCCCTCCACACCATTGGGACACCAAACGGCATACTCTTTCTTTTCCTATTCCTCCAATCCCGTAAGTTCTCCACACATGTTTTGCAGCAGATATGGGGAGCAAATGCCTTATCCTGGTCCCCTAGTTTGACTTCAAAATAAGCGTAATAAGCCTTCTTCACAAAATCCGTGATTTTCGCTGGACGATCTGGAATAACCACGTGTTTGTAGATGAAACAAAATTTGTTAAGATGGTTCTTACACTTCCGATCCATCGTAATGCACAACTAGACCTCCAAAAAGAAAGAATAACTAGTTATTTAAGGGCACACATGACCAGCTATGGCTAAAAAAATATGCTGTAATAAAAATCGAGTGTATCTTAGAAACCAGAACTGACAAAAGAAAATGAATGATATTTTTTAATTCAGCACGCAAAAAGGATCATAAATCAGTTAAAAAACCTTGATCTTTGAAAAAAAGTTTTGAAATGAAGGTAGTGTAATTGAGCATGCAGATCTAAGAATCGGTTCGTATGCTTCGTCTCCTTCGGTTTCTGATTTTTTTTCCTAACGCTTATCACTATTTCACCCTTTGTCAGGTTTTTGCAGCGGTGGTTATTTTTTCTTTCATTTATAATATTTTTCAGTGTTATTATAGTAATGTTTTGAGTCGTTTTACATTTTTCTAGAATGTTTTCTGTTAGGAAGCTTATTAAATATTTTACATTTGAGGTATTGTCAGCGAGAACTGTATGGAGTGTAATTCCTTGCTTGGTGGGTTATTCTTGCAAACTGGTATATTTTGCCTCTCAGTAAGATATCGGGGATGGACAGTTGGGTGTTCCAAGTTGCGCACAGGGGGGTGGGGGAGAGTTTGATAAACGGTAACTCTGGGTGAGATGCGTCCCGTGCACATTCACCCTAGGAAAACTGCATTTAATTGAAGATGGTAATAGTATCCATATATATAAAGTGGGCTTGATGAGCACTCTTCTATTTGTGACAGCTGATTTAGCTGCCTGATCAGCCTTCTCGTTGCCTTAAATTCCCACTTGAGCATGGCACCGGCAGAAAGTTATAGTTTATGGGATGGAGACCAACTTGTCTTTTAATACCATAGGTTGATCTGGTTTTATATTCACAGCGTCGAGATGAAGCGGCTTGAGTCTGAAAAATGGTTACCTCCCGCTATTTAGGCTCGTTAGGTTCATGGCAACGGAGATACCTGTGAACTCCATAAGCAAGACTGTAGGACATTGAGATAGGTGAGTTGTTCTTAAGGTAAACGTATGGAATGCTACTCAGACCACAAAGTCAATGGATTGTTCTGTGAAGATGGATTGGCAAGAGCGGCGCAAAGTTTGGTCACTTTAAAAATTTGGGGTTAGAGTTATTGGGGGTACTATTTGTCTTGTTGTAGTGGGGAAAGGTTGACAGAATTTCGGTGCTGGTTGTATCCAAGGAATATTCTTGGGTACCTTTCTGAGAGGATGTTTGGTTTTGGCAGATGTAAATCCCTGATGCCATTTTTAGCCTTTTGGTTGTTGGTTAGATAGTTTCAGTCTTAGGTCAGTTCCTGGAATTGTTTTTAGCAGTTGAAGAAGTTTGTGTTATTGAGATGAGTGTAGCCAAGAATTTTAGTTCAGGGGAATCACTTTGGTAGACTAATGGTGAAATTCCCATTTTAGTACAGAAGGCTAAGGTAGACTTAAAGACTCCAGTTGCTAGATGTAGGGCCTGTTAGTGAACGGAGTCTAATTTTTATACTGCTATGGTGTCTATTGCTCCAAAGAGATCCAGTTTGGTGATAAGTTCCAGAGAGTTCAGGGTCACTCTGCCTGACTTCAAGTTGTAGAAGTAAATCGTATTTGATGTTCAATAGGATCGCCGGTTGTCATGAGCGGGTGCAGGTTCAGAAGGAGAAAGCCCTATTAAAAGTTTAGAGAAAAGTATAGTTGTCGTAGAATTCTTTCTGCTAAGAACCCTACTGACCTACCTGACACCACTTTTATTTAGTTAGTGTCGTAGAATTCTCCTCTTTTTTGTTCTAGTCTCTAAGAGTGCTAAGAGTGTCTAATTATTGATATTATAAGAATATCTTAAAGAAAAGAGCCGTTGTGCAACACGTAAGGATATATATAAGAGAAAAGAACAATAATCCCAAAATAACTTATAATTGACCTTTATCAAATGAATACATAACATTTATACATTAACTACAGGAATACTCGGAATATTATCCTAAACAAAAATTAATTAAATTAGTTTACCCACAAAATTAAGTTCACGTTTTCTCTACACAACAATAATATAAAAATTAGGCTTACGGACTCGTGGAGTTTAAAGGGCCTCAGAAATATTTACTCTTGACGCGTGTAGATGGGCGGAATTCCACGGTCGTCTTGGCGAGGATAGCAGCTGGGAGGTCCACACGTTCTTCCGGGGGGGAAGGGTTCTTCAAGGACGAGAACCAATACGGTGCTCTATGCAACACCCAGGCAGTCGTGGTCTCTCTGACGAGAGTGAGTCGAACTTGGTTCTTGAATCAAGCTAACTTGGAGTGCGGTGTGATCACCGAGTAACGAGCTCGAGGAGGAGCTTTTCACCTTCGTTACTAATTTTCTTATGGACGAGGACTGAACTCGGGGAGGGTCTTCTTCAAGGGCGAGGATAACGGAGGGGGGTTTCTCTGGCGAGAATAAGTTACTTAAAGTTTGGTGTGGCCACCGAATAACGGGCTTGCGGGGGAGCCGTTTCCTTCTTCTTTTCTTAATTCCTCAAGGACGAGGAATACCCCTGGTGTTTACGGTGCACCAGGATATGAGGAGTCTCTCTGGCGAGAGTAAGTCGAACTTACCCAAAGTTCACTTATCGTTTGGTTTGATAACCAGGGACTTAGCTCAAGGATGAGCTTCTTCTTAGCCCATTAAGGTAGGTAGCCCTGCCTCTCTTGCAGGGTACTTCTTGGTCTGGCGACACAAGTAAACTACCTCTCCAGTCTCGGTAGCTCGGTTGTGGATCCGAGGACTTCGTCACCTAGAGACTGACGTATACTACCCTGATTTTCCTCAGAGTTCCTCATTTATACCTCGCACCCCCACTGGGGGGAGCGGTAAGGGGGGGAGGGGCTTGAGGACGGCCCCAAGAGAGTTCTTTTTCCAAACGGTCTTTCCCACGAAGTCAAACATCGGCTCCTCGTTAGCCATCGAGATTGGGAGAAACCCGTAACCAATTTCCTGTTCGACGTGAAACTGGATCTCACTCTCCTGGGGGAGATCTTACCTTTTTGACCTTTAGGTTCTTACATGGCACCGAGTTATGCCACCCTGTGGTCAAACTTTCGACTCGCCGATGCCTGGGGCGGAAGTCCTTGCGGTAACCACCGCCTTGGGACTGCATCACGAGTGAACGGGGATGGGGGGTGACCTCTTTCATGGCACGGTCTGGTGCAGCGCTGCGGCCACGCGGGACCCGCCGAGGCCTTCGGCCGGATGTCTTTGCGGTAACCGCCTTGGAACTGCACCAAGAGTGAACGAGGGGGGGGGGGTGACCATTCCTCTACAACACCTCCCATCGAAGAATTTAATGGGGAGGGGGGATGCTCGCGGGAACTCAAAACAACTTACTCAACCTAGTCGAGATTAGCAAAGTTGTATTTCTTGAGCCCTCTCATACCTTAAGTTTCCTTACGCATGAGCGCCCACGCGCGCGTTTACACAGGCAATGTGTCGAGCTAGACCTACTCTCAATACAATTTTACATAGAAAATTAAAAAAAAACCTTAATTCATCGATTACCCACAAAAAAAAACAACAAAACATGCTACTTCCTTACATTTCTAAGTTTTTGAGAACTTAAATCCTACCGATAAATATTAACACGAACAACAAATGAAAACATGGTTTCACGCTCCTTAGGTACTGAAATAAGCCTCCATGGTTTTTCGTTTCAACCTATAGAGCAGCTGTACATTATCAGCTCCTTTGAGGTAGCTGATCCTAAAATGGTGCTCTGTGACCATTATTCTACCGCGCCTGAGTCGGCCGTTCTGGTTATTGAGTCTACCCAAGTATGGTACTAAATGGTAGCGGTATTTCAACCTACTCGAATTACTCATATTATGGTACTTGACTACCTTTAAATTGAACATTAATGCTTGAGCGGCCTGTTGTAGCGGGGCATAATTGATGGGAGCGTAGGTCCCATAGCTCTCCTTTAACCATGTACACGGGAAGATCGTGTCTGGGTTCGATCTTTGGGGATCGAGAAAACTTTTCCCTGCGAGGTCGTTAATGGGCTTGACGCTCACTACGACTTGCGATTTAGCGGTAACTCCGTGGACGTTCCGTTCGGGGAGGAGACTACTAGGGGTAGGAGATACTCATCCGCGTCTACCATTTGACTAGTCTTACCTGAAGGTATTGCAATAGCACCTCTTTCCTCCTTCCTTGTCAACTCATTTGACTCGATTCTCTTCGCCGGTAGTTCCTCAGGTACACATGCTCGTACCTCTACTCTCCCTTCTTCTTCTTCCCTGATAACCCCATTTGGCTGGGTTCTCCTCGTAGGTTCTACCTTAGGTACTCCTGCTGGTACCCCATCGCTACTTCCTACTTCTTCCATCGTTACCCCATTTGGCTGGGTTTCCCTCGATGGTCCTTTCTTAGGTCCAGGCCGAGCTCCGACTTCCTCGACCTCTATCAGATTCTCGATAGGTGCTCTTTCGAGTGCGAGCAATCTTTCCTTTTCTTCTCTCTCTTCTCTTTCCGCTTGAGCACGTTCTTTTTCCCTCTTTATTCTTCTTTCATCCATTTCTTTTTTAATCTTTATTCTCCTCTCTTTCGACTCTTTTTCCATCTTCATTCTCCTTTCCTCCGCTTCTTGTTCTGCTTTCGCTATTTCGTTTTCCCGTTGAGTTCTTCTTTCTTCATCTTCCAGCTTTATCTTTAGTCTTCTTTCTTCATCTTCCATTTCTATCCTTATTCTGAATTCTCGTGCTTCTCTTTTCAACAGTATTATTCTTTCGCTTGTTTTACCTCCTCTCAGCATTCTTCTTTCCTCTGTTTCTATTTTCCGCTGTATTCGGGATTCTTCACTTTTCCGGTTCATCCATATTTCCATTAATTCACGTTCTCTTGTATCCTCTCTTATTATATCCTCTTTTTCTCTCTCAAACTTTATTAATTCTTGTTCTTCTTCTATATCCAAAATTCTTTCTTCTTCTACACAATCTATTCTTAATTCTGCCATGACGTAGTCATGCATTTCTGTGCCTTCAAGTCCCAGACTTTGGGCTTGTTGGTAAAATCTTTTGACTGGATCCATTTCGTGTTGGTCCGTTGATTTTTCCTTTCTTTATTTTCAGATAATTATGCCACCACTCACCAGGTAGCGCTCAGCATAACTTACCCTTAATCCCACTACTATGCTGATTGAAATACCACTCCCGACAACAAATTTACCACTTGACCTACCAATTACCTTAAGATTGTTACCACCCCTAACTCTACCAATTTTCCTCTCGTCAATTATTCTCTTGTTCCTGATATTCCTTTACGTGTTGGCTCTTTCTTAATTAGACACTGCTGGGTTCTTTCTAATAACAACCCCACACCTGACACCACTTTAATTATGTCGTAGAATTCTTTCTGCTAAGAACCCTACTGACCTACCTGACACCACTTTTATTTAGTTAGTGTCGTAGAATTCTCCTCCTTTTTGTTCTAGTCTCTAAGAGTGCTAAGAGTGTCTAATTATTGATATTATAAGAATATCTTAAAGAAAAGAGCCGTTGTGCAACACGTAAGGATATATATAAGAGAAACGAACAATAATCCCAAAATAACTTATAATTGACCTTTATCAAATGAATACATAACATTTATACATTAACTACAGGAATACTCGGAATATTATCCTAAACAAAAATTAATTAAATTAGTTTACCCACAAAATTAAGTTCACGTTTTCTCTACACAACAATAATATAAAAATTAGGCTTACGGACTCGTGGAGTTTAAAGGGCCTCAGAAATATTTACTCTTGACGCGTGTAGATGGGCGGAATTCCACGGTCGTCTTGGCGAGGATAGCAGCTGGGAGGTCCACACGTTCTTCCGGGGGGGAAGGGTTCTTCAAGGACGAGAACCAATACGGTGCTCTATGCAACACCCAGGCAGTCGTGGTCTCTCTGACGAGAGTGAGTCGAACTTGGTTCTTGAATCAAGCTAACTTGGAGTGCGGTGTGATCACCGAGTAACGAGCTCGAGGAGGAGCTTTTCACCTTCGTTACTAATTTTCTTATGGACGAGGACTGAACTCGGGGAGGGTCTTCTTCAAGGGCGAGGATAACGGAGGGGGGTTTCTCTGGCGAGAATAAGTTACTTAAAGTTTGGTGTGGCCACCGAATAACGGGCTTGCGGGGGAGCCGTTTCCTTCTTCTTTTCTTAATTCCTCAAGGACGAGGAATACCCCTGGTGTTTACGGTGCACCAGGATATGAGGAGTCTCTCTGGCGAGAGTAAGTCGAACTTACCCAAAGTTCACTTATCGTTTGGTTTGATAACCAGGGACTTAGCTCAAGGATGAGCTTCTTCTTAGCCCCTTAAGGTAGGTAGCCCTGCCTCTCTTGCAGGGTACTTCTTGGTCTGGCGACACAAGTAAACTACCTCTCCAGTCTCGGTAGCTCGGTTGTGGATCCGAGGACTTCGTCACCTAGAGACTGACGTATACTACCCCGATTTTCCTCAGAGTTCCTCATTTATACCTCGCACCCCCACTAGGGGGAGCGGTAAGGGGGGGAGGGGCTTGAGGACGGCCCCAAGAGAGTTCTTTTTCCAAACGGTCTTTCCCACGAAGTCAAACATCGGCTCCTCGTTAGCCATCGAGATTGGGAGAAACCCGTAACCAATTTCCTGTTCGACGTGAAACTGGATCTCACTCTCCTGGGGGAGATCTTACCTTTTTGACCTTTAGGTTCTTACATGGCACCGAGTTATGCCACCCTGTGGTCAAACTTTCGACTCGCCGATGCCTGGGGCGGAAGTCCTTGCGGTAACCACCGCCTTGGGACTGCATCACGAGTGAACGGGGATGGGGGGTGACCTCTTTCATGGCACGGTCTGGTGCAGCGCTGCGGCCACGCGGGACCCGCCGAGGCCTTCGGCCGGATGTCTTTGCGGTAACCGCCTTGGAACTGCACCAAGAGTGAACGAGGGGGGGGGGGGTGACCATTCCTCTACAATAGTCATAGTGGAAAGGATACATAAAAAGAACGGGGAGTGACCAGCTCCCCCAGAGATGAACAAAGAGTGGAAGTCCACTCACTGAACCAGGCCTTCTTTGTTGGTAGTGAAGCCTAAACGACATGCAGTTCCTGCATGTACCAAATGAATATGACGCAAGAAGCTCTGAGTACCGAAGTATTTATCGTGATCGTCATTGGAATATCACAAACTCGGTTTTTCCCCGTAGATAATTAGGCATAACTCTTCCACGGAGAAGATTCCCCACCACCGGCAATTTATCGCGTTGGTTAACTCCAGGTGTTGAAGGACAGTGACCCCTGAGCAAACACTATAGCTCTGAAATTGTATCTTTTGAGGCAACGAAGTGGTAAATTGCTTTGTATGGAAGGAAGCGTTATTTACCTCAGATCTTGAATTGCACACCTGACTCCACTCAATGTAAAATCTATGTTTAATTTGTATTTTATTAACAACTTAGTTGCGATTATATTGAAAGTGAAGACGAGAACAGACCAATTCTTCTAAATATTTTGAGTTGTGTGCCGATAAAAGTTTTGCCTGTGCATATGCGAGGCCAAATTTGCCTTAAGTTGGTATAAAAGGAAGAAGACACCGACTCAGAAACACAGGTTCTTTGGGATGAGAAATTAACAATACACCATACGGTTCTGAACTTTCTCCTCAATTCTAAGTTTATGGTAAGACATTTTAATCAGATTTTGAAGAAGATAGAGAATCTTTGGCAGATTTGACACCAGAACCGAGGGTCACAATTTTCGTCTGAAATTGTCTTAAATTTTCAGCCGTTTGGAGTGAAGCAGTGTAGGGAGCCAAAATGTGAGTCTTAGCCTTGCCAGATTTGCACTGGTCTGGAAAAGGCTAACTCCAGGCTGGGCAATAGTTCTTGAACGAAATGTAGGGGCTTAGAAAGGAGTTAGTTAAAATTATATATTATGTTTACTCAAACATAAATAGCACAGTAGTACTTTGAGCTATTTGATATATTGTGAATTCCATCGCGCAATTTATTTTAAGTGGGAAGTTTGAATTCTTAATTAGTAAGAAGATTTGACTCAATTTTTTTAACATTAGAGTCAAATTGGGATTGGAAATTTTTAACTTGATGAAGTAATGTAGTTTAAGCTTAAACTTCTGTCGTTAGAATCAACTTTGAAATTTGAACGTTTGATTTACCATTTACATTAGAAAGCCGTTCTTTGTGATTTAGGAATATTAGTTTTGAAGTTCTCGAACGAGATGTTGAGTATTAGAGGGGAGTTAGGATAATACTTCAGTTTAGGAGCACACGATAGGGGGCGCTGTTTCTGGGCTACAATCTAGGCTTTATAAGGTCACACGGTAGCTCTGTATGTGGCCAATCATGGCGTTGTATTTGTTTTGTTATTTTTGTGTTTTACTTGCTTCTTTATTATTTTGTAAATTCCTTCACTTCTACTCAATTATATTATTTAGTAATGCATGGATCTTTTATAATTACTAATGTATTAAATTTTATGTATCGTTTACCTATTTTTGTGAAACTGAACCATTATTTTCACACACTGGCAACCCTTAATTCAACCTTATTTCAAACATTAGCAACCCTGAAACCGAGCAGTTACAGAGTTCTAGAGTTATGGAAAGTGATTTTTCCGTTGCTCAAAAGGGAGTTCAATTTGATCTAATTTCAAATTTGATTAGATTTGAGAAAACATTTCCTTATTAAGAACGATGGGTCAACTTCTCACATGTTGAGAGAAAAATGTCCATATTTCGTTCAACTAACTGACTCAGTGAAGCAAGAAGAGTTTTGACGGGATCTAATATTACCAGCAAATCATCCTTAGAAATAGATTCAGATTCAACCTCAGCGCTGGTTTTATTAAGGATTAAAGTGCTTTCATTTAATTATACTACTAACTTTAATGATTTCCCTGATTACCTGTTCGCATTTTTCAATGATGGAAACTGAATTGTCTCCTTTTATTTTTAATTTAACGGGAATAAATGAAAATGAATTAAGGAAACTTAGGAACGAGTATTTTAATAAACTTCAAATAGTGGAGTGAAAGTGTAGAACCAAAGATGGAACTTTATGCGAAAAAAATTCACTTGAAGCGAATTCTTTTTTTTTAATTTGATAACCTTTGAAGCAGCGAACTTTTTTGAGTTTATTAGCTTAATTACCTTGAGTTCAGGAGTTGGATCAACTCATTAAGGCTAGTTTGTATAATCGGAAGTAGATTTTAATGCTAAAAGTTCGTAGCTCTTTCACCTCAATTTCTCAAGGAAAGTTCAGCTGTCCAAATCGTTATTAAATAATAATTAGTAGTTTAAATTAAGAGTTTGAAGTTTTAAATAGAATTTGATGTTGAATTTGACTAAAAGTAGATAAAGGGCTTACCTTGAATACAAAACCTTTATTGAGAAAAACACGAAGGCGAAATTGTGATGTCAGGCAAGACTAAAGTTTCAAGAGATTGAGGCGGTAAGTGTTTTGAAAATAATGTTTAAAAGTTAATTTTAAAATATGAAAGGGAACTTTGCTGAAAAGGTAGCATGAAAGGAGAGAGGAAGAAGGCACGTCGTTCTTTATATTCTTAACTACGAGAGTACTTGTCGCTTTCTGAGTTTTAAGAGTTAAAAATCTCTCCTCAGAGCCTGTGAAGAAGCTATTAGCCAAACCCATCGTCCCGATTTAAGATTTGGCGACGTTAGAGGAGTCTATATTTGGGGAAGAAATCTCAAGAGAACAGAGAGATCCACCCATAAGTCTTGCTTTTCACACTGGCCATAAAATGCCTTACATGAAAAACAAGGAGTCAAAACGGCCAACTCGGGTTTGGGTAGGATCACAAGCAATCGGAAAAAAACATTCAGTCAGACAAAAGCGCGTAGATAGACAAGGGAGGGATGAGATAAAAAAATCTATCAGCTCGATAGATAATTCTAATACTCACCATGTGGGTTCACTCTAAATTTGTCGTCTTGCTCGCACTTCACCCAGGGGATAAACATCAAATCCCCCCCTGCAAATGATCTATTTCACTCATGATCTTGATTTTATAATCTGCGCAAATCAAATGTTCTTTAATTATTCTATCCATTTTAAAACCAGTGCAAAACACTGCTGCCACTTTGTTATTCTTTCCATTGTAAAGGTAGTGCAATCAAATCAACTTATGGGGGCAAACATGTAATCACTTGTTAGGAGTCAAAAGTGGACTCCCGCGAATTTATGCGTAATTGCACTTAGGTAAGCATACTCAATATATAAGTTCTAATGGATGGAGAGTTGCGCGGACGTAGCCCTAGGTAACCAATGAGAGCAAAGCTGATGAATGGATTTGTAAAAATCCGCCCGGCGAGGAGAGTTTCAGACGAAACATGAAGGATGGAAGATAACGGAGTCTTTCGTGGAGTCTTTGATGTCGGGAGATGAGCAAACGTCGCAAAAATAAAGTCTGCGTCAGAGAAGTGCCAAAACAACCAGAGATTTTTCTCTCTCTCGCTGGGTTAGCTTTTTCCTATGTTAAAGTTCTTGTCATATATCTTGAGCTAATTGAATAACAAGTTCTACTTTGACGCCATGCCGACCTAATTTTGTATTTCCCCAAGCTCAAAGCAATGGATGAATTCCGCTAGCTAGGGAAACAGTCTCTGTTCGTTGATATGGAGAATAATTTTGGCACTTGGTTAGGGAAGGAAGTTGCTCAAATATTTTTTTTCCTTTCCCAGCTTTTTTATTATCAGTTCTGCTCACTATAAATCTTCTCATATTGAAGCTTCCTCCTTGTTTATAAAAACACTTATGGTCGTAGGATAATTATCTCTTAATAGTGAGTTAATAGTGCAAACAACCAATGACATTTTTATTCAGTCTATTTTATTGCCAAAACAATTATTTGATTGTCTATTAATAATTCATGCAATCAACCTGTAAGTTTTCTTTTGTACATTCTATAAATTGTGGAAGTAACTGCATGTTCAGTTCATTCCTTAGCCACTTCTAGCTCGCTTGATCTGACCTTTTATAAAAAGTGAAATTAACTAATGACACTATTTTTTTTTTGTCCATTTTATCGCTAGACCATTTATCTGTTAAATTTAGTCTTATTAAGTTCATGTTTTAGCCATTGATATCAAATACTTAATCTTTGCTTATTCTCCCTATTTTCTATATTATATTGTTTATTCTATTCATTTTATGGGAAGTGCGATCAACAGCTATCTGTTTCCCGAATGGATGCTGGTCATTGGTTCGATCACACAGTGGCGGATCAAGGATAAAAATTGGGGGGAGATAACCTGAATTCCATATTTTGAGGAGTCTGAGAAAAGGGGTATTGACATTAATAAGGGTTATTATAGACAGTATTGATAATAAATAAAAGTAACTCACACAGGAGTGAACACTAACTCATTAGCTGAGAAAATTATGAGTGTAGTTTTGGGACATCAGCTAAGGCATAATACTGAATTCAATAATTATTTTTGAGATTTACCTGTAATTTTTACATGGATCATATAAGGTACATTTGATCGCAACGTTTAAAAAAACTGTTTATATATATTCTATATTATTACAGAAAAACTTTCTGAATATCAGAATACAAGTATAGCTTAAAAAGAAACATAAACGAGTCTCAAATTTAGCGGAGGTTTCAGCCCCCTAGACCATCCCCCCTTCCCTGGAAACTCGCCTGCCGGATCACATGATAAATGTTTTTAGATTGTCCCCCACACGAAAGGTCCTGCCGTATGGGAAAGAGTAAAATGATTTACCAGACTTCAGATTTTCTTTAACACCAAATGCTTTCAGATTTAAGGCTCGCTGGTTCCAGTCATCATATTTTGCTGTATAAAATTGGATACTAAAATATATAAGAAACTTAATGACTTCCAGTGATCCGTCAAATCAAAGAAATTGTCCTAAAGTTCTCCCACGAACATATTTTTCCATTTAGGTTATAAGATAAAATTATTTATGTTCGACGGTATTTATTGTGCCATATTTTGTTAAAAAGAAGGCTCGGAGGTAAAAAAGTAATCTTATAGAACCTTTCACGTCGATTTATTTCTCTCAAAATCGTAAATCGGCCTATGGTTGTGAAACTTGATTGAGATATCAGTATGGCAAATGCGTGAGTTGGCAGCCACTTAAGAAGAAAAAGGTAAGAGTGAAGAAAAGGAAGTTAAGAGAAGCACTGTTCTAAAGTGGGAAATTATTATAGACAACTTAACGGCGAAGTTGAACTCCTTTCTTCATGCAGAAAGAAAATTCTGTGGTAATACTTGAGTTTATGAGCGCACGCTAGGGGTCACTGTTTCTGGGTTACAATTTATGCCTTATGACGTCAGATGATAGCTTCGCATATTGCCAATCACGGCATTGTATTTGTTTTTGATCTATTCTTTATTATTTAGTAAGTGCCTGCACTTCTATTTTATTATATTAATTAGTATCATAATGACTTTTTCTACGCTTCGTAATGGTTTTTTTGGTGGGGGAGGGTCGTGTACCTATTTCCTTTAAAGATAAAATTGCATAGCTTCTCTTAATGTTAAAATAAACCATTATTTTTACACACTGGCAACCCTTAATTCAACTTTATTTTAAACACTAGCAACCCTGGAACCAAAGAGTTAAAAGAGCGCAATTCTGGTGCATTCGGTTTGTTTGACTTTAATACGACTTTTGTTAATTACTTGGTTAATTTAATAGACCTTTTTATAGGTCATGGCCTCATTTTAAAAGCGATGATTTGCAACAGGTGGGGAAAAGAAGCGCGGCTTGATTAATATAGTGAAAAGTGGAGATGGTTTAGCCTTTGTCGTGAAATCATTATTTATCAGGTAATTTAAGACGACGATAGCGCCTACCGACATTTATCAATCGCTTAAATGTTAGCCTTTCTAATTAGGAATATTATGAGGGGGCAACCCCCATAATTAAGGGGAGGGTATGTGCGGCGAAGCCCCCCATTTCGAAAGTAACTAAAAATTGTTACTTTTAGGAGGAAATATTCTAACGTAGGCGGCGCTATCGTCTTTATTATTTCGATGAACGTGCAGAGCCGATCGTATTAATTGTAGCCCAAAAGTGTGGCCCAGAAATAGCACACCCTAGCGCGCGGCCATAAACTCAAGTGTAACCAATTATGTTTTATTCTCTACTCGAAAAACGGAAATTTTGATGTTCAAATTAAAGGAGTAATTAGTTGAAATACTAAAACTTATTCATTTAAGTTACCTTAAAATTTATCTGTCACACGCCAAAGATTTTTGTACGTAAATGATTTTTAACCCATTGTTGTATTAGTTCACCCTTTATATGAATGTAAGAGAGCATTAGAATTTTGTAATCTAAATTTTCAGTGTCTAAAATTTAGGAATATGTACGTCTTTTCTCATCACCATCATCATCACTAACTCTACCAGTATAATTTAAGAACGGGATTTTTTGGGAGTATTTGAATAATAATTTCATCTTACTTTGGTTATGACCCAAGTATATTTTAAATTTTTATCAAGGTAATTTCTAAGAATTTCTTTAGGAGTTTGAAAAAACAAAATAGTTTTGTTCAGAAAAAATGAATATGATTATCCAATACTTTACAATGTTTTAAAAGAAAATGAATTACAACAATTGGTGAAGATCAGAAAATTTATAAAAATTTAACCATGGCTGCTTTTTTTAGATTTTAGATTTTAATCTTAGTAGCGAAGCGCAAGCTTTTCCCGTAGGGGGGGAGTGGCGAAGCTATTGCCTGGTAATTACATACATGGATACCGAATATTTTTTAATTACTAACATTATTCTCATTTAATAATTGATGTTAGATCAAATTAATTTAAGGCGTTTCAGGATTCTTTTTTGCTTATTTCTTCATATTACGTTTAAAATTTTGGCTTTAGAATATATAAAATAAAAAGATGATTGAAATTTTTGACAAACATAAATATCCGTTCAGTAAAACTTTATAGGGCTGGGGTGGGAAGTTTTCCCTCGCCCACCATACTCGTCAGACCTGACGTCAACAGACTATCAGCTATTTGGGGCACTGCAGAACTGAAATCTGCAGGTGGAACTTCTTTGATAGTAAACAAGTGGAGTTTTACAACAAAGGCATCCATGATCTATCGCACCGTTGGAAGCAGCTGCACAAAAATTAATGATTGCAGTGTTCATTGGTATGTTTCTTTTGCTGCATTGTTCCGTTGTAAATCATTGTCAATTATTTTTTTGAAAGAACTTTGTTTCCAACCTAATAGTATTTAGTTCATTATTAAAAATTTATGTGGGCTTTGTTTGTGCAGATGTTCTTGTTGCCTTTCGATGAAGTCCGCTCCAGTGGGAGAGAATTGAGATGCGAAGGATCTAAGTTCCGTGGGAAGGCTCATTTGGGTTCAGGGTTGACTCAATGTGTGTTTAGAGAGGCTCAATGGACGTTTGGGGAAGGCTCATTTGGTGTTCTGAGAGGATTCAATTGGTGTTCATTAGGGCGCAATTGGTGTCTAAGTATGCTTCATTTGTGTTCGTGGAGGAAGGCTCATTTGGTATTCATGAGAGTTCAATGGGTGATTATGGAGGTTCAATGGGTGTTCGTGGAAGGACCATTTGATGTTCTTATAGGGTTCAATTAGTATTCATAGGTGTACAGTAGGTGTTCAGTGAGGCTCAATTAGTGCTCGAGAAAGGCTTAGTTGGTGTTCATGGGGGTTCAATGGGGGTTCGAGGAAGGCTCATTTCGTAT
This sequence comes from Ceratothoa steindachneri, assembly GCA_963969495.1. Taxonomy (NCBI): domain Eukaryota; kingdom Metazoa; phylum Arthropoda; class Malacostraca; order Isopoda; family Cymothoidae; genus Ceratothoa; species Ceratothoa steindachneri. Next base: position 69,132,857 of record OZ018329.1, on the reverse strand, counting down.
TCAGAGAAGGTTCAATTGGTTTTCAGTGAGGACCCACAGCCCATAGGGCACCGAACTCCATGGAGTCCCTAGGCAAACAGTGGCTTTGTAGAAAGAGGGCTGAATTGGCGTTCAGGAATGGCCGATACTACATGGACCGGCGTCTGACCCACCAAAATTGATCCATGTTTCGAAGATGACTCAAAAAGCGTTGCAAGAATGCCCTATGGGTGTTCGTGAACGCTCCTAGGTGTTAACAAAGGGTGCATCTAGGGTTCATCGGCTAAATGGGTGTTTGAGACGACCCCTACCACTTCCTCGGATGGATACGCGCCCGATGCCTTTTGGTGAAGTTCTTACCCCTTAGCCGGACTGAGAGTCCTTCCTCTCGATAAACTTGATCCCCAGTGTTATTCACACTATAACAGTGATAGATTCCGAAGCTATTATAAAATTATTTCACTAAATTTTTTCTCCAGATAAATACTCATGTATTAAAATGAATGAATTTGACTTAAAACAAATGGCAATAATATGAAACGATGGCTTGGAATCCCTTAATTACAGCTTAAATATATTATTTATATGTAAAGTGAGAATCGGAAATTTCCCTTCTTTGAGTGTCTACTAAACCTTCAATTCTTTTCGCATGGCACAATAAAATGAATTAATTGAATACTACGATAATTGCTCTCTTCACTATTTTTGGATCGCAGAAAAACTCTAATTACAGGTTCAATTTGACTTACACCCTTAAGATATCCATTATGAGGGGTGTAGGATGAGTTTGTAGTAATCTTTGCTGAGCTAGAAATTTAAGGATTTTGTTGGTTTCTTCTTTGTAACAGAAGCGACTATAGTTAATGAATCTGTTTCTACCAGACAACGAGCAATTGTCGTTCACGAAAAAGCAGCGGATGGTCGTTGAAAACTTCTTCTCTACTCTTGATTAGCGGACTACTGCGATTAGATTTATGGCTCCCTTTTTTACACCCCAAAGTTGGGTGCCACCCGTATCCCATTCTAATCCTATTTTGACCAATTGGGTTATCCTGGCCATTAAATGCCCCTCCCTTTCGAGGGGTATGGACAATTGCACAGTACCTTAATTCACTAACAACATATGAGAAAGGCCGTGATTTGATTTCTTTCCAACCGCCCCTAAAAAAGTTCAGAATAAAAATAAGAACATTTTGACTCAAATTTATATTCATCCTTTTCCAAAAACAGGTTTTAGGAAAGGAACTTTAATGGTCGCGTAACCAAAAACTCCTATTTTAAAAATACTTCACTGACAGCTAATACAAAAAATTGCGGCTGGAAGCATATTTCCTACGGAGTGGTTCCCATAGACCGTACACATAGGCCTTTTCTATAGTTTGTTTGGCATTCGGTTGAAATACCCGCGCTATCTTTCCCTCTACGGGGTTGCTTTGAATGTTTACTTTCGTGGTTGTGGCACCGGAAGATGTCAAATAATTTTTTTAACTTTCACATTCTTAAGAAAACTAACTTAACAAATACTTTCCCACTGAACCACATTTCAACACGATGTCAAATGAACTATTTAGTTGTTGCATTCAGACGTATATTTTATTCGAACAGAGAAAATTTTGAGCGAATTTAATTAAATTTTATTGACAAACAACTTCAATATTTTCTTCACTTAGATTACTAATTTTCCTTCCATTGACAATTGTTATAACTATACATTTTTTAATTATTAAATATATTTTGCTATAAAAAGTATGTAGTTAGATGAGATAAGACGGGAATGATTATTTCAAATATAGGCTTGTTTTTAGCAACAAAATATAAGTTAGGGATAAGGAAAGTAGAAGCATAGGAAATAAGGAAGTGAAATTTGAAAATATAAGGTTTACCAAGCGCAGAAACAGAGCTTCCCAGAATGACGTCATTAAATTATTCTTAAACCTTAGCCTGATGTATCATTATGTAGCAGTTTATATCGTAGTTTGAGGTTACTGTTCCTTTTGTATCATTAGATCTATTTGAATGGTACTCGTACATATGAACGACTTTACTTCTCTGTTATCCAAGAAATGGGGAAAATATTATATCTGAAAATTAATATGAAGTTTTCTCTTATTTTAAATACCAGTTCGATGATAATTGAATACTCATAAAAAAGTATATTTTAATATTAACAAGTTGAAAAGGTAAATCATAGAATTAAAATACTTTAGCGTTTCCCAACCTCTTTTCCTCCAGGACTCACTATAACCTTTCAGAAAAGAACGAAGGTCACACCGGTGTTTTGAATTTTATTTTTTAAATTATAGCTATTTTTAAAAATGTTATCTTAATTATTGAATACAAATAAACTGTACTTAACAAATTTATTGACAACAAGAGAATAAATGAATCACTTTAGTTTAATGAGAACTTTGTGCCTGGCGCTTATGGCAGATATGCTTGATTTGATGGAGACATTTTTGTTAGTATAAACGGTAAATCACCAGGTTTTGTAATTTCAAGGCGATTTCTCCTGGCTCGGAGCAAATCGTCAACAGCACTCAAGCCACCTTTAACGAAATAAAACAATGACAACTGAATCAAATTTCCCTCCCTAATGTAGAAGTTAAAGTATTTCTTTTCAACCTCGTTACATAAGCACATAATGGTACCAATTATTTTGAACAAATTATTCCCGGATTCATCATGTTGCAATTTTGATAACTCCTCTTAGTATTGTACTGGAACATCAGAAACGTCCACCATTAATGAGTAATTAACCAACAGGGAAAGTTAGCGCCTTTAAATCCCAGGCCTCAGCGGTGGGGCGTACGCTCCACGTTGAGAATCTTTGGTTTAGACCCAACAAAATAGATATGGTCTTCCTTAAAATGGAGGTAGCGAAGCCATCATCTATCATATGAATACGAAGAGGTATAAAATTACACCGATTATCAGGTAATTGCTCTTAAATAAAATCAATATTAGGATGGTTGTAATTTTGTTAGAAAAAAATAGCTTAAAAGTTATTGAACCCTGCAAAGAGGTCTTCTCACACCAACATATGATTATCTTCGCAAAGGCTGGATCGAGAAGCGATTCCATCCTTGGTCTTCTATTTTGGGGATAAAAAGTATTTTTAAACACGCTTCAAGAACACGCTTGGTGATCCCAAACCAAAGTAGTGAAAATATATAAAAATGTTTATCCTTAATGTTTTGACATGTAAAAGAAACAGGTAGATTATTAAAGAGAGTACCTATCGAAAATCATGATTAAACAACCATCAGCAAACTTTGCAATAAGCATTTCCATCTCTGAGAAGAACATCTTTCAGTCTACTCACAGTTCCCATTCCCTCGTATTTAGATGATCTCTCTCATTACGACTCTGTCCTGTTTTCCCGAATGAAATTCAGGCTGAAACACATCGCCTTGATTCGATCAAAGGGGTCTAGGCTGAAACCCTTTAGTTGATTCATATCTAAGGACTTTCAACCGTACATAAAATCTTGAAAACCTGTCGAAATGGTGTGAAAAAGTGCAAACCGGTTGGTCGGCAAAATATATTTATTTATTCATTTATTTTTTATCTCTACACCCAGTAAAACACTGACTTTCAACAAGAATTAGTTGACAAACCCATTTATTTAATAGAATTGAATGTTCATAAATGATGACTGAATTTTTAATGGACTTTTCTTTTTTTTCTTTTTTTGCTCTTCAAACTTTTTTAGTTTGATCCTGCAGGTCCCAGCTCTTCTTGCCCCTATCATCTTCCTCACTTCTTAGACAAATAATGATGTGTGGTCATTGTTTTCTATTATCAAACTAACATGGTTGGATTACTTATCCGATTACCAGGTAATGGTTAAGTAAATTCAGTATTAGGATGGTTCGATGGTTACGATGGTTCTTCGTTCCTTTCCTCGGCAAAAGATAAATAGCATTTTATTTGCCCGTATGCGCGTGTATGTTGCCTGTAAGTGGCGCAGGAGGCATTCCCATACCGTCTTCGGCGTCTGTCATAAGAAGCAACTAAACCTGGATACCGGGCTGATGGCCTGGGAAGACGCGCCTCCGAACGCTTGATCCTCGGAGTGCAATACTCAATGACGGAAATATGCGGGGCTGTTGCGGACCCCGTTCGAATAACCTTCCTTAATAGGTGAATGTATTAATTGTGATGTATATGTGAGGTGGAAAAGCGGGAAATGGTTGTCAATGTCTTTAAAACGGGAAGATTTCAGATGCTTCGTCTCTGTGAGACAAACATGATGGAAAATGAAGTGTTTGTATGGGAAGAATGAATAGAATGGAATTGGATGTAGATCAGTGTGCTATGAGTAAAGAAGGTGTGGTTGTGCTTTTGAGTTAGGAGTGGTACGATACAGTGGTTGCTATGAATGTGTGAAATCGAGAATCATATGAGTGAAGTCGAGATTTTCGATGGTGAATCTGTGCGTGGTTGTAGCGTATGAGTCATGCAATGATGGAAGTGAAACTCAAAAGAGGAGTTCTGGAAGAACCTAGGACGAATGGTAGGTGAAAGTGGGAATGATGATCGGTTGGTGGTTTTAGGAGATGAAAATAAACGAATCGGTGACGTAAGAAGAAGGGATAACTGGAGTTTTCGGTACACCCGGAGAGAGTGTGGTAGTGTTATGTGCAGCAAACACATTCTTTCAGCACAGGGTAGTGCATAAATGCACATAGGTTGGGCAAAGGAGACGGAGAAAACTTAAGAGGGACGAATTTGCTGTAAAGCCTGTAAGAGGTGTGAGTGTGGAAGTGTTTAATCTTACGAATGGGCTGGGTAAAGGTAAACTATCTGGTTCATGAATGAGAAGGCGTGAGGGAGTTGGAAAGAAAGGGAGAATCAGTCGCGGAATTTATTGGACCAGAGATAATAGGAGAATATGTGAAAACGTTTGAGAGTAGAAAAAAGAAATGAGATAACGGAGATAAAACAAATGCGAAACAAATTTAAGGAACTACTAGTAGATCGTGTAAGGGCTGTGTGTGGATGCGTAGAACTGAAAAGATGAAGAAAAATCTCGATGGTGGAATGACGGTGTGAAGCGTGTAGTGGACAGTTAAAATGAGGCGAGATGTAAATGATTAATAGTGCAGATGAGAATGATAGAGTGATGCGGTTGAATACTTCTGAGGAGGTGAAAAGGAAAGTGAAGCAAGTGATTAAATATAATAAGTAAGCAACAAATGAAGGGTTTGGAAGGAAGATGAATGAAGATTCCGATGGAAACAGGAAGATGAATGAGGATCACGATGGGAACAGAAAGATAATTCAAGATCTCGATGGGAACATGAAGATGAATGAGGATCACGATGGGAACAGGAAGATAAATCAAGATCCCAATGGGAACAGGAAGATGAATGAGGATCACGAGGGGAACGGAAAAAGGAGTGCGGATCCTGATGGGAATAGCAAACTATTCTGAAAGGAAAGGAGAATGGAGTGAACAAAGGGGTTAGAGAGAGTAAAGGGTCTATAGATTAATTGTTTACACTAAGAAGCTTTTAAGAAAATATCAGTGATAGGAGATGTAATGTCTATGCTGATTGCATTGAGCTGGAGAGGGCTTATGACTGTGTAGATAGCGAAACAGTATGCATGTGTTAAGAATGTATGGCGTGAGTGGCAAAGTGTGGGATGGTGTGATGAATATTCATTTGGGAATTAAGAGGTACTCTAGGGTTGAAAGATAGCGGAAGTGAGTGTTTTGACAGGGTATAAGTCATATTGGTTGATTCCCTCATCGGTGTTTGATATCTTTATGGATAGAGTACGAAAGAAGTAGGAATTAGAATGAGGGAAAGAGCTATGAGATTGATGAGGAGTAGTGAAGGATAGGTTCTATGTATCTTTGTTGGTATCTGCTGATGACCTGGTGTAGGTGGTTGAGAGTGAGAGAGCTTTGTAAATATCGATTGTAGCTTTTGACAGGGTGTGTGAGTGGAGCGATCTAAAACTAAATTTAGAAAATTGTATATTAATGGTATTTGGTGGTGGGAATGAGGTAAAGTGTGACATCCGAGTCTATGATGTCACCCTTGAACAAGTGTGAAGTTTTAAGTACCTACATATCAAGCTTATTACTACCACAAGGTTTTAAACGGTAGAGAATCTCCAAAGTGATAAGAGCGTGAGCGAGTGCTTAGAGTTGGAGTGTGGAATTTTACAAAAAGTTGCATGAGAGTGTATGGCAGTTAGAAGTATGGTATGGAAAGAGAAGGAAAGATCTCGAGTAAGAGCAGTGCAAATGGATAACGTTAGAAGGATGCTTGGTGCGCGAAAGAGGGGGGAAAGAATTTGTAAGAGATGTTTATGGCATGAATGAAAGAGTTCTTGATATGGAATGAGAATAGAAAAAGAATGGAGTGAAGTAGAGTTGAACATAAAATCTACGAGAATGATTTTCAGAGTGTAAAAGGGGTTGGAAGAGCCCTAAGATGTTTGTTTATTGTAGGAATGAATGTTTGAAAAGTAAAGGGCTGACCGAGGAGGAGTTGATGGTATTGTGTAGATAGAAGGAGCCTCATAGAGGCTTTCTGCTTAGTGGTGACCCTGATTTGAATAGAGTCTCCAGCACATGGCACCCCACCTGTATGAATAAGCAATTTGGTATAACAATAATCATAGGGGGCTTATGAATAACAGGGAATAAAGAAGGAAAGAGAGAGGTGTTAGGCAGAGTGACGTTGAAGCGCACGCCCCCCCTGTGTGATGTTTCTTTGTTGTAGTTTAGAAGTCTTTATTAAATTATTTCTAATGTTGAATAAAGAAGCCAATTTTTAAGTTTCTTGAGGAAGATTCTGAGATTGCTACACAACAACCTCAGCTCATCCCAGCTCCTCTTTTACAACAACACATCCAACCATTCTAAAAAAATAATCACAGCACGTTACGACTAACACTAGTACAATATCCTTTCCTTCCCCCCATTAAATTACAATTTAATAAAGCATATGCATAATAACCTCACTCACACACAAACTCAATCTCCCAGCAATCAACACCGTAAATGAATAATCTCCGTAGTAAACAAAGCAGGAAAATAATTTCATAGTATTTTTTAGCTCATCTACGCTCTGGCCACTCTTCCATTCTTCATAAAAATACACACAAACGAATAAAAATGCCCTAATACGATATTGCATAATATTTCCACCCATAAAAATATCGGCCATGCAAATTCTGAACCATTTTATGTGAATGATACTATAAACCTATGTAAATGATTCAACACTAAACTTATGTGGATGATATCATAAACTTATGTGGATGATACAATAAACTTATGTGGATGATATCATAAACTTATGTAGATGATACAATAAACTTATGTGGATGATATCATAAACTTATCAGGATGATACAATAAACTTATGTGGATATCATAAAATTATGTGGATGATACAATAAACTTATTTGTAATCTTAGTAGAATTTTTACCGCTGTCCAAACTAACTACTATTTTTTAACCTCCGCAATTGTTGAGATTAATCTTTTCTACAGGGATCCTATGGTGAGATAACGTATTCCCTAGATGACCCGTTTGGTGGACTACGGATCGACAACTCTGGTACGATATGGGTCGGTGACTTACTCAACAGAGAAAGCCCCGTGGGCCCACATGCCGAAGTAATCGTAAGGGCGACAGATAACGGGAGCCCACCCTTGACTGGGACAACCATTTTGTCCATAACTCTTGTCGATGTAAATGACTGCCCTCCGATACTTGTTTCTCCACCAGGAGGGACGTACCACATTCGAGAAAATAGTCCTCCCTCCAGGTGAATTGACTGTCACATCCGTCTGTACTTTTAAGATTACATCTACTACACATTACTAAAATGGTTTAAAAGTTATGAATTTCAAGTGTAAGTGTAAGTGTAAGTTTTAAGAGGCTTCTTTATCTTTTAGATGACATTTACCATAGAACTTCATGCAAATTTATTTACCTTGACAATTACATTTTTATTCTCATTCTTGAATCGTTCCCTTGTTAAAAAAATGGGTTTCTTATATTATTTTAAATCGAACTGATGCTCATTTCTTTAATGGAAATTTCTATCTCCTCTCGCAAACTTCATTCGTCACCAGTTCACAACAATGTTGAAGATAGTGAAGAAATTAATCTCAAGTAAATTGAATATACATTCATTACAGGGATATCAAATTGTGTCAGAAGTTTCAAATAGACCTCTTTTTTTCCATTACTGCCTTAAATATTATATGGGGGAAAAATTTTACCTTATAGGCTAATCAAACGATTTTACTGGACATCTCACAAACATGAATATACTCTCAACGCGACGTGTCCTTTTCATCGTCCTCCTATGACTCTTGATCTTCGGTTTTTCTCGCTGACGGGTTCTTCACTTACTCTTCCTTCGCCTACAGGTGTCTGTTACACCTTAACTGCTATCCTGGAGTAACACTTTCTCCTTTTTAGTCGCGTGTGAGTCTAGTCACGGGCGACTCTACATCTCGCTCGGCCGGTCGGTCGGTCCCCGTTTAACTTATCCCAGTTTTTCCTTTTTTTTAGTTTTTCGTAATATCATTTTAACTATTCGGCCGATTGTAACGAAATTTGAAAACCTTATGTGTTTTACATTCTCTTTCGAATGATATAATTGCAAACGTCCTCCCAAGATTAGCCCGGGAATCATTTTGTTTTGGGAATAACATCATAACTATTCCGCAGATTCTAACGAAATTTTAAACCCTTAAGTTGTTTTACATTTTCGTTCGAATGATATAATTGCCAAAGTCTTCCCAAGGTTAGCCCGGGAATCATTTTGTTTTGTCAATAACATCATAACTATTAGACCATTCTAATGAAATTTGAAACCATTATTTCGTTTTAACATTCTCTTTTTAATGATATAATTGCCAAGGTTCTCCCAAGGTTAGCCCGATAATTATATTGTTTTGGCAATAATATCATAACTATTCAGCCGATTTTAATGATCGATTTCAAGGTATTTTTGACACTAATGTAACCTAACTAAACGTAGCCTTATATGATTTTACATTCTATTTCGTATAATATAATTGCCAAAGTCCTCCCAAGGTTAGCCCGGGAATTATTTGGCCGATTCTAACGGAATTTGAAACCCTTATATTGTTTTACATTCTCATTCGAATGATGTAATTACCAAGGTCCTCCCAGGCAAATTCGGAATTATTAAAAGTTTTGAAGGTTGTAAAGTCATAAATTAGAATAAGTGAGAGTACGCGACTTTATGGTCAGTAAACCTTGTTCAAATTCATTTAACATTCTTTCACCCTTTTTATTTTGAGGGGGTGCACTAAATTTAGGCTCCCATTTGCATCCCCTTCAGAGGATGTTTAAATTCATATATTTGTGTCCCTGTTTTCGTTGTGAAGAGTATCTTTTTTGTGATCTATGGGTGTCAAGGTCTAATCCTGTTTTCTTTGTTAATTTACTCCATCACCAATTTTCTCCTTTTTTCTTCATTCTTTGAATAATAATAATTAATAAATATGCCCTTGTTGTTTCACGTTGCATCATTCGTTTGGACCGTGTCAGAAGGTCCTGAAAACGACATTAACTGTTGATGTGTGTGTCCGACCGTGCATTCTTTTACAATTTTTTTAAACGGGATTCAAAAGTAAAATGGTTACCAACCGACTGACTGACCTACGGACCGAGATAGTAACTTATAAGAGTCGGGTTCATACAACTAAAAAAAACTTTTTTCTCGCACACTTTCTTAATTTTGTGAGCGAAGCGAACAAGCGCTGCATACCTAGCAACAAAATGGCCGGAGGGCGGATTTTTGCTAGATAAGGAATCGGTAAAAGACCTATCTTTCAATAACTCGTATTCATACTTAGGGAAATATGTATAGGATGACCGGAATGTTTCCAAATCCATAGGTATGTGAAATAGGAATATATAAAACACTACAAATACCAATTAGTTTATCTTAAATGGATAGGTTGATTTGGCCATGAAAATAAATTCGATAGAATTTTTAAACATATATATTTTTATATTCTAGCCGAAATTAAAGTATTCTTTACAGGTCACTCATCCTTTTTTCTGGTTATCCCATAGGATTGGTATTCTTATGGCAACCGACGCTGATGAAGCTGATCGGAACCACGGTGGGCCTTTTGACTATCAACTTGTTCGGATTTCACCTGAATCATCCTCTCAATACGTGACGCTGAAGCATAATTCTCGTAAGTTATTTTTTAAAAATTTTATAAACATCTCTTCGTATTTTCCTATACACAATCGCACAAATAAATAAGTCAAGTAAACTCGGATATTATCCTCAAAATGATATTGGCTCCTTTGCCTTTCTCTGTGATTTCAACCGGGAACCAAACTCTTTAAGAATACAAAAAGAATTCAATTGTTTTTATCATTTACTTGAAAATACTTATGCTAAGACTCGTAGGGAATGTATCGAACTAAAATAATAGTTTATGGAATAAATAGGTGGCGCAGTAACTCATAAATCTTAGTTTAATAAGCTGCACTAACGCAGTTAGGATATACAATTACAATAGAAAATTCACTACTCCATTGATGAGATTATGAACTTTGCCAGAGGGAAAACGTGGTCTGATGAGATTGATACTAGTATCGGGAGACGAGGAGGTGTATGGAAAATGTAGTGAGTCGCTGCTGTGTCAAGGAAAAGGCGTTCGTCAGTGTACCAGTTTGTAGGATGAAAGACAGCAGAAAAATGACCCATTTTAGTGTTGTTAGTGTTCCACCGAGACTGACGACAAACCTGGTCTCCAGAAGGGAAGAAAATGATGACCGTGGACGATATTCGGTGGGAGAGAGGTAAATGCGTCACTCTCGTTTTAATGTGGCCGTAGCTCTGAAGTAGCAAAAGCTTATACAATGACGATTTTTATCTCTTGTTATTTAGAGCTTAAATTGCATCACTCTTGCTCTAATATGGCCGTAGCCCTGAAGTAGCAAAAGCTTATACAATGACGATTTTATTCTCTTGTTATTTAGAGCTTAAATTGCATAGCTCTTGCTCAAATATGGCCGTAGCTCTGAGGTAGCAAAAGCTTATACAAAGACGATTTTTATCTCTTGATATTTACAGCTTAAATTGCATTGATCTCGCTCTCATATGGACATAGCTCTGCATTAGCAAAGGCTTATACAATGACCATTTTTATCTCTTGTTATTTAGAGCTTAAATTTCATCACTTTCGCTCAAATATGGCCATAGCTCTGAAGTAGCAAAAGCTTATACAATGACGATTTTTATCTCTTGTAATTTAAAACCTTAATTGCAAAGCTCTCGCTGTAATATGGCCGTAGCTTTCAAGAAGCAAAAGTTTTACAATGACGACTTTTATCACTTGTTATTTGGAGCTTAAATCCATATGAGTTGGAGAGAGCTAAGTGCGTCCCTATCGCTGTAATATTGCCGTAGCTTTGAAGTAGCAAAGGGTTAACAATGACGATTTTTATCTCATGTTAGTTAGAGCTTAAATTGCATCACTCTCGCTGTAATATGGCCCTAGCTTTAAAGTAGCAAAAGTTTTGCAATAACGAATTTTATCTTTTGTTATTTAGAGCTTGAATCCCTATGAGTTGGAGATAGCTACTTGCGTTACTATCGCTGTAATATAGCCGTAGCTTTGAAGTAGCAAAGTTTTTGTAATGACGATTTTTATCTCTTGTTATTTAGAGCTTAAATTGCTATGAGTTGGAGAGAGCAAAGTGCGTCAATATCGCTGTAATATAGCCGTTGCTTTAAAGTAGCAAAGGGGTTTGCAATGACGATATTTATCTCTTGTTAGTTAGAGCTTAAATTGCATCACTTTCGCTGGAATATAGTTGTAGCTTTAAAGTAGCAAACGTTTGGCAATGACGATTTTTATCTTTTGTTATTTACAGCTTAAATTGCATCACTCTAGTTTTAATGGGGCCGTAGCTCTGAAATAGCAAATACTTAAACAATGACGATTTTTATCCCTTGTTATTTAGAGCTTAAATTGCATCATTCTCGCTGTAATATGGCCGTAGCCTTGAAGTAGCAAAAGTTTTGCAATGACGACTTTTATCTCTTGTTATTTAGAGATTAAATCCCTAAGAGTGGGAGAGAGCTATGTGCGTCACTATCGCTTAAATATAGCCGTAGCTTTGAAGTAGCAAAGGTTTTTACAATGAGGATTTTTATCGCTTGTTATTTAGAGATTAAATTGCATCACTTTTGCTGTAATATGGCCGTAGCTCTAAAAAAGCAAAAGCTTATACAATGACGATTTTTATCTATTGTTATTTAGAGCTTAAATTGCATCATTCTCGCTGTGATATGGCCGTAGCTCTAAAGTAGCAAAAGCTCATACAATGACGATTTTTATCTCTTGTTATTTAGAGAATAAATCCCTATAAGTTGGAGAGAGCTAAGTGCGTCACTCTTGCTGTAATAAAGCCGTAGCTTTGAAATAGCAAAGGTGTTTGCAATGACGATTTTTATCTCTTGTTAGTTAGAGCTAAAACTGCATCAAATTCGCTGTAATAGGGCCGTAGCTTAAAAATGGCCAAAGTTTGGCAATGACGATTTTTATCTCTTGCTATTTCGAGCTTAAATCCCTATAAGTTAGAGAGAGCTGAAAGCGTCAACATCGCTGTAATTTAGCCGTAGCCTTAAGGTAGCAAAGGTTTTTGCAATGACGACTTTTATCTCTTTTTATTTAGAGCTCAAATTGCATGACTCTCGTTGTAATATGGCCGTAGCTTTGAAGTAGCAAAACTTTTGCAATGAGGATTTTTATCTCTTTTTATTTGAAGCTTAAATCCCTATGAGTTGAAGAGAGCTAAGTGCGTCACTATCGCTGAAATATGGCCGTAGCTTTGAAGTAGCAAATGTTTTTGCAATGACAAATTTGATCTCTTGTTAGTTGAAGCTTAAATTGCATCACTCTCGCTTTAATATGGCAGTAGCTTCAAGGTAGCCAAGGTTTTGCAATGACGATTTTTATCTCTTGTTATTTAGAGCTATAATCCCTATAAGTTGGAGAGAGCTAAGTGCGTCACTATCGCTGTATATAGCCGTAGCTACTAAGTAGCAAAGGTATATGCAATGACGATTTTTATCTCTTGTTAGTTAGAGCTTAAATGGCATTCATTTTGCTGTTATATGGCCCTAGCTTTGAAGTAGCAAAATTTTGGCAATGACAATTTTTATCTCTTGTTATTTAGAGCTTAAATACCTATGCGTTAGAGAAAGCTAAGTCCGTCAATATCGCTGTAATATAGCCGTTGCTTTAAGGTAGCAAATGTTTTTGCAATGACAATTTTTATCTTTTGTTAGTTAGAGCTTGAACTTCAACACTTTTGCTGTAATATAGCGGTAGCTTTGAAGTAGCAAACGTTTGGCAATGAAGATTTTTATCTCTTGATATTTACAGCTTGCAATGCATCACTCTAGTTTTAATGGGGCCGTAGCTCTGAAATAGCAAAAGCTTATACAATGACGATTTTATCGCTAGTTATTTAGAGCTCAAATTGCATCACTCTCGCTGTAATATGGCCGTAGCCTTCAAGTAGCAAAAGTTTTGCAGTGACGACTTTTATCTCTTGTTATTTAGAGCTTAAATCCCTATGAGTTGGAAAAAGCTAAGTACGTCACTATTGCTGTAATAAAGCCGTAGCTTTAAAATAGCAAAGGTTTTTGGAATGACGATTTTTATCTCTTGTTAGTTAAAGCTAAAATTGCATCTATTTCGCTGTAATATAGCCGTAGCTTTAAGGTAGCAAAAGTTTTGCAATGACGATTTTTATCTCTTGTTATTTCGAGCTTGAATCCCTATAAGTTAGAGAGAGCTAAGTGCGTCACAATCGCTGTAATTTAGCCGTAGCTTTGAAGTAGCAGAGGTTTTTGCAATAACGACTTTTATCTCTTTTGAAATAGAGCTTAAATTGCATCACTCTCGCTAAAATATGCCCGTAGCTTTAAAGTAGCAAAAGTTTGGCAATGAGGATTTTTATCTCTTTTTATTTAGAGCTTAAATCCCTATGAGTTGTAGAGAGCTAAGTGCGTCACCATCGCTAAAAAATGGCCGTAGATTTGAAGTAGCAAAGGTTTTTGCAATACTGATTTTTATCTCTTGTTAGTTGAAGCTTAAATTGCATCACTCTCGCTTTAATGTGGCCGTAGCTTCAAGGTAGCCAAGTTTTTGCAATGACGATTTTTATCTCTTGTTATTTAGAGCTTGAATCGCATTAAGTTAGGGAGAGCTAAGTGCGTCACTATCGCTGTAATATAGCCGTAGCTTTGAAGTAGCAAAATTTTTTGCAATAACGATTTTTATCTCTTGTTATTTCGAGATTAAATCCCTATGAATGGAAGAGAGCTAAGTGCGTCAACATCGCTGTAATATAGCCGGAGCATTAAAGTAGCAAAGGTTTTTGCAATGACGATTTTTATCTCTTGTTAGTTAGAGCTTAATTTGCATCACTTTCGCTGTAATATGGCCGTAGCTTTAAAGTAGCAAAAGTTTTGAAATGACGAAATTTATCTCTTGATATTTGGAGCTTAAATCCTTAAGAGTAGGAGAGAGCTAAGTTCGTTACTATCGCCGTAATATAACCGTAGCTTTGAAGTAGCAAAGGTTTTGGCAATGACAATTTTTATCTCTTGTTAGTTAGAGATTAAATTGCATCACTTTCGCTGTAATATGGCCGTAGCTCTAAAGAAGCAAAAGATTATACAATGACGATTTTTATCTATTGTTTTTTAGAGCTTAAATTGCATCATTCTCCCTGTAATATGGCCGTAGCCTTGAAGTAGCAAAAGTTTTGCAATGACGACTTTTATCTCTTGTTATTTAGAGATTAAATCCCTATGAGTGGGAGAGAGCCTATGTGCGTCACTATCGCTCTAATATAGCCGTAACTTTGAAGTAGCAAAGTTTTTTACAATGACGATTTTTATCTCTTGTTATTTAGAGATTAAATTGCATCACTTTCGCTGTAATATGGCCGTAGCTCTGAAGAAGCAAAAGCTTATACAATGATGATTTTTATCTATTGTTATTTAGAGCTTAAATTGCATCATTCTCGCTGTAACTTGGCCGTAGCCTTGAAGTAGCAAAAGCTTATAAAATGACGATTTTTATCTCTTGGTGTTTAGAGATTAAATCCCTATGAGTTTGAAAGAGCTAAGTGCGTCACTATCGCTGTAATAAAGCCATAGCCTTGAAATAGCAAAGGTGTTTGCAATGACGAGTTTTATCTCTTGTTAGTTAGAGCTAAAATTGCATCACTTTCGCTGTAATAGGGCCGTAGCTTAAAAATGGCAAAGGTTTGGCAATGACGATTTTTATCTCTTGTTATTTCGAACTTAAATCCCTATAAGTTAGAGAGAGCTGAAGGCGTCAACATCGCTGTAATTTAGCCGAAGCTTTAAGGTAGCAAAGGTTTTTGCAATGACGACTTTTATTTCTTTTTATTTAGAGCTCAAATTGCATCACCTTCGTTGTAATATGGCCGTAGCTTTGAAGTAGCAAAACTTTTGCAATGAGGATTTTTATCTCTTTTTATTTGGAGCTTAAATCCCTATGAGTTAAAGAGAGCTAAGTGCGTCACTATCGCTGAAATATGGCCGTAGCTTTGAAGTAGCACAGCTTTTTGAAATGAAAAATTAGATCTCTTGTTAGTTAAAGCTTAAATTGCATCACTCTCGCTTTAATATGGCAGTAGCTTCAAGGTAGCCAAGGTTTTGCAATGACGATTTTATCTCTGGTTATTTAGAGCTTGAATCCCTATAAGTTGGAGGGGGCTAAGTGCGTCACTATCGCTGTATATAGCCGTAGCTTTAAAGTAGCAAAGGTTTATGCAATGACGATTTTTATCTCTTGATAGTTAGAGCTTAAATGGCATCTATTTTGCTGTTATATGGCCCTAGCTTTGAAGTAGCAAAATTTTGGCAATGACAATTTTTATCTCTTGTTATTTAAAGCTTAAATACCTATGCGTTAGAGAAAGCTAAGTGCGTCAATATCGCTGTAATATAGCCGTTGCTTTAAGGTAGCAAAGGTTTTTGCAATGATGATTTTTACCTTTTGTTAGTTAAAGCTTAAATTTCAACACTTTTGCTGTAATATAGCCGTAGCTTTGAAGTAGCAAACGTTTGGCAATGAAGATTTTTATCTCTTGATATATACAGCTTGCAATGCATCACTCTAGTTTAAATGGGGCCGTAGCTCTAAAATAGCAAAAGCCTTTACAATGACGATTTTATCTCTAGTTATTTAGAGCTCAAATTGCATCACTCTCGATGTAATATGGCCGTAGCCTTCAAGTAGCAAAAGTTTTGCAGTGACGACTTTTATCTCTTGTTATTTAGAGCTTAAATCCCTATGAGTTGGAGAAAGCTAAGTGCGTCACTATTGCTGTAATAAAGCCGTAGCTTTAAAATGGCAAAGGTTTTTGGAATGACGATTTTTATCTCTTGTTAGTTAAAGCTAAAATTACATCTATTTCGCTGTAATATAGCCTTAGCTTTAAAGGTAGCAAAAGTTTTGCAATGACGATTTTTATCTCTTGTTATTTCGAGCTTAAATCCCTATAAGTTAGAGAGAGCTAAGTGCGTCACAATCGCTGTAATTTAGCCGTAGCTTTGAAGTAGCAGAGGTTTTTGCAATAACGACTTTTATCTCTTTTAATATAGTGCTTAAATTGCATCACTCTTGCTAAAATATGCCCGTAGCTTTAAAGTAGCAAAAGTTTGGCAATGAGGATTTTTATCTCTTTTTATTTAGAGCTTAAATCCCTATGAGTTGTAGAGAGCTAAGTGCGTCACCATCGCTAAAAAATGGCCGTAGATTTGAAGTAGCAAAGGTTTTTGCAATACTGATTTTTATCTCTTGTTAGTTGAAGCTTAAATTGCATCACTCTCGCTTTAATGTGGCCGTAGCTTCAAGGTAGCCAAGTTTTTGCAATGACGATTTTTATCTCTTGTTATTTAGAGCTTGAATCGCATTAAGTTAGGGAGAGCTAAGTGCGTCACTATCGCTGTAATATAGCCGTAGCTTTGAAGTAGCAAAGGTTTTTGCAATAACGATTTTTATCTCTTGTTATTTCGAGATTAAATCCCTATGAATGGGAGAGAGCTAAGTGCGTCAACATCGCTGTAATATAGCCGGAGCATTAAAGTAGCAAAGGTTTTTGCAATGACGATTTTTATCTCTTGTTAGTTAGAGCTTAATTTGCATCACTTTCGCTGTAATATGGCCGTAGCTTTAAAGTAGCAAAAGTTTTGAAATGACGAAATTTATCTCTTGATATTTGGAGCTTAAATCCTTATAAGTGGGAAAGAGCTAAGTTCGTTACTATCGCCGTAATATAACCGTAGCTTTGAAGTAGCAAAGGTTTTGGCAATGACAATTTTTATCTCTTGTTTGTTAGAGATTAAATTGCATCACTTTCGCTGTAAAATGGCCGTAGCTCTAAAGAAGCAAAAGCTTATACAATGACGATTTTTATCTATTGTTATTTAGAGCTTAAATTGCATCATTCTCGCTGTAACTTGGCCGTAGCTCTAAAGTAGCAAAAGCTTATAAAATGACGATTTTTATCTCTTGGTATTTAGAGATTAAATCCCTATGAGTTTGAGAGAGCTAAGTGCGTCACTATCGCTGTAATAAAGCCATAGCCTTGAAATAGCAAAGGTGTTTGCAATGACGAGTTTTATCTCTTGTTAGTTAGAGCTAAAATTGCATCACTTTCGCTGTAATAGGGCCGTAGCTTAAAAATGGCAAAGGTTTGGCAATGACGATTTTTATCTCTTGTTATTTCGAACTTAAATCCCTATAAGTTAGAGAGAGCTGAAGGCGTCAACATCGCTGTAATTTAGCCGAAGCTTTAAGGTAGCAAAGGTTTTTGCAATGACGACTTTTATTTCTTTTTATTTAGAGCTCAAATTGCATCACCTTCGTTGTAATATGGCCGTAGCTTTGAAGTAGCAAAACTTTTGCAATGAGGATTTTTATCTCTTTTTATTTGGAGCTTAAATCCCTATGAGTTAAAGAGAGCTAAGTGCGTCACTATCGCTGAAATATGGCCGTAGCTTTGAAGTAGCAAAGCTTTTTGCAATGACAAATTAGATCTCTTGTTAGTTAAAGCTTAAATTGCATCACTCTTGCTTTAATATGGCAGTAGCTTCAAGGTAGCCAAGGTTTTGCAATGACGATTTTATCTCTGGTTATTTAGAGCTTGAATCCCTATAAGTTAAAGGGGGCTAAGTGCGTCACTATCGCTGTATATAGCCGTAGCTTTAAAGTAGCAAAGGTTTATGCAATGACGATTTTTATCTCTTGATAGTTAGAGCTTAAATGGCATCCATTTTGCTGTTATATGGCCCTAGCTTTGAAGTAGCAAAATTTTGGCAATGACAATTTTTATCTCTTGTTATTTAAAGCTTAAATACCTATGCGTTAGAGAAAGCTAAGTGCGTCAATATCGCTGTAATATAGCCGTTGCTTTAAGGTAGCAAAGGTTTTTGCAATGAAGATTTTTATCTTTTGTTAGTTAAAGCTTAAATTTCAACACTTTTGCTGTAATATAGCCGTAGCTTTGAAGTAGCAAACGTTTGGCAATGATGATTTTTATCTCTTGATATATACAGCTTGCAATGCATCACTCTAGTTTAAATGGGGCCGTAGCTCTGAAATAGCAAAAGCCTTTACAATGACGATTTTATCTCTAGTTATTTAGAGCTCAAATTGCATCACTCTCGATGTAATATGGCCGTAGCCTTGAAGTAGCAAAAGTTTTGCAGTGACGAATTTTATCTCTTGTTATTTAGAGCTTAAATCCCTATGAGTTGGAGAAAGCTAACTGCGTCACTATTGCTGTAATAAAGCCGTAGCTTTAAAATAGCAAAGGTTTTTGGAATGACGATTTTTATCTCTTGTTAGTTAGAGCTAAAATTGCATCACTTTCGCTGTAATATGGCCGTAGCTTTAAAGTAGCAAAAGTTTTGCAATGACGATTTTTATCTCTTGTTATTTCGAGCTTAAATCCCTATAAGTTAGAGAGAGCTAAGTGCGTCACAATCGCAGGAATTAAGCCGTAGTTTTGAAGTAGCAAAGGTATTTGCAATAACGACTTTTATCTCTTTTAATTTAGAGCTTAAATTGCCTCACTATCGCTGAAATATGCCCGTAGCTTCAAAGTAGCAAAAGTTTGGCAATGAAGATTTTTATCTCTTTTTATTTAGAACTTAAATCCCTATGATATGTAGAGAGCTAAGTGCGTCACCATCGCTGAAATATGGCCGTAGATTTGAAGTAGCAAAGGTTTTTGCAATACTGATTTTTATCTCTTGTTAGTTGAAGCTTAAATTGCCTCACTCTCGCTTTAATGTGGCCGTAGCTTCAAGGTAGCCAAGGTTTTGCAATGACGATTTTTATCTCTGGGTATTTAGAGCTTGAATCGCTATAAGATAGGGAGAGCTAAGTGCGTCACTATCGCTGTGTATAGCCGTAGCTTTAAAGTAGCAAAGGTTTATGCAATGACGATTTTTATCTCTTGTTAGTTAGAGCTTAAATGACATCCATTTTGCTGTTATATGGCCCTAGCTTTGAAGTAGCATAATATTGGCAATGACAATTTTTATCTCTTGTTATTTAGAGCGTAAATACCTATGCGTTAGAGAAAGCTAAGTGCGTCAATATCGCTGTAATATAGCCGTTGCCTTAAGGTAGCAAGGGTTTTTGCAATGACGATTTTTATCTTTTGTTAGTTAGAGCTTAAATTTCAACACTTTTGCTATAATATAGCCGTAGCTTTGAAGTAGCAAACGTGTGGCAATGAAGATTTTTATCTTTTGATATTTACAGCTTGCAATGCATCACTCTAGTTTTAATAGGGCCGTAGCTCTGAAATAGCAAAAGCCTTTACAATGACGATTTTATCTCTCGTTATTTAGAGCTCAAATTGCATCACTCTCGATGTAATATGGCCGTAGCCTTGAAGTAGCAAAAGTTTTGCAGTGAGGAATTTTATCTCTTGTTATTTAGAGCTTAAATGCCTATGAGTTGGAGAAAGCTAAGTGCGTCACTATTGCTGTAATAAAGCCGTAGCTTTAAAATAGCAAAGGTTTTTGGAATGGCGATTTTTATCTCTTGTTAGTTAGAGGTAAAATTGCATCACTTTCGCTGTAATATGGCCGTAGCTTTGAAGTAGCAAAAGTTTTGCAATGACGAATTTTATCTCTTGTTATTTCGAGCTTGAATCCCTATAAGTTAGAGAGAGCTAAGTGCGTCACAATCGCAGGAATTTAGCCGTAGCTTTGAAGTAGCAAAGGTTTTTGCAATAACGTCTTTTATCTCTTATTTATTTAGAGCTTAAATTGCATCACTCTCGCTGAAATATGCCCGTAGCTTCAAAGTAGCAAAGGTATTTGCAATAACGACTTTTATCTCTTTTTATTTAGAGCTTAAATCCCTATGAGTTGTAGAGAGCTAAGTGCGTCACCATCGCTGGAATATGGCTTTAGATTTAAAGTAGCAAAGGTTTTTGCAATACTGATTTTTATCTCTTGTTAGTTGAAGCTTAAATTGCATCACTCTCGCTTTAATGTGGCCGTAGCTTCAAGGTAGCCAAGGTTTTGCAATGACGATTTTTATCTCTTGTTATTTAGAGCTTGAATCGCTATAAGTTAGGGAGAGCTAAGTGCGTCTCTATTGCTGTAATATAGCCGTGGCTTTGAAGTAGCAAAGGTTTTTGCAATGACGATTTTTATCTCTTGTTATTTCGAGATTAAATCTCTATGAGTGGGAGAGAGCTAAGTGCGTCACTATCGCTGTAATATAGCCGGAGCATTGAAGTAGCAAAGGTTTTTTCAATCAGATTTTTATCTCTTGTTAGTTAGAGCTTAATTTGCATCACTTTCGCTGTAATATGGCCGTAGCTTTGAGGTAGCAAAAGTTTTGCCATGATGAAATTTATCTCTTGATATTTGGAGCTTAAATCCTTATAAGTAAGAGAGAGCTAAGTTCGTTACTATCGCCGTAATATAACCGTAGCTTTAAAGTAGCAAAAGGTTTTTGCAATGACGATTTTTATCTCTTGTTAGTTAGAGATTAAATTGCATCACTTTCGCTGGAATATGGCCGTAGCTCTGAAGAAGCAAAAGCTTATACAATGACGATTTTTATCTATTGTTATTTAGAGCTTAAATTGCATCATTCTCGCTGTAATATGGCCGTAGCTCTGAAGAAGCAAAAGCTCATACAATGACGATTTCTATCTCTTGTTATTTAGAGATTAAATCCCTATAAGTTGAAGAGAGCTATGTGCGTCACTATCGCTGTAATAGAGCCGTAGCTTTGAAATAGCAAAGGTGTTTGCAATGACGATTTTTATCTCTTGTTAGTTAGAGCTAAAATTGCATCACTTCCGCTGTAATATGGCGGTAGATCTGAAGTAGTAAAAGTTTTGAAATGACGATTTTTATCTCTTGTTATTTCGAGCTTAAATCCCTATAAGTTAAAGAGAGCTAAGTGCGTCATTATTGCTGTAATTTAGCCGTAGCTTTAAAGTAGCAAAGGTTATTGCAATAACGACTTTAATCTCTTTTTATTTAGAGCTTAAATCCCTTTGAGTTGTAGAGAGCTAAGTGCGTCACTATCGCTGAAATATGGCCGTAGATTTGAAGTAGAAAAGGATTTTGCAATAACGATTTTTATCTGTTGTTAGTTGAAGCCTTAATTGCATCACTCTCGCTTTAATATAGCCGTAGCTTCAAGGTAGCCAAGGTTTTGCAATGACGATTTTTATCTTTTGTTAATTAGAGCTTGAATCCCTATAAGTTGGAGAGAGCTGAGTGCGTCACTATCGCTGTATATATCCGTAGCTTTAAAGTAGCAAAGGTTTATGCAATGACGATTTTTATCTCTTGTTAGTTAGAGCTTAAATGGCATTCATTTTGCTGTTATATGGCCCTAGCTTTGAAGTAGCAAAATTTTGGCAATGACAATTTTTATCTCTTGTTATTTAGAGCTTAAATACCTATGCGTTAGAGAAAGCTAAGTGCGTCAATATCGCTGTAATATAGCCGTTGCTTTAAAGGAAGCAAAGGTTTTTGCAATGACGATTTTTATCTTTTGTTAGTTAGAGCTCAAATTTCAACACTTTTGCTGTAATATAGCCGTAGCTTTGAAGTAGCAAACGTTTGGCAATGAAGATTTTTATCTCTTGATATTTACAGCTTGCAATGCATCACTCTAGTTTAAATGGGGCCGTAGCTCTGACATAGCAAAAACCTTTACAATGACGATTTTATCTCTAGTTATTTAGAGCTCAAATTGCATCACTTTCGATGTAATATGGCCGTAGCCTTGAAGTAGCAAAAGTTTTGCAGTGACGAATTTTATCTCTTGTTATTTAGAGCTTAAATCCCTATAAGTTGGAGAAAGCTATGTGCGTCACTATTGCTGTAATAAAGCCGTAGCTTTAAAATAGCAAAGGTTTTTGGAATGACGATTTTTATCTCTTGTTAGTTAGAGCTAAAATTGCATCACTTTCGCAGTAATATGGCCGTAGCTTTGAAGTAGCAAAAGTTTTGCAATGACGATTTTTATCTCTTGTTATTTCGAGCTTGAATCCCTATAAGTTAGAGAGAGCTAAGTGCGTCACAATCGCAGGAATTTAGCCGTAGCTTTAAGGTAGCAAAGGTTTTTGCAATAACGACTTTTATCTCTTTTAATTTAGAGATTAAATTGCATCACTCTCGCTGAAATATGCCCGTAGCTTTAAAGTAGCAAAAGTTTGGCAATAAAGATTTTTATCTCTTTTTATTTAGAGCTTAAATCCCTATAAGTTGTAGAGAGCTAAGTGCGTCACCATCGCTGAAATATGGCCGTAGATTTGAAGTAGCAAAGGTTTTTGCAATACTCATTTTTATCTCTTGTTAGTTAAAGCTTAAATTGCATCACTCTCGCTTTAATGTGGCCGTAGCTTCAAGGTAGCCAAGGTTTTGCAATGACGATTTTTATCTCTTGTTATTTAAAGCTTAAATCGCTATAAGTTAGAGAGAGCTAAGTGCGTCACTATCGCTGTAATATAGCCGTAGCTTTGAAGTAGCAAAGGTTTTTGCAATGACGATTTTTAACTCTTGTTATCTCGAGATTAAATCCCTATGAGTGGGAGAGAGCTAAGTGCGTCACTATCGCTGTAATATAGCCGGAGCATTGAAGTAGCAAAGGTTTTTTCAATCAGATTTTTATCTCTTGTTAGTTAGAGCTTAATTTGCATCACTTTCGCTGTAATATGGCCGTAGCTTTAAAGTAGCAAAAGTTTTGCAATGACGAAATTTATCTCTTGATATTTGGTGCTTAAATCCTTATAAGTAAGAGAGAGCTAAGTTCGTTACTATCGCCGTAATATAACCGTAGCTTTGAAGTAGCAAAAGGTTTTTGCAATGACGATTTTTATCTCTTGTTAGTTAGAGATTAAATTGCATCACTTTCGCTGGAATATGGCCGTAGCTCTGAAGAAGCAAAATACTTATACAATGACGATTTTCATCTCTTGTTATTTAGAGCTTAAATTGCATCATTCTCGCTGTAATATGGGACTAGCTTTGAAGTAGAAAAAGTTTGGCAATGAGGATTTTTTCTCTTTTTATTTAGAGCTTAAATCCCTTTGAGTTGTAGAGAGCTAAGTGCGTTACTATCCCTAAAATATGGCCATAGATTTGAAATAGCAAAGGATTTTGCAATAACGATTTTTATCTGTTGTTAGTTGAAGCCTTAATTGCATCACTCTCGCTTTAATATAGCCGTAGCTTCAAGGTAGCCAAGGTTTTGCAATGACGATTTTTATCTCTTGTTAATTAGAGCTTGAATCCCTATAAGTTGGAGAGAGCTAAGTGCGTCACTATCGCTGTATATAGCCGTAGCTTTGAAGTAGCAAAGGTTTTTGCATTGAGGATTTTTATCTCTTGTTAGTTAGAGCTTAAATGGCATCACATTTGCTGTTATATGGCCGTAGCTTTGAAGTAGCAAAATTTTTGCAATGACAATTTTTATCTTTTGTTATTTAGAGCCTAAATCTCGACACTTTTGCTGTAATATAGCCGTAGCCTTGAAGTAGCAAACGTTTGGCAATGAAGATTTTTGTCTCTTGATATTTACAGCTTGCAATGCATCACTCTAGTTTTAATGGGGCCGTAGCTCGGAAATAGCAAAAGCCTATACAATGACGATTTTATCTCTCGTTATTAAGAGCTTACATTGCATCACTCTCGCTGTAATATGGCCGTAGCCTTGAAGTAGCAAAAGTTTAGCAATGACGACTTTTATCTCTTGTTATTTAGAGCTTAAAGCCCTATGAGTTGGAGAAAGCTAAGTGCGTCACTATTGGTGTAATAAAGCCGTAGCTTTAAAATAGCAAAGGTTTTTGGAATGACGATTTTTATCTCTTGTTAGTTAGAGCTAAAATTGCATCACTCTCGCTTTAATGTGGCCGTAGCTTCAAGGTAGCCAAGGTTTTGCACTGACGATTTTTATCTCTTGTTATTTTGAGCTTGAATCGCTATAAGTTAGGGAAAGCTAAGTGCGTCACTATCACTGTAATATAGCCGTAGCTTTGAAGTAGCAAAGGTTTTTGCAATGACGATTTTCATCTCTTGTTATTTCGAGATTAAATCCCTATGAGTGGGAGAGAGCTAAGTGCGTCACTATCGCTGTAATATAGCCGGAGCATTGAAGTAGCAAAGGTTTTTTCAATCAGATTTTTATCTCCTGTTAGTTAGAGCTTAATTTGCATCACTTTCGCTGTAATATGGCCGTAGCTTTAAAGTAGCAAAAGTTTTGCAATGACGGAATTTATCTCTTGATATTTGGAGCTTAAATCCTTATAAGTAAGAGAGAGCTAAGTTCGTTACTATCGCCGTAATATAACCGTAGCTTTGAAGTAGCAAAAGGTTTTTGCAATGACGATTTTTATCTCTTGTTAGTTAGAGATTAAATTGCATCACTTTCGCTGGAATATGGCCGTAGCTCTGAAGAAGCAAAAGCTCATACAATGACGATTTCTATCTCTTGTTATCTAGAGATTAAATCCCTATGAGTTGGAGAGAGTTATGTGCGTCACTATCGCTGTAATAGAGCCGTAGCTTTGAAATAGCAAAGGTGTTTGCAATGACGATTTTTATCTCTTGTTAGTTAGAGCTAAAATTGCATTACTTTCGCTGTAATATGGCGGTAGCTCTGAAGTAGTAAAAGTTTTGCAATGACGATTTTTATCTCTTGTTATTTCGAGCTTAAATCCCTATAAGTTAGAGAGAGCTTATTGCGTCATTATTGCTGTAATTTAGCCGTAGCTTTGAAGTAGCAAAGGTTATTGCAATGACGACTTTAATCTCTTTGTATTTAGATCTTAAATTGCATCACTCTCGCTGTAATATCGGACTAGCTTTGTGGTAGAAAAACTTTGGCAATGAGGATTTTTTCTCTTTTTATTTAGAGCTTAAATCCATTTTAGTTGTAGAGAGCTAAGTGTGTCACTATCGCTGAAATATGGCCGTAGATTTGAAGTAGAAAAGGATTTTGCAATAACGATTTTTATCTGTTGTTAGTTGAAGCCTTAATTGCATCACTCTCGCTTTAATATAGCCGTAGCTTCAAGATAGCCAACGTTTTGCAATGACGATTTTTATCTCTTGTTAATTAGAGCTTGAATCCCTATAAGGTGGAGAGAGCTAAGTGCGTCACTATCGCTGTATATAGCCGTAGCTTTAAAGTAGCAAAGGTTTTTGCAATGAGGATTTTTATCTCTTGTTATTTCGAGATTAAATCCCTATGAGTGGGAGAGAGCTAAGTGCGTCACTATCGCTGTAATATAGCCGGAGCATTGAAGTAGCAAAGATTTTTTCAATCAGATTTTTATCTCTTGTTAGTTAGAGCTTAATTTGCACCACTTTTGCTGTAATATGGCCGTAGCTTTAAAGTAGCAAAAGTTTTGCAATGACAAAATTTATCTCTTGATATTTGGAGCTTAAATCCTTATAAGTAAGAGAGAGCTAAGTTCGTTACTATCGCCGTAATATAACCGTAGCTTTGAAGTAGCAAAAGGTTTTTGCAATGACGATTTTTATCTCTTGTTAGTTAGAGATTAAATTGCATCACTTTCGCTGGAATATGGCCGTAGCTCTAAAGAAGCAAAAGCTTATACAATGACGATTTTTATCTATTGTTATTTAGAGCTTAAATTGCATCATTCTCGCTGTAATATGGCCGTAGCTCTGGAGTAGCAAAAGCTCATACAATGCGATTTCTATCTCTTGTTAATTAGAGATTAAATCCCTATGAGTTGGAGAGAGCTATGTGCGTCACTATCGCTGTAATAGAGCCGTAGCTTTGAAATAGCAAAGGTGTTTGCAATGACGATTTTTATCTCTTGTTAGTTAGAGCTAAAATTGCATTACTTTCGCTGTAATATGGCGGTAGCTCTGAAGTAGTAAAAGTTTTGCATTGAGGATTTTTATCTCCTGTTATTTAGAGCTTAAATCCCATGAGTTGGAGAGAGCTAAGTGCGTCACTATCGCTGTAATATAGCCATAGCTTTGAAGTAGCAAAGGTTTTTGCAATGACGATTTTTATCTCTTGTTAGTTAAAGCTTAAATTGCATCACTTTCGCTGTAATATGGCCGTAGCTTTAGAGTAGCAAAAGTTTTGCAATGACGAATTTTATCTCTTGATATTTGGAGCTTAATTCCCTATAAGTGGGAGAGAGCCAAGTTCGTTACTTTTACCGTAATATAACCGTAGCTTTAAAGTAGCAAAGGTTTTTACAATGACTATTTTTTTCTCTTGTTAGTTAGAGCTTAAATAGCATCACTTTCGCTGTAATCTAGCCGTAGCTTTAAGGTAGCAAACGTTTGGCAATGACGATTTTTATCTCTTGATATATACAGCTTAAATTGCATCACTCTAGTTTTAATGGGGACGTAGCTCTGAAATAGCAAAAGCTTATACAATGACGATTTGATTTCTTGTTATTTAGAGCTTAAATTGCATCACTCTCGCTGTAATATGGCCGTAGCCTTGAAGTAGCAAAGGTTTTGCAATGACGACTTTTATCTCTTGTTATTTAGAGATTAAATCCTTATGAGTAGGAGAGAGCTATGTGCGTCACTATCGCTTAAATATAGCCGTAGCTTTGAAGTAGCAAACATTTTTACAATGATGATTTTTGTCTCTTGTTATTTAGAGCTTAAATTGCATCACTCTCGCTGTAATATGGCCGTAGCTCTGAAGTAGCAAAAGCTTATACAATGACGATTTTTATCTCTTGTTATTTAGAGGTAAATCCCTATGAGTTAAAGAGAGCTAAGTGCGTCACTATTGCTGTAATAGAGCCGTAGCTTTGAAATAGCAAAGGTGTTTGCAATGACGATTTTTATTTCTTGTTAGTTAGAGCTAAAATTGCATCACTTTCGCTGTAATATGGCCGTAGCTCTGAAGTAGTAAATGTTTGGCAATGACGATTTTTATCTCTTGTTATTTCGAGCTTAAATCCCTATAAGTTAGAGAGAGCAAAGTGCGTCATTATTGCTGTAATTTAGCCGTAGCTTTGAAGTAGCAAAGGTTATTGCAATGACGACTTTAATCTCTTTTTATTTAGAGCTTAAATTGCATCACTCTCGCTGTAATATGGCCGTAGCTTAAAAATGGCAAAAGTTTGGCAATGACGATTTTATCTCTTTTTATTTAGAGCTTAAATCTCTCTGAGTTGTAGAGAGCTAAGTGCGTCACTATCGCTGAAATATGGCCGTAAATTTCAGGTAGCAAAGGATTTTGCAATAACAATTTTTATCTGCTGTTAGTTGAAGCCTTAATTGCATCACTCTCGCTTTAATATGGCCGTAGCTTTAAGGTAGCCAAGGTTTTGCAATGACGATTTTTATCTCTTGTTATTTAGAGCTTGAATCCCTATAAGTTGGTTAGAGCTAAGTGCGTCACTATCGCTGTAATATAGCCGTAGCCTTGAAGTAGCAAAGGTTTTTGCAATGACGATTTTTATCTCTTGTTATTTAGAGATTAAATCCCTATGAGTTAAAGAGAGCTAAGTGCGTCACTATTGCTGTAATAAAGCCGTAGCTTTGAAATAGCAAAGTTTTTTGCAATGACGATTTTTATCTCTTGTTAGTTAGAGCTAAGATTGCATCACTTTCGCTGTAATATGGCCGTAGCTCTGAAGTAGTAAAAGTTTTGCAATGACGATTTTTATCTCTTGTTATTTCGAGCTTAAATCCCCATAAGTTAGAGAGAGCTAAGTGCGTCATTATTGCTGTAATTTAGCCGTAGCTTTGAAGTAGCAAAGGTTATTACAATGACGACTTTAATCTCTTTTTATTTAGAGCTTAAATTGCATCACTCTTGCTGTAATATGGCCGTAGCTTTGAAGTAGCAAAAGTTTTGCAATGAGGATTTTTATTTCTTTTTATTTAGAGCTTAAATCCCTTTGAGTTGTAGAGAGCTAAGTGCGTCACTATCGCTCAAATATGGCCGTAAATCTGAAGTAGCAAAGGATTTTGCAATAACGATTTTTATCTGTTGTTAGTTGAAGCCTTAATTGCATCACTCTCGCTTTAATATGGCCGTAGCTTTAAGGTAGCCAAGGTTTTGCAATGACAATTTTTATCTCTTGTTAATTAGAGCTTGAATCCCTATAAGTTAGGGAGAGCTAAGTGCGTCCCTTCGCTGTAATATAACCGTAGCTTTGAAGTAGCAAAGGTTTTTGCAATGACGATTTTTAT
Source organism: Ceratothoa steindachneri (assembly GCA_963969495.1). Classification (NCBI taxonomy): domain Eukaryota; kingdom Metazoa; phylum Arthropoda; class Malacostraca; order Isopoda; family Cymothoidae; genus Ceratothoa; species Ceratothoa steindachneri. The sequence goes on along the minus strand of OZ018329.1, from coordinate 69,104,091 downwards.
CTCTTGTTATTTAGAGATTAAATCCCTATGAGTGGGAGAGAGCTGAGCGCGGTACCATTGCTGTAATATAGCCGGAGCATTGAAGTAGCAAAGTTTTTTGCAATGACGATTTTTATTTCTTGTTAGTTAGAGCTTAAATTGCATCACTTTCGCTGTAATATGGCCGTAACTTTGAAGTTGCAAATGTTTTGCAATGACGATTTTTATCTCTTGTTATTTGGAGCTTAAATCCCTATAAGTTGGAGAGAGCTAAGTTCGTCACTATCGCTGTAATATAGCCGTAGCTTTGAAGTATCAAAGGTTTTTGCAATGACGATTTTTATCTCTTATTATTTAGAGATTCAATTGCTCACTTTCGCTTCAATATAGCGGTAGCTCTGAAGTACAAATCTTATACAATGACGATTTTTATCTCTTGTTATTTAGAGCATAAATTGCATCACTCTCGCTTTAATATGGCCGTAGCTTTGAAGTAGAAAAAGTTTTGCAATGACGATTTTTATCTCTTGTTATTCAGAGATTAAATCCCTATGAGTGGGAGAGATTCTAAGTGCGTCACTATCGCTGTAATATAGCCGTAGCTTTGAAGTAGCAAAGGTTTTGGCAATGACGATTTTTATCTCTTGTTAGTTAGAGCCTAAATTGCATTACTCTCGCTGTAATATGGCCGTAGCTTTGAAGTAGCAAAAGTTTTGCAATGACGATTTTTATCTCTCGTTATTCAAAGATTATATCCCTATAAGTGGGAGAGATTCTAATTGCGTCGCTTTTGCTGTAATATAGCTGTCGCTTTAAAGTAGCAAAAGGTTTGCAATGACGATTTGTATCTCTTGTTATTCAGAGATTAATTCCCTATGAATGGGAGAGAGCTAAGTGCGTTACTATCGCTGTAATATAGCCGTAGCTTTGAAGTAGCAAAGGTTTTTGCAATGACGATTTTCATCTCTTGTTAGTTAGAGCTTAAATTGCATCACTCTTGCTGTAATATGGCTGTAGCTTTAAAGTAGCAAAAGTTTTGCAATGACGATTTTTATTTCTCGTTATTCAGAAATTACATCCCTATGAGTGGGAGAGATTCTAAGTGCGTCACCATCGCTGTAATATAGCCGTTGCTTTGAAGTAGAAAAAGTTTTGCAATGATGATTTTTATCTCTTGTTATTTAGAGATTAAATCCCTATGAATGGGAGAGAGCTGAGTGCGTCACTATCGCTGTAATATAGCCGTAGCTTTGAAGTAGCAAAGGTTTTTGCAATGACGATTTTTATCTCTTGTTAGTTAGAGCTCAAATTGCATCACTCTCGCTGTAATATGGCCGTAGCTTTGAAGTAGCAAAAGTTTTGTAATGACGATTTTTATCTCTCGTTATTCAGAGATTAAATCCCTATGAGTGGGAGAGATTTTAAGTGCGTCGCTTTTGCTGTAATATAGCCGTCGCTTTGAAGTAGCAAAAGTTTTGCAATGACGATTTTTATCTCTTGTTATTCAGAGATTAAATCCCTATTAATGGGAGAGAGCTAAGGGCGTTACTATCGCTGTAATATAGCCGTAGCTTTGAAGTAGCAAAAGTTTTTGGCAATGACGATTTTTATCTCTTGTTAGTTAGAGCTTAAATTGCATCACTCTTGCTGTAATATGGCTGTAGCTTTAAAGTAGCAAAAGTTTTGCAATGACGATTTTTATTTCTCGTTATTCAGAAATTAAATCCCTATGAGTGGGAGAGATTCTAAACGCGTCATTATCGCTGTAATATAGCCGTCACTTTGAAGTAGCAAAAGTTTTGCAATGACGATTTTTATCTCTTGTTCTTCAGAGATTAAATCCATATGAATGGGAGAGAGCTAAGTGCGTCTCTATCGCTGTAATATAGCCGTAACTTTGAAGTAGCAAAGGTCTTTGCAATGACGATTTTTATCTCTTGTTAGTTAGAACTTAAATTGCATCGTTCTCGCTGTAATATGGCCGTAGCTCTAAAGTAGCAAAAGCTTATACAATGACGATTTTTATCTCTTGTTATTTATAGATTAAATTGCATCACTCTCGCTGTAATATGGCCGTAGCTTTGAAGTAGCAAAATTTTTGCAATGACGATTTTTATCTAATGTTATTCAGAGATTAAATCCCTATGAGTGGGAGAGATTCTAAGTGCGTCACTATCGCTGTAATATAGCTGTAGCTTTGAAGTAGCAAAGGTTTTTGCAATGATGATTTTTATCTTTTGTTATTTAGATCTTAAATTGCTTTACTCTTGCTTTAATATGGCCGGTGATCTGAAGGAGCAAAAGTTTTTCAATTATGATTTTTATCTCCTGTTATTCAGAGCTTAAATTGCATCACTCTTGCTGTAATATGGTCGTAGCTTTAAAGTAGCAAAACTTTTGCAATGACGATTTTTATCTCTTGTTATTTAGAGATTAAATCCCTATGAGTGGGAGAGAGCTTAGTGCGTCACTATCGCTGTAATATAGCCGTAGCTTTGAAGTAGCCTAGGTTTTTGCACTGACGATTTTTATCTCTTGTTGCTTAGAGCTTAAATTGCATCACTCTCGCTGTCTTATGGCCGTAGCTTTGAAGTAGCCAAAGTTTTGCAATGACGATTTTTATCTCTTGTTAGTTAGAGATTAAATTGCATCACTCTCACGGTAATATTGCCGTAGCTTTGAAGTAGCAAAAGTTTTGCAATGACGATTTTCATTCCTTGTTATTTAGCGATTAAATCCCTATGAGTTGGAGAGAGCTAAGTGCGTCACTTCTGCTGTAATATAGCCGTAGCTTTGAAGTATCAAAGGTTTTTGCAATGAGAATTTTTATCTCTTGTTAGTTAGAGCTTAAATTGCTATGAATGGTTGAGCGCTGCAGCTTTGCCTAAATGGAAAGGGGTTATCGCTTCGGCAACGAGAGAAAAAGCTCTCCTAGCCTGGACGGAGGTGACAATGGATTTTGGAGAAAGCTACGATATTTCTCTACGGCACATGATACGTTTGTGTGTTATTGCCTTATTGTAATGCCATTTATATTGACAAAGATAAGGGCAATAATACATGTCCGATAATGAGGGAAAATGATCTCGCTACTACTCTTTAGGAAACAGTTCCTGCTTCATGATGAAAAGTCCGGAATGTAACATGGCAGATTCCACTCTCTCACACTTTTAGTGGGCATTGTTACTTGTTCGATGGATGCTCGCATTCCGGGGCTGTATCAAATATAAACTGGACGTTCGATGATGTTGGATCCCAATTTTAGAATAAGGACCACGTTGAAATCGCCACAAAGATAGCAAATGCAATATTGAACGATAATGCATAATATATATATATATATATATATATATATATATATATATATATATATATATATATATATATATCTTTCATGAGCTCGAAAGAATGATGAAATCTTCGGAAAAGGTTATTTCCTAATTCGAAAAAATTCCGTACCGTGGTGGGATTCGAACCAAGCACACTGAAGCAGCAAGCAACCGCTTCGGTCTCAATTAAACCGCCCCTTAGACCACTCGGCTACGCGAAAGACAAAACTCTTCCGAATAAACAAGCTTTTAATATACGCTTCGCAAGGTCGATCTGGACTATGAAAGAGAGAGAAATTAATTGGGAATATAAAGGACAAAGGAGAATTGAGGTTAACATGCGGCGAATATACAATGCTTTTCTGTTTCTTGCGGTTTGCTGGATTCATATCGATATATATATATATATATATATATATATATATATATATATATATATATATATATATATATATATATATATATATATATATATATATATATATATATATATATATATATATATATATATATGCAGATACACCCACAAAGGAAAAGTGAAAAACGATTCCGAGCTCTTTTGTCTTTATTCATAAAGACCTTTTCAAGGAATAAACAGGAGGCTGGACATACATTGCCTTAAATAGTGGAAGGGGTATTAGACTACCCACCTCGGAACCTTAATTAGGGAGTACCAAATCCTGGAACAACTTTATTTGAGATTTTATGTATGTAGTGATAATGGGGTCTAGCATGAACAAACCAGGGCTAAGGTTTAAATTTGGGAACGCGTTAATGGAGATACATTCTAATATATTTTTAGAAATATAATTACTGCATTTTATGAACGGTTTGGCACTGTTCTAGTTAATGCTATGGTTAAGATTGTACATATGTAGAAAAAGCGCTATCCCAGATTAGGTTGTTTAGGTTAGGTCTAGTTAATTTTAGTTTGGTTAGGTTATATTAGTGTCGAAAAAACTTTTGATGCCTCATCCGAGATAAATATATATATATATATATATATATATATATATATATATATATATATATATATATATATATATATATATATATATAGTAGCAATTCTTCATTAAAATACTAAGATAATTCAGGATTTAAATGTGCAATGAAATTCTCAATTAGGATTTAATAATAAAATAATAAATATAGTAACCTGCGTTCTAAAAATTTAGATCTCTTTAATCAACATTAATTTGTGAAGTCATCTAAATGATCCGATTATTTGTATACAGATTTCGAGTCTTCGGTTAGTCAAGATCTTGTAAATTACCGGCAATGTTCGTATCTATTTGTCGAGATTTTGTATCGTAAATAACATACTATTGCTACATTTTGAGTCATTCCTATGATTTCTTCTTTTTGAAAATCGTGTTCACAATTTTAATTTCGATTCATTCTTATGATTTCTTCTTTTTAAAATCGTGTTCACAATTTTAATTTCGATTCATTCTTATGATTTCTTCTTTCTGAAAATCGTGTTCACAATTTTAATTTTGAGTCATTCTTATGATTTCTTGTTTCTGAAAATCGTGTTCACAATTTTAATTTTGATTCATTCTTATGATTTCTTCTTTCTGAAAATCGTGTTCACAATTTTAATTTTGAGTCATTCTTATGATTTCTTGTTTCTGAAAATCGTGTTCACAATTTTAATTTTGAGTCATTCTTATGATTTCTTCTTTCTGAAAATCGTGTTCACAATTTTAATTTCGATTCATTCTTATGATTTCTTCTTTCTGAAAATCGTGTTCACAATTTTAATTTCGATTCATTCTTATGATTTCTTCTTTCTGAAAATCGTGTTCACAATTTTAATTTCGATTCATTCTTATGATTTCTTCTTTCTGAAAATCGTGTTCACAATTTTAATTTTGAGTCATTCTTATGATTTCTTCTTTCTGAAAATCGTGTCCACAATTTTAATTTCGATTCATTCTTATGATTTCTTCTTTCTGAAAATCGTGTTCACAATTTTAATTTCGATTCATTCTTATGATTTCTTCTTTCTGAAATCGTGTTCACAATTTTAAAGTTCGGAGAAATTGTAAATTGAAACCGATATTATCCTCTTCGTTTTGCTCACCGAATGAGAATTTTCATTTCATTTCATTAACCAACTTCTGCATCGAAATATTCCTATTTGCTTAAAGGTTTGGGCCACAAGTTACAATACTAGTTAGGGTAGAGGATAGCTAAGGATAGCCTGTGAAAGTAGACTCAGTAAATTATATTTTTAGTCGCGCGTGCACGTGACTATTAAAAGTTACTATGTCGGTCCGTCGGATGTTAACCATTACACTTTTCAATAAGTTTTTGAAAGTTTTGAAGGTAATATGGTCATAAGTCATTTGTAGGTCATAAGAGAGCAGAGGGATAATATGTTTGTTAATTCATAATACTTTGGTTTTAATCATTTTTTTAATTATTCAAATAATTGAGAACACGGGACTTATGTAGGTATGTTGACCTTGTTCTTTCCCCAGACTGGGGATCGAACCGAGGAGCGTTGGTTCTAAATACATAACACTAACTATTATCAGTACTTATTATTTTCTAAAATAATTAAGATTGTTTGTATTCGCTAATAATGACCAAGATAAATAATGCTTGTATTAATCAGATATTTTAAAACTTTGAAAGAAATAAGATAATTTAATATTTAAAATCATTTTCGCTGGCGTAAATTAATTTAAATTTATCTCTCCAAGATAATGAGAGCGGAGGCGCGGAAATTTGGTCGTTGGCATCTTTGGATCGAGAAGAACAACCCCAAATATTTTTGGAGGTCAAAGTAAGTGATGTCGCCGGTCTTTCTGCCAATCAGCAAGTGGAGATCATTGTCGATGATGTCAACGATAACCACATGTCACCTGGGTCAAAAATCATCCACGTTCTGAAACCACAGGTAAAAAAAAATCCTCCTAAAATAAGATAAGATAGGAATAAAAAGTGTAAGAGAGTAAAAGACTAGAGCTTCGAGCTCCCCTCCTCACTCCAATTCGGAGCAAAGGCGCCAAAGGAGGGAGCCCGGATTCTCCGCTTCCCCATTCGCCTTCGATCCTGTGCCCAGAGGCACATGTGGGAGCTTAAGGGGGATAGAAGGAGGCAAATATAGTATAGTGAGAAACTAGTAGGAGCTTAGACAGTTGATCTAGGCGGTCTTGGCCCTAAATCTAAACGCAAGGCTCATACAACGGTGTGAATTACATGTCCCACGTTTGTATGTACAGCCCCTTTGGAAGTGCCAGTAGTAAAGTATGATGGAAAAGGAAGGAAAGTGAAGAGTTTCAAGTTTGCTTGGAGGTCAAGCTAATCTCTGTCCGTGGTTAGATAGTTGCAAGCCGGAATTTTAGTGCGAGAATAACTACGTAAGTTTCAGGTTAATTTCATTCATGTCAGTGTGATGTTTTATTGTTGTAATTGTTATTAGGCATTCAAACCATTGTTAGTTTGTATGTCTGGTGCTGGTAAGTCTATTGTCATTGTATTACTTTGTATGCGTTCTTTGTGGTCTATCTCTTTAACTGTTTCAACTATCAATAATTTGTTTGCGTTTTTCTTTTTTTTAATTAGATTTTCTTGTTAACTCGTTGCTTTGCTATCGAAGTCATTTTCTTCGTTTTGGAAATAATTGGTAAGTCATAGTTTCATTTCCATCAATACATGTATACGTTATCGAAGTCTTTTATCTTAATCGTGGATTTTTGTCTTAATAGGAATTTAATTTTTGTCTTATCGGGAGTTTGTCTTTTTGTTTTATATGTGAATATATCTCCATCCTCTTCTTCTCTGTTCATTGCCGTCATGCTACTTGGTAACAATAGATGAGGTCTCTGTCCATCCCTTTGCACTCTTTGATTGAGTAGTTATTCGCCAATCTCATCTCGTGTCTTTTCGAAGGCTAATTTTGTTCTTTTCCTTATCTTGTTTAGGGGTTCAATTCCTTCTTCTTTATGCAAGTTTTCCATTCTTCTTCTTTCTATTCTTCTTGTCTTTTTTAGAATCTCTGCAACTTTAGGAGGTTTCCTCTTGCGACTATGCACATCGCAATTGTCGGATAGATTAGTGTGGGCTGGATTATTGATTGATAGATTTTCTTCTTGTTGTGTTGACTGAGCGATCTTGTCTTATATATTAGTTTCAGTTCAATTATGTCGGTTGCGTGTTCTTGTAACCAGATTTAGTTATTGTTAACCCTAAAACTATGAATTCGATACTAAAATTTATATTTTTCATCATCTACTTATATATCTGCTATATTTTTCCATTAGACTGGCATAATTTTGAATTTCTCTCGATTCGTGCTAATATTCAATTTTTGTTTGCATTTATCGATTCTTCTTATTTCTTTTCCCATTGATCTCGCTTGAAATGGACCGTGCATGTACAGTGGTACAGTGACTTGTGCAACCGTACATCCTTGGGTAACTGGTGTTGAGATCTCTGCGATGTAGATAACGTACAATACTGGATTCAAACACTTTGGGTAACGCTGGCTTCAATTTTAAAACGTTGTCCATGGTGACTACCTGTGTCTATATATGTACGCGTATCTAGCCATAAAATAGACTGTTTTCAGGAACGCATTAAAAACATTCTTTAATCTTTTCAAGATGCTATTAAGCGCTCCAACATAATTATTCGTCCTGAATCCTGATGCTCCTAGTTAGTGCTTTCTGTTTAAAGCTGCATATTGTTCTTATAAGCTCTTCGATCGTAATGATGGCATTGATTGTTTTCGTTTCCCTACTTACTGATCTTAAAAACGTTCTTCCAGTGTTCTCTAACTACTCTTTCACGTTGGATTCGTCTTCCAGTTTTTTTCCTCTTTTATCCTTAATCCTCATTTTTCTCTTGGCTGTATTTTCTCTCATATTTTTCACCTATTCCCAAAAACTTTTGACGATCTTTCTTCGTCTATCCTGTGCATTACTCCGTTCATCCTGTTTTCCAATGATAAATATCGTGAGCTGTCGCTCGCTTCTTTTTTTTAGATTGTTGTATAGTTCTCTGGTTGATCCATCTCTACGTATCTGTTCTGAAATCATTCTTACTCTCACGTTTTTATCAATCATTTCAGGTTACCATCTAAAGTTCTGGATGGTTCTGTGGTTCTTTTGGCGACTGCCTCATTATCTAAACTAATCAATGCCTTTCTAATTTCCTTGTGTTCTTCGTCAATTTCTTCCAGTGTCGATTCATTGAGTATCTTCGGTTCATACTCTCTTAGCATCTCTCTATATTTCGTTTAGTCTTTCTAATGATAGGCCTTCCATTCCTTTGAGGGCGTCTGTATGGGGAGCTGGTTAACTGTTACCAGGGATGTTATGTGGTCGCTAATTGAAATGTACAGGGATTCTAATTTGTAATTAAATGAAAAGTTACAGTTCAACAAAAAGATATGTCTATGAAGACTGGATGGAATGAATATTCCTGCCCATGTACATATTAAACCCTCCATGAGTGTAAGTTCACTTTTAACTGTAAAGGACGGGGATAATTCAGCAGTTATAGTAGAAGGCCATGACCCTTCAAAAAATTCGTTAACTTTTCAAAGAATAGCATCCTAATTCTGTATAAGATATTTTTTCATCTAGGGAAAAATATTTTTAGACAAATCATAGGCAAAACATCTATTTTCTCTTCTAATTCTAAGACAATGGAATCTATTTCAGTTTTTTTACGTATCACACGAGTCTGAATGCTAGCAGAAGTTTGCATATTACCTAGCAAGTACTTTACAGTATAACAAAACCTTAAAAGCTTTATTTCCAAACGCTTAATATAAATAAATAGCTGGTCAAGTATCGTTTGACCAACAAAAACACCAGGAGTCTCTGATAAGTCTTGATATGGAATTTCAAGCCGATTAAACACTAAATAATTTACGCACGCCCAAATAATCGCAAGGGCTTCCTTCTTTATAGTTGCGTATCTTCACTCTGTATCGGTAAACGACCTAGAAGCATAGATCACAGTGTGCCACTGATCTCCAATTATCTGGAGATCGTGCAAAAATACCATTCCTGTCGGGAAGATATTCCGTACGTCATTTTTCGGCGATAGTGAGCGAGGCATTGACTTACTTCTAGCGCTATACAACAATATTTTATCGAAGGGTATCTTCACAGAATATTGACGAGTAGATATCGTGCTTGCTTTTTCAAAACATGGGAGAGATCAGTTCAGTCCGACAGGTTTTCGCCCAATTTCTCTAACCTCATGCGTGTGGAAGAAAATAGAGAATTTGGTAAATGTTAGATTAGCTTATTTTTTGAACAGTAGGTGTCATCTTTCCTTGGTTCAGTGCGGCTTCACTAAGTTAAGCTATGATTTGAATTTCAACTAGAAAAGGCCTATGATACCGCGTAGCGATACGGTATCATTTAGAAGGTCGATTCTATGTAGGTCAAAGGACGCCTCTAAATCCGTCTGAGTTCCTAGGAGATTGTCATTTCTGTGAAACAGTAGGAAAAGCATGCAGGATAAGAGGAGAGCGTTCAGTAGGTTAGTCTCCTCATTTTTGCCTTAAGCATCAACGGAATCACTTGAAGGCTCCGGATAATATTCTAGCTTTCCTCTTCGTAGAGGACCTTTTTATCTCTTTTGAGTGCATCAATTCCAACAAGCTCTCAACCGCGTCTCTCGTTATGCCGACATGCATAGAATCGGTTTTATTGGCCCAGACCAACATGGGACAATCGAGCCCCTGAAGTAGGCATCACGCTGATCCGGACTTGTTTCTAATTGGCGCTCGCCTAGCGGTGGTGGATACACATTGTTATTTTGGCATTTTTAGCTGTGGCCGACTTTATATCTCACTATGTCGGATGGTCCCCGTTTTGCTTTTTTTTGCTTTGGTAATAACATTATACCTATTGGGCCGTTTCTAACGAAATTTGAAACCCTAATGTCGTTTTACATTCTCTTTCGAATAATATAATTGCCAAGGTCTTGCCATGGTTAGCAAGGGATTTATTTTGTTTTCCAATAACATCATAATTATTCGGCCGATTCGAACGAAATTTGGGACTCGTATGTTGTTTTACATTCTCTTTCGAATTATATAATGTCAACGTCCTCTTAAGGTTAGCCGTGGAATTATTTAGCAATAACATAACTATTCGGCCGATTCTAACGAAATTTAAAACCATTATGTTGTTTTACATTCTCTTTCGAATGATAGGATTGTCTAGGTCCTCCCAAAGTTAGCCCGGGAATTATTTTGTTTTGGCAATTACATTCTAACTATCTTGCCGATTCTAACAGAATTTGAAACCCTTATGTTGTTTTACATTCTCTTTCGAATGCTATAATTCTCAAGGTCTTCCCAAGGTTAGGCCGGAAATTATTAAAATTTTGAAGGGAATAAGGTCATATATCAGAATAAGTGAGAGCACGCAACCTTTGGTGGGCAGACCTTGTTTTGACCGACACCTCACCTAGGAGGCACATATTCACAAGCTTATAGTATCGTGCACCCGTTCCATGAGAACTCTTCGCTTGGGGGCTTTCAGCACCTCTGATTCCTAAAGAGTTCCACTCTTAGTATTCTACCCCTCCTCTATAGGCTCAAAGCTATATTATTCATCTGCATCCGTCAGTCTTTTGCAGAAAACGGATTCAAATACCTCCGCTTGGTGACTGGTCACTTTGCCACTCAATCTACATCGTGCACAGTGCACTATGCGTTTGTATGTGGGGCCCTAGTACCCGCCGGCTCTTATTTTACCTGTGGTTAATGTTAAATGTGTCTATGCCAATGCGAAACATGAATTATGCACCAAGCTTTGAACTTTTATCGCCATGCCACTACTTCAAATTTTCTTTATCACCGATAATATTGCGCTCGTATTCCACTTAGTACATATCGCTATACAGTGGAGGTGTGGTAGTGTACACAGATGGATCCAAGTCTGGATGTAAAATCGGCTCCTATCCTATATTTCCAGTTTTTAAAGCCAGTGGGGGTCTCCCAGGCACTGCATCTGACTTTACCGCCAAGCTAGTTGCCATACAGTGCTCTTTACACGAGATGCTTAATTCACAGACTAACAAATAATGCTAAGAGCCCTAGATTCATTGCAATCTATGTATACCCTACCTAGTTCGCATTATCCGTTATGCCATTGCTGTTTTGAGTCGGGAAGATGTTGATATTATGTTTTGCTGAGTTCCTGGACATGAGCGACCTGAGCTGCATTTTGCCCTACCCCCCGCCTCTGACTATATGGCAGGAATCCGTTTATCTGCATATCAAAAAAGATATAAGACAGCGGACGGAAATTTAAAGTAGCGTCCTATTGTCCTGCACCTTTTCCTGTGGACCTTGGCTAAAATGCCTCGACGGTTCAGGTTATTTTTTGTCGACTCCAAATCGGACGGACTCGTGGGACACAGTGTCATGGTATTAAGTGCTCCCTCTAACATTTCTGTCAAGATTGTTTGGTACCCTAGACGGCTCTCCATAACCACAGCATATCTTGTAAATATTTTTTCATTATTATTTGTTGACATTCGTTTTTTTTTTTAGTTTAGGTTTATATTAACGTGGCATTAACATAGGGTTTGTTTGTTTTTTATTTCACGGGTGTGTCCTGCATTTCAGCCACCAAAGAGAGCATAAAAGTTAAAAAATTCTAGAATTAATTGAGTCATGACAGGATCGCATTTTATTCACCGTTCAGGCAGAAAGAGGCCATACCCTATCACGACGAGGTGATGTTCTCAAGTTTTGCTGCCCCTAAGTCCGTAATCAAAGGAATAAGCGATTAGATTACATTTATACAAGACAATCGAATTCCATTTTAGTTTAAGGCACTTTTATATCACTGCCCTTTTTTCTGATACCAGGATAAATGATACTCGTCCCTACGATCATACAATTGGACTGATAGTCTTTCAAAGGCAAGTGCCCAATTTGGTATACTAAATTTGTAGTCATTGTGATGGCAAGAACTATTTGATTTTCCTTTGATTCAACTCCCGGTCCGACGATAGCTCCTAATGAATTTAGAAAACGTTTCACTCTTTACTCTGAAAAGGTGCCAGGAAAGATCTTGAAATTTGTAGCTTATTACAGAAAATCATTCATATAACCATAGGAATTAAATATGAAAAATATTTTAGTAGCATGAAAGATGGAATTATTCACTTCAATGAGAAAGTAAGTGCTAGTGAGGACTGAATCGCTTCTAATGCACTGAAATTATTCGTAATCGCTTCGTCTTAAATATTGTGAAAATGATGCAATAGAGGAGATAGATTTTGATTTAAGAAGTAGATTTTGACGATAAATAAAGGAGGGATATGATTTTATGCGACCTTTGACCTGGACTACAGTGAGGATCGATTAGCACCTAATTTTTACCATGTCTACTACCGATAGATGCGGAAGGTGTCTCAGCAGAATGATAGTCTTATCTGTTCTTGCGGAAGTAGATGAACTCTGGCTAGACTTGACTTAATCTCTGCTTCTCTTGAATAAACTGATTTGATTTTTCACCAAATTGTGGGAGTCTTGTCTGATCTCTATTTGGTGAGAATTTCGTTCCCAGACAAGTTTACTTCCAGCGGAAAAGGAAGGAGATATGAGAGATCTCATGTGCCTAAAGGGGAGAAAATCTGTTTAGTAAGGTCAAGCTAAATCGAAGGAAATGGTAACAGATTCGATTTAGTTTGACCTTACTACCTGCTTCTTGTAATCCTTAATGTGTTTTTTTACCCTCCCCCTTCTCTCTTCCTCATTGGTGATTTCTTGTTTTTGAGGCGGTCTTTCATATTTTTCTTTTGTATATATACCTCTAATATAATACTATTTCTTCTAGTTATCCTTGATAAGGAACTAAATAAAGTTCGAAAGTACTTGGAAACACCTTTTCATTTTTTCCTGCGGGATATTGCATTCATTTGCCACCCTCACGTGATACTTTGTGAGTTTTTCATATATATATATATATATATATATATATATATATACACTCCCCAGAGGCAGGCGGAAGCTCGGCCGGAAGTTTCATTGCTCTTACAGGCATGCCTTGCGAGTGGGTGCAAGTCGTCTGTGCAAAATCGTGGGACGACGTGCCCCCACTGTAGCATTGTCGCCGGAAAATTAAAATATTTTATAGCTCAGTTCGTTTGGGAAATTTCCTTTATTTATGACAATAAGGACAGTTTAGATACATTAACAAAAAATTCTTGTTTAAATTTATAATATTAAATCAATGAGTGTTTTTGCAAAATAATATCTCTAAACTTAAAATAAAACTAAGAGAACTAAAACAAAAATGTCAAAAATAACATGAAGAGATCATAATAGGAACAGTGGCATAATAACGTTGACATGAGTAGCAGGTACGCATGTGCATACCTTAGAATCACGAACTTGATTCTTTTTTAGGACAATGCAGTATTAAGCTTCTCTTTCTTTGACACTAAAGAAGATAGATCAAATCATAAACTAAACCTCTTAGTGCGATGCGATACCGTATTGCAATAAAAGTGTCCTAAATCCTGGAGGAAAGTGGTTTTAGTTTCATGACATACCCTTCTATTAACCAAGAAAGTGCACTAGTAAACATATTAATTTAAGGTCTTCGGTTTTTAGAAATCATATTTTCGACAAATTTATCATCGCTGATTTACTCTTGTTCAAATAATAGTTTCCTGAAAACACTCAAAAATGAGTTATCGAAACTCATCTGGAAATATCGCAAAGTATGAGTTACTTTTCTTTAACTGATACATTTTATTTCCAACAGACATTGGTCTCAGATTTCCACTTGGGACGTGTTTTTGTGGACGATTTAGATGACTGGGACTTGGATGATAAAACCTTCGACTGGATTGGTCAACCACATCCTGGTTTTGTTTTGAACAAGGATTCTGGGGTCATCTATGCCTCTACAAAGTTACCAGATGGAAGGTAGGTCTTTCCACTATACATACTCTTAGTTTAAATACCTCTTAAGAACTTTTATGTAGCCTCTTCAATTTCAAACAAGAAAGGCATTAACTTTACAATTCGTAAAATTCTACCGGATTGAGAGGTTCATGTTTATATTTTAATATAGTTTGATTATTATTATTTTTATAGAATACGTCCAGAAACAATATGCTCCCCCATTCTAAGGTCACTTGCAAAAATCTTGAATATCGATAAGGAAATTTGTGGAAATCCAACGAGAGAATGTTCTTTCTTTCAATTAAAAAAGAGAAAGGGGGTGAAAAGACAATAATAATAATCATAATAAACTAAATGAAATAATAAAGGCCGTAAGAAGTACTAAACTACTGAAGTGAAAAAAGGTCTTGAATAGACAGACTCATCAACTCTAAAAACTTAGGCCAAGAAGAAGTATTCACAGCCACCAGAAACCAATAAAAACAAGGTTTGCTGACCAAAGTTGCGTGCTCTCACTTGTTGTGATTTATGACCTTGCGACCTTCAAAACTTTCAATAATTACCGAAATAACCTTGGGAGGACTTTGGCAATTATATCACTCGAAATAAAATGTAAAACAACATAAAGGTTTTAAATTTCGTTAGAATCGGCCGAATATTTATGATGTTATTGCCAAATTATTCCCCCGCTAAATTTGGGTCACTTTGGCAATAATTTCATTTGAAAGAGAATGTAAAACAGCATAAGAGTCTCAAATTTCATTAGAATCGGCTGAATAGTTATGATGTTATTGCCAAAACAGAGTAATTCCCCGACTAACTTTGAAAATTCTATCACTTGAACGAAAATTTAAAACAACATATGGGACTCAAATTTCCTAGGAATCGGCGGAGTAGTTACAATGTTATTCTCAAAACGAAAAAAGAAAAGCAAAAACAAGGAATGACGGACCGACGAACCGACGGACAGACGGACCGACGGACCGACTGACTTAGTAAGATATAGAGTCGCAATATGCTTAAAAATGCGAGATAATCCATTTTTTAAGGAACATATAAAATATAAATTATAATCTATGAAGCTTTGGTAATAAATAATACAAATTTTAATTGGGTAATATAAATGTACAAGACTAAAAAGCACAACCGCAGCTACAGAAATCTGAAATACCAGACCATAATAAGTGATTAAATACCCATCTCTCAAAATCTGTGCCTATGCTAAACGTAAGATACGAATACTTGGTACATTACTATCAATTTGGGGCCTTTGTTCCTGGATTCTCAGTGGATTCGCCATACCCAAATAAAACGTGATATCTTTTGCTTACAGATATGACCTTCATTTTAATGTTTCGGATCATTTTTGGCAAGAATTTAATGTTCCAGCCAACGTCTCCATCTTTATCAAAAGTCTCACACCAGAAATGTTCATCCATGCAGTTCCGGTCGGCCTTTCATCAGTTTTTCCCGATGACTTAGTTAAAGACTGGACACCTGAGGTATAAAAATCAAGTTCATCTAATAAAATTGATTAGATATTGACGGTGGTATTGATAAGTTAGAGAAGACCTCTTCTTTGACATATTTCCTTCTTGACCACTTCACCTTTCCCTCAGAGTTGCATGTGAGGGACACACACAGTGAATTTATCTCACGAAGAATATGGGAAAAAAATTACAAACGGGTTCTATGGATTGCTTCGAAAATCATTCAAAATATTATATAAAAAATAGTTGAAAAGTTCTACCTTCAGTTATTGCTAATAATGGTTATGGAACTAAATGCTAATTTGGAATAAGAGATCTGTACAAATAATTTTTCCCTACCTAATTTGAATGGTTTAAATTTCAATGAATTTCCCTAACGATTTTGGTTTGTTCATTCCAAAATAGTGCACTTTATTCTAATCACCATCTTTTGAATAAGATTAAATTTAATTGGATACTTGTAAACTATATGTATATATATATATATATATATATATATATATATATATATATATATATATATATATATATATATATATATATATATATATATATATATACATCATATCTCTAAATTCTGCAAAATATTTTGTAAAGGGAAATGAGGGTCTACTCGGCTCTTTTGTGCAAGCCGTTCGTCACTCGCTAGCAGATGAGGTGGATGACATCGTCATCATAAGTGTAGAGGAGCGACCCACGACTGTGTTCAACTACGGCAGGGATGGACCTGATTCTTCTTGTAAACCAGGCGAGGGTAATGTTTCCCAGATGATTCCTGCAACACTTTCGTCAGTACCATTGAGCAAACTCTGGCTTGTAGCCTCTGAAGGAAATTCATACCTGGACTCTGTCAAGTTCAAAGGATTGCTTGAATTGAGAAAGAGTATAGTAAGTCATCTTCCTTATAATAGGTATTACATACTTCATTTCTGGTATATATACAGATCTTAAATAAGATCACGCCTAAAAGAAATGCTAATATTATTATTACAGACGGTTTTTGGGATAGCATATAAACATATAAGTGTGTTATTACCGATTCACCAAATATCTGGTGCAAAGTTCAGTGATGACTTTCGGTTTAACCTGGCTACTGATCTACAGTCGCTATAACATATGCATAACTCCAACCACCATGAAGTTAACCGACATACGGACCTCATATTTCTACTACGCTTACCCCGTGTGTCTCAACTTCGCATATGTTGTGAACTGCTTTTTCATCTCGGCTGAGCACTTCAGATGATAATGAAATTACCTTCAAATGTCAGACCCTTTTGTATATGAGTACACGATGCTGTTCAAAATGGCGTTCACAAAGAATCGCAACAACAAGCGATTTTTTGGCAAGTACGAGTAATCAATCAATGGTATCGCCACAGGGTAATGACTAAAATTACATCACACACATGGTAACTGCAACCTGTAGTGGCCCTATTGGTTCAGTGCTCTCCCAACAAAGATCGACGAATGAATTTTTAAGAGAAAACTAAAGAGTCCATTTCCATCAGATTGTTTGCGAGGGGAAATTCCTAAGGGCAGTGAAGAAGTAAAAAATAATAATGTGTGAAAGGTACATAGCTTTATTAGTCTCAAAAGGAGACAACTAGCAGCAGTCAATGACTAGCAAAGATGGCTGCGTAACTCTCCAGAGCCTTCTAAACTCCACAATTAAGGCAGATTCCCTCAGGATGGGTTAGGTCAGCAAAGGCATCAGACAATCTTTCAAGGGTTTGGTGCAGCATGTTTTTTCCATGCTGCATATGACATCGGCAAATCTGCTTTCTACTTTCTTTAGGATAGCTACAAAAGTATTTCCTTTAAAATTTGCTTCCACCTTGCAAAAAGAGTAAATAATTCCTTTAAATTTACTTGCACCATGCCACCTTCCCAAATGAGTGAATGATTCATTTAAACTTTTATTCAACCTTGCCACCTTGCCAAATGAGTGAATGATACCTTTAAACTTTCCTTTCACCTTGCAACCTTGCCAAATGAGTGAATGATTCCTTTAAACTTTACTTGCACAATGCCACCTTGCCAAATAACTGAATGATTCATTTGAACTTTCCTTTCACCTTGCAACCTTGCCAAATGAGTGAATGATTCCTTTAAACTTTACTTGCACCAAGCAACCTTGGCAAATGACTGAATGATACTTTTAAACTTTCATTTCACCTTGTCACCTTGCCAAATGAGTGAATGATTCCTTTAAACTTTACTTGCACAATGCCACCTTGAAAAGGACTGAATTATTCCTTTAAACTTGTATTCCACCTTGCGACCTTGCCAAATGAGTGAATGATTCCTTTAAACTTTAATTGCACCATGCCACCTTGCCAAATGTCTGAATGCTTAATTTAAACTCTCCTTTCACCTTGCAACCTTGCCAAATGAGTGAATGATTCCTTTAAACTTTTATTCCAACTTGCCACCTTGACAAATGAGTAGATAATTCCTTTAAACTATTCTTCCACCTTGCCAAATGAGTGAATAATTCCTTTAAGCTTTCCTTCCACCTTGCTACCTTGTCAAATGAGTGAATGATTACTTTTAAAATTTCTTTCCACTTTGCTAATTAAGTGAATGATTCCTTTAAACTTTTCCTCCACCTTGCCACCTTGCCAAATGAGTGAATGATTCCTTTAAACTTTTATTCCACCTTGCAACCTTTCCAAATAAGTGAATGATTCCTTTAAACTTTCCTTTCACCTTGCAAGCTTGCTAAATGAGTAAATCATTCTTTTAAACTTTACTTGCAACATGCCACCTTGCCAAATGAGTAAATGATTCATTTAAACTTTACTTGCACCATGCCACCTTGCCAAATGAGTAAATGATTCATTTAAACTTTACTTGCACCATGCTACCTTGCCAAATGACTGAATGATTCCTTTAAACTTTCCTTTCACCTTGCCAAATGAGTGAATTATTCCTTTAAACTTTCATTCCACCTTGCCGATTGAGTGAATAATTCCTTTAAACTTTCTTCCCACCTTGCCTCCTTGCCAAATGAGTAAATGATTCTTTTAAACTTCACTTGCACCATGCCACCTTTCCGAATGAGTAAATGATTCCTTTAAACTTTACTCACACCATGCCACCTTGCCACCTTGCCAAATGAGTGAATGATTCCTTTAAACTTTCCTTTTACCTTGCAAACTTGCCAAATAAGTGAATGATTCCTTTAAACTTTTCTTACACCTTTCCAAATAAGTAAATGATTCCTTTAAACTTTCCTTCCACCGTGCCACTTTGCCAAATGAGTAAATAATTCCTTTAAACATTCATTTTACCTTGCCATCTTGGCAAATGAATAAATGATTTCTTTAAACTTTCATTTCACCTTGCCATCTCTAAAAATGAATAAATGATTTCTTTAAACTTTCTTTTCGTCTTGCCAAATGAGTGAATGATTCCTTTAAACTTTTCTCCCACCTTGTCAAATGAGTAAATGATTCTTTTAAAATTTACTTGCACCATGCCACCTTGCCAATGAGTGAATGATTCCTTTAAACTTTCCTTCCACCTTTCCAAATGAGTTAATGATTCCTTTAAACTTTTCTTCCACCTTGCTACCTTGCCAAACGAGTGAATGATTTCTTTAAACTTTCATTTCACCTTGTATTCTTTGCAAATGAATAAATGATTCCTTTAAACTTTCTTTCCGCCTTGCAAAATGACTGAATGATACCTTTAAACTTTCCTTCCACCTTGCTACCTTGACAAATAAGTGAATTATTCCTTTTAAATTTTCCTTCCACTTTGCCAAATATGTGAATGATTTCTTTAAACTTTCCTTTCACCTTGCCACCTTGTCAAATGAATAAATGATTCATTTAAACTTTCCTTTCATATTACCACCTTGCCAAGTGAATGAGTGATTACTCTCCACAGATCTCGCAGAAAACCTCTCTGATCTTCACCCTGGAAGACGTGGGCGTTAATTATTTGCAGACGGACTGTCGAGTTTCAGGCTCTACTCAATCGTTTAATGTGATTTTACCGCAGTACAACAGTTCGTTTGCAGTTCCAATAAACTTCCAGATGCAGGTGAATTTCTTTTAAATTCTCCCCACGGATTAGATTAAGATTATGGATTAATCTCCTTACCATTATTATCACAAAAAGGACAAACATCACGCAAAATAAATGAAGATTTTAAGCAAATTTATAATAGATCAAAAGCTGAAAACAACCTCTGTGCGCATTGCGAATGATGCTATGAACGATAAAGTTATTTCTCAATGAACTACTTTGCAGTTTAATTATAATATGCAATCTTTATGGTGTTCTTCAATAAATCGACCTTTCCGTTTTGTCCAAATTATGTTGACCTCTAACGGCGTCAGGTTGCCAGGTATCGCCATTATAGGGTTGCCAACGGTGGCTGGCTACACCAGTATCAATATTTACCATAGGAATTATGATCTATGTTTGTATTATTTAATTATTTTTTCAGAGAGGAACCTCTTCATTCTTTGCCTAATTTGAATTCATTCTCTCTTCGTATCTCCATAAGTTTTCCATAGACATTTGAATGCACTGTGTCAATTATATTATATCTTTAACATAAAGAATGCCTATAATATTTTATTAAATGTTTTCTAACCTTTGTGAAGCCTGTTATTGGGTATTTATCTTTTAGCCAAGCGTGACTAGAATCCAAAAATACAAAATTTGTTACTAAAAGGGTTTACGCAAAATATAAGTAAAAGAAATCTTTTTGAGCTTAAGTTTCATGATTTTTACGGTAATTTTCTTTAAAACAGGTAGTTGACTTAAACTCTACAAGTTTAGTGACGGCTATTCTTTCCCCATCAACTTTTCTATGGTCTATGGAATCTTCTGTCGACGCCATGTCTAATTTCTCCAACACCTTCCCACTACGCCCACGTTTTGTGACGTCCTCTTCAGTTTCATCTAGTGACCAAGAAATAAGTCTCTGCACAAAGGGCTATTGCCTTAATGGTGGACGATGTGTGCCTACCCCTACATCCAGCAAGTGCGTTCTCTACTGCCAATAATCCTAGCATTCCTGGAAGCCTTTATAGTCAAAGTCAAATTAGTAAATAACAAATAAACATTCTTTATTCTCTCAGCTATCTAATTTCTTCTTAAATGAAAATGCAAAATATGGCTAAAAAAGCAAATTAACCTAGTGATACTCTGTGTTTCAAAGGAAGTTTCAAAATTCCAGACAGAAAGTACTAAAAGCACTCTGATCATAAGTCTAGCATTGTATGTTTGCATATCTGCGTACGCCTCGAATATTGCAACGTTCGTTAGCGAGCCGTTGTTCTGACAGGAGTCGGACTCAGTCCACCTCAGGGCGTGTATACCCTCCTCCCCCGTATTTATTCTCTTAGAGTTAATGAACTACTAAATTACCAAAAAAAGAGAAATTATCAACAAAATCCCAACTGAGCTCATTTCCACCCCATTGAGGTTAATTTTTATTCGTCTAGTTTGCATTTTCAGCAACGAATCTATTACAAGGACTTAGGTAGACACAAAACAATGAAAATACATCGAAAATTAAGAAATATATACAGCAGGGGAAGAAGCAGGCTTTTAAGTATTTGCTGATTATTGTATTTGATATCAAATATATTTTCATATTTTCTTACCTATAATAATTATAAACTCTTTATTTTACTTCTTTAAAACTCGGGCACATTTTACTATCGATATAAATGGCAAGTTTCATTGATTCTAATATAAAAAATCACCTAGGGCTAACCAATCGTTTCCTCAGATGCATTTGTCCTGGAGATACTGTCGGCCCTCGCTGTAAAATAATTACGAGGACCTTTGGGAAGAATAGCTGGGCGTGGCTGCCTCGTCTTCCTTCTTGCCTGCCTCTCAGAGTCTCGTTGCGACTTCTCGCCCACGAGCCAGATGGACTCATCCTGTACCAAGGACCACTCTCAAATAGCCAAGATTACTATTCTAATTCCTCCAAATTTGTCCTGGTTGTGCAGCTAAAACGGGGACTCCCGGTGTTGACTTTACAACAGGAGGGAAGAAGCTTTTCTATCGCTTTTGCTCATAATGAATCCATCGCCGATGGCAGATGGCATTCTCTGCATCTTGATTTCACCAAAGAGGT
The DNA here is from genome assembly GCA_963969495.1 of Ceratothoa steindachneri. NCBI lineage: Eukaryota > Metazoa > Arthropoda > Malacostraca > Isopoda > Cymothoidae > Ceratothoa > Ceratothoa steindachneri. The sequence continues at coordinate 69,082,274 of OZ018329.1, read as the reverse complement.
ACATTTACATCTTCTTCTATTATATTTCGACTAATATATATATATATATATATATATATATATATATATATATGTGTGTGTGTGTGTGTGTGTGTGTGTTTGATTCGGAATTATATCGAAAGGTGGTGAATAATTTTGTATATTTTTAGTTTTATTCTCCACCAAGGAGAATCCATCATCATTATACCAAAGAAACAACCTAACGATAATGATCATTTGGGTTATCCTTTGTTATTGAGATTTTCATTTTATTCGAATATTTTTTCATTACTGTTTGAAAAAGAAGCCAAAGATCAGTATGAATTGATCTCAAGAATCGTGATTATTGCTAATGAGGATACAAATAAACAAAAGAAAAGGACACTAACTAGAGTAGCAAAAACAAAATGACACAAAGTAGCAATGAACAAAAATGTGACAATCCAGGTGTTCCTTCATTTAACTACGTGCATTTTACCCAAAATATCCATACATATGCAAAATGCAAAGAATTGCATGCTACTAACTAATTTCAAATTAAATTTTACATTTTTTTTCATATTTGAAATAGCATGAAATAAAGAAGTAAAAGACGTTGCCTATATGAGAAATGAAGGAGCACAGCTTTTCGGCTCGTCCTTTCAAAATTTAGTTAACTAATGTCCTCTGAAATACTAATGTTAAATTTCCCACTATACAGAAATATTTTATTATAAAAAACACGAGAACTCTTTAATGAACGTGTTAATATTTTTAGTGGTCTTGATTACATGTACCCTTTACATATGTATGTAAACATCCGAGGCAGGATTTTAGATTATAATTCATAGAATTTTATGATAGGAATCAATTATTTATGAGTTCATTTCTTTTATTTCAGTTTTAATCAGAGTTCCTTTGAATTTCACTCATATTCACAGAGTGTTTCAATGATGCTCGACTTCTGCACGAGGAGAGCAGCAGAAAACAGCGTCTGGAATACCTCGAGTTGTTTCTCTACGTTTAGGACTCCACACAAATGGAGGTGGAAAAGACTGAGCTGGGCCAGCGAATCCCCTCTTCAAGTTGGGGGTCCTGCTGATATCCATTTGTATTCAGAGTTGTCTAAACCAAGTTCAACTCACCCAAATGGTTTCCGCGGTTGTATTTCTCGACTCAACATAAAAGGACAGGTATTTTTGCTTGCTACAAAATGAGTGGACTCAAATTCATTCCTTCTTGAATAATTCCACAAATTGATTAATTATGGAAGTGTTTTCACATCGATTAGATCGCAAAGATCTTTCATCCAATTTATAGAGAAGAGAGTTAGTCGCAGCTAATTTATAAAGGGAAAATGAAATTTTGGTTCAGTGAAGGAGAAACTGAGGTGGGAAAAGAAGGGAAATAATACGCATCTCGAATAAGATGAAGAAATAGAACAACAGGTATAATTTAAAACGACGAGTATAAAAAGGATACTAAGAACAAATGGGTTTACTGGATTTATTTCTAAAATAACCGAAATTTAGGTATTTTAAAATGACTTTAATAAAGAAATCTCAACTATTTCCGACAAAAAAAAGAATTCGGTCCTTACGAACTGAGTCCCAACCTTTTTATGTGTTTAAGTTCTAAGTAGAAACAGGCATCTAAAAAAAATAACAATAAAGGAATAAATATGATAATACCACCATTTATCTGGAATACCTCTTGGTGGGATCTCCTGGTAATATACCACATAGGTGAATATTTCCTTCACGTAAAATCTCGCAATAAAAGAAATTCAAAATAGTCTTAATTTTGCAAAATTAATAGCTGCTTCTGAATGTATGTAAAGATTTTCAGAGTACTTTTGTCCATGCCAGTTTTTTTAATGTTCATGTGATAGCGTTGGACTTGGATCTACCGTGTCGCTTTTACTAGAGGAACTCATTTCATTCAACAGGTATCAAGGTGGTAAGCTTATTCTCAAACGAGCTAAGCAAGGTCTGCTGACCAAAAATTCTCCTGCTCGCACTTATTCTGATTCATGACCTTACGACCTTTAAAGCTTTCAACAATTTCTGGACTTACCTTTGGATGACCTTGGCAATTATACCATTCGAAAGGGATTGCAAAACAACATAAGAGTATCAAAACTCGTTAGAATCGGCCAAATAGTTACAATATTGTTACAAAAAAAGGCAAAACGTGGACCGACCGACATAGTGAGATGTAGAGTCGCTCGCGACAAGACTCGGACGCAGCTAAAACCATCTTTACCTGGTCACTAGATACAGCTAAATCATCTGAAATGTTTGTTGAATTTAAATCAGTCTAACATATTTCATTCATGATTTTTTCCAAAAATCTTTTGTTAATTTACCCTCTTTTTATTTACTTCCAATATCATGGATTTAAAACGAGAACCTACTTTAATAACTGCGGAGCTCTAAAGTTAATATATTATGTTGACAAGATATTAATATTGTTTTTTAAGAGACAAAAGATGTTTCCTACCCTGATGGCAAAATTCATGGAATACTATTATTAAAAGCTAATGGCCAGCATCGCCAACCTACCCTAATAAGATGGAAATTTCCAGAACTGTATCAGTTGGGATATGAATTCTTATGGGTAAGTGTGGACAACAGAGAGGCTGCACATGGCATGGCCGAGTAAACATAGGAGTTCGAAAGAGGCGTGATAGTGGATGTCAGACAGATGAGGAATTATTTTTCTGCAACTGTGCGAACATTCAACATCCCGTGATCAACGGTGTCACGTATATACAGAGAATAAATACCCCATGGAAGGCATTACCGCCTACCATGGATAGCTTGTGTGGTCAATCATGGGTGCTTAATGATCATGACCAGCAGCGTCTGATTAGAATTGTTGATGGTAAAGACAACCAAAATGGCTCAAATCACATACGCATTTCATACAGGAGGTACATGTCAGTGCCGCGTTATTTACCTGTCATGTGATATGGTAGCAAAAGATCTACCATATAACCTCTATTAACCCAACAACAGCGGACACACAGCCGCACCTGGGTTCGTGAGGTCGCTAAATGGACTCAGGAAGACTGGCAACATGGGGCGTGGTCTGATGAGTAACAGTTCCAGTGGTTTGGGGCTGATGGTAGGGTTGAGGTGTGGCGCGCACACGATACGGCCATAGATATCAGTTCTCAATAAGGCGCCGTGCCTGATAGGGGTTTAATACTGGTGTAGGTTTGCGTTCACGCGGCATGGGTTGGGTGCACTGGACCGCCAAACACAACATTTACCAGCGAACGCTACGTTACACTTTTTTGGCCATTTGCATCAATTCATGGCCTTCAAATACTCCAATAACGATGTGATATTCCATGAGAATAATGCACCATGTCATCAGGCCTAAAGTTGCCCATAATTTGAGAAAAAACTCTTGGGGCTCTTAAGAGAATTGGCAGGGGGCATTTCCTTAATATCTATGGGGAGAGGAATGGTAAATGAGGGTGACTCGACCGATGATTGAGGTGGCTGACTATTCATTTTTAGTGGACAAATTCACCAGGCCCCTTCTTCTCCGTCCTTCAGGGGGTCAGCGGTCACGTAGCCTATTTCTTTAAGAGAGGAGCACTCCATAACCGGTGAAAAGGCCTACTTCTTCGGGCCGATTTAATGTTCAGGCTAGACTTGACGGGGGATGAACGAAAGGAAGGAGACTTAACGATCGAATGAAATAAATGCCAAACTATTGACTGTCCGAATAATTACTGATCCATCTCTGTCTCCCTCTCTCTCTCATATATATATATATATATATATATATATATATATATATATATATATATATATATATATATATATATATATATATATATATATATATATTGTCGACTCCAAAGGCATGACCTTGACTTGTCCGTAGGGTGGACCCAGTGATCTAATTCGTTTGTTACTCCCCCCATTGGGCAGAGTTTCGTAATCTATGTGCACTTGTTGTACTTACATATTTCCCATGTCTAAGGTTTATCATAATTATAGGTAATCGCTTGTCTCTTAAGTTCTTTGTAAAATTTATCTGTTCAAAGCTGGTCACATAGCCTATCTCCTTGGGAGAGGACCTCTCTTAATCGGTGATAAGGCCTACTTAACGTTCAGGCTGGACTTTATGGCGGATCGATGAAAGGAGGAGACTTAATGATCGAAGGAAATAAATGCCGAACTATTAACTGTCCTAATAATTACTGATACATCTCTTTCTCTCTCTCTCTCTCTCTCTCTCTCTCTTTCTCTCTCTCTCTCTCTCTCTCTCTCTCTCTCTCTCTCTCTCTCTCTCTCTCTCATATATATATATATATATATATATATATATATATATATATATATATATATATATATATATATATATATATATATATAAATATATATATTGTGTGTGTGTCGATTCAAGTGGCGTGACCTTGACTTGTCCGTGGTGCGGATCCAGTGATCTAAATTTTTTGTGCCCCACCCCACCCCGCGCCCTTGGGTAAGGTTCGGGAATTTATGTGTACTTATCGTACCTACATTATTCCCATGTCTAAGGTTTATTATAATTATAGGGAATCGCTTGTCTCTTACAGTTTTTTTTTAAATTTCTCTGATCAAAGCCTGTATTTGTTCAGCTTGCCTGTTGTGACCTTTGCTGATAGATATTCTTAGCCCGCGTCTGTTTGTGGGAGTGCAAGACTCGTATTTGTAAGGTGCTGATCGTTGATAGCTGCGCGTATGTTTGTTCGTGTGTTTCTGTGCGATTCTAACCACTGCTTGTCTTACATCTATTTGTACAATTGGACATATATTTTGTTTCTTTTTCTAATTATCTTAGGTTCTCTATTTATTACACATGGCATAGTATTTCATTAATTTACACATATAACAATTTTTAGGATTTGATAAATCCACCGAGCGTCCATCTGTAGAGTTCCTCGCTGGGCCTATTAAATCATGTAATTTGGATGCCGCAGGCTTACCTATTTTACAAAACGAGCCCTACATATCATACCTCTGTTTGGACCTTGATGAGTCTACTTAGACCTTTAGGATACGTTCTGTGTTTATCTGCAATTTTCTCTAATTTTGATCTCAAGTCACTATCCTCTTCATAAAATCGTTTTCATTAGCCTTTCTTCGATACAAAAGAGGTTCAGAGAGATCTGACCAATAACCTCAGTGTTTCAGATGAAACCCGAAAAATACAAATTTAGAACACTTCCCATTACATGTAGTCGATCGTCTACCATCTTTTGGTTATTATTAACCGCTATTCGTTCCTTTTGAATTTTTAATACACTTATATACAGCAATTTCCATAGCAACATTGCATACATAAACTCTTTGGAATAAATTCATAATTTCCAGAGACTTTCAATTTAGTATATTTGAAAGCTGAACGTCGGCTATTCAGTCCCAAACTGAACACGCCATTACCATCGAAAGAAGAGTATTTTCGCCTACTTACCCCAGGCTTTGTCAAAACAAACTCTGGTATATTTTCCTCGTATGTTTATATATTATAATTATATTCGTCTTCATTAAAAGCCTACCTTATCCTAATATTGATTGATCAAAGGCAGCCACGATGCACTTCCACGGATCATGCATGGTTTAGGGAGAGATCGAGTTTGCCGAGTTACTTCTACTACTGAACAAATTTCATCTTGCCTTCAACGAAGTCTTCTTTGTTTCTTAATATATGTATCAAGGTGCACAAATTAAGATTTCCTTCGTCTATATCCCATCGTTTCTTTTGAAAATATCCACTATCTATTTTCATTTTATAATTTTTTTTGTGTTCTTATCCAAGTATTTCTCACAAGGTTCCTGCTGATTATTTTCTGACTGTATTGTTTATATTTATGGCAGTCATCCTCATTGTGTGAGTGTTTTGTCTCCCTCAAGAACGATTCATCAGCAATAGCAGGAATTATGGCCCTCTCCAAATCTTTGTTGTCTTTAAAAAATTATATAATTTCTCAAGAGGATACTTTATTGCAAACTCATAGATCATACATTGCAATAAAATGGCCACCTCCTGGAATAAGTAAACCAGGTAATCTATCGAACTAACCTCTTTATTTCTATAAGTCCCACTACTGCCTATGATGCAAGGTATCCATTTCAGAACATTCCTACTTCCAGATATATTTTTAAGCTTTTAATGGCATTTATTACCTATTACAACTCCAAATTAAAAAAAATTGAGTTTGCTTTTCAAAAGCGATATTTGTCACTAGGTTGCCTAGACTCCCAACCTTTCTAAATGTATCTGCAGTTCAGAACAATATCCATAAATATCACTAAAATATATAATAAATAAAAAAGTAACCCCCAAAATAGACCTTGGAGAAACAACACTGAGGACAGTCATGTATTGATATTTTCCATTTAATTTAGCATATTAACTTACTCAACTTAATACTGACCATCAAATTCCATGTTGTCTAATCTTTAAAATTGAAATCTCATGTGCAACCTTTACTAAAGACGGCTATGTCACTTCTGATAGCTCCCATTAATTCCAGTACATCTTATATATTAAAAAATTCTATCAAGTTTGTTAGACATGATCTACCATTTGCAATTTTATGTTCGGCTTGAAAATGAACACGCTAGTATTAGAACTTTTGCTCGTAGTGAATTCAAAATTAATTCGATTTTTACGGGTGTCTTTATTTTTACAATTGCGCCAGAATATTTCATTCGAGTGATTATTTGCATATTTTAATAATATGCTTATATTTATCTTTATATCTTATATCCACCTTACCGCAAATTCATCTAAAATCCGTAAAACTTCAAAAGGTGATTTCTGATTCTCTTCTAGCTCGTTGACCTGGGACAGCCAATCCACAGCGCCAACAGTAAAAAGCATTGCATTGTGGATGACGAAAGGCTATGCGACCAACTTCTACCTTCCTCGTGGGACTTTCCAACAAACGGTGACTGCAAGGCAACATCAAATTGTTCCCCATCAACCGAAAAAGTGAATCGCCATCCCAAGTCTCAACTCCCCTGTGACTGCACCGAGGGGGCCATATCACATCCAATCTGCGAGACTCCCAGGAATCCAGTGACTCTGGAAATGAGCAGTTATTCTAGTTTTGCCTTGTCCTTCGTCCCTGATCCTCAGAGAGTCTCCATTCGTGTTAAGTTCAAGACAAGGAGTAGAAATGGACTTCTTGTGTTGCTTTCTTCGAGGAAAGCACCCCTCTCGCTTAGCCTCCATGTAAGTCAATGTTAATAATAGCAATTTCATCACGAGGTATGTTCACAGGTTGACTGATAAAGGCAGCAGAATTCTTGCGGTCACCAAAAACAGCTTAATATTCAGCGGGAGAAAGACATTGATATTTTTGTTAAGTAAATAAAACCATATTAAAAATAAGTTTAGAAATACTCAACTAAAAATGATGATAGAGGTAAAAGAGAGAAAATTTGAAAGAGAAAACACAAGGTTAAGATAGATATTCGGAAAAATATTTTGTAATATCAAACTCTTCTTACGTACGAAAGTCGAACAACCCTACTTTCATGGTCGAAGGGAAACTATGCACGAGAGAGAGAGAGCAAACTCACTCGTACCTAACGGAATAGCGTTACAAAAATGGGCTCAGGATGTGGTAGTGAAAAATATATTAAACAAGTCCTACCTGGCAAAGATTGAAACAAAGTGGTCTTTACTTAATAGTATCAAAGTAAAAATAATTCCTCCAAAAATTAAGGAGAATTTTTAACAAATTTTAATCTTCTTAGAACAAAAAACGATGGGCAACAGAAAAAATTTTGGTCTGGTGCCGGAAATATTTCAACGAATTCTTAAGTGATTTTTCCTACTAAATTCGAAAATAACTTCAGTTTTCCACCATCAGGTCTAGTTTTCTGTCTCTCCTCATCTCCATTTTGTCTCTAATTAGATGTTAAAATGGCGCATGAAAATATTTCCAAAGGTGTACATGAGTTGATATTAATGATTTTTAATGCAATTAAACAAGAGTTTTCTGATTTAAACTATTTTAATTCTACAAGAGGCAATTAATATGAAACAATAAGAGAGCATAACATATAAACAAACAAAGCACAAGTAAAAATAAAAAATTGAAGATGCACGTTTGCAAAGATTTTGGGCGGAAAATTCAGGGATAAATTTACGCTTATTTGCGCACCGTTGATGTTGTGCGACAGGAGAATCTCATTTTAAAAACCAGCAATAGTCTGCTATCATCACAGCGTCTCAAGGTCGTTGGTAACGAGTTTCGACCTTTTTGATGCCCTGGTGGAATCGTTCGCCTTGCGTGTCGCTAACATCTCCGAGATTTTCAGGAAAACCATCAAGATGACTCAAAAGAAAATGCATTTTGATGCTCATATTCGCGCCAATATTACGAAAAGTTGATATCAAGTTGGTAAAAAGGTCTTTATAGTTTTTACTTTTGTGTTTCCATAACACATTGAAGAATTAAGGCAACACTTTTTTGAAGAGGTCATCTTGCTCATTTTCTATTGCTTAGTTCACCACAACATCTGAAAAGTCGGGAAAAAAATAATTAGAATTAGAATAAAGTAAAGAATCCAGTGTAGTGTACGTACACACATACATAGTGACTAATTTATAACATATAACATATACACACTTATGACATATACATATGGACATTAACTCCCGCATATACTTATATACATATGGACATTGACTCACACACAGACTTATTAACATATGGACTTTGACTCAAACTTAATATATGTATTATAAAAGGATGTTCAGTAACTTAAAAACTAGACCTGATAGATCAAAATGAAGGTAAATTTTCGATTCAGGAGACCCATTTCTTATAGGAATGATGTCTATTTCCTGAATACCAAAAACCTTGTAGACTAGTGTTATTAGGCAACTTCATAATTATCTCTACGTCAAAATATTTTTTGTCTAAAGAGTTCCAAGACTTTTTTCCTAAAGTAATAGAGAATCTATAAGGTTCCTAAAAACTCTATATCAACTATTATCTTGTATTGTTGGGTCATAATATGAAGTAATTAACTAAATTCTAGATTTAATTAGATTTCTAAAATACCTCAAAGTATTTCCTGGTAACAGATTTCAAGGGGATATTTGTGCCTCAGCTTCTCAACATCATCATCTGTTCTCCGCCGAAAGCCAACGCCTATCATAAGCGAAGAAGCGTTCTTTTCTCCAAGCATCGATCTGCTCAACTTCACTTCACTCGAATCAAATATATCGATGTCTCTGGAACAAGAGCTCAATACAAATCATTTAAAGAGTAGCCAAATGGATCACTCAGAAACAACAAAGTTCGTTTGTATTACGAAAAGAAGAATATCAGATGGTACGTGGCATTCAGCTTTGGCTGCACGGCTTGGTCACAACTTAGTTATTCATGTTGATGCTGGAGAAGCCTGGCAATTCAACGAGACACTCCCAATTTTTGAAACTAAAGCGAAACTCCCCCCTCCTCTCAACTTCTGGATAGATATTCGAGAAGGAGTTTTAGTAGGGGGAGTTCCAGAGTATATCAAGAGAAATGTTTCTCTTATATTTCAAGACTTGAAACAAGGTAAGAGAGAGATAGATAGTAAACTAACCACACCATTTGCATAACTACATAATGTTTGACTTAGTCTTACTAAATAATGAGTCAAGACCTTTTTACTTACTGTTTTACATTCTAGTTTGTCTTGGTGACCTCAAGATATCGGGTCGTCGGTTACCTCTCCCACCAGTGGTGAATAGTACGCATTTCGGGCAAGTTACGACGATGCAGGGGATGACAAGAGGATGCACCCTGAACCTCCGGAAGAGGTGTAGTCAAAACAATTGCTTGCCACCCCTCCAGTGCCATGAGGTTCAAGGACAACCAGTTTGCGGGTAAAGGGAAACAAAGGATATTTTTATACTTTTTCATTGAGGAATCTAACAATTTTACCAAATCAAACTACCAGAGGTGAGATTCGAGACCTCTGGCAACTCTGACCCACAAATATTTAGGGCCACCTAAATTTCGATTTTGGATTCTCTTTTGGGGTCGATACAAAGTAAATAAACTTGATGGGAGGGCACATACGAAGCGAGGGAACCCCGAGAACTTTGTTACCTCCATATATATTAAATGACTAAGAACTTAGTGCATTTCCATGACTTTTCTCCCGTCCTCTGAATATATTCCCCCAAAAAATTTAAGTTCGTACTTTTTATTGTGATCTTTGTACCAACTTGTTCTTTTTCGGTTAATAATACGTTCTTCCGTTAGTCTTGGCTTAGCTTTACCAGTCTTTGTATTTATAACACTTTTACTTTATTCAGGTTCAACTTATCCACCTCTTCCTTTACTTGTTTCTTTCTCTTTCATTTATCTTTATCTACTAGATAAAAATGTCCTCACTGCTTACACATTTCTTTTCGTTTCTTTTCACCAGTCAACCCACCTCTTCTTCGTCCTAGAAGAAGTTAGGCAAACTTAGGCATACATCTTCCTTCCAAGAATCCGACTATTGATTAAAAAATGGTGCGCCCCATCTTAATTACGACCACACCCTTATCAACATTCTGACCCTGGTGTGATAACCTTATCTGATGACCATCTTAACAAAAGAATGAATTAACTTTCACGATAATAATGAGAATAACTATATGCTCTTGCGTCTTGATTAGTTACAATGAACAATTTTAAACCCACTAAAATGCTTTTGGGGATTAAAGAAGTAATTACAAATGTCAAAATCTAATTTTCGTTCAAATGGTAAAAATATCGCCGTATTATAAATGATAAAGTCATAAAATCAACCACAGAGTTGAAAATTATTCTAAAATTTAAAAAAATCGAAATTTCAGTTGTCAAACGGGACAATTCTTTACTCCATCGGGATGCCATACAATGGATTTATGTCTTTTCAATCCTTGTTTCAACGGTGGCACCTGCAGAAGAACTGAAGAAGGATTTTCTTGCCTTTGTCCACCAGAATGCATAGGAAAGCAATGTGAATGGACAACGAAAATTGGGATAAAAGGAGAACCGACATTAACCCTCGTCATAGGCTTGTCTCTGTTCATAATTGGTTTTGGTAAGTTTCCATTATTGTTTCTTTTACATTAAGGCGATACATAATATTACCTCTTCCGCTTAAAGATATCACTTTACAAATAACTAATGTAACTCGTTATTCATTTTAGAGTGCTAAAATAACCAAATAATCAGCTAAATAAAATTACATGCTAAATCATTTTTAAATTTATCGTAAGCGATTGGATGTTCAAAGGTACATGATACGTGGGTGCTGAGAAAGTTGATGCAAAAAAATGATTCAAAGGAAAATTCCTCTTAATTCATTGATAATCGCAATTTTACCCTCAAAGTAATTTTTCAGGAAAAGCGAAGACAATTGTCAAAAACAGAGCATAAAATTCATTTAAATGTCAAAGAGAGTTTCTGCAATATAAAAGAAATAAATGAAGGCAGGTAGTAAATTTAACTATATGTACAATTTCAGGATATACCCATATTTTTTTTAATACATAACAAAGTATTATAGTAAAAATACTTATTTTTTATTGCAGGGCTAATAGCGTTATTGTGTTTTATTTACATTTTGAAGAGGAGGAAAATAATGAAAAGGAAACAGGGCCATAAGAAATCTTCACCGTCCTTTGCAAACCCTAACAAAGTTAAGGATTTTGCAAGTTAGTTGATTTGTAATAAACAAATTATTTTCATCACCCTGGTAAAACTAAATTTTCAGTTACAGATAGTGGCTCATTACTTGGATGGAACCGGGTTATAGATTTGCCAAAGAGAAACTATGGAATGTTAGAACTGAAAAAACGCGAGAAATTTTTCTAAATCTCCTTTGTGTAAAAATCCTCACTAGGTATTAATTGGAAATTCTTACACACCATAATTTCCAGTAATACTGACAAAGCCTAAATAAGTGGAACCTATTTGCGTCAGTAAGTGGTACGGTTCTTTCTATAAAACAGTAAAAGAGGCTTTGCATCGGTGTCGTGGTATACTGCCGGGTATGTATGTAAATTTGTTCCGTACATGAATAACTCCGTTCCTTTTCTCTCTAAGAGTGCTATACTTTTATTTATCTTTTGTTTAGATTCTTTAACCCGGAACGAATCGTAATATTATATATCTATTGCCATATGCAGCGTTTCGAGGATTTAATTAAACAACTAGGGCAAAAATATACTTTTAATTACATAAATAAATTAAATATTAAAACTTTGAATATACTAAGGCTATAATAAGAGGATGTAAATAAAAATTAATACTACCAATGAGTACTAAGCAATGGTTGACGCAAAAATTCACTTTAGTACCGAATGTTAACTAAAGAACATAAATAAGTTGGAATCTTTTTACCTTCAAACTAAGTGGGAGTCGGGCGTGGAATGACATTGAACGAGAACCTCGTTTAGGCGATGATTCGATGCGTGAGGCTGACGCGGGAAAACAGCTGTCCGTCTCGCTGAGCTAATCCCGAGGTCAGTGAGCCGCGTGTGGCGATGCTTCTTGACTTGAAGATAACTATAAGTGAAAGGGATTGGGGGATGTAAGATTAGTCCAATCCTTGAATTATACTTGTGGGCTTCATGATGATAAGACTTGACAATATAAGCGAAGGGAATTGGGGATATAAGATTATTCCAATCCTTGGGTTACACTTGCGGGCTTCTCGATGATGAGACTTTAATATTTTCTCGAGTAGAACTTCACATTGGTATTCCTCAATGGTGAGGGATATCTCTGTTTTTATTCGAAAAAACTGAGATAGGGGTGTTTCTTTGAAAGAGATGGGCATGAGAGTGATTCTCTATACCGATGGTCTACTGTTCAATGTGACCAAAAGGAACAGCCTCGGGAATAAAAATCCTCTTTTCTCCAGATCGATTTATATATACCTCAATTATCCCCTTGGGGGAGGAAATAGAAGGTAAGTGCCCACTTTTAAGCTTCTCTCCTAGGGCAGCAGTTTTCAACGTTGTGACCCTTAGCCCTTCTGGTCTCTTCTGGTTTACGTCGGAAAAAGTGAAATTTAGTGTATTTGGCGAAAGTATCGTACCATATGGAACCTTACTTTTGACGCTGTGTAACCAAACTAGCTTTTGTTTATCTTCACGATAATGATTTCCCCACATTTACTCCCTTCTAAAGAAGGTAATGGGGTAGGAGAGAACTCTAGTGCAAAAAAAAAATAAACGACAAAAAAACACATGTCCTGGAATGTAATTCAAGTGCGACTGTCACCGTGAAACTACAGTGGTCATTGGTCAACCATCATACTAAACTAAGACTTAATGACATTGCACGCACACGCGCGCACATACATAGGCAGGTGAATGGCTAACTTTAACCTTGCTACGTAAGGCTAAGCATTCCGGATCACAGACTTCATTTTAACAAAAAAAACATCGATTACAACAAAGAACAAGAAAATAAACTGACTATAACTCCGTATCTAGGCACTCAATTCCGTACACTATCTAAACAAAAAAAAATTGGTCTTAAGAGAAAAGGGAGTTTACTTAGCCCTCTGTGGGGTTTCGGCTCAAGTTATCGGCTCTATGCTTATCGGAGCCTTTTAAATAGTTTATGTTAAATTGCTACTCGATGCACAATAGACTCCATTTCATGAGTCTGCTGTTCTGACTTATGCTGTTACGCAACTATGCCAGAGGCTGGTGCTTGAATTCCACGTTAATCTCACTACCTTTTACATAGAAATTGAATTCCTTTAGCCCCCCAAATTACGGCTAGCGCTGCCTGTTCTATTGTACCCAGACACTACCGATTCCTTCAACGCAGGCATCAGTTCGGATTCCAAACTTCTTTTGGGGATTGGTTAGTCGAAGGATGGGGGCCTAACTTAATTTTTCCTTCACTCGAGCGGACATTTGTGAATCTATGAGTGGGCCAAGGTGGGGGTTTAAATCTAACTCATTGGACGGGTCGCCCTGGAAGAATGATAATGAAGGTAGAGGATACTCGTTATCTAACTCTACGTACACTTTTGTTACCACCCGAAGATGTTTACATGGGTATAACGCTTCAATGGTTCCTTCTTCATCCATCGTCACAATATTTTGCTGGGGTTTCATCGTAGGTCCCTTCGTAGCTCCAGGCTGGGATACAACAGTATTGACTTCCACCTGATCCTTTCTCAATGCGCTATCATGTGCGAGTATTCGTTCTCTCTCTTCTCTTTCCACTTGCGCTTGTTCTCTTTTCATCTGTATTCTTTTTTATTCTGCTTCTCTTTTCCTATGTATTCTTTCTTCTGCTTCTCTTTCTTCTCTTTCTTCTCTTTTCTCTTGTCTATATTCTTGTTCCTGGACGTAGGCAATTAGTTCTTTGCCTGCTAGTCCCAGAATTTGGCCTTGTTGGTGGAACCTTTCGAACGACGACATTTTACCTATGTCTGTCAAAACCTCACCGATGTACGCTAATGGTACTTATGCAACCACGAGACAAGTAGCGCTCGGCCTAACCTAACCTTACATACCACCCACACTTTCTGTTAATTGGAATACCACCCAAAAAATAATTAACACCATTAACGGGGTAATCACACACAATTAACAAAAAATTATAGACCGACTTGATCCTCTTATTATGTTTAATTTTCCTCGAATGCTTAGGCAAACTAGAATTATCAAGGGTCTAGGGAAATTCTGACCTGCTACGACAGGTGTACACAAAAAAACGTGAAACTGAGCTCAGCGGGGAATTTACGGACATAAGCCTTAAACAGGTCAATTCTAGAGAATTTAACTAGCTAGTACAATTTTAAACAAAAAAAATCACAGGATATCATTGGCAACATTTCAGTAGAACCCCCCCCCCCCCAAAAAAAAAACACAATTAAATGGAGGCATAAATATGGGACTAAAGACTAAACAATTTAGTGGACCAAAAAAAAAATCATAATTAGGAACATTAATGAGATAATATATATATATACAATTGACTTGGAAAACCTTCGCTCCCGCCGGAGTATGGATGAGGTAATCCACGGGTCCTCTTGCCTCGAAGAAGGGGTAAGGTCCCTTTCATGGGCTAAAAAGTTTGTTGCTTCCCGTGGGAAGTAGCACCAGCACCTCCGCGCCAGGCTTGAATTTTCGTTATCATGACTTAAGGTCAAAGTAGGTCTTATACCTCTCAATAAGTCCTTCTTCACGAGATAAGACACTCGTTTGTTACCTCGGGTGGACTCACGCTCGAGGGCTTTAGTTTTCTTCCAAAGGGGGGGAGAGTTGCGCCCTCCTTCTGGGCGCGGGAAAACTTGTCGCTCTGGAGGGCTTCGAACTCCAGGTGGATAGGGGTTTCCAGGGGAACAGGTGCACGGGATTCCAGGGCTGCCTGTGTACGGGTAATCACGGGCTGGGCCACGGGATGGTCGTGAATTACGGGGTTCTGACCGAACAAAACGTAGCAGAACTGGAATGGGGCCGCTACCACTTCGGCCCAACCGGACATATAGTCACACTCGATGTGACAACGAATTACTGGGAAACGACTGGCCCGGCCAAGGTAGACGTGGACCACCGCAAATTTCTTGTGGTTGGGGCCAACAGGGGGAAGTAGGTCCTCAGACACTATGATACAGGTGCACCCGGTGTTACGCACGAGGGTAGATACTCGGCGACCGTTTACAGTTTCCTTTCTCGAACTTCAATCCACCAGAGTTGTTCTTATTAAAGAGAAAGTTTACCTGATGGACCGGGTCTTTGGCGGGCGAGTGAGGATCAGGAGTCTCCTGAGGTGACGGAGGCGGATCAGGGGTGGCCCAGATTTGGTGCACTTGGTGGGACTAAGAGTTTGAGAATCGGGAGTTTTGAGGACAGTTCGTGCGGTAATGGCCAGGAACTCCGCAGGTGTAGCAGACGATTTAGTTCTTTTGGTACGGCACAACCGGGGGAGAATAAATTAGTGGCTTAACGTCTCGGTGTTCAGATGGATGGAAGTTTCTTGGCTTCGAGGAACTAGGAACTTTGGTCAATCTTGGAACCAATTTAGGGGGGGTCTTAAGGCCATAAAATTTAGTTTTGGGGGGCGATTGGGGAGACTTTTTAACATCCTTAGGGTATAAATCGTGACTACCCGCGTAAACATCGGGCTCTTCCAAGCACTCCTTGAAAGTGGCGCAACATTTATCCTTAATGAAGGCGCGAATTTCGGGAACCACCGCAGCTAAAAGCTGATCCCTAAGGAGGAAGTCTAGAAGGGACTCGTAGACCTGGGGAATCTTGCATGCATCCAGCCAACACTGATGGTGTCTTTGGAGGATGTACCCGTGTTGTCAAAATGTTTGGCCAGGGCGGATCCTTTCCTGGCGGAATCGGGAGTGGTAGAACTCGTTATTTATATAAACAGCGGCTAGCAATTCGGACTTTAACGTGGAATAGTCCAAAGTTGCTTCCGGGGGAAGGGATACGAAGATATCCCTTAACTTGGCATTTAGGAGGGGGAGTAAGCGAGCGACGCCATCATTTTCGAGATCCCATCTATTGATCTGAAAGATTCTCTTAAAATGGGCCAAAAATGCCCCAAAGTCCTCTCCATCATTAAAAGCGGGAAGGTGGACTGGAGGAGTTTGGGTAATTTCAGCCCGGGAACCGATGAACTGAGAATCCATTTAATTTTGGCTCATTTCCAGCTCATGCTGCCTAATTTGTTCACGTTCTTCCATCTCCATTTTGTTCTTCTCTATCTCCATTTTGTTCTTCTCCATCTCCATTTCCATCTTAAGTTTGTTCTTCATCTCCGTTTTCAGTTTGTTCTCCTCCGTCTCCATCTTGTTCTTCTCCATCTCCATTTCCCTTCGCTTTACACGTTCGTTCCTCTCTTCTTCCTGTACGTAATTTGGCAGATCTTTGCCCGAAAGACCTAACATTTCACCCTGACTCGTGAATTTTGCGAAAGATGACATTGTTACGCAGTTAACTGAGGGAACACTGACACGCGAACGATTTAGGACACTACCCACGCGAAACGAATACTAGAATATTCGTGAAGGCCTCGTTTACAAAAAAATATTAATACAGCTACCTACCTCTGCTGTTTCTAAGCGGAAAAAAATAAAATAAAATGGTCCTATGGAATTAGAAAACCAAAGACCTTAATTCTTTTGGATTAATGACCAGGAGAGTCTCCAAAATTCAAACATAATAAAAAAAATTAATTACCTGGGGTCTGACACAAAATCTAAATAGATTAACGTTCTACTGCTTTTCAATTAACTTGAACTTGCCTTCTGCCAGTACAATACAAAAAATAAAATAAAAGGGATATACGTGAATAACAAGGGAACTTCTAATGTCGAAATTAAAATGACACGGGTTCGTAAAAAACCCAAACACACTTGACACCAAATTTATAGAATATGTATATTAATAAATATATATGTCGTGGTATGACATTATATTACATCAATACCATATTATATCTATGGGGAGGGACGAATAACTTAAAGGCGAACCGACAAAGGGACGGTACACCAAGAGTTTAGACGGGCGGAATAGCAAGATAAGAGTGCAACGAGGTCAGGTAAAATATGTGCAATAGCAAAGCTCAAGGTTATTTAAAGAGGCATGTATAAAAATATAATTGTATATACATAATAATAATAAGAGAATTGACATGCAAAATTACATCAGATGAACGAGGGGGGGGGGGGATTGTAGTTATGAATCAGACTATAGAGTTAAAATTAGTGTGTTACGGGAGGAGACTATTCAAATGGGGGAGGGGGATTAACGTAAATGGGTTACTGAAGGAGGAGAGGGGTTGGCTTACGGAGGATTCCGGGTGAGATGTCAGGGTAAGGCTTCACGGGTGTCTTCTGCACGTGAGGCCTGGCTGCTCGAAGCTTCTGAGCGGGATGTTAAAGTGATGACGGTTTTCCGAAAAAAGGAGGGAGGTCGCCTCCGGTCCAGGGGAGAGTATTTCTGCCACCCGAAAACGAGGGGCGAACGAAGAGGGCTTCGACAGGAGTTGACGAGAGAAGTCGGAAAAATCACTCGGTAGCGATCGTTAAATGGAATTACCTCATTGGTTGGGGCTAATTCGAATACCCCAAAATAGTTCAGCTGTCACTTTGCTTTGTTGTTAGCACCTGACTTGGAACTAGGGGAATCTTCTTGGGGTCCGCGGCGAGACTTCTCAACTCTGTGTCGCGGGGGGAGGGGGTTAGTGGGAAAGAGCTCTACTCTCGAATGGCCTCGAATCTTCTTGCCGAGGCTATTCTAGCCCGTGTAAAGGTGAATTGTGGTGGACGCGGTTCGAGGCTACTGCTTGTGGAAGGGAGGGGTTAGGCTTACCGCCTAACAGAATCTTATCCAGCACATGGAACTTCTGTGCTGGAAAAGAAATTCCACGTGGAATTTACCCAACAGTGTATATTGCGCAAATACACTAGATAGCTCAGGTCACAATAAACCCAAAAACCTTATATCTTTGTTATACAAGGGGGATGAAATTAATTGCTAACAGAAAGTCTGAATTTGCAGACGAAATTTCCTTAGGCCTAAATCGGCGACGTCGTAAGAATACATGAATTAAGAACAAAGCGCTACGAAAAATATATATTATGGAATGAACAGTTATGATATAAAAGTTAAATTATACAGTTTATGATTAGATAGATTACGCAGGTGAATTAACTTTGCATAAGTTAATGAGAATTAGAGTACACATATGCTGATTGATAATTATATTTACAATTATTAATTAGATTAAAGTGAATGTTAAAAGTGTAAATACTCGTATTATAAATGTATACCTATTTATATGAGTTGATAATTAGATTATATGAGTAATTAGATTATATAGTTAAGTGGATTGGGTAAATATTAAAGATTAGGGTAAATATTAAATAGATTGATACGAGGGGCGGTCAATAAGTTTTGCAATTCGGATATAAGGAAATGAGATATGAGAAAAAGTGTTTTATTATTTTGCAATATAACTACCCTCGACTTCAATGCATTTGCGCCACTTGTCCCTGAGGCTTCGAATTCCCGACAACCAGAAATCTCCCGACTGCTGTTCAATCCACTCCTTAACGGCGAACTGGACATCTTCACCGTCCATAAACCGGCGTCCGCGCAGTGCAGCCTTGAGCTAGCGAAATAAAAAGTAGTCGCTAGGGGCAAGATCTGGACTGTAGGGGGGATGGTTGAGCTCCTCGAATCAGCACTCGCGCAAGGCAGCTTGCGCAACTCTGGCCTTGTGGACTATGACGACGTTGAAGTCGATCATGGAGCGTGAGGTTTCTAGGGACCCAACGGGCACAGACCTTGATCATGGCCAAATTTTCGTGGATGATGTTGATAACACTTCCATGTGATATTCCAAGTTCTCGATCAATTGCTTCGACCTTCACCGGTCGATTTTCGAGGATCATAGTTTTCACACGGGCCACATTGTCCTCGTTGGTCACGTCTGACGCGCGTTCTGGACGGGGGTCATCTTTAAGGGACTCACGACCATGGCGGAACTCCCTATTCTAGGTAGCAATGGTTGCATAAGAAGGGGTGGTGTTGGTATATACTGCAACCATGCGTTCATGGATATCTTTTGCATTCTTGCCTTCCTTGGTCAAAAATTTGATCACTGCGCGGTGCTCAACCTTCTCCATTGTTGAAAAATTTGTGACTGACGATCTGCGATCAGCTACTGGTCTTAAATAGACGAGGCAGGAGCGTGCGGCTGCAGGTCCTGACTTGTCATAACCTGGCCTAACACCCTCACAAACAGCCATCCCACTTCCTCTGTTTTTCCCTACCGATTCGCAAAACTTATTGACCACCCCTCCTATGTATAAATATTGGTATAAATAGATTGTATGGATTAAATTGAATACATAAAAATATTGTATGAATTAAATTGGATACATAAATAGATTAAATAAATAGATTATTATGGAGTTGGAAGGGTCTGTAAATGAGAGAAGAATCACGCATTAAAACGAGATTCTTTCGGGACATATTTAATTAAAAATTACTATTCAAATATTACAGACCTGTTTAAAGAGCAGCCGCGGAACACGAATGAGCCTCATTTATTTTATTTGAAGACGCTCGCGAGAGCAAGAGTAACAGTCTCACTAATTAAGTCAGAATTACCAACCCTCCTCATATATATATATATATATATATATATATATATATATATATATATATATATATATATATATATATACACTATACAGTTATGATTAAATATTTCTACTTGTAGGGGTATAGACCACTACACTCGGGAGGCTTCGTAATGTTATTATATCTCTATCGGGAATAAACACCCCGCTCCGTTCCACTTCTTCTTGATTCCCTGTTTTACGCAGGGACCTCTTCTTCTCTCAATCGCTACCTCTATTCTCTTATTTTCTCCAGATCGATATATATATATATATATATACATATATATATATATATATATATATATATATATATATATATATATATATATATACCTCAACTATCCCCTGGGGGAGGGGAGGGGAGATGAGTGCCCACCTTTAAGACACTCTCTTAGGGCATCACTTTTCAAAGTTGTGACCCTTACCCCTTCTGGTCTCTTCTGGTTTACGTCGGAGAAAGTGAAATTTCGTTTATTTGGCGAAAATAGACCTAAACAATAGGTGAGGACAGTGAGACTGTTCCTAGATTCTTATTTTAAAGGCTATCCCACCCTCCTTTATTTTATTAACGGGCTACGAAATCTGCTGAGGGTACGAGTAATCATTCTTTGCGTGGCAATATTGAGGATTGTTTTGGGACAGCGGGACAAAGGGGAGGGGGAGGGTAAAGTATCGGACCATATGGAACCTAACTGTTGACGCTGTGTAACCAAACTAGCGTCGGTTTGTCCTCGCGATATTGATTTCCCTACAGTCGACATGATATCTTGTATAATGCTTCACAAATGGCTAGTATTTATTATACTCCTTGGTAATAAAATGCTAACATATCTGTTAGCCTACTGTTTTTTATTAAAAGTTAAGGATGGTGTTCAATATCTGATACTAGAAAGATATTCACGATACCGTATCGACAGGTGGTGTCATAGGCCTTACCTATATAAAAAAAAATCATGTCAAAATTCTGCTTGTGAAGGAAAGCTTGGAAGATAGCTTTTTCCAAGCCAATGCAGGGCAACCGACATGAGCTGGAATTTGCGATAACCGGACTCTGCTGAACAGTTTACATGTTTTCCCAGAATTTAAATTAATATTTTCATTTTTTTATTTTTTACTATTCATTACATAATAATATGTTAGAGAAATAGGATGGAAACCAGCTGGGTTAGACTAAACTCTATCCCGTTTGCAAAAAAAAACAAGCACGATATCGGGGAAGATACCCTCCAATCAGATCTTGTCGAATAAAGCTAAAAGTAAGTCTGTCTCACTCATCTAAATGTCAAAGCATTACGTACTGGATATTGTGCAGTACAGGGGCATTATCTTTGCAAGAAGCGAGAGTGAAACGCAGATCGTTTAGTGAAGACTAGTCATCGAAACGTTCTCCACCTCTGGGGGTGAATTCCAGTCGCTGGCATTTTAATGGCCTTGCCACTGCATTTAATGCGGTTGAACGAACATCCCGGCTAGAAAAGGGTGAGTGAGATTGTAAAGTATTCTGCTGCGATACAGTGTCCTGGATGTTGGTCTTCCTACCTACACTGAATCCTCTCGACACGCCTCTACGCTTCTACAGGGAGGGTCCTCCCGTCGAGTGAAGCCACATATGGCCGCTAATAAGAGGGAAGGGGATTCTGCTTCAAAACGGAATGGAATCTGGCCCTTGTCCTGCGAAATTCATACGGAGGTGAAGTCGCACAGATAGCGCTTATACTCGTAGCACATCGCTTGTCTCTGAATACAGTTTCACACTTGTCCGATTACCAAATAAATGGTCTACATGAAAATCCCTAACGAAATTAGTTCGAAAGGTTTACAAATTTCACATCTCCGACTGTGACCGTTCTCTTTTCCCGTAATCACTTTTTGCTACGTTTATATAAAAGTAAAATGGTTTCATACTGGAAAATTATTTGCTCCTTTTATTCAGTGAAGTGGACGTCTTCCATCATTTTTTTTATGTTCACCACGAAAAAATTGCAAACGAGGTTTTAAGGGGGTTTTTTATTCCACTAAAAAAAAAATCCTCCCTTTATATTTTGGCTACTTGCTAACATAAAAATAGAGAATGATCTACTTTTTATGTTGAGGAAAAATAAAATTTGAAGCTGAACCTCTTTGAACCACCAGACCATTCTGAAGTATATATAAAGACATCTCATGAATTTGGGAGTCTCTTTTCGCAAGATGATCTTCGAAATTACGCTTACGAAGGTGAAGGATCTTCAGCGGAATCCCTTGGATCTGTATTCAAAGGTAGGTTACTAAATTTATACAAATTTATTGATAATAATCTCAGCCATATGGAAAATCGTATATAAGTATGAAAAAACTAAAAATAGAATTGTTTGTCAAATTTTCAAAAAACTTCCATCACTTTCTGTATCTGCTAACACTATAATATTAAGAACACCAGGCAATGGCTTCACCAATCCCCCTCCGGGGGGAGCTTGCGCTTCACTACTAAGATTCAAAATTTAAAATCTAAAAGAAAGCAGCCATAGTTAAATTTTTATCAATTTTCTGAACTTCACCAATTATAATAATCTTAAAAGAAACTCTAAACTAAATTTCCCCCTTTCAAAATATCACGTTGCCAAAATATAGTTAGAGAAGATATATAAAAATAAATTTTCTGAACCTTACCATTTGTAATTCTTTGGGTTTTAAAAAATTCACAAAATTTTGATACTTATATTTATTTCTGAACTTCCCCATTTTGTCTTTTGATATTATAAAATAATTATTAGAAATAACTTTGATAAAAAAGCATAAGACATAACCAAACTAAGGTGAATTATTCAAATACTCAACAAAAATCCCCTGCTTAAATTATAGAGTTAGTAAAGATGATGATGATAATGATGATAATTTTAGTTCCGAAGAAATACAGATGTTTGAATGAAAAGTTAAGGTGTTTGGTTAATCTAAGCATTTGGCAGGATATGGTTAGCAAGGAAGCTAAAAGTAAATGCGGAAAAGAGTAAGGTGATTATATTTAAGGGTGTAGATAGAGTTGGCTGCTCTATTTGTTTCCGAGCTGTCATCGAAGAACTGCGAACTCTGAAGATATAGGACGCATCGTGAATGATAGTATAGATGAGGCAGATTGTGACCCCACGGCATATAATGGTGAGAAAGTTTCGCGGGTGATCAGAGGGTTAGAGAATGAATGCTAATGGTTTGGTTGTGGGATGTCCTAGTAAGGTTCATTATGCTATTATGTTCGTGCCAACAATGATATGTAGGAGTGAGACAATAATAGTGAAGGCCAAAGAAAGATTTAGAGTAAGAGCGGAGCGAATGGATAAATTGAGAAGGACGCTTGGTGTGCGAAGTGTATATTGAGTGTTGGACAAAGTGAGATATTAATAGTGTAAGTAAATATGTGAACAATGATGTAGGTAAGTGTGTTCCTGAATGGTACCTGGATATAAGAAGAATCGATGGAAAGAAATGTCGAATGAGTGTCAGGATGTTCGAAAGGAAAGTGAGTACGTAAAAAGGGGTTTGGCTATGTGAATGAATGTTTAAGCGAAAGAGTGAGAGAGTCCAAATGATGGTGTTGTTATGATAAGTGTGTGTAGAGAGGTTTTGAGAGGGCATATTTGTCACCTTGTGCCAACGGATCCATCCTGAATGGACGAGACGCTACATCTCGTGTTACCCCATCTCTATGAAGGACTAATTTGGGGTAAACAAAGATGAAGGAGTGTTTTGTGCATGGTAGATCCTACAAGGGAGAGATTTTGTTGTTACCTATTTAAAACTAAGAAACGACAACCAATGAGGTATCGCTACCTCAAAGTTTGCAATAAGAGATTTATAAAGACACTGGTGAATATGAAGAAAGTGAAAATGTGTGAAAGATTTATATCCGTGCAACCATCTACGGGCGTTAGGGATTGAGAGGCGTGCAATACTCTATTTAGCAGCTGTAGCGTAATTGCACAAGCTACACCCAATGCCCTCTGTGTAGTAAATGGGTGAGAGGTGTGAGTACTTTCGAGGGATGTATTACCTCACCACACTAAGAAAAAGGGGTTGTTGATCATGGTAATTTACACACTTGTGTACAAAAGTATAGTGAAGAAGGTAAAGAAGAATTTAAATAATATAATAATAATAATAATAATAATAGTAATGATAATAATTTATGAGATATAGGTAAGTACAATTTATTTTTTAGTTTAGTCAATATTAACATAATAATAACTATCATTTTTCAGTGTGGATTTCCAATTTCCTATCCTTTTGACCAATATGTCATTTATGGCACCTACCGATTTTGCTTTGTCTCTTTCCTAATTTTTAAAAGGGATATCCTGAAATGCCCCATGCTTAATTTACTGATTGTGGCATTGAGACCCCCTTTTTTTCAGGAATCCAAAGCGAAATTGAGGACCCTCTGGAAAATAGTGGCATGGTTCCGAGCATTTTCGAAGTGATTGATCTCCTCAAAGAGCTTCCGGACGCCGCGCCCTCAATTTCGAAAAGTAGAGACAAGCAACACACAAATGAAGCCCTCGAAAAATTCTGAAATAAATCTATACACTGATTTCTATATCATTTAGGTCTAATTAATTTTATTTAAACACAGGAAGCTATTTTATATGTTTTTAACCCTTGGAGTAACATTTACCACATCTTAGAAGTAGAATACGAGGGGCGGTCAATAAGTTTTGCGAATCGGTAGGGCAAAACAGAGGAAGGGGGATGGCTATTTGTGGGGTTGTTAGGACAAGTTATGACAAGTCAGGACCTACAGCCGCACGCTCCTGCTTCTCTATTTAAGAAGCAGTAGCTGATCGCAGATCGTCAGTCACAAATCTTTCAACAATGGAGAAGGTTGAGCACCGCGCATGGATCAAATTTTTTGACCAAGAAAGGCGAGAATGCAAAAGAGAACCATGAACGCATGGTTGCAGTGTACACCAACACCGCCCCTTCCTATGCAACCATTGTTCCCTAGAATAGGGAGTTCCGCCATGGCCGTGAGTCCCTTGAAGATGACCCCCGTCCAGGACGCCCGTCAGACGTGACCAACGAGGATAATGTGGCCCGTGTGGAGACGATGATCCTCGAAAATCGACGGGTGAAGGTCGAAGAAATTGATCGAGAACTTGGAATATCACGTGGAAGTGTTATCAACATCATCCACGACAATTTGGCCATGACCAAGGTCTGTGCCCTTTGGGTCCCTAGAAACCTCACGCCCCATGATCGACTTCAACGTCGTCAAAGTTCACGAGGCAAGAGTTGCACAAGCTGCCCTGCGCGAGTGCGAATTCCAGGAGCTCAACCATCCCCCCTACAGTCCAGATCTGGCCCCTAACGACTACTTTTTATTCCGCCAGCTCAAGGCTGCACTGCGTGGACGCCGGTTTGGAGACGATGAAGATGTCCAGCTCGCCGTCCAGGAGTGGATTGAACAGCAGTCGGGAGATTTCCGGTTGTCGGGAATTCGAAGTCTCAGGGACAAGTGGCGCAAGTGCATTGAAGTCGAGGGTAGTTATATTAAAAAATAATAAAACACTTTTCCTCATATCTCGTTTTCTTATATCCGAGTTGCAAAACGTATTGATCGCCCCTCGTAGGTCCCATAGATAAGAAAATTCGAAAAGTTCTTTTCCGTCCATTAATTGAGCGATATTTTATTCCCAGAAGGATGAAATTAACAACTAAGATCCTTAACTCATTGAGTTTCCAAGAGACAATTGAAGAAGGTCAATGGATAGGAAATAGGCAGAAACATTCAAATAATAGAGAAAAGAAAGTTATGGAAATACGAAGGAGCGCATCGTGTAAGGGACCATTAGAGTTAGGACTTCTCTTATAATAATAATAATAATAATTAAAATGATACTAAGTCCGTTAATAACAGAATAGTAATACTCATAAGACAGATATTAATAAAAATAACATTAATATTATCACTAAAATGTTATCTTACTGCACGGCAGGAGGTGACGAGATGAAGAAGCATAAATTTCTCTCTCTCTCTCTCTCTCTCTCTCTCTCTCTCTCTCTCTCTCTCTCTCTCTCTCTCTCTCTCTCTCTCTCTCTCTCTCTCTCTCTCTCTCTCTCTCTCTCTCTCTCTCTCTCTCTCTCTCTCTCTCTCTCTCTCTCTCTCTCTCTCTCTCTCTCTCTCTCTCTCTCTCTCTCTCTCTCTCTTTCTATCTATCTATCTCTCTTTCTCTCTTTCTCTCTGTCTCTTTTAAAGCAAAGGTCATGGGAAGACAGACAATGAAGCGAGGGAAAGAGTATTGAGAATCTTGGAACTCGGACAAAGATCGCAAAGTTCCGAGATAACATTTCTTTAATAGTGTTATTGTTATTATTAGTGCCATCCTTATTAGTATTATTGCTATCATAAATATAACTTTTCTGTTATTGACTGCATTAATAGCATTTTAACGGTATTATTATTATTTTAGTGTTATTATCATTACTTTTTCTATTTTTCTCCCATTTATGAATATAAATTTCTTTATATAAACTCACAGTTGCCATTCCGAAAAAATATTTATTAAATTGTTTAGCAAATTTGCTTTTAGAACATTTAAACCATGTGGTCTCTCACACGCATGAACATATGACCTTACTCAGCCATTTTCCAAGGGTCAAATGGGCTTAGTCGTATCTCCTATTAATGGCTGGACGTACGGTCATTATTTCATTGTGCTCTGAGGGTGGGTTTTAGCTTAAACCAGAAATCATAGCATATTAAAGATTAAAGATTGGTCATATAATAGAATACATATAAAAGAGTCAGAACAATTCAATACATATTATCAAAGGTGGGCACTAAATACATTTAAATTATTTAAATACTAAATATTAAATACATGAGAAAATGTATTTAGATACTAAGTAAATTTTGAAAATGTATGTAGTATTTAAATACTAAATACATTAAATGTATTTAGATACATTTTTAAATACAGTTCAAATACATGATATATAATGACAATCGATAAGGACCATTGGTATCACAACAAAAGAATATCCACTAAAATTAATTGTATATTATAATTACTAATGTAGAATTTGATGACAATTGGACTTAGGTAGTACAAAAAGAATAGAAAGTTCCATAGAATGAAATTTCAGTTAGCTATTTATAACA
The DNA here is from genome assembly GCA_963969495.1 of Ceratothoa steindachneri. NCBI lineage: Eukaryota > Metazoa > Arthropoda > Malacostraca > Isopoda > Cymothoidae > Ceratothoa > Ceratothoa steindachneri. The sequence continues at coordinate 69,055,010 of OZ018329.1, read as the reverse complement.
GCATTACATTTAAGTAATATCAGTTGCTGAAATGTTTCGTCAGATAAAGAACTCCGTTTTGGAGATAAGGTCAATCGTCCTAAAGAGAAGAGCCGTTCCACAGGAGCTGAGGACGGAAAGGTGGTGTATTTAATAAATAACTTTTTATGTTTGGATATCTATCTAAACTTTGAAGTGCTTTATTTGAATACTGAAGGTAACTGAATAATTCTAAATCTGCGGTTGATCGAGTTTGAGTGGGTATTGTAAATCCATAATAATCATCACTGTCCTATACACCACTGTATGATTCAGCTTCGGGTCCCTCTGATAAATTCCCAATCACTTGAATCATAATATTTTAACAGAGTCTTGGTGGCTTGAACTGTCCCATGAAATACTGATATCTAACCATCGGGGTTGGAAGAATGGATGGCTTGTGGATGCAATAATAGCATCTGTAATGCTGGCTTCATTTGCCAAGGTCAAATAAGATTGGTAGCTCTTTCCAAAGTTCTTAGTGAGTGCACAAGGAAGAGGTTGGCTAAATTTCAGAAAACGTCACTGAAGGGTCTTCAGCTTTTTCTCCACAGTGAGCAAGGTAGGGAGCAATTCTCCATAAAACAGTTTTGTTCTCCCTGCAAAAAAAAAGATATTTTCAGTACCTGTTTTCCATCAGTTGTGCCAACGAGACTGAGTGTGTGTGAAGCACAGTGCACATGCTTAGGTAGTCTGAAGATGCATGGGTCAGAATAAAGGTCTTCTTCCTGATCTAAGGCACTTCTCATTAAGAAATTATCCTCCAACTTGTGCTCATCCTGATCTTATTCACCTACCTGGATTCCATCTTCTGAATTGGTGGATACATTTACATCAGTGGCTGCAAATTCCTTAAACGCTTTAACAAAATTAGAGCCGTTATCAGTGACGGTGCTCGTGATTTTCTGCAGGGGGATATCGTATTCATTGATGATATTCTCCATATGTTCAACAATCTTGATGTAGTTATATTCTCCTTTGAAGCGACAGCATGCCAATACTCCAACTGTGACGGACAAGGGCTTCCTCAAGCTGAAAAAAGATGAAATAACAGTCCAATGTTTGTCTCATAAATGTCTCCATATATTTTACATATTAATATAATCGAGATAAATTCCACCAACAAATAAACAAATAGGTTTGCTTTTAGCCTAGAGCTGATAACTCCCTAACTGTAAAGAAATTTTCAATTTCATATTTTTAATAAAGAGAAAAATCTTAAAATACCCAATGAAATGTAATGCCCAAAAAACTACGGTGACGAGTTAACCAAATATCTACAGTAAAGCATAAGTAAGAGGCGCTGTCTAGTTCATTCTTCAGTAAAGCTCGTGTCACTTTCTCTTCTTGTATAAGATTTCAGCCTAGCGTCCGCCTTAAAATAAAGTCAACTGAAGAATTTAGACCTACGGTAGTAGAATGTGTGATTATTGTAAGTGAAATTGATTTTCACAGTAGCTATATGAATATCCTGTAACTATATAGGACTGGTCCATTAATTCATAAATATATTATTAGTCCTTCATATTCAGAATTACATAGTAAAAGATAGGACTTTCTGTATTGTTAGGAATATATACATTATCAAGCTTTATTTCCTACATTTTTAACGGGTGGGCATGCTAGTTTTGACATAATGATATACAGGTATTGCTACTATAAAGAAATGCATCGTTATAGCAATTCATCTAATAACTACATATAATCGATCAATAATTGTACTAATTATTTATGAACAAAATTTATTAAATAATATCTTCAAGTAAATGATAGGGCGCTTTAAGAATATATGTATATGGATTCTCATGAAATTATTGCAATATATTAACCTCTGTTGTTTGTATATGTCTTCCTTTATTTAACTTCGTTATATAGCCTACGTAGTGACCAATGATCCGAACGCTTTAGTATTCGGTCGTTATAAGAGCTTAACTTGTACTACTAATACTAGAATTGTAAACAACATTTGTAAATCAGAACTCACCTAAAATTTATCTCACAAAAGCTGATTGCTCCATGGTTGATAGGGGATGCACACCTTGTATGATAAAATTTGCAATCAGCTTATCAACAACAGATTATTTGGCCTTCTTAGTAGTTGCTGCAAAACACTCCGGTAATGTCTTTACTTTAACACTGCTGCATGAAGGACTATCGTCTAATACTGAACATGTTCTTTTTGAATATTTTCTTTTAGCTGTCACGTAGGTTTCTGCATCGTAAACCTACGCTACTTAACATTATCGTTAGCTAGTGGCAATTCTGCCAAATTTTTAAAATAAAAATAGTCAAACTTGTCAATTTAATTAAGTATCATATAATTAGCTTTAATAAATTCTTACCTTCAAATGATGCGTAGATTGGAAGTAGCATTGCTCGCCGCAGAGATTTCGCCATTGCATGATGTTCATTCACAATTCACTTTTTTTCCGTCGGAAGATTTCACTCTAAATAATTTACCATCTGGGTAAGAATGACTATAATTACATGATTCTTTATCTTTCTTGTCTTTATTATTGTCTAATCTCTCCATTTCACTCTCTTTCGAAGAAGCTGAAGTTGCCATTCAGCAGTTGAAATAACGCTGAGCGCTCTCACTATACAACCGAACCTAACTGTGACCATCTGTTAACAGAATTTGAACTGATGCAAGCAATCTTTCCTCACCGGCTCACGTAGTCAACCGTTTGTGTCATACAAGTTGCGATAAGCTTAACCATGCATTATACATTCTTAACAGCTATCTAAACCTATTATCAGAGTCGTAGAATTGCTCATAGTCTGGTCCAATAATTATTCTAGTCCTTGATCTGGACACACCGCTTTTGTTTAAGTCGGTGGTATTGACTCTATGACTCAATCCTACGATCATATATATATATATATATATATATATATATATATATATATATATATATATATATATATATATATATATATATATATAAGTAGGCTTTAATTCCTACTGAACGTGCGACAGCTGGTTAGAGGCGTGTTGTGCCGTAGCCAGGATTCTCATTATAAAAGTCCCACTTGTTACTGGGGGGAGGTTTGTGATTGTTGAATTCTAAGAGTGCATAATACAGGTTGAATAAATTAGCCGAAGGGATTCTTAATTAAAGTCTTGCCAAGGGTACGTCAAAAGGGAGGAGCCACAAATAAACACACGTACTCAAAATAAACTTTACTTTACACAAATATAATAATTAGCAATAGTTAACAGGCAAAATTAAGGATTAAATATTAAACAATGACGTTAACCGTCTAGATTTATAATGACTCAATGGGAGTATCAATCACGGTTAATTCAATAGGTAAATTAAGAATAGAGGAACTCTCGGTTTACAGATTACCATTGGGACACTGCTGTGGAGAGGTAAACGGCGAGGTTATTTATATCGCCGATTGTGGGAAATCGAGAGAGAGATCCCATTCACGACAATTCGCTTATCGCAGCGCCTTCCGGACAATCTTCATGCTATCATAAAGAAGGCAAAAAGGATTTAGGCTTCTTTGAGAGATAGGCGTTCTTTCGTCCGACTTCCTGTCGCCAGTTAGGGGAAGGGTGGGGGGAGAGAGAGGAGACGAAGGTCAACTCAAACGACAAATTTCTTTCGTTCCCACGATTGTCTGGTGGCATGTGAGTATGTACGTTCCATACCCTCACACGCCTACCTATTTCGAGGAACATCATTCTGCCATGAAATAAGAAATAATGTGAAAATTAACTTTACCGGGGGAATTTGTCTTTATCTTCCTCGACTGGAACAATTGAGTCGGTAATTTTATCAAAACCGTTAGGAATTTACCTTAGTATCTAATGGCTACAAAATACTACTGCTATGTCAGTTTCTCTAATTTACATATACAAAACAAAACAAAAGACATACGGAGTACAGGCAAGAAATAATTATTAATACAAAGAGATACACACAAAAAAATAAATAATTGACTATTAATCGCTATCTGAAATTGGGTTTCTCGAAAGGCTGTCTGCGAGTACATTGTCAGGCCCTTTTAGATACCTGATTTCATAACGGTACTCCGCTAGCAATAATGACCAGCGCATTAGCCTGCCGTTTCGGTTTTTACAAGTTTTTAAGTAGGCTAACGGTCTATGATTAGTCTCTATGAGGAATGGACGAACTACCAGATACATCCTAAATTTTGTAATCGCAAAAACAATCGCTAGAGCTTCCAATTCTACCGTAGTGTATGCCCTTTCGCGAGCCGTCAGTCGGCGACTCGCATAGCTTATAGGAGCGGGTTCTTGGTCCTCGTCGTATTGGAGTAATACGCAGCCAATACCCAGTTGGGAGGCATCTGTCCTTACGCCAAATTTCTTGTGTGAGTTCGGCAATTTTAAGATTGGGGCGGAGACTAGCTTCTCTTTGAGTTCTTCAAAGGGCGCTTTGGCGTCGGGGTTCCACTGGAGGGGGTCCGGGAGGTTTTTTTTCAGTAGATCGTTTAGGTAGGCTGCTACACAAGCGAATTGGGGTACGAAGCGGTGGTAAAATGACGCGGCACCGAGGAATGACCGTAATTGCTTCTTGGTGCGCGGTAGAGGCATATTTACAATAGCCTTTACCTTCTCTTTCTGGGGGGCCAGATGACTTTCGCCTATTTTAGATCCAAGGTAATCTATGGATTTATAAGAAAAATGGCATTTTGAGGGTTTAATAGTTAAGCTATGATGCTTTAAGCGTTCTAAAAGCGGGCGGAGGGAAAAGATATGGTCATTCCATGAACGTGTAGCCACATACACGTTATCAAAATAAAAAGAAACGTTTTTGCAACCGTGTATTACACGGCGCATTATGTGGTTGTAGCTACTGCAGGCAGTGACTAGGCCGAAAGGAATACGATTGAATTCCATTAAACCTTTGTCTGTAGGAAAGGCTGTTAGTTTCCACGCTAATGTCTTTAGGGGGATCTGATAATAGGCCTTACATAGGTATATCTCAGTGATGTAGGCGGCTCCTTCGAAGAGATGCAAATTTTGGTCAATTAGGGGAAGAGACTCGGCGTTGAACACGGTGACGGTGTTAAACTTCCAAAAATCGACGCACATCCTAAATGACTGGTCTGGCTTGCGGACCATGACTATTGGGGACAGTAGTCGGACGTAGATGGCTCGATAATCCCTAATTGCAAAAGATTGTCGACTTCCTCATTGGAAGCGTATCTTAGGTGCACCGGTACGGGATAGGGCTTACATCGCACAGGTTCGAGCGTAGTGAGGGCGATATCATGTTCGAACTGAGTCGAGCATCCTGGGTACTCGGAAATGACGTCACTAAATTCTTCCAAAAGCGCCATCATTTGGTTCCTTTAGGCAGGGGTAAGGTCGGAGTTTACATCTAACTCGGGGGAAGGTTCTTACATGGGGGGGCAGCTTGGACGGGGGGACGGGGAGGGAACAATCTTCGCTTGACTCTACGCAAATCGAATTAACAATATTTAGGGGGTTGTTTGGGTGGACGGCGTCAATTACCCTTTCTTCGCCGAAGGCGACTATATTGTTTATATAGGCCCGTCTATGATACTTTTTTAGCATGTTTATGTGATATAACTTATCACCTGCGGGTATCTGTATAACGTAATCGACCGATCCGTGGGTTTTCTGAACGGGGTAGGGGCCTTTCCTTTCGGAGAGAAGTTTATGGGAATCCGAGGGGAGTAAGAGTAGAACTTCATCTCCGGGCTTCAGTTTCCTGTGTTTGGCCTTTAGATCAAAGTATGTCCGATACTTTTCCATATTAATTTCGGAATTTCTGACTGCTATGTCCAAACACCTTTTTAATCTTTCCCTTAGTTTGAGGACGAAGGAATAAGTGTTTCTTAATTCTGGACACAAACGGGAATTTGTCCATAACTCCTTCAAAATACTGAGGGGCCCCCACACGTTTCTCCCGTACAGGAGCTCAAATGGGGAAAATCCGATGGTCCTATGGGGAATTTCGCGGCATGCAAATAACGCAACTGGCAAATATCGGTGCCATTCTTGGGGTTGTTCCATGCAAAGCTTCTTGAGGACGCTTTTCAAGGTCGCATTGAACTTTTCGCACATGCCGTTCGCGCTCGGATGGAAGGGAGTGGTAAAAATAGGTTTGATTTGGAGCAGGGTGTTCACGTGTTCCATGAGCTCAGAGGTAAACTGGTGGCATCTATCTGACAAGATTTCTTTGGGCAATCCTACTCTAGAAAAAATGGAAATAAGGGCTTCAGAGCAAGAGATACTATCGATCCTTTTTCGAGCGACAGCGTCTGGGAATCGGGTAGCGCAGTCTATCAGGGTTAGTACATGCGTATGACCTTCGGCGGAAGGGGGGGGTGGATTGGTCCGATGAGGTCGATGGCGACTCTCGAGAAGGGCTCCGAAATGACTGGGGTTCTTTGCAGGGGAGCTGGGGCTATTTGACCTTTTGCAGTGGTTTTCTGGCACAAGTCGCACGTTTTGCAGAATTCTGCAATATCTTTGGCTGCACCGGGCCAAAAAAAGTATTTAAATACTCGCTGAGAAGTCTTGTTATGACCGAAATGACCGGCCATGGGACTTTCATGTGCTACTCGCAGGATTTGGTCTACATGTGTGCGCGGAATACACATGACCTTGGAAAGTGGGTAAGACTCATCTCGCGAGGTGCGAAATAGAAGGGAGTCGTTAATGATGTACCTTATGGGTCGGTTCCCTCGAACGATCACCTCTTCGTTCTTTCGGGCCTTTTCCCAAAGGGATTGAAGTAAAAGGCAGCTCTGCTGAGCTCTGAGGAATTGTGCATTATTTGTTTCGACCTCTAAAGGAGCCTCTGGGGTGAAAAGGCGTGTTGGGGGAGAGGCCTCGCGGCTAGCTTGCGCTCGAGTGACGACAGCTTGGGTCACTTCACTCGGGGAGAGTAGTGCGCTCTGGCCAATAAGTACCAAGCAAATTTCATGGGGGCTGCCACTACGTCCGCCTAACCAGTGAAATATTTACACTGTACATGGCAGCGGATTACTGGGAATCTATTTTCTCGACCCAAGAAGTCGTGTACAATTGCGTACTTCTTATGTTGGGGGTCGACAGGGGGGAGCAATTTGTCCGACACCACAATGCATGTGCACCCAGTGTCTCTGAAAAGGGTAGACACTTTACAGCCATTGATCGAGCCGGTTTCAAAATTTAATCCTCGAAGGGTACTCTTGTTGAACAGGAAGTTCACTTGAAATTCCTGTGGGGATGGAGACGAGAGGGATGACGTAAGCGCAGCCGGCTGTTCCGGGGAAAGGGTAGCATATAACCTGCTTATTCTGGTGCTGGTTATGGTAGGGGGTATTGAAGACTGGGGGTTTTCTGTCTTCATGGGCTACAAAAGGCTTATTCTTTGGCCTGAACGGGGCTGTGATCTTTATCAATGGAGGGGGTTTCTTTTGTTGGGACTTCCATTGACTAAATTTATTCTTCGGAGACTGGGGACTATTCTTCCGGGTATCCTGTGGGTATAGGCGATGATTTGTCGCATAGAGATCGGCTTCCTCGAGGCATTCTTGAAAGGTAGACGCTCGGTGGTCTTGCACGAATGCTCGGATCTCCTGGGCGAGGGTGGACAATAGCTGGTCTTTTAACATAAAGTCAATCAGGGCCTCATACTCGGATTCGACTTTGGAGGATTCTAACCAGAACTGGAGGTTTCGCTTTAGGATATATCCAAAATGTCGGGAAGTTTGACCGGGTTGGATTTTAGCCGATCTAAACTTAGCGCGGTAGAACTGAGGGTTCAAGTTGAAGGCGGATAGCAATTCGGCCTTCAAGGTGCTATAGTCTATTGTAGCTTCGTGTGGTAACGAGATGAAAATTTCTCTTAAATGCGGACTGAGCAATGGGAGCAATCTGCTCACTCCTTCGGATTCTAGGGCCAATCCGTTTACTTCGAAGATCTTTTCAAAATGTGTCAAGTATGAGCACAAATCTTCTTCGTCTTTATATTGGGAAAGTTTCATAGCTGGGGACTGGGGTTAATGATCACGGGATCCAACAGAACTGACTTCAACTTGGTCTCTGCTTAATTCCCTTTCATGTTTTCGAATCCTTTCTCTTTCTTCAAATTCTAACGCTTCTTTTCGTACTTTCATTTCTAACACTTCTTTTCTTCTCTTTTCTTCCAATTCTTCTCTTCTTCTCCTTTCTTCTATTTCAGGTGCTCTTTCCTCTGGCTGTTTGCTTTGGACGAATTCTTTAAGTTCCTGTCCTGTGAGACCGAGAGCTTGCCCTTGCTTGACGAAAACTTCGAACGATTGTGAAGCCATTGCTGCTCTTGCTGACGCAACTGGTGCCTCACGAAAGAACTTACGCACCTGGTAAAAGAATTAGAAGCTGCGATTGTTCCTAACCGATACAATCTAATAATTAACCCCAAAATAACGAATATTTTCCTAGCTTTGTTTTGGCTATCTGGAAAGGGTTATTAATGGTTATTATTTATATTCCTTGGGGGAATAGATTCTAATTATTAAAATTTACGTTAGTTTATTTAGGCTTCCTTGGACGTTGGCAAGTTATAGGCTATATGAGTTCGCTTCCTCAAAAATTTAAACCCTTAAAGCTGACACCACTTTTATATATGTCGTAGAATTGCTCATAGTCTGGTCCAATAATTATTCTAGTCCTTGATCTGGACACACCGCTTTTGTTTAAGTCGATGGTATTGACCCTATGACTCAATCCTACGATCATATATATATATATATATATATATATATATATATATATATATATATATATATATATATATATATATATATGGGTAGGCTTTAATTCCTACTGAACGTGCGAAAGCTGGTTAGAGGCGTGTTGTGCCGTAGCCAGGATTCTCACTATAAAAGTCCCACTTGTTACTGGGGGGAGGTTTGTGATTGTTGAATTCTAAGAGTGCATAATACAGGTTGAATAAATTAGCCGAAGGGATTCTTAATTAAAGTCTTGCCAAGGGTACGTCAAAAGGGAGGAGCCACAAATAAACACACGTACTCAAAATAAACTTTACTTTACACAAATATAATAATTAGCAATAGTTAACAGGCAAAATTAAAGATTAAATATTAAACAATGACGTTAAGCGTCTAGATTTATAATGACTCAATGGGAGTATCAATCACGGTTAATTAAATAGGTAAATTAAGAATAGAGGGACACTGGGTTTACAGATTACCATTAATTGATGGATTGGAGAGACGACTACTCAGGTCCCGACGGGTGGTTCGGGTGGCGTTAACACGAGTTGTCGGGGAGAGGGGGGATAAGACGACGGGTTCGGGGCTGCTGGCTGCAGTTCCGGTTAGTTCACTCCTAACTGGATGTGACACTAAAAAATAGTAACTTCCAGTAACTATTTGGATGTTCCTTTTCTTACTCAAGTTACGTTGAGCAACAGAGCGTACTCTTCTAGTCACAGACTCTGCGGGGTGGGATTTGCTTCCAGGAACAATTTGAGACAGCGACCAAGTTGACTCGACGACGCGTTGGTAGTCGATACGTTACGGCAACGACTCTCGTTCAACGTGAGGATTACGCGAGTAGATTTGGGACACTGCTGTGGAGAGGTAAACGGCGAGGTTATTTATATCGCCGATTGTGGGAAATCGAGAGAGATATCCCATTCATGACAATTCGCTTATCGCAGCGCCTTCCGGACAATCTCCATGCTATCATAAAGAAGGCAAATAAGATTTAAGCTTCTTTGAGAGATAGGCGTTCTTTCTTCCGACTTCCTGTCGCCAGTTGGGGGAAGGGTGGGGGGAGAGAGAGAGGAGACGAAGGTCAACTCAAACGACAAATTTCTTTCGTTCCCACGATTGTCTGGCGGCATGTGAGTATGTACGTTCCATACCCTCACAATCAGTAAAGTATTTACAAAAAGTATTTAAATACTTTCAAAAGTATTTAAATACTGTATTTCAATACATGATTTCAAATGTATTTACAAATACAAAATTTTAAATACATAAATGTATTTAAATACAAAGTATTTGAATACTGCCCACCTCTGTTTATTATACTGCATTGGATAATAAAGAAAAATTTGCACATTAACAACTTTGGTAGCACAGAAACATAAGTAAGATGAACTTGACGAAAAGCTGTTTGTAGCTATTACACTTTTGAGAAGCGCGTTTAAAGCATAATAATGATTCAAAATAACGAATTTTTAATCAAAATACCTAGAGCACAAATAAAACGAAATATTTTTTTAAAATAAAAACAAGATAAGTACAAAAAATAATAATACGGAATAGTAGTCAGCAGATGGAGTGTAAGGAAAAAATTTTTTTACATCATGAAAATTATTTGTACAATTTAAGCACCAAAACTTCATCAAACAATATAAATACGCAAAATCAGAATAGTAGATTTGTAAAAAAGCAATGAGTAAAGAATGCACACAACACTTATGTAATTTAGATATGTGCTCGAGATGGATGTACACTTGTGTAGAAGATCTAGGCCATTTCGCTTGAACCCAAAAGATTTTGGCAATAGGAAAGTTTACCTGATCCAGTATAGTTATTTGAAGGTGTGAGAGAAATGGTCAGAAATAGGAATGGGAAAACGGCTGCGCTGAGATGGAGAAAGCGATTTCTGATTTGAATTTAAGGGATAGAGATATTGATCGAAAAGACTTTTGTGAATGAGAAATTATGGCTCAATTAACAAAATTCAAATTTCGTGTATCATGATATTAGTTCACTTTAATTTTGACTCTATGTTTCCCTCTTTCAATAGTCTTCTTGTATTTAAAAGATATGTAAATGCAATTTGAAGATTTTAATAAGATCCACCAATGGACACTCCAATAATCCTACAAATTGGTTTGAAAAGTTTTGAAATTTGAGTTTTCGATGACCATTGTGCATGAGGGGAAAGTTGGGAAATGGAAAGAAGAAAGGTTTGGTCAACTTGGTCTCCTTTCATTTTACTTTGTAATGAGAGAATAACGGTGTCATTGAAATATGATAACTTGGTTTTAGGGTGAAATATTGAGAATTTTTGAGGTGATGATTCAGGATTATATGTTCTCGAGAGCGCGTCAGCCACAGAATTTTCAACACCAAGCGCTCAAAGAATATCCTTGGCCACAAGATAGAAAATAAAGTTGGGGACTATCACGAGCCGTGCGAGTATAAAAACAACTATTGAAGGCATATCTGATAGTGTTGGGAGCAGTCCAGTTTGTAAAGTCGAAATCTTGTAGAATAGATAGAATTTAGCAGAAATCACGCAAGTTGTAGATATATATTTTTGTCCCGTTGTTCTAATAAATCACTTATTGTACGAAAGGAGGCGTCGCAAATTAAGCGTAATTTGGTACCTCAATCTAAAGTATAAGAAATGCCGTTCGAAAGTATGGGTTTTTTGACCTTCTTACAAGATTTTCAAAAATCGAGTGGGCTATGAAGTAAACTTTTGATTTCCTTACAAAGGTGATGCCAGATTGTGCTGTTAAAAGCGAATTACGCTACTTTTTAAGAGCCCCGAGGGGGGAGGGTAATTCTGTATAGAATCGTTATCTTAGAGGCTACTTATATAATTGAATAGGCGAAATTCAGCTAATTTCCGTTTAATTTTAATATTCAAAAACCTCAAAAACCATTGTGTTGAAATTTCAGACTTCTAAATTAGTATTTTCAGGTTCCTCAACGCAATGGAAATTTTGACATACACTAAAAATGTCGGAAAATTCTATCGATTTGTTTCCAAACTTCAAGTTGTTACATCAACATTTATGTCCTATACTGGATATATTATTTCCATAAAACTTTAAAAAAAATATATTTCCATAAAACTTTACAATCAATACTTTTACTTCCATTTTATTGAATAAAAATAACTTATTAACTATTCGATAAGTTTTCCTTCCTTTTCTTCCGTTTGCTTCCATGCAACCGGTAGATTTTTATCATCATCACTCTAAAATAGAAGAAATTGAACAATTAATACTCGAATATTTCAATTTTCACTATTATTCACTATTATTAACAAGTTAAGTAAAAGAATTGCATGATATGAATTTTACATAATAATTGATGTATATATATTTAAGTTTCCCAGGGGGTTTTTATTATAGGAATTCCCAGAGGGCATTGTTATAACACTCCCCCCCTAAGAAGGTTACCCCCCCTTTTACTATTTTGAGATTACAAGTCCAAGTACCGACAAGGCCTCCTGACGACGCGACCGAAGCGTGTGACAGTGCCATTGGTTTGGCTGCAGGTACGGGGACTCCGATTTGTTGTGGCAGTGCCAGTAGAGTTGGATGAGGCACTGGCACGAGAGAAGGTTGATGGAGCGAAAGTGATCCGCTTGTTGGTTCCTTCCGAGATGGCGCCAAGCGGGATGTGGGAGTCTTGAGTCCCGTTGTCCGCTGACGGAGTGACCAGTGGGGGAGAGATTTGCTCCTGACTGACCACTCTGCCGACGAGGGTCCATGCAACAAAGGAGGAGGAGGCAGCAAAACGGAAGGTGGAGTTGGAGAGGCAGGAGTAGTTAAATAGGTGGGGTTGAGGTTGTTTTGGGGGATTACTGTACCATAAAGTAGTATAGTAGGAGGAGAATGAAATGATTGGGGTTCTAGATGAACATTTTCGGTATAAGCGGGTTTCAGGCGTGTTGCTAGAGCACTATGTGAGCGCAAGCGAATTAATGGCGTGTTGCCAGAGCACTATGTGAGTGCGAGAGAATTAATGGCGTGTTGTCAGAGCACTATGTGAGTGCGAGCGAATTAATGGCGTGTTGCCAGAGCACTATCTGAGCACGAGAATTAATGGTGTGTTGCCAGAGCACTATGTGAGTGCTGAATGGGTTTATGGCGAATTGCCAGAGCACTATATGAGTACTGAATGATTTTGAGGCAAAATGAAGTGAGGCTTGAGTGTTGGTCAGTGCAAGTGAGGACCTACCTGAATAAGTGAAGTAAGGTGCAGGTGGTAGATGTAGACCCGTTTATTGTTAATTGTTAATCCCTTGAGATGTTAGTTTAAAGGATGTGATTGAGAGGCTGGAGTGAGATGAATGCAAGAGTTTGAATGTTGAGAAATTGAAATTTGAGGATTTAGAGAAAGTGGTTAAGTTGAGTGAAGTGAGATAACGAGAATTTGAGGAATAAAGATTTGATTGAGGATTTGGAGAGGAGTTTTGAGATGAAGATTGATATGCGAGGAGTGGAGAGTTGAGAATAGGTGGACTTACTGGTTCTAAATATGTGCAAGGTTGTAAACATTTTTACGACTTTTACCCTGATAAGGTCCTTCAGATGAGTTAAAAAAGAAGTAAGACTCTTATCTCTCATTTCCTGAGTATTCAGGAGCTCTCTCGGGTCATTTATTTGGGACCTACCGTATTTATTGAGGAAAGCCTCCTTCAGGCGGCCTAGAACACCAGCCAGTTTCCCGTTAATTAACACTTCCCTGAATTGAATAAAGGTACTTATGGGCAACCGCTGGATTATTGCTGCTACTTTCTCTTCCTCGGTAATGTTCTGTGGTTTAAGGAGGAGGGATTAGACTTCCAACCATGCAATTGGGTTTGCAGGAGCATACACGGGAAGAGAGAGGTACGCATGTGGTTGTATATGCGCGGACTGTGGGTTCGAGGCAGACGGTTGGTCATGATAATCGGGTTGGCCGCTAACTGATGTCCTTAGTTTGTGTGTTTGGTCCATCATAGTTACTGTTTTATGTATACTTGTGCTAGTTGAATGAATGTGTTGACGTGAGTGAAGTAGCTGTAGCTGTGTGCACGTGCGTGTGGAAATTTTTTACCAGGTTTCGATAGGAAGATAATTTTTGTCTTCTTGAATGCTTGGGAATAATATCCAATATTAAGGCAGACATTGAAGATCTTCAATATCTTTTATTTATGTGTAGTATATTCTATTTTTTTATTCCAATCATTACGACGTCATATCTGGTATGTGTATTGCTTGATGTTATAACATTAAAATTAGGTATCTTCATTTCTTCTCTTTCTAGATTAATTCTAAGTTCCATGAGTATGACGTTGTCCTGGTCTTCTTTCCTTATTATGTTTAAGTATGTAATCCTTTTATCCCTCCAACTGTTTACGTTGAGCGTGAATATACCTATTCTTCTCTGGTATGTATATATGTTTGTGTTTTGTTGGTGGTTTTTTTTTTGCTTGTTTTTTCTTGTTTGTTAACATCCGTTCTTCTCCTGTTTTCACTTTCTCTGTTTGGAACGGTGATCAAGTACGACCATTTCGTTTTTCTTGAACTTGTCGTTCGATAGATTGTGACAGGATTTAGGCGCGATTACGATAATCCATTGTTTCAGCGCATTATGTATTTTGTTTCTTCAAAATAGCCGTCAGTTATTTCTTTCTGTTTGTTTCATTTAGGGAAGGGAATGTGTAAGAACTGTAGATTTTGATATTCATTTCCTGTGTATTGGGTTTCGGAATTTTCTATTGTTCCTTTAAGTATTTCTTCATCTCCATTACTAGATACTCCTTCGGTGTTCTCGTCGGTCTCCATCTGTGCCTTTTTTTCTTCCTGGTTGGGTGCTTTTCTTTTTCTTGGTGGGGTGTCATATAAATATTGCAAATCTCATTTGAGAGCGGGTTCCCGCCAACCACATTTTTTTTAGGCCGCTTTCCTCAAAAAATTGTGTTCAATTTCCTTGAGTAGGATCCGGGCTTTGCTATATTCACAAATTAAGCACGTATTATGCAGAAGATGAGTTTTGGTCGCATGATCCCTTGGATGTTTACAGTTGTATTTTGTAGCGCAAGTGCCTTCGTTGGTTCTCCTGTTGTTGCCGCAGCGTAGATGGGGTTTATCTTTTTTTCAGTCTTGTCTTCTTTCTTTTGCCTGATAATCTCGTAACTGTAATTTCTGCCACTACCTTCCGATGATACTTCTTCATTTTGCTGCGGGATAGCTAATTCTAAAGGACTATTTACAATGGGTTCGATTGTTTGATGGTTGCGAACAATTTATATTTCTCTCATTATATACATTAGACAATATAGCTGGTTTCACTCTGTCTATAGACACCTTGTTCTGATGGTCATCCGGGAATTCTAACTTAAAAACTTTGTCGTCGCGTTCGACAACACGGAACGGGCCTGCATAAGGCAATTCTAGTGGCTTTCGAACGCGACCAATACGGACCCACACATGCGTGGCGTCACTTAATTCCTTGGGTACAAACGTTTTCGGTACCCAGTGCAGGTGGCCTTCATAGGTTTGTGTGAAATCTATCTGCGACACGGTCTTCGCTAGTTCAGAGATGAGTCTCGAATCGGCTTTGGATGAAGAAGAGGCGACTAAGGGCTTTGGTCAAAGAAGGGTCGTCCCTGTGATCGCTGTAAAGGGTGAAAACCCCGAATTATTAGGCAAGGACCGGATTCCCAGAAAAACGATTGGTAGACCATCAACCAACCTTTTCGGCGAAGCATTATAGAGTTCTTCAAATTCCGATGCGACCTATCCACGATCCCGTTAGTGGTAAGTCTATACGCCATGGTTCACAAGCGATGGAAACCAACGAGGGCCGATAATTCTTTGAAGAATTCGGACTCAAATTGCTCTCCTCTGTCGGTGATGACGTATAAGGGAACGCCAAACCTGTATATCAAGCCGCCCAAGAAGGCTAAAGCAACGTTTGTAGCACTGATGTCTGGAATCCGTCTTGCTTCAATCCACCTGGTGGCTCCGTCTATGCATGACAGCAAGTACCGGTTATGAGAGGGGTATGACTGCCCAGGCAGGGTACACGGCGGGAATGGACCAACTATATCAATGTGAACCGTCTCAAATCTCGAAATGGGCATACTAATAGGCAGGACTGGGGACTTAGTGTGGCGATTTACTTTAGCAGATTGGCAGGAGAGGCATTCACGAGTCCAGGAGCGTATATCTCTGTCCATATTGGGCCAGAAATACCTCGCTTTTACCAGCCGAAGCGATGCCTTAATACCTGGGTGTGAAATATTATGAAGTTACTTGAAAATAGCTGATCTGCAGGGTGAAGGAACAAACGGTCGTGGGTATTTAGATGTTACCTCACACGAGAGTTGGGAATCATCGGGAAAGGGAAATGCCTTCAGTACAGATCGAGATGACTTCATTTCTTCGCCATGCTCTTGTGCTGCTGCCAAAGAACGGAGATCAAATGAGTCTACCTGGACCGAATTAATATTCCGAGATAGGCAGTCAGCAACCACGTTGTCCTCACCACATACATAAGCTATGTCATTGACATACTCCAAGATTGAGGTCCAGTTCCGTTGTTGCTGTCCGTTTTCTTCGCATGTAGTGGGAGGAGAAGGCAGAGACTAGTGGCTTGTGGCCCGTACAAAAAGTCCCTTGGCGACCTTCGATCATATGTCTGAAATGAAGCAAGGCAAGATACGCAGCAAGGAGTTCCCTGTCATCTGTAGAGTACGCTTGCTATGTTTTAGTCAATTTCCCGGAGAAGAATGCCACTGGCTAGGGAGACCCATCCACCATCTGATGGAGCGCAGCACCAACTGCGAATTGGGAGCTGTCCGTCACCAATTGGTACGGAGAGTCATTGGGTAATATTGGCGTAACTTAACGAAGTTCGCCAGGGTCTCCTTAGTAGCATCAAATGTTTTCCGTGCAGCCTCATTCCAAACAAGTTGGCGAGCCTTAGGTTGAAGCCGTGCGAGTTCAGTCAGAGGGGCAGTGATCGCAGCAAAATTAGGCATCATACGTCTGTAAAAACCTAACATGCCTAAATATCGACGAAGTGGTTTGAAATCAGTTAGTAATGGCATTTCAGTGATCTCGGAGACCTTCATAGTTGGGGGCTCAGTCCTGCAACTAAGAAATGGTGGCCCCAAAAATCGATTTCTTCCTTCATGAACGCGCACTTTTCCATAGAAATTCAAAAGTTGTTTTCTACCAATATTTTAAAAACTTGATCTATATGCTCCACATGTTCGTCTATATTTTCCGAAAATATTAAAATATCGTCAACATACACTAAAACGAACGCCAAGCCTCGAAATAAATTGCCCATGTGGCATTGTAAGGTGCAATTATCATTCCTTAGACCAAATGGTAGCCTTAAAAATTCCCACGGCCCAAAAGAAGTTGAGACAGCAGCCTTCTCAATGTCTGCTGGATACATTGGAATCTGGTGGTAGGCTTGGACTAAATCAGAGCATGGTCTACCATGCTCTGAATCCTTGGCAGGGGATATCTGTCCGGTTTGGTTATCGCATTGAGGGATCAAAAGTCACCCACAAGCCTATACTCGCCTGGGGTCTTCTTCTGCACCATGTGAATGGGTGAAGACCATGAAGATTTCGACGGCCGCACCACACCTTCTTTCAACAGTCTCAAAAGTTGCTTTGGCAATTTGTAGTTTCTCCATTGGAAGTGGCTTAGGGCGGGCGAAAGTTAGTGGGGTGCTACCAGTCTCAATGGTGTGAATAACGGAATTAGCCGGTGGTGAACTAATGTTGACACACTTCGGTTTATATATAGTCTCATATTTGCGGAGAACTGTCCTGCAATTAGGTTGGATATGCGAGAGGTCATTAATAATTAACGAGATCACTGGTTCGCTTGACTGCTTCACTTTAGAAACTAGGCTAGTCTGGTTATCAATTAGGACACCACGAGCACAGTCTACTAAGAGGTTAAAATGAGCAAGAAAATCAGCTCCTAATATTGGCGATGTAATATCTGCAACTACGAACGTCCATCTAAATGAACGTCGCAGGGTAGGGATGCCTATTTACAGTTGGAAATAGGCATCTTATCTTCCCTCCATTAGCCGTCGCGATGTTAACACACGATTTACGCATCACACATAATTGCACTATATTAAATGGAATTAACAACATGCTCGCGCCAGTGTCTCTCAGAAATTCGCACTTCCTCTCATTAATACCGGCAGCGATAGTGAGAAGAGTCGTCACGCCGGTCGTCGCATTTACAGCGGCCTGCCGATCTCGTTTTCCAAATGGGTTAGGGAAGACGGTCTAGACGATGGCTGCATTTGAAGGTTCTCACCTTGCTTTGGCCAACTGCACCACAGTTTACAGTACTTCGCACTCGACCCAAAGTATATGTGTGAACGACACACCACTGGTTTTTGATTACATCTTTTGAATAATTATTATCACTATTATAATTATTATGCCCAAACCTAGATTTATTACCTCTAGGATATACGCCGACGGGCACTGAACACGAATTTTTAAATTGCACTTTATTTACCGGCGGGTTGACACTAACAGCACTTATATCTGGGAACGCACCATTATTACTACATAGTTTCACTGGTATTTATATTATAGCACTGTGTCTTGTAAAACGGCATGAGTTCATCAGCCAGTTTCCCCAATTGAGCAAGAGTTAAGTCCTTTTGCGTGGCGATGATGGGGCGATGTTTAGAGGTAAAGACTGGATCAACTTGTGTCTCACCAAGCCCTCCCCCACTCTAACTTGCAGAGCTGTCTTCCGTAGCTCTTCGATATTCACCGAAGATCGTCCGGTCTGCGGAGAAGACGCGATTAACTTCTCGAAGAGCTCAAGTTTCATCCTCTCAAATAGTCCCACGAATTCTGTTCGTAGGAGCGAGTAATTCTGCGACGAGAGGACTGCAGCTGGAAGACAATCGACCGTCTCGGGAGGCAACGCAGCCAGAATATGGTAAAATTTCGTTTCTTCTCGTTGTATTCTTGAGATGTAAAATTGCGCCTCCACAATTTTGAACCACCCTGCGACTGCGGCTTCATTAAAAACAGGGTCTGATGGAGATCGAGTTCGCGAGTTTCACTTCTTGGTGTAGAAGAAAATGAGCAGCTTGTTGATGTTTTGATGCGTCGCCTAGTAAATCCATTTTGTTGGATGATCACGTTTCGTTCGAGGAAAAAGAGGTCAACAGTTATAGGGTCTGTGTTACTAATTATCTTTTGTAGTTTTGTAGGCTGGGTCAGGTGATCAGCTGGCTTCCTTAGGATAAAGGAATATATATATATATATATATATATATATATATATATATATATATATATATATATATATATATATATATATATATATATATATATATATAGCTGGATTCTTTATTCCTAGGTAAATAACTAGAATAAGCTTCGAAATGGTGAACAGTAATGACAACATTTCTTCTTAAATAATAATGATATTTTTTTCTGACTGAAGTACACCTATATGAATAGTCATTTCATCAACCGATAGCATTACAAAAATTCAACCAATCAGGATTGAGATACATTTAATCGTCATAATTATGTTCATTTTTGGAATAACAGCTTTGGCGTTGACGAATTGACCAATCAGCTTTTAGTCATAAGCACTGTAATAACTGTCCGATCAGCGCCATGATAGATTTAAAAGGTTAATAACGCTCAAACCGTTTGCACATAAACACGGCTGAAATCCATTTTCCGAATTTTTAAGAACTCAATCAGAGCTCGGATCCAGCACACTATACTGAATGTGTATTCTCGGCAAAGGAGGTAAAGTTTGGGAGAAGCGACATTGATGGTGTGAATTTCCCAACGAGGTCTTACAAGGAGAATAATAGAGGCTCCCAAGTAGCATCGACTCAGCAATGTCGCTCTCTGTGACTCGCACGATTTTTGGTCCAAAAAAGGTTCATCACATTTTCCTTTACCTCACTACCCGGCACAGGATGCAATGGTTTCGGAAGGCTCCTTCACCGACCGAGCACACTGGGATTTTCGTTCCTTTATTTACAAGATATTCTACTGAGGAGTTTAACTTTTCATTTACTAAAGAGAGAATACTAAGCGGGAAGTTCATCTTCCTATTTACGAAAGAGATTAATACAAAGAGGGAAGTCTATCTTCCCATTTACGAAAGAGAAATAATATAAAGCGGGAAGTTTATCTTTCCATTTATAAGGTTCAATGTGTAAACCGTTTAAATTTTTCAAACGAATGTTTATTTGGTTCGCCCTCCACAGATTACAAGATGTATGAAAAGAGGAGTTTAATCCATTACAATACTCGCCACCGAAATAAGTTGCATGCTTTAAAAATTTCATATATACAATAACATATCAAAGAAATATTTACGCATGCAAGGCGAAATCAAGATAGCAAACGGGCGTTTGAACAAGCCTTCTAAAGCGTGTTATAATGATTTAAGGTTTACCAGCAGCTTGGAGACTTAAATTATTGGCAGTGTCATTTTAAAAAGGCGAGACACACGAATACGCAAAGATGGTCCAATGGTGGTCCTAACCAGGGCAAAAAACCATGTCACCTCACCCCCACCCCCCTCCCTTCCCTTCTGAGTGAGACCAACCCCCCAACATATAGAACTATAAAATTATAAATAACATCCCATCAATTATGTACAAACCAAATTATTTATTGAGCCCATGGTCTTAACATTTAAAACTACACTCATGTGCATATATGTGTAATAAATACCCAAATTAAAACAATAATTATGAAAAAAATAAACATAAATAGAAAAAGTATACTATATAAATGAATAAATAAACTAAACAACTATATTGCATAAATCCTTCACTATACAAATCAAACAAAACATACTTATTACTACACGAACGGAAATTATGTCTTTGGCTCCTAATGTCTGTCTCTCTGTTATGATCACTTATGAGGATTGCAAATTATAATAATGAACGATCTCAATGAAATTTTCGGGATTTGGTGGGAGTACTATAGTATATGGTTATTCATGGGATTTATCTTCTGTTAATAAATCAGCCTAAATAGCGTTTAGAAAACCATAACCATAAATTTGTTTGATCGAAGTTGTCGTCTGCTAGTTTTTAGGCCTAAGACGAAAGCGAAATAATTTTGAAATAATGAACTGGGTTTTAAGAAAAACAATTAAACAAATATAAATATATTCATAGAATCAACGAATGTACAATGAGATAAGTTAGATTAGGTATACAATGTAAAATATGGTAAAATATGATTTACAGTAACAAGATGTCAAGAGAATCGAAGTTCGTGAAATAAATATTAAATAATATGGTGAAATAATATGGTTACTATGATGGGCTGAATTAGGGGCTGCAAATACGAGAAATAAATAGAATTAGGACCTACTCTCGTATGGTCGTTTGCAGAGAATTGTGAGAAAATGTGGAAGTAAACTAAGTATTATTTGTTTGGAGGTAAATGATTAATTGTAAAAGGAATGATTACCAACCTTTATGCGGAGAATGGCGATAGTCGAAAGGGAGAAAATAGTGTGCCATTTGGTCGAGCTGGAAGGGTGTGTTTGTTTGTTTGTGTGTGAAATTTTAAGAGATTATGTTTGAAACAGTAGTACGTTAAATGAATTGACAATTTAAGTAAAATAAATGAATTAATTAATTATTAAGTTGTACATAAAATATGATATAATGTACAAAAGTTAAGTAAAATAATTGAACGATTTAATTGACAAAGTTAATAAAAGAATTGCATGATATGAATTTGATATAATAATTGATGTGTGTATATATATATATATATATATATATATATATATATATATATATATATATATATATATATATATATTTAATTTTCCCAGGAGGTTTTTATTATACGAATGCCCAGAGGGCATTGCTATAGTACCACAGATACGAAGTGATTAGATTTAGGGAAGAATCCGCCAAGGGGTTTTGATAGTTTCCCATGAAAATAATTTTCTCCATTATAAAGCATAAGGAGTGACTAACATGTGGAAGGCTGCCAATTACAGGCCATTGGTGAAGAACGCGCTATCTCTGCGCTAGCTAGTTACTATTGCACTTCAATCACACAGACACAAAAAAAAATATTAAATTGCACAACTACAATCTAAAGTTTAATTTTCCTTGGTGCAAAGTCCTACTTGAGGTTGACCTCGAGTAGAATTTGATTAACTTCAACTTAGAAAACCTTCAGTGTGCTCCGGCCACAGCCCTCGATACTGGGTGTTAAGTTTTTCACCCGGTTCCTCCTTCCCCAGCAATCCGTGCCGCCCTGGATGGCTGCCCTCCCCATATTGCCCATACATAAATCCACCCATTAGTGGTAGGACTGAAGGTGATCATCATGGCTCGTTGTCTCGAACTGAGGTTTGGCAAGGAAAGGCCGTTTTGAGGCTGATCCTTATATTGATTGTCAATCGCTGCCGACAAGGTTTCCTGCAATAAAAGAGGAGTGGACAGTACTTGGCAAGTAGAATTGGAGGTAGTAGAGGTGACAGTAGGAGGTACAAAGAAAACATTATCGGGTATATCTGGACCATTTGAATAGATTGTGGTAGGACTCTAGGAGAATACAAGGACTGTTCAGGGTGAACAGAGTCGATAAATGCAGGTTTGAGGCGATCAAGACAGACGCTCTCGTGATTGGTAACAGGCTGTAGGACAAAGAATTTGGCATTCTTGAAATGGAAAGAAATGGTTCGTTATATACCGCGTGTAGCTTTGAACTAGCTCAGTCACAAGGGACAAAAATATGGGAACAAGCTGTTATTTCATTTGGCACAAAAACAGTATGATTAGCAGGCGCAATAGGGGCGGTTGGACGGAGCTCAACCAACCGCCTCTACTAAGTTGTAAACATCGTAAGCAGGATCTAGAGAAGAAGGTAGAGGTCGGTCAAAAGAAGAAAATAATTGCCCCAGAAAGCAAAGGTGTGTTCATTATCTTAATTTGCAGGCTAGAAGGTGGAAGTATACAATGTATGTAGTTTTATGTTAAAAGTGGGTAGGCGGAAATAAAAAAAATCAAAGTGTAATCCCCTACAGGGCAAAGCATACAGAATGAGAATTTGAAATAATGGATGATAATTGTAAATAAAACTATCGAGGGAATCAGGCGCGGATCTAGAAAATAAATTGGGAGAAGGAGATGTTACAATTTCATAACAGTGAAAACCAATGAATAGTGATGAAGGACTTCGTTTAAAATGCTCCGTTCTCGTGAGACCAACGGATATGTGACAAATGGATTGTTTCTTGCATCTATAAATGAGTGCAATCAGGTAATATTTAAACAGATAAGAAAAAATAAGAAACAATTCAAACTTAACATCTTACCATTGAATAGGCAGATCTGAACAAGTAGAAGTCATAACACTAGCCAACAAATTTAATTTTGTCTCCGCTACTTGAGTAAATGTTGTTGTAACTAACTAATTTTGGTGCGCTGATTCCAAAGCTGTGCTCAGATTTGTCCTAGCACGTAAGGTTCCTGAGTTATGCAACTAAGCTATATGGCTCACTTTGTTACCTTGGATCAATTAATGATATAATTATTACGAGTTTGAGAAGAATGAGGCGTTTCTGGGCAAATGTTTTGAATCGGGCCACCCTATTTGGCAATATGTACGTCCTTTTGCAGACCCAGACAAGATATGTATTACATATAAGAGAGGTAGTACTCACCTAACTATAAATTTCTTCAAAAATGTTTGAGACTCTTGTTCTTGCGCCTGTACGTGGATATAGGATCCTCCCATTGTAGGAACCAGCAGTAGTCACCCATCATGTTTTCGTTGAAGCGGCCTTGATACCTGCTTTCCATCATTGCGATATCTCGGTGGAAGCTTTCCCCATGTTCGTCACTAATATTAACCATATTAGATGGAAAGAAATCTAGATGCAAATGCAAGAAATGCATCTTAAGAGACATCCGACAACCCATTCGTTGATAGGCCTTTAGCATGTTATCCACTAGTTCTTCATAGTTTTCAGCCCTATGATTACCAAAGAAGTTCTGCACGGCATGGACAAATGAATCCCATGCTGCCAACTTAAGTGGAGTTAGTTTATTTCTAAACTCCCTGTCACCTATCAATTCTTTGATCTCCGGCCCTACAAAAATGCCAACTTTAGCTTTAGCATCGGTTTTCTTTGCACAAATTTCTCTTTGAGATATGGGAATCCCTCAGAATCACGGGCTACTGCTTTAATAAAATTCGTGATAAGGCCAAGTTTGATATGAAGTGGTGGAAGGTAGATCCTTTTTGGATGTACCAAAGGCATGTGCTTCACATTGTATCAGCCAACTATGTTTTCTTCTCTTCCGGGCCACTTTTTGACAATATAATGATTCCTGTCGTCGCGGCTGTTCCATAGGCATAAGAAGCACATATTCTTTGTATATCCTAGCTGCAGTCCAAGAAGTAAGTAAATTACCTTTAGATCACCACAGATATTCTACTTATGATGCGAGTAATGAACATCTTCCAAAATAAATCTCATTGAGTCATATGTCTCTATCATCCCAATAATAAGTGCGACAGGAATTGAAGGATTTTTGTTAACATTGTGTAGCAGCACAGCTTTGAGGCAAGCAGTGCTTGCATCAAAGAATAGTCTCCATTCATCAGGTAAATGCTCGTTTCCTAGCTGATTCATGAGGCCATTAACATCAGTACAGAAACAAGCACCGTCTTCTTCCTATAGAAGGCAGCTAAGGCCTCATGTCGTTTATGGAAAGTAGATATTTTTGCATCCTCCTATAGAAGATACCATTGGTGTACTCTTGAACCCAACAGTTCTGCGTTCTCCTTTGACAATGACAAATCCCTCACCAAATCATTAAATATTTCTTAATTTTTCAACTGGATTTTCTTTTCCTTAGAATCATCCTCATACATTTCATCGTCATCGTTATCCTGCTCTCCAAGCGATGAATCATCTTCTTTAACTGCACTCGTTGATGGAGGAACTGTGATTGGCATCTCCATATTATGAGGAACTGGTTTTATAGCTGACTTACAATCTGGATATACAATATTTGACTCGTTCTTATTTAAGAATCCCGCAATATTTGTCTTACAAAAGTAGCAATCAAAAACATGATTTGTTGGCTCATGCCACACCATTGGTACAGCAAAAGGCATACCCTTCCGTTTGCCATTTAACCACTGTGTGAGCTCCGTATAACACACTGTACAAGATTTATGAGGTGTCCAGGGCTTGTCTTGGTCACCAACTTTACAACTAAAATAATAATTGTATGCAGTCTTCACTCTTTTAGCTAAATTTTTCCACTGATTGCTTGGAATATATCTTCCACAGATATAACAAAAGTTGTCTGGGTTATTTATACATCCTCGCCGATTCCTTTTTTTCAACTCAGTTTGTATATATCCTGTTATATACTTTTGTACATTCTTATTTCATTTACATATTAATTGAGAGATAAATCTGAAAGAAAAATGCAATTAATCACTGTATGTAAATACAGTTTCAACATCAGGAACCAAACACACACAACACATCCTCTCATTACGGTAGTCGAAGCAACACTGCCCATATGTGTAACTAAAGAGTATGTGTGTAACTCAGGAACCTTAGGTGCTAGCACAATTCTGATTACAAATTTTGAATCAGCATACTCGATTTAGTATAAATCACAAGCTAATACTTAAACATAGGTTGGCGTTATCGCGATAGCGATATCGGGTTATACGATTTTTCCCGCGCTATCGATTAATCACTATCGCCGATACTTTTGGTTCCAAACTAGCGATAATCGATAATTTGAGTTCAGTTTTTTGTTCCAGTTTAGCACAGGGGCGAGCCGCGCGTGCCTTGGAGGCAGAAATATGTAGGTCCGAGCTGTGAGGAGTATCCTCAAAACCTATGAGGAGATGAAGGAGAGCCTCACCAGGTAAGAAACTAAGAAACAGTATTCAAATATGTTTACTATTGTATTATAAAATAACGCTATATATAGTCATTAATCAATATTGTATTATAATTTTGGATTTATCGATTATCGATTTATCGGTTATCGCGCCCACCTATGTACCCAAGTAGCAAAATCATTGTTGACTAGTGTAATGATACGGTACATGCGAAGAAGAAACGTTTACCTCAACATATAAACAGCAGCTGCAATAGTACAAACATATAATATGATAATACAGGTCATACTAGTTATGCAGAATTAGACCTAGATGAATTTACAAATACATGCATATCTCCTGAACATTTGACAGGTGCCTCACTAAGCAAAGAGTAGTCGGCGATTTTTCGCAGCGAATTTGCCTATCATTTTCTCGACTCAGATTCGAATGTCATTGTGGACACAAAAGAGTGCAAGTCGGTTCAGGCGCTCTTGGCCAATAGTACTCTTTAGATATGTTTTCAACAATTTCAATGCTAAGAAAGACCTCTCAGCTTCCTCGTTAGAGCCCGGAAGAGTCAAAAGGTTCTTCAAGAGAATGGTGAGATTCGGTAACATGTTGGTGCTAGCGTGTGGGGGGCATCCTTTGTGGAGCCCGAGCCCCTTGAGCACCTTCTGTATCCACGCCGTTATGGAATACATTTGGAATTTAAATATAATGTATTACTCGAACTTTGTAGGATAATTGTTGATGCAATAATATAGTAATCAATATTTTTATTGTAATTGAATTTTTGAATTTAGTAAATTTGGGCAAAATTGAATTCGATTTTGAGCTTAAGTTAGGATTTTGAATAGCAAATAAAGATATAGAATTTGAATAAAGATTGATTTGAGATAACGATATCGAAGAATTTGGGTAAACTTGGGTCAATGGATAGAGTGAATTTAGGTAAAGATTTGATATTATGGATGGAACATCTTTGGTAAAGGTGTAGTGCTCACATTGTAAGAGGGGATGAGACAGCCAAAGAGATCCCCAAAATGCGCACTTTGGAGTTTTATGAAGTCTTTTAATAGGGTAGTTTTAAACCCAAATAAAACTTAATTGAAGGGAGTCCGAATAATGAGTGCTCTAAAGGAACACTGTTGCCAAATCGTAAATACCTCTTTTTCATTATAATATAGATTACACATCTTAGTCATATTTCTCTAAATTATTGTCATTCTCTCAATCACTTCCTTATTTTTACCACTAACTAAATAATTTTTATTTCCCTAGTTTGAAGAAACTTTAAACGAACTTTAAAAAGAAACGAAACACTGGAATTTAATCATTTTTGGTTATTAAATATAAAATTAGTGTAAAAGTCGTCAGGAAATAATTAAATTTTATATTTTCCATATATTTAATATAAATTGAGTTTAATTGGGGAAAAGAAAAAAGGATATGTTTGAGAGAGCTGAAATAAGAGAAAATGTGGCATTTGGCATCCATGGAAGGCCTAAAAATTTCGCCCCAAATCAAAGAAAGTGTTGTATTAATTCCTCGTCTATTATTATATAGCAATTATAAGACTTGATAATTGTGTAAGAATTGTTAAAATAAGTTAATGCAAGTAGAGAGAACAAAATTTAATATTATGGGAACTAATTAAATATATAAATTTATTATAGGCGTTGTTAAAAGACCGCATTCGTGTATATGGGCCGTTGATGTAAAGAGAGAGATGGACTGTTTTTAGGAATGAATTATTTTATCAAGAAAAGACATCTGAAGACGATTCCAAAGTTCCCGCCGAATAAAGAATATTGAATCCAACTCGAAGATTCCTTTCACCTTTGAGGAAATCTCCAAACACACATTAACCAGCCTACAATAAAACAATAAGAGAGCTTTCTACTCTTTTGGACTCACAGTAGAAGCAAACAGACAGCTGCCAAGCCGAATTAAGAAACCCATTTGGCTACCACAAGAGTGCTACCAAAACTCGGTGACAAATCACCCTGGGTAATCACACCACTTTCGAAGAGGCTTACCCCAGGCCATCATATTTAGAGGTTTAAGATGATGCAGTACGTCATTTGAATAAAACAGTTAAACACAGTATGTATGAACAGCTAAAATGGTCTGCAAAAGAAAATAGAAAGTAAATAAAGTACTTATATTTATATAACGACAATTAATGCAGAAATTTACTCAGCTTCAAACGAACCTGGGATACGAAGAGGTGAAAGTAGGATTAAGTTCTTGCAGGAACTACTCCAACCATCAAGCCCTCCCCCCACGTCCTACCCCAACACAAATTTGATTTTAAAACGCCTGTATGATGTATCAATTAGACACACAACATAATTTATAGTAAAACATTTATTTTCATGTAAGTGCAACAGAATTATTTTAGAAAAAATTAGAACACAAACTTAAAAGAAATTCAACATGAAAGAACAATGCAATAATCTGTTTTAAGTAATCAGACATTGTGCGAACATCAAATCAAGCTGGCCATGCCCATGTCCCTTTCTCTGTGTTAGGAAAATTGTCGATTAGCAACTAAAACTGGTAGGCCTTGATGTAGGCAAGGAAGATTCAGGGAAAATGGAATCACACACATTTCCACACTTTCCACAGAGGGCTGTAGTATTTATCCTCTTCTTCTGTGTAGTGGCGAGCCATTCTTTTTTGTTGAGGTGGCTGCTTTTCTTCCTTTACACAGCCATGTCTTCACATAAGGCAGTGGATCCCACTGTCCGCATGATGAAGAGGAGATTGGCTGCATTCTTGGTTGTGAAATTTCTCCTGTACTCTGTAATGGTCATTTTCATTGGGTGAACCCTCTTTCACAATCTGCATTGCTTGCAGACAGTGTGTCTGCTGTCATAAGCAGCTTCTTCATCTGGTTTGGAATGTTTCTCCCTCCACTTGCCTTGTCCTCCCCAAAACCAAGGTGGGCCTCTTTTTTATTCACATGTAAAACCTGACTTAAAGTCTTCGCATCCTCTTCTCCAAAGCGAGGATTGTCATGTTCCCAGTTGTCAGGGTCGAACACTGACATTTGATTGATGAGGGTGTTGTAGGTCGTTTGGTTGTGACACTGGCCTGTGCTCTGTTTGTTGTGGTTGTGAAAAGCCTTTATTTCATGTTGTCAGACACTGCTCGAATGAACTGACCAGATTTGATGATGGGAGACTTGCCCACACTTAGCTGCTCTCCCTTGGCCCCCATCGCTTCATCTGCTTGTTTGGCAGTGATTGCGTATTATCTTGGGTCTATACTGAGGCTTTCGATGCGTTTTGACAAACATTGCTATGGTGGGTGGTCCTTTGGGAGTGTCATATTCCGGTTTTGGAGCATTTCGGACAAGTGTTTGAGTTCACTGAGAACATCTGCTATTACTGCAAGACTCTTCAGGAAGTTGATCGAGCACAATTTGGAGAGCAGATCTTTGAATTTAGCCCTCTCTCTGCCATTTCTAGTCTCATCTTCTGATGCCTTCCGCAAATGTTGTGATAAGGCTGGAAAGAACAACCAAACTGCAGAGACTGCCCTGTGTTATGAAGCTACCCAGCGAACATTGAACACGTTGCCGATCCTTTTGGAGGTGATGTGGAGGTTGTGAACATATTCACTCAGCTCCCTGACGTTCTTCGGTGATTTGCTGTATAATGAGTAGAGTCTCGAGGAATGCCTGAAAGTCTTTTGTTCCTCCTGTCACATCCATTGCTTGGTCCGCAGCAAGCTCCAATCGGTGATTGAGGCCGTGCTATAACACTATCCCATGGAAGTCATTCTAGAGCAGCTTTCCAACACCTGAATGAATGAATGTTTTGTTTAATCACAAACTATCATGAAATTATTGCATTACATGTACAGTAAACTTAACTTACCTCACTTTACTCCTAGGATTACACTGGCCCTATCACTGCAAAATACAATAAAGAATTCCTATAGTAGCTCAATGGTGAAGCCATTCTTCAGCAAGCAACCCAGCTTCAGAGAGACTTTCCAGCTCCACCAGATCCAGTGGAAAGGCAATGGGCTCCATCTCCCTATCTACGCTCGCCCTCATGTACATAATAAGTGTTTACTACTTGTGTCACGCACTTGTTGACTCATCAACCAATATGCCGATCTTACTTTTGTTCTCGATTATCTCCCTCAGAAGTTCCCCTTTCATCTGGGCCTCCACATGCTCGATAATATTAACACAGATAGTTTTAATGTGCAAAACACGCCCCGAATCGACAAAATTAGATTTCTGCAGGTCGATCAGACTTTCAAAATCAGGAAATGGTTTGTCATTCTTGGCCACATAGTATGCCGTACTGAATATCTTGGTGGTAGAATGAAATCTAGCCTGTTGACCCCTGGCATTAATATCCACCAGTACATTTTTCTTGGCTGTCTGAAGAATCTTGATTGCTTCATTGTGTGCTTTGGAGTTTCCATGCTCATGGATTTTTTGCGCAGCGCTGCAAACTGAGTATCGCTGGAACTACCATATGGGGCTATCTTCACCTCAGCCCAGTGGATAGCAATATTGACACTAGGGAAAGCCATAACACCCAGTTTCTTCACATCATGGCATGAGGTGCAGCCAAGCTTTCCATTATGAGCAAACAGTCATTCATTTGTACGCCTGAACTCTTCATATTGTTCTTCTTTCCATATAGAAGGGTATGCTATTGCTGGCCTAGCATTACCTGTGTTTGAGGATCCTGCCACCTCTTCCTCCTTCTGCCTCATGTTCTCACCCTCAACTGTTTTAGATAAATAAAAAAATATATATGTATAAGCCTACTAAAACTAGTCTAGTTAACCGTATTCAGTGTAGGCCTAACTGTAAAAATGTAGGCTATCCAGATTCACGGGCATGCTGTAGGGTTCCATTTGAGAGCTGCACAAATTAAAAGGTTCATCGTATAATATAGCCTACTGTTGTGTGTGCGTGTTTTGAAACAGTAACATTTTCATCCATTTTTTGACAGCCTATCTAGCTAGTTCATGGCCCTTCTCTGTCCTGTCAGTGTAGCCTACCAGTTTCTGGTAGTTCTGCTGCTTCCTCCCTCTGTCCCTTATCTAGCTCTATCCTAACAGCAACATTATCACCTTCGGCCTCTCTTTTTCTTTTAAATAACTGATTATTTTTTATTTGCATTTTGACACTTATATTTATCCATTAAACAAACTTTAGCAACTGATCTGACGTTTTCACTGTTTCCTGCTTCTTCAAAGCCAAACCAGAGATTCGAAATTCCAGAGCAGAGATTCTTTATTACTTAGAGATGGTTTACTCAATAACAATTTCACTCTAAAAAGTGTGTCACAGGAAGTGTTTCCTAAAATTCCAATTTCGAAGATGTCATAATAGGCCTACTATCAATGGTACCAATGGAAAAACTGTGGAAAGCATAGCCCTGGCACTAAAATTGCACCAACAAAGTGCCTCGCAGGAGAAGGAAGAATTGTAACAAATGTCTTTGTGGATATACATATATATTTATTTTAAACCGGTCAGGAAAGTAAGCGGGAAGCCGAGAATTCAGATAGCAGTAAAATTTGGCGACAGTGTAATAAAAATTAATATTTATCGTCTGGAAATGGAATTAAGCTGAGACAGTTATCTGCGTCTCAGGAATTATAAAATTATATCGAGAAAGTGTAAATTTGTAGGCGCATTAATCGATGACCTTCGGAGACCATGGGATAACGAATATCCCGTCTAGTGAGCAGAGCTAAAAACAGTGTGATCCCAGGGGCCAAGCCTCCTATACTATTTATAGAAGTGAAGTGGAGAATTTGAAAGAAATAGATTCATTCACACTTGGTTAGATAGATAGTAAATAACTAATTACAGTTCATTTATCGTAGCGCAGCCCCCGTTGTACCCGCCTAAATCTTGTTCTCGTTACACTCGCTTTCCGGACCGGTTGTGAAATTTTCCCTGACCGTTGTCGTGTAAACGCGAGCCTCCCTTTTGCTTTGCTTGTTTTGCTTTTTAGAATTTTAAACATTTATTTTTTAGGTGATTCCTCTCGGTCATTTCTCAACCACAAGACTTCGGTAAGCCTAGCCAAGCCAGAATATTATTTGAGTATCTTTTTGAGTCAGATACGAGATAACGCCACCTATCACCTCACTCGTGGGACTTGAGGGACCTCTTCAAAATATCCGCGTCATTTTAACCTTCAAACTGGTGACATCGTTCATCTCCCATAAACTGGGTTTCCTCATTCCCCCATAAACTGGTGACGGTTAACTTTACCTTCCTTGCCATAAAGGGGTGACTTGAACCCCCCTATAAACTGGTGACCCCTACGTCGCGAACAGTAAAGGCATCGAAGATATCGACTCTGAAAGTAACTATCAGATAGGACACGGCGAACGGGACTTCATGAACGCCATTTACATCAAGCCGCCCATTTTTAATGAATCAGCAGTCTCAGGTTGGTTTTGCATTGTGGAGGAGCCGTTTCACATTTCTCGGCTTAAAAAAAGGGAGGAGACCAAGTTCTTTCACGTATTAGCCTCACTTCGGTCTGAGATTGTCGATTGTCTTTCGGCAGCCTTTTCGAGAAAACCAAGCCTAAGCTATTCGAAAAGCTAATAGTATCCTCCGCACAGGCCGGCCCTCAATCAATCTCGAAGAACTGCCATTCAGGTAGGAGTAAGCGAGGACCTCGTACGTCATAAATTTATACAATCCTTAGCGCCGAACATTGTGCCTATAATTGCGACACAAAAAGAACTAACCCTTGTTAATTGAGAAAACTGGTGGATGAACTTAGTGCGTTCTATAAAGAGCGGTGTCGTAGTGTGAATTCCAAAAGATGAAGTGTTGTATAACGAAGCGAGTGATAAGTGCGTAAATAATTCGGCGGGTTTTGCACAATCGGTGCCTAATGATAATTACAGTGTGCATAATATACCGGAGGGATTGCGACCATTCCGGAGAAAACAGAAACCTGTGGATTGCCGCCCGACATGTACTTTGGCAAGGAGGCCAAGTTTTGTAAGCCATGTTGCAGGTGTCCCCAAAGAGGAAAATGCTTGCAAATGCAACCTTCCTCCATGCCATCTTCACCAGTACCACAGGAAAACTAGTCAGGCATGCCTTAGCAGGCACGGCCGCTGGTATGCCATTAGTTTTCACCGTCGCCGCGAAAATATATGATAAAAAATGCAAATTTTTAATTGACACCGGGGTAACAGTTTCAATAATTTCAGCGGAATTGGCAAGGTCGAGTGAATTGCGTGAGTCTAACGTGAACATGTCAACAGCACATGGAGGAAAAATCAAGGTGTACAGCGAGGTTCACACGGAAAAAGCGATCCCTAGTCTTCGTCGGTTTTAGGTGTTCGTTTATAGTCGCAGATACTACCTCTCGGGTCTACGGGATTGATTTCTTAAAGAATTTCAATCTGCTTGTGGATTGCATAAGCGGCGTACTGGAGGGCAAACATACCCACCACCCCCATGCAAGGCCATCCTGAAGGAATGTGGGACTCTGTGAGGACCAACTCATGCTCAACCATCACCACCGTCGCCACACTCAGTCGCCCACAATATCGAAACTGGCAGTGCCTCACCGTCCTTTGCACGACCTAGGGCTATTTCGTTGGAGAGATTACAGGTTGTCAGAGCAACTCTCAAAGAGCTATTGAAGGAGGGAGGCATGTGTCCGTTGAGCTGGCCATGGGCCTCACCAATCCACTTAGTGCCTAAGAAGGCGCCCGGAGAGTACAAGATAGTTGGAGATTTCTGGGCGCTCAGCGCAATTACAAACCCCGATAGATATCACTCGCCGTGGATTCAAAGTTTGACGGACCACCTCCATGGAAAAAAAATCTTTCCAAGGCTGGATCTGGTCCGTGCCTACCTTCAGATCCCGACGAATCCGGGGGATATAGAGAAAATTGCGATCGCAACTAGTCTTGGTCTGTGGGAATTCGACAAGCTTCCTTTCAGCCTACGAAATGCAAGTAGCACATATCAACGGCGCATGGACAACAGTTTTCGAGGATCGGGGTTCATTTGTGTATATATAGACGATAATTCTGATCTTCTCGGATAACATGGACGACCATTTGAAGCATTTGGAGGAATTATTCAAAATTTTGGTAGAAAATAAGCTAAGGGTTTCATTTAAGAAATGCAAATGCATGGCCCTGACACTAAAATTACACCAACAAAGTGCCTCGCAGGAGAAGGAATAATTGTGATAAATGTTCCTGCAGATATACCTATATATTTATTTTTAAACCGGTCAAGGAAGTAAGAAGGAAACCGATAATTCAAATAGGAGTAAAATTGGCGACGGTGTAATAAAAACGAACATTTATCTTCTGGAAATGGAATTAAGCGGAGACAGCCTTCTGTGTCTCAGGAATCATAAAATTATATCGAGGAAGTGTAAATTTGTAGGCGCCATTAATCGATGACCTTCGGAGACCATGGGATAAGGAATATCCCGCCCAGTGGGCGGAGCTAAAAAACATTGTGATTCCAGAGGCCTTGCCTCCTATACTATTTATAGAAAAACAAAATGGAGAATTCGAAAGGAGATTCATTCACACTTGGGTAGACAGATAGATAGTAAAGAACTAATTACGGTTCGTTTAGCGCAGCCCCCGTTGTAGCCGCCCAAGTCTTATTCTCGTAACACTCGCTTTCGTGACAGGTAGTGAAAATTTCCCTGGCCGTAATCGTGTAAACGCGAGCCTCCCTTTTGCTTTGCTCGTTTGGTTTGTTGGAATTAAACATTTATTTTTTACGTGATCCCTCTCAGTCATTTCTCGACCACAAGATTTCGGTAAGCCCAGGAATCAGATATGAGATTACCGCCACCTATCACTTCACTCGTGGTACTTGAGGGACCTCACCAAAATATCCGCGTTATTTTAACCTTCAAACTGGTGACGTCTTTCATCTCCTATAAACTGGGTTTCCTCATTCCCCCATAAGCTGGTAACGGTTAACTTTACCTTCCTTGCCATAAAGTGATGACTTGAGTCCCCATTATAAAACTCAGTTGTGAGCGCTCACCCACTTGATGCGTCCACTACTACCATCACTGCATGCGAATAGCCTAGCGAGCGCGTGTACATTGTCAGCGAATGTATAAAAATTGCTATAGTCCAGCGCATTACAAAATGCACACCAACATGTAACAGCACATATTAAATTTTGTTGCTAGAATGATATTACCTAAGAGATTTTTATTTAGCCTTCAAATTTACATTTATTTCGGAGAAATTCGCTTGAAAATTGTACCGATCCTGTTGCGTGACAAGCTACTGCGTCTCCCAAAAGGCGTTCCTCTGCGTACTGGTTGTATATTTATTTCCGGAACGGCGTACCGGGCAGTTCAAGATTACTTTCAACACGTGTTGAAAGCGTAATGGTTGGCCATAATAAAAACACATCGTTCGTTAGAACACTAGCAGAGGATAAATTGCCACTCCCCACAGCTGCAGAGCTGGGGAGATAGGTATTGTACTTAATGAATAAGTCCACCCACATTTTAATTACTTCCTACACTTCACAGTAATTTTTTTGTCTCAGCCAAAAGAAAAGTATAAGCAGCGCTTATACGAGAAAATGAGACTAATTCGCACGATGAACACCACAAGGCATAACACGTTCTCGAACGTTTTGAACTGACAAGACAGGTTTGAAACTTGGCTCACGCTTGAAAAGTGTATGTAATTTTACTAATTTATGATAAAATTCAGAGTGCCAACCTTGTTTTGGTACGTTTAGGTAGTTTCATGTAACGTCAGTCTCATATAATGTGAAGAATTTAATTTATCGTAAAAGGAAAGTTAAAAATCAGATAAAAATAAAGTTAGTTGTTGTTACCAACTCAAATTTGACATTTTTAGCAAAATCAGGCTTTAAAACTGGCTTAAAACAGCCGCGGCAATTTTTTTCCAAAAAGTCGTCTTTGTTCCTGTTTAAAGTCGCGGAAAATTGGCTGTGCAATTTGCTTAGTCCGACTTTCTCAAAACGTTTGCGACTTCGAAATTCATAGTGCCATAGCAGACGAGAAGTGCAGGCGAGCGGCTTAAAAGATTCGTTTGAATGAGTCTTTTTTTGAGACTCAGGATGGCCGAGTGGATTCGCCGCTAGCTAACAGTCGTCCAGCGACGCGGGAAGCTGTTCGCAACTCGCCTAGGCTATTATTTTTTCTTTGCCCCATTTCCTACTCCACTCTATCTACAATGGTGCCCAGACCCTGGAGGGGAAGCGTTAGCCCTTGGATAACATTTCTAAGCGGTTTCTCTTCATTTCTTTAAAATACGCTCTGCTTCTAGGAGGGGGGTTGTATAGCGTACGAGAAGTGCAGGCGAGCTGCTTAAAAGCTTCGTTTGAATGAGTCTTTTTTGAGACTCAGGATGGCGGAGTGGATTCGCCGCTGGCTAACAGTGGTCCAGCGACGCGGGAAGCTGTTCGCAACTCGCCTACGCTATTATTTTTTCTTAGCCCCCTTCTTACTCCCTTCTATCTACAGTGCGGCAAAGCAGGGTTGTTACAATTGGTACTAAAGTACCAGATTTGGTTCTTTTAGGGGTGCATAAAACAGAAAAAGTACCAAATTACTACAAAAAGAACCAAATCAAGCCAATTTTATCATGTATTCATTTAATTAAATTATTGTTAAGTATGATGAGGCTCTCGTTATTTAAAACTTAAATGGTGCTATTGCACTAATTTAAGAAAAATTCTTGTACTATCCCTGGTCAAAATTTAGATTTGGTTCTTTCTGGTACCTTTTAACTCCAAATTTTGGTTCTGTTTAAAATTTGCTTCTGGTAATCCTGCGGCGAAGTCCCAAAGTCGCAATTCGTTACCGCAACGCCCATCTCTGGACATTGGTGGTCACGAGTTTGTTTTATGTGTGATTCATTTGTATGTAATTAGACGATCATAATCAATGGTGAAGTGCAATCCACTACGCTTTTGTTTGTACCGCTTTTACTCACATTTATTAACCAATAAAATTATTACTTTTGTTCATCTTCATTTTTAATTCTTTCTTGTTGTTTTTAACCTTATTTTTTTAAGGGGTTTATCTTATTGGCATAAATGTAGCGGCCGGCGTGTACGTCCAAAATAGGACACACGCGAGAGTCGCTACACACATAAAATATATATATATATATATATGGAGAGAGAGAGAGAGAGAGAGAGAGAGAGAGAGAGAGAGAGAGAGAGAGAGAGAGAGAGAGAGAGAGAGAGAGAGAGAGAGAAAAGTAAAGTTAGCGCCGTTTACGAGAATGTCACATGGTAGTAAACGGAACACAGGCAAACATTATAATCAAGGCAGAATCCAGAATAAACCGGATAGCTATCACTATTAAACAAATAGAAACCAGGTTAGGAAGCTGTCTCCATGGTAGCATGCCACCGCCCACAGATAATTTTACCCAATAGTCGGAGTGCAAAAGATTACGCGATAACTCGGTAATCTATCACCATTACTGGCAACCAGCGTCCCCCTTCCAAGGCTCTTGGGTTTTCCTCACGAATATCTTCAATGTTCCCCCATAATTAGGGACGACCTTAAAGAACCCCTCCCATATAAATAGACACCCTATCTACTTGAATACATGTAGTATAAAGAAACTACACAAAATTTACGATTGGCCTAATTATCTTAGGTATTTCATTCGTCCTAATTCTTTATATATAATTAAATAACCTCTCTTAAATTGATTCATGTTCTGTTCATGTAAACACTAGAATTATAGCCTGAGTAACTCCAGCTGTCAGAATGATGGGAAATCAATTTTCTCTTTTTTTTCTCATTAGTAACTCTAATATTTTTTCTTGTATACTGTGTTCATTCTGCTAAGTAAAACTGTAGAAAGGCTGCAAATGTTTCTTAATGTCTGCCGATACTAGGCCTACCAAGGAGGCCTAGTATACAACAAAGATGACTGATAGACACAGGAGAGGTGCTCAGGGATCAGGTAAGGGTATACCTTGCCAAAGTGGTATGGGAGGGAATCATACCAACTTAAATATAACTGCCTCACTTCAAAGCACCTAGCCCAAATACCCCTGTAGTACTCCAACAACAATATTGGGTAATTGTGTAGACGATGGCCGGATCCTAGGCCTAGCTTTTTTTTGGCTATTTTGGGCTACTTTTCGTTGTTACTTTTTTAGAGATGAAATCGAAAAATTTTATGGCGATTTTCGTTTTTATACTATTACCTGGTTCTATTACCTGGTAGGGCCCTACCACTCTAGTCCAGCCAGACCGGATAGGAGAGGGACAGGCCCAAAAGTCCAAGACAGATACTCCAGTCAGGCTACATAGGAGATTTAGTCAAATATATGATTAATGACTGGCTAAGTGTATCCTCCATATAAAATACCCTGAAAATATAACAAATTGAGATTGAAATGAACTGGCAGTAGGTCAAAGGTGGAACAATTCTTCACCGAGAAAGTACTGCAGTCTAGACTTAAACGCAGTGAGGCTCGGAGCATCAACAATATCTTGGGGTAGAGAATTCCATTTTTGGATAATTCGACAAGAGAAAAATCGTCTACGAGCTTCCAACTGACAATGCTGAATCTGAATCTTAAATTTATGACCTCTTGTGCCAACAGTAGGTGCCATTGTGAAGATGTCGGAAGGGAAGATGATGGTTAAATCATGGAATATACGATAGCAATAAATAAGGTCCTGCCTTAACAGCCTACCCTTCACGGAGAATAATCCCAAAGTTGTCAGCCTGTCAAGGTATGGAAGATCAGTCAGACCAGCAACCTGTTTTGTCCATCTGCGTTGCGTTGAACAGATTCCAGAAGCTGATTTTGGCCCTGGAACCCAAGATTCCAAATTGGAGATGCAAAATCTAGAATCGGTCGAACATCAGAGATGAAAAGGGTTGACATGAAGTTAGCCGAGCGAGTAACAGTTGATTTTAAAAGATTAGTGGCAATACCTCCGGCTTTAGCAGTTGCACAGCTTATGTGCTGGTGGAATTTCAGTTTCCTATCCACAGTTATTCCCAAATCCTTGTGAGAGAAGCATTGATTTATAGGAATGTCATTTAGGATGTATATGGGAGTAAGGAGATCATCTGACTGGACACAGCGCTGTCTAGCAAAGCGGAGATGGACACATTTACTGGTAGAAAACCTTAGCCCCCAAGAAGCAGCAGTGAAAGATAGTAAATCAATATTATCCTGCATACCTGGAAGAGATAAGGAGCAGCCAAGGGATGGGGCTGAGGAGTGAAAATATAATTTGAGGTCATCAACAAACATCTTAAAGTTGTACTGAATTTGGAAGCAGGTGTGATTTATGAATATGAGAAACAACAATGGGCCCAGAACCGAACCCTGGGGAACTCCACTTAAGACTGGTTTTGCCAGGCTTGTGTATCCATTTATTGAGACCTTCATTGAGCGGCCGAGTAGAAAACTGCTGATCCACTGTAACAGATTGCCGGAGATACCAATCGCCACTAGTTTGTCAATGAGTGTCTGGTGATGCACTCGGTCAAACGCCTTAACAAAGTCAAATAGAATTAAATCAACCACTTGTCCTTGATCATACCAGTAAGTTATGTAGTCGTAAGTGAGTAAAAGTTGGTCAGTGACTGAACGGTTGGGCCTAAAACCAAATTGGGACTCATCAAAAATTAGATGATCTTCTATGAATCCAAATAGTGACTTGCAAATAATGCGTTCCATTGTCTTGCAGGGAGTGGGGTTTAAACTAATCGGGCGATAGTTCAGGGGATCACTACGGGATCCTTTCTTATAGATTGGGCAAACATGAGATGTTTTCCAAGTCTGAGGTACGGCACCAGATGACATAGACTTATTGAAAATGATGGACAGAGGGTAAGCCAGTTCTGATGCGCATTCTTTTAGAAGGCGGGGATGGAGGTTATCAGGACCCATGGCACTATCAACATCAAGTGATTTGAGTTGGGATACAACATCTTCGGGGTGAAATTGGACAGATGAAATAATGCCCTGGCACGCTTGATGTGGAAAAGGGTTCAAAGATATCTCAACAACAAACACTGTAGAGAACGCTTCGACAAAAGTATTGGCCATGGTGATAGGATCATCAGATAGTTCACCGTCAACCCTAAGGGCGCCAACTCTAGGTCTATCAAGTTTTTTGTTCCGAATATAGGAATGAAATAGTTTAGGTTTAGTAGCCCTGTTCTGCACAAGATTTTCTTCATATTTGATTTGGGCGGTTAATACTTCAAATCTTAGCGCAGAATTAGCTTCATTAAACTTAAATAGTTTTTGTAGTGCCAAGTAAGAATGTCTGCCATAAGTCTGTATCGTTAATTTGAATTCATTCCACATTTTGGTACGCTGCTTATAGAGGTTACAGGGGATGGACTTCAACCATGGGGATGTTTTTTTCCTGTAGGACCTCTTAGGGATATGCTGCTGAACAAGTTTAGTTAAAATGTTGACAAAAACTTGTGATGCGTCGTCAATATTAAGGTATAGTAGTTCGAAGTCCCAGTCGTACTGTCTTAGGGACACTCGTATTTTGTCATATTTTTCCTTAGGCCAGTCATAAGTTGGGGCAGAAGTCACATCAGGTGGAGGCTCACTTTGGAATAAGTAAGATGCTTTGATAGTTACATGTCTGCACTTGGGGAAAGGCGGATACACACTCAAATCCTGAATCCGGTCAGGGTCAGATGTAAAAACAAGGTCTAAAATATTGCCGGATGAGACAAAGGTGGGCTCACAAACCCACTGATGGAGACTGAGCGACTGGAATAGTTTGAGGAACATGGAGTCAAAAGGTGAAATATTTATATGAAGATTGTCATTTTGCCATGAGATTGAGGGGAGGTTAAAATCACACAAAAGTACGAATTCCTTGCCAGTGCTAAATTCACAGATGAAGTCAATAAGAGCAACATTCTCCTCATGTATAGGAGGGAGGACGATAAACTGTTAGAACATAGAGGTTGAAAGTAGGAAGATAGAGTACCAAAGTATTTGGAAAACTCCCAGAGTTGACATCCACACAAACCTTAATGTTATTCTTTACATAAACACAAACGCCAAATTTA
Organism: Ceratothoa steindachneri; assembly: GCA_963969495.1. Classification (NCBI taxonomy): domain Eukaryota; kingdom Metazoa; phylum Arthropoda; class Malacostraca; order Isopoda; family Cymothoidae; genus Ceratothoa; species Ceratothoa steindachneri. The sequence goes on along the minus strand of OZ018329.1, from coordinate 69,014,290 downwards.
GGAATGAGGGGGGCTGTGTCCCCCCGGCCTCCCCCCCAAAGGATTGAAACTCAGGGTCATCGCAGTGTTATCCCCGCGGCGAGCCATACCCAACAATGAGCCGACGCTCAAAATAATCGCATCCACCCATCGTCTACACAATTACCCAATATTGGAGAGGAGAATTCACTTGAATGTGATAGGTGCCATGTTTGGACATATAGCAAAACCATGTGCTGTAGCCTTCCAAATTATCGTAGAATTTTTGGTAAATATATAGGTTGGTAGTGCGAAGGATAGGACGTAAACTATTTTGTCCGTGTTCCAATATGTTTCACATTTTTGGAGTAAATTTAAGAGGACTGCACATGTGGGGGTAAACACTGCAGGGGGACCCCCCTACTATGATCCTGAGTTTCAATCAATTGGGGGTCGGTAACACTTCAGATTCGGGGCACACGGTAGATGGTGCTGTTAGTCGGCTACAATTTTGGGCTACAGCATATCTCTTATGACGTCAGAGGGTAGCGTCAGCTGTGAACAATATCAGCATAATTTTTTTTTGTATATGAGTATATACTGGGGGGCTGCGCCCCCCAGACCCCTCCCAATTGATTGAAATTCAGGATCATCGCAGGGTGGTCCCCCTGCAGTGATATCTCCCCTAGAGCAGTCCCCTTGAATTTACTGGGTTTTTTTTTCTTCCCAACAGCTTTTTACTGGTAGAAAAACCTAACCTAATAACAAACAATTCTTACTTTTATAGGTTTCTTGATTAGTTTATGCGCCTCTAGATAATGTAAAAGTTTTTCGCGATCATACAAAGTTAAGCCGAATTCGAATAACAAAGAAGCACATGGAGAGCACAAAAACACAATAACGAGAGAAAAATATTTGCAAAACGGAACCTATTTATAAGCTACGATGTTGCCAGTAAGAAGCTGTTATCGTTCACAGTAAACAAAAAATATGAAAACAATAAAAGACATCAAGAAACCTTACCTAACTTAGAAAAAAACTATAAACAAGCAGAGCGATGATATTTAGTAAATAATAGGGTAATACTTCAGATTCGGGGCACACGGTAGATGGCGCTGTTAGTCGGCTACAATTTTGGGCTACAGCATATCTCTTATGACGTTAGACGATAGCGTCAGATGTGACCAATCATTGCGTTATATTTTTTTGTTGTTTCGGAGATTTGTAACTTTTAGTCTATTATTTACTAAATATCTGCGCTGTGCTCGTTTATAGTTTTTTCTAAGTTAGGTAATGTTTCTTATTGTGTTTTATTGTTTTTTGTTTTGTTTTCATAATTTTTGTTTGCTGCGAACGATAACAGCTTCCTACTGGCAACATCGTAGCTTATAAATAGGACCCGTTTTGCAAATGTTTTTCTTTCGTTATTGTGTTTTCGTGCTCTCCATGTGCTTCTTTGTTGTTCAAATTTGGTGAAAAACTTTTAGATTATTTAGAGGCACATAAACTAATCAAGAAACCTATAAAAGTAAATATTGTTTGTTATTAGGTTAGATTTTTCTGCCAGTAAAAAGCTGTTGGGGAGAAAAAAAACCACAGTAAATTCAAGGGGACTGCTCGTGGGGGAAATATCACTGCAGGGGGAGCAGCCCCCCATTATATACCCATATACAAAAAAAATATTGCGCCGTGATTGTTCACATCTGACGCTACCGTCTGACGTCATAAGAGATATATTGTAGTCGACTAACAGCGCCATCTGCCTTGCGCCCCGAATCTGAAGTGTTACCAATAATAGACGAAGTTACAAATCCCCAAAACAACAAAAAAATATAACGCAGTGATTGTCACATCTGATGCTATCGTCTGATGTCATAAGAGATATGCTGTAGCCCAAAATTGTAGCCGACTAACAGCGCCATCTACCGTGCGCCTTGAATCTGAAGTATTACCTGGGGGTCTGGGGGGCATAGCTCCCAGTAAACATGTAGATGAGCGGGCCGACCGGAAAATATTTTGTGTAAATATTATCGTTCACCTGTGTCATTTCTGACCTCAGACCCCACCCCCAACCCCTATTATAATTTGCAAAAATGATTAAAGGCGCTGATATGATGTAGATATGATGTAGTAGGGGGGTCTAGGGGGCTGTGCCCCCTAGACTGCCCCAATTTAATGAAACTCAGGATCATCGTAGTGCGGTCCACGCATCGTGTTTAACCCCCCACGAGCCGTCCCCTATAAATGTACTCCAAAAACGTGAAACATTTTGGAACACAGACAAATAGTACATCTTATTGGCCCGGCCGCTCGTCTACATATTTACCTAGTCCCCTAGTATATAATCATAATTGGGTAAACATGTAGACGAGCGGCCCGGCTGGAAAAAATTATTTTGTGTAAATATTATCGTTCACCCGTGTTGGAAAATTCATGCGGGTTTGAGTCCTTTTCGAATTATAGCTGGCGCAATTTTTTTAATAAAAAAAATGCCCCAAAGTAAACAAACGGAAAATCCTGTTTACGCTGGCCATTTTTTTAAACAAAATTGCCCGGAAAAAACAAACGAAACACGCTGTTTTAGTCCTATTCGAAATATAGCTTGCAAGATACGCGTTGAACTGCTTGTTTTTTCTTCCATATGTAGGGATTGATCACTGTCGCTGAATTTCATCGGGCTAGGGCTAGGTTCCGGTATATTTCGAAGCACGCCCGCCGCTCTTCTTGGCGGGCATACGTGTCTTCACTTAACGGGAAGACCCCTTTAGCTGAGGTGTGGAAGCGAGTCAAAAGGATTCAAGGCAAGTTCTCGCAGGAACCCCCTCCCGTTCTCCAGGAGAATGGGACCGCAATCTCGGACCCTGCGTCCGTGGCGGAATCCTTAGCGACCACTTTTTCCGCATTCTCTAGCCGTGATGTTGCTCCGCCAGCATTCACTGCACGTAGTCATGTTGCAGAAGGCTGCTGGCTGGACTTTACCTCGAGAGGCGGAGAACCCTTCAACGACAAGTTTACTGTGAGTGAGTTGCGGACACCGCCCATGGTCCGGACGATGTCCCGTACGCCATGCTTCGACACCTGGGTGAGCGAGGCATGGCCTTTCTGTTAGATTTGTTCAACAGGATCTGGGTGGAAGGTCTTTTCCCAGACTCCTGGCGAATCGCTACTGTGCTCGCCCTTTGCAAACAGGGAAGAGATCACTCTACTCCGACCGGTTTCCGACCAATCTCTCTAACCTCTTGAGTGTGCAAGTTGATGGAGAAATTGGTAAATGTTAGATTAGCCTATTAGCACAGTGCGGCTTCCGTAAGTTCCACTCCACATCGGATGCTCTGCTCCAACTGGAAAATGCCGTCTGCGAGGCTTTCCTTCGTAGACAGCACTACGCCACAGTGTTTTTTGATCTGGAGAAGGCCTATGATACCGCATGGCGATACGGTATCATGGAGACTTTCCACACGATGGGGCCGAGGGGACGCCTCCCAATGTTTATATCTGAATTTTTGCGAGATCATCGATTCCATGTACGGGTGGGGGGGAGCCCTCTCCGGCCCAAAGGAGCAGGAAGACGGTGTCCCGCAGGGAAGTGTCCTCAGTGTCACACTCTTTACCCTGAGCATCAACGGCATCACCTCGGTCCTGCCGGAAGATGTTCTCGCTACGCTCTACATGGACGACCTTTCGATCTCTTTTGGTGCGGCCCAGATGCCAACTCTGGAGCGTCGTCTCCAACAGGCATTGAACCACGTCTCTCGCTATGCCGAAGCGCACAGGTTTCGGTTTTCTTTGGCCAAGACTAAGGTGGTGCACTTCTGCCGCCATCCACGGCTTCACCCCGACCCAGATTTGTTTCTTAATGGGGTGCGCCTGGATGTGGTTGAGTCGCACCGTTTCATTGGTCTTGTATTCGACCGACGCCTCACCTGGGAGGCTCATATTCGCAGCCTTAGGGTCTCTTGTACCTGTGTCATGGACATTCTCCGTTCCGTGACGTTCAGCGCTTGGGGCGCTGATAGGGCTACCGCCTTACTTTTTTATCGATCCTTTGTTCGCTCGAAGCTCGACTACGGATGCGAGTCTTATGCATCCGCAGCCGAGCGTTTATTGCGGAAGGTGGATTCGATCCACCACACCAGCCTTCGCCTTGCAACCGGTGCCTTCCGCACTTCCCCCATTGAGAGCCTGTTGGTCGATGCTGGGGAGATGCCACTTGCTCTGCGCCGCTTGCAGTGCATCACTCGCCTGTACATGCGAGTCCGGCGCCTCCCTCAGTCGGCAACAGCTCTCACTGCATCCGCAGCTGATCTCGATGGTGCCTATGCCGCTGAGAGACGCCAGTCATACCCTAAGCCCTTTGGGTTTAGGGCCAGGAAACTCCTTTGAGAGGTAGATATAGTTCTCGGGCTGGTGGTGCCCCTGGTTCTGCCGAGGATGCCACCCTGGAGGGTACCACATTTGGGAGTATTGCGTTCGACCTTTTTGGAGCACACATCGTGTCACGCTGGTACCGTGCCAGTGTATACGGATAGCTCCAAGTCCCAAGAGGGGGTCGGCTTCCACGCCGTATCCCCTCTGTTTGAAGTCAGCGGGGCTCTACCAGGCGCTGCGTCTGTCTTCACGGCCGAGCTGGTGGCAATACACCACTCGGTACAGGAGATTACGCGACGTGCCCGGTTCGGAGACCGGATTGTGATCTATAGCGACTCACAAAGCGCCCTGAGTGCTCTCGGGGCATTGGAATCTGCGCATCCCCTGGTTCACTAAATCCGTGACGCCACGGTTTTGGCGAGCCGTCAGATGTCGAGATTATCTTCTGCTGGGTTCCTGGACATGTAGGAATTGCGGGGAATGAGGGCGCCCTAGATTCTGCGAGGATTCTGTGACCGGACCAGCGTTTCGCTCCTCCTCACACTGACTACATGGCAGGAATACGGGCAGCTCTTCAGACTGCTTGGCAAAGAAGATGGGAGACGGTCGAAGGGAACTTAAAGTTGCGTGCCATTGCGCCGCGACTGTTCCCATGGACCTATCCCCCAATGCTGCGGCGGCTTCAGGTCGCTTTCTGTCGTCTCCGAATCGGGCACACTTGTGTGACGCATCGCTATTTGATGGAGCGCTTGCCTGCGCCCTATTGCAATGACTGCGTCGTCCCCCAGACTGTTCGGCACATTCTTGTCGAATGTCCCAGTCTGGGTGATCTTCGCGCGCGACACCTGTCCCGGTACCGGGATGGGGGGGCTGCTACCGCCTGTCCCTTGTACTCGGGATGAGTGCGTGCACATCGACTGGTGGACTTATTGACTTTTGGGGGGGAGGCCGGCTTTCTCCCTATTATTTAAGCAGGGTTTGTTTTGTTTTGTTTTTTTGCATTTTTTTTTTTCCTTTCCCCCATTTAGGGTGTTTTTTTTCTTCGTTTAATTTTATTTTAAAGTAGTCTAGAACTAGGTAAGTTTTAATACAGCCACTAATGCCCATGTAGGCAGTTGCCAGATGAGCTCTAATTAAAAAAAAATAAAGTAGGGATTGAACTATGGACGAAATGGTACGTCCCGCTGTTCGAGTCACTAATCTACATATTTACCACATCTAATGCCCGGCCACAAATCTCGCAATCACTTTAACTAAATTATGAACGTCCAAAAGGTTACAAATTTTTCTCTATCAGAAACTAGAGTTAATAATTCGGAAATAGACGACAGACACACTTCGCCACCTGATATGATTTTGAAACTATGTATAAAACGTCTCTATGATACTCAAATGGCTAAAAAAAAAGTAGTTCCTTAAAATGAGCTAGCTAATTAGATTTAAATTTATAAAAGAAGATAATAAAAATAGTAAAATAGGGAAAAATATATTGACAAATAAAAACGACTCTGAATGAGGATAATAAAAAGCTATTAAGTGGAAAAAAAATTGAAATCAAGCATTTCTGATGTCATACCCCACCCCCACCCCCTTTTATAATTCACAAAATGATTAAAGGCGCTGACATGATGTAGTTAAAGCATTCACCTCTGTAAAAGTCAGAACATTATTCTATAAACAATTTGAATTATATACTCGGGGCTGTTTCCCCCAGACAAAAATAGTACGTCTTATCGGCCGGGATGCTCGTCTACATATTTTCCCATAATTGTTTATAGAATAATGTTCTAAGATTACAGAACTTGACTCAAATATGCATCAATATTCAGGCATGGGTGAACAAAATATAAACACACAAAAATCCACTTTTTCGGGTGCGCTGCCACCAATCTAAATGTTTACCAAATTTTCCGATGCAGGCATAACTTACATTTAAGAACATAAGAAAAGAAGGAGACTGCAAAAGACCATTCATGGCCTACACTTGGCATGTAGACTTTGCGAAAATCCTAGACACAACCCCAACACCACAGGCAAACAAAAGGTTGGTCAGTCTCAGCTCTTTGAAACTGTAAAAGCATTGACCAAAACTGTTATCAAACTAGCCGCTAAGGTTGACTCAATCCTAAATAACCATTCAACAAACCCCTCACCAACTAACACACTAAACCCCAGTCCCACAGAGATCAAACATATTTATGAGGAAGCCATAGAAATAAGAGAAATGGAAAAACAAACAGTTAAAATGAAACTTAAAGAAATTGGGGAACATTTTAGGCCCATAAAAAATGATTGATCTGATTAGCATTGTTCCAATTAATGACAAACTAGTATGGTGGAACATTACTAATGACTGGTCAAGAAGGAAACTACTATATACTACTAAGACCCTGAGGGAATCAACATCTTACAGCACTGTATACATTAAAAAGGACCTTGCCTATAAACAAAGACAAGCCATTAACCCTTAACATAACATAATTTCACGGATGACAAAAGCCACAAGGGCCTATCAAAGGTCATCCGTATCCATCAAATCCCACCCACATTATGCATACATAAGATTTTGTCAGATCATGCATCTACAATATACAATTTAACAATCCATATGAATGTCCAACCATGCATCTACAATATATAATTTAAAGCCTCCATAGGAGTCTGTCAAAAACAAATTCAAAGTCCCTCAAAATATATAATAAAAAGAAACTGCATCTACAGGAATGAGTCAAGAAACATATCCACATACCAAAAAGTAAGAAATTAACCTTCCATCCCCATTTAATCATCCAATCTGCGCTTGAAAACATTCAAGTTTGGGCTGTCTACAGTCTCAGGTGGCAAACTATTCCAATAATCCACCATTCTGTTAGTGAAAAAATATTTTCTAACATCCAGTCTGCACCTTTGTTTTTTAATCTTTAAGTGGTGGCCTCTAGTTCTATTACTACCTTCTAACTCAAATAACTTGCTGAAATCCAATTTATCCATCCCAGAAAAGATTTTAAAAAGCTCAATCATATCTCCCCTCACACACCTTCTTTCAAATGAAAACATATTTAATACCCTCAGTCTATCTTCATATTCAAGGTGCTTCAGGGATGGTATTATTTTTAAGTTGTGGCCTCTACTTCTATTACTACCTTCTAACTCAAATGAAAACATATTTAATACCCTCAGTCTATCTTCATATTCAAGGTACTTCAGGAAGGGTATTATTTTTGTTGCCCTCCTTTGTACTGACTAATAAGTTTATATCATGTCTAAAATGTGGTGACCATTCCTATATACAGTACTCTAAATGTGGCCTGACATAAGAGTTGTATAGTTTAAGGATGACCTCCTTACTCTTGTAGCTAACATTTCTTTTAATGTAACCTAGCACCCTATTTGCTCTATTTTTTGCCTCAATACACTGCTTTGAAAATTTTAGTGACCTATCTACTACTACTCCTGGGTTGCGTCAGAGCTTGTGCCATACGGGGAAAACGAGTAATTTTATTTTTTCTCGGAAGGTCATTTATCATTTAAAATATTATTTTATTTAAGTAAATATGCAATGTAAACTATTTTATTATTCTAAATGTTAGAAAAAATTATAAAAAGGATTATGAAAAAAAAGAAGCTATTTCTTTCGAAGATAACTTTCTCTGCTTTGGAAAATTTGATGACGCTGAAGCTTTTAACTCCATCTTTATACTGGACTGAAAAATGATACATAAATTAAGCTCAATGTTATTCTGTCAACTCTTTCACTCAAGGAGTGGCCAATTAGTAATAAAACAACGGGACATCAATTGACGATGCTTGTATGGCAGGAAAATCTTTGAATCATCAATTGATGTTACTTGCCATTCTCTAAGAGAACGTCAATTGATGATATTTGCTGGTTAAGGGTTAAGGAAAGAATGGGACTTAGGCAGTCTCAGCTGGAAACCAAACCTCCAATTACCATGACTACTATCCCACCAAGTACGCTATAATATGGAGTAGTTGGAGGCCTACCTCCAACTACTCCAAAAAAATAAAAAGCTCCACTTCCTCACCATTCACCACCTAAAATTTGCCCTAGCCAATGTAAATAGTTTCTTTTGGTTCCCCCAGTTTTGGAGTATGGCAGTCCGGTATGGAACCCTTACAAAATTAAAGACATGACAGCCCTGGAAAATGTACAAAGAAGAGCAATGAAATTGATACCATCCCTGAAGGAGCTGACATACGAAGAGAGATTGCGAAAGCTGAACTTAAAACATTAGCTTATTGAAGAGCCAGGGGTGAGATCATAGAGACTTATTAAATACTGGGAAGTGGTTTACGATGAGGTGGCATGCACAGGAATTTTTGTGATGCAGGACGATGGGTGTACCAGAGGCTATACTAAGAATCTGTACCCCAGGAGATCCAAGGTTAAACATCAGGAAGAACTTCTGCAACTGAGTGGTAGAAAATTCAAATGATTCGCCAGAAAGTGTTATATCTTTGGGAAGCACAATGCATTTTGAAACCCCGTAAGGGGCGCAGCGATTTGCCTTCCTGGCTGCTGTGCTGACGGGACTCAGAGCCCTGTCTGGGCTCAGCTTACACTCTTCTTTCAGACAGCCTGTATTTCTCCCCTACAACCTCTCCCACAACTTTCTCTGGTCTGCCTCTATTTTCACAGGGTAAATACTGACCTTAGCCAACTATCCCGGATCGGGGTTGAGGGGGGAGGGGACAATGTTCCCTAACCGCTGAGCTCTAGTTTGGGATGGGTTTTTAACAACCTGTTTCATCTCCACCTATACCTTCCTCACATCCCCTTTCCTTCTCTCTTCACACTCTATCCTTTTTACTCCCTGCCTAAGGTGGAGCTGCCAGGTTACCAGACAGGAGGGGTGACCTTAAATGGTGGCACCTGGCTCTGCCAGCCCCGTACATACCCCTTGCAGAGCGGGCTACTGCGAGGGAAGATTAGCATCTGCATCCTGTGAATAAAAAAGGGGTCACCATGCCCAATGATGAGTCTAACAAAAACTTCCCTTAATTTCCCCCTGTCCACCGTGGGAGCCACCCTCAGGATTTCACAGGGGACTCCCCCTCACCCCCTTGTCTGCAGCTGCCCTCAGGTGCCTTCCTCTTTCCAGCGGCAGTCTCCCCTTTACTTTCCAAGGGGACTGCCAAAAAAGGCAGCCCATAACTGACCGATCTCCATTTGAAGCGGCTGGGTAGGGCAAACCCCCTTAGGGGGGAGAGGGAAAGATAGGGCCCATTGGCCGGTTTCCTCCAGAGACCTGCTGGCTCGTATACTGACTTTAGCGGGGGTCAAGGCCTGTGTCTGCCCATAATCGACTCCTTATACCACTACCAATGGGACCTGTGTGGGATGGACCTGTGAGGACCTTGCCCCTATGCAAGGTCCTCCTCAAATGGCTCGGATCTCTAAGGCAGTACAAGGAGGGGAGGCATTTCCTCCTCCAGCTGGTGCCCTTGTGATAGCCAGGAGAAGGACCTTGCTGAGGCCAGTTCATCTTGCCTCAGGACTCCTGCTGATGGAGGGAATAAGCAGGTTCATTCCCCGTCCTGCTCTCCTAAAAAAAAGAAGTGAAACAACAAAAAAGGATGAAAAAGACTCGACTCCTCTCTATCTGCGGGGACGGATGGGTCTGCTGCTTTGGTAAGCGACCAAGCCAAGATCGGCACATCCGCCCCGCTGCTTTCCCGGGTGCAGAGTCCTTGACAAAGACCAAAAGTACAAGTGCGCAGAGCAGAGCCTCGATTACATCAGGGCCCCTCATTCAGAGACTGTCATTTTTTAGCCCGCTGGCTTCAAACGCTTCCTGGTTATTTGCTGCACTGATGGCACCATGTTGGCTAAAGGCAACATGATCAATCAGAGGAGAGCTTTAACTATTATGATTGGTAGAGAGCCGAAGGTGACCCGTTTCTCAATTGGGAGCCCTTTGCCTCTCAGAGTTGGTGCCTTACCAGACACTGGGAACCTATTTCTGAATGGAAATTGCGATAAGAGACCTAAGTTCAACTCTTTCCCTTTTTTTTATTCAAAAGGTTAAAGAAATAAAATAAGTATATATAAATAACCTTTGTTTTTCTACGTGCAAAAGTGTTAAAAAAAAAATAGCATATGGGGATTCCTTATTAATATTACAAGCCAAATGCAAAATTAAAAACTCTATTGTCACAAGTGCAGAAAAGTATTGGTTATAAGGTCTGGTCTACTATCATTGTAGAAATGCCTTGATTTTAGCCTTGTAATCAGCTGGAGAAAACACCTGCAATTCTTATTTTTTTTTATTTTTCAAAACAACAAATTGTTGGGTATCCTGATATCCTGGTAAGTGAAAAGCGTCATTGGTGTTCCGGCAACTACTTAATGTAAAATAAATTATCACAAAATAAAAACAAAACCTTAGTTGGGGAGTTTAATATAGCCAGTGGTGCATGGTTTAAAAATATTAAAGGTGAGTTATTAAAATGGTATAACAAAAACAAATTGCTCTAGCATAAGTTTTACTTAGCGTTGAAAAAATATTGAAAGGGCAAAGTTAATAGCAAATGACAAAAAGTAAGTGACAAATGTGTTTCCTGTAGCCAATCTCATTTCATCAGCCTTTTGCTCCCGATGTTTTCATAATTTCAATTCCTGGTCCGCATGTACATGACTGATATCAATTCGTAGAGAAGTCATAAGATACCAGGGTTGGCAAAACCCCCCAAATTTTGAAAAAGCCCAATAAAACCCGGGTTTTATTCTGGGTTTTTTCAAAAAACAAATGCTACAAGCATTAGAATAACATAGAAAAAGAATAGCTATCTCTATTTTTATATAATATTAATAATTATATTATAGTAAGAACAGATCACTGATTGAAAATTATGGGTACTCATGATAGCCATAAACTGTAGAAGGAGAGATGAATTATTATGAGTCAATATCACAGAAATAACCTTAATTTGATGCATATTTTTTAAAATTATAAACATAAATATGAATTTTGAATAAAATAATGATGAGTATGAGGGGCAGTCAATAAGTTTTGCAATTCTGATATGAGGAAAAGGGTTTTATTATTTTTCAATATAACTACCCTTGACTTCAAGGCACTTACGCCACTTGTCCCTGAGTCTTCGAATTCCCGATAACCGGCGTCCACGTATTGCAGCCTTGAGCTTGTGGAATAAAAAGTAGTCCTAGGGGCCAGATCTGTTGATTTTCGAGGATCTTCCTCTCCACACGGGCCACATTGTCCTCGTTAGTCATGTCTGATGGGCATCCTGGACGGGGGTCATCTTCAAGAGACTCAGACCATGGCGGAACTCCCTATTCTAGCGAGCAATGGTTGCATAGGAAGGGGTGGTGTCGGTGTACACTGCAACCATGCATTCATGGATCTCTTTTGCATTCTCGCCTTCCTTGGTAAAAAATTTGATCACTGCGCGGTGCTCAACCTTCTCCATTGTTGAAAAATTTGTGACTGATGATCTGCGATCAGCTACTGCTTCTTAAATAGGCAAGGCAGGAGCGTGCAGCTGCAGGTCCTGACTTGTTATAACTTGTCTTAACACCCCCATAAACAGCCATCTCCCTTCCTCTGTTTTGCCCTACCCATTAGCAAAACTTATTGACCACCCCTTGTAGTATTCATTTCTTGGAAAAAAAAATTGGGGGGAAAAAAACCCAGGTTTTATTCTGAGTTTTTCAAATCTTGGGTTTTTTAAAAAAACAAATGCTACAAGCACTAGAATAACATAGAAAAAGAATAGCTATCTCTATTTTTATATAATATTAATAATTATATTATAGTAAGAACAGATCACTGATTGAAAATTATGGGTACCCATGATAGCCATAACCTGTAGAAGGAGAGATGAATTATTATGAGTTAGTATCAAAGAAATAACCTTAATTTGATACATATTTGTTGAAATTATAAACATAAATATGAAGTTTGAATAAAATAATAAGTAGCATTCATTTCTTGAAAAAAAAACCCAAACCTGTTTTTTTTTTTAAATTTCACTTGAAAAGGCCCCCTAAAACCCGTTTTTTTTAGGACTTTCTTTTATTTGCCCACCCTGTAAGGTATGAGAGATGATCTCTTAAAGTTCTCTACCTTCTGTGGTGGAATTTTATTGTATGTAAGTATTTTCAAGCAATGGACCACCCTTCCCCCCCTTTTAATCCATTAAATTGATAGTCAAGTGTACAGTGATTAAAGTAATCTTAAATTCAATAAAAAAATAAAAATTCATTATTCATTCATTGATAATGTCAGCCCTCCTCCACCAGTCACAGAAGTGATTTTGAAAAAAAAAAGAAGTGAGATTTAATGTTAGTTACATTATTTTCTAAAAAAAAAATCTGATTATATACTGGGGGCTGCACCCCCAGACCCCGGCCAAATGATTGAAATCTCCGGGTCAGCGCAGGGCGATTCCCCCTATAAGCCAATCCTCAAAATTAGTTAAAAAAGGCGGAACATGGACAAAATATTATGCAACCAAGACCATGGATCTTCAGGTTTACCAGAAAAACTTACAAAATTTCGCCAAATAATTTTTTTCAGCATTGCATAAATAAATAGGTATTCCTATGTAATTCAATGAGCTGAATAACATTCCTTCTATAACTTTTTTTTATTAGAAGGCTCTCAAACCTTCATCTTAAATTACCAAGATCTCCATCTAGCTTCCTCCTCTCTAAGGAATGTATGTTAAACACTCTTAATCTCTCTATGTATGACAACTGCCATACTCCTTTCATTAACTTCATAGCTCTACATTGAATCTTCTCACAAGTAATCTATATTCTTCCTTTAGTAAGGTACCTAAGCCTGTACACAGTATTTCAATGTGGGCGGATAAAACATTTATACAGAATACAAAAGCTGTCTGTTTCAATGCACACAAAGCTTCTCTTGATAGCACGTAGTACATTACTTGCCTTTATAGCTACATCTAAGCACTGTCTTGTTGGATTCAAGTCCCTACTAATCAATGCACTTAAATCCTTTTCCACCTCCACTTTCTCCAAGGCATGTCTTCCATCATTCACATTCATAAAATATACGTGCTCCTCATTACTTTGTCCAATATGCATAATTTTATACTTCTCATGTTAAATCCTAGAAGCCATTTCTTTGACCATTCCAGCAAATTCCTCAAATCATTTTGCAAATCACTGCAGTCTTGGCCTGAAATTGATGGCTTTCCAAATCTTAGTGTCACCTGCAAACATTTTCAATGGACATTGGACTTCACCACGTATGTCTTTTACATAAATCAAAAACAGGAGTGTACCCAATACTGACCCTTAAGGCACTCCACTGTACACATTACATCAATCCGAAAATTGCCCATGGACTGCAACTCTCATTTTTCTTCCATTTAAAAAGTCTTCAATCCACCTTAATACCAAATCTCTTATACCATAAGCTTGCATTTTAAGTACCAACCTTTTATGAGGGACTGTCAAAAGTCTTAATAATGTCCAAGTTCAGTTGATGGTTTGAGGTATTGCCTTCACTTCGGTAGCTCTAATATATTTCTCATTAAAAACAGAAATATCCCTTTCTTTTATCTATCAATCTACTCTATCTTAGAGCAGTATCATAATTAATAATCAATTCAGGTATGGTACATATTATAGGTTACAATTTGTTTTCTAAAACATCATTGATAGTCACACCTTATTTAGCAGCTAAATTTATCTTTTATCTTTTTCACTAATAGGTATTCAGATTTTTAACATTTTTATAAATACATGTATTTACAGTACTGTTTATTGGTAAAATATGTAACTGTGACTGTTAAAGTATTTTTGTATGTATGCCCAAGATTTGGCATTGTTTATGAGCAAGTGGGTAAACAAGTTTTCCATACATTACAGTAGTGTGTGGGGTACTGTTCTGCAGAGAAATTTCTTTTAAGGGGGTGAATATAGAGAGTTTCCCCTAACCCTCATTTCTGCCTCCCTACACTTTACTAATCATTGTAAATAGTGAAGTCTTCCCCATCTTTATCAGTGAATTACAGTACTTGCTATCATGCTCTTTCTAGAAGTCTTTTTTCTTGCCTTCCAAATTTTTCTCAAGTATTTTTAAAATTTATCTTCATTCGCTTCTTGAGTTTCTGTAAACAGTAATATTTTTTCTATATTAGGTATATATTTTTTTTGATATTTTCTAGCTTTTTACACTTCTTGATTAAATGTTCTAGTCTCAGTCTCTTCTCTGCAGAGCTTGCATTGTGTATTTTCTCCAGTATAGTGTTTACGCCAGTCTAATTTTAGAGTATTGCTTCTGCATTTAAATAAAAGCACAGATGACAAGTCATTACATTTATTTGCTTTGTATAAGCCAAGTGTTTGTTTTTGATCTAGTTCCTCTATCCATATCCTGGTATCAAACTCCTTTATCTGTGTCTTGAATTCCTCCTTTTTCAGCTCCTTTAATTTTCTTTTATTTCAATTTGCTTGGTGTATTTTTCAATCGTAGTTTTCCATGTTTTATGAAGTTTTTCATTCATTATTTCTTCCATTATTCTTTTATTGAGTGTACCTCCATCTAGGATATATTTAACAAAACCAACTTTGGTGTCAATGTCTCTTGTTAGCATTGATGATGCCCCAATTTCTCCATGCAGTACCACTGAAGGGACAAAGCCTGGGACACCTAAAATATTTCTCCATACAGAATGTTCTATTTGTAATTCTTCTAATTCTTTCTTTTTCCAACATATCACTGATGTTCCTGTCAATATACTTAGCAGTACAGTACTTTTCCAGAAATTTTACCAATCATTACTTTGTTACAAGATCTACATAGATATAACCGAGAATGTAAGATTTCTCAATTTTTTGGCCTGATTTAATTTCTCTTTTTTATGTTTACTGAAGCAGTCTCTTTTATCAACAACAGTAATTCCTAAATATTTTGCTTCTTTTATCTTTCGTATCAGCATTATTTTGGATTGTCTCCATCCAATTGTTTAAACTTTGTGTTACAATATCTAGTAGCAAGTCATTTTCACCAAACCATTTCAAATTTCCCCTTTATTTTATCTGGGCCTGGTTGTTTTTTATTTTTGATATTATTTATATGCCTTTTAACCTCTGCATTCAAACATAACTGGTTTCATCTTTTTGTACCATTTTCCTGGGGTGGGGAGGTCTGGACATTTTGTAGTGTTCTGTCAAACGTCGGGGAATCCACTGATAATTTGTTTGAGCTCTCTTATATATAACTTTTTGTAATGACTTTATGAAATTGTCTTCCTTTTGTTCGATATCTAGACACTCAAAAGTGTTCTATTAGGTTATTTGATACATATGTCATTTCATTCTGAAAAAGTATTTTTATTTTTTCTTTATTCATATTTATATTCTGGTTATAATTTTGTATTTCAGCCAGGTTCCATATATCTCTTTATGTTATTACAATGTTTTTGATATAAACTACTAAAGTAGTTTATGATCATTTTATTTTTTTCAGCTTCTGTACTTAGCTTTACCCCATGATTATCATAAATCTCACCTATTTCTTCCTTTTTTTATTTGTTCCTCTTAGTTTATTTATATTTTTCCAAAGTTTCTATCCTGATTTATTCTCTCTAATTTCCAGAATAATGTTTCTTTCATGTTTTTCCATGGCTTCTCTTAATAGTTTTTTGACCTTTTGTTTTTCTCTCTCATGTTGAAATTACCCATGATCATGATGTTGGACACATTTGTATCCTCAATTCTTCCAAATAATCAATGCTGCATTATTCTCGGCAGTAGTACTAGGAGCTCGGTAATATACACCAATCAACATATGTTCCTTATACTCAGTGTTAAACTTAATAGTGCACCAAATTGCATTTCCAAAAGCTGCATTGTTCATTCTCCCACTTGGAACTGCCTTCAAATCCTTATGTACCAATAAAACTACTCCACCACCAGTTCTGTCTCTTCTATCTTACCTGAACAGTTCATGTCTTTTGGACACAGCAAAGCATCTGACACTGTTTCATTGCCCCAAGTTTCAGTAACACCAATAACATGTAGCTGTAATTCAGCAACTAAATTCTCAAATTCATTTATTCTATTTACACTACTCTGTGCATTAGTATAATAACAAACTATGTAACTCTCACTTCATCTAATCCCTTCTATAATCATCTATTCACATCATCATCAAGGCTTGTCAAAACCAAATCAATCATAATATACAATAATAAAAAACTGCATCCATAGGAATTAGTCCAAAATACCCCCTAAAAAAAGAAGTTAGGTTAATATCTAGTTTAGAAGACAAATGAAATATTCATGTTCCAATATTTTTTTAGCAGGCATAACCACATTTAACATTCCACTTTTGCATTCAAATCTCATGTTTGGCTTTCAAATTCGGAATATTACAAGTTGTTTTTTTAAAATTGGGTGGTGTATAGTTGGGGGAAGGCCACCACAATGAGTCAAAACAATGAAGTGAATGTGGTTATGCCTATAGTTTAGTTTTTAGATCACATTCTTGGGTTGGGTCCTAATCTAGATATTGAACAAAAGTTAACCCTCTCTACCCATATAATTATCTAATCTGCATTTGAAAATATTCAAGTTTAGACTCTCTACCGTCTCAGGTGGCAAACTATTCCAGTTGTCTACCACTCTATTGGTGAAAAAATATTTTCTAACATCCAACGTGCACCTCTGTTTGTTAATTTTTAAGTGGTGACCCCTAGTCCTATTACTACCTTCCAACTTGCTAAAATCCAATTTATCCATCCCAGAACAGATTTTAAAAAACTTAATCATACCTCTCCTCACATACCTTCTCTCAAATGAGAGCATACTTAGTACCCTCAGTCTATCTTCATATTCAAGGTGCTTCAGGAAAGGTATTATTTTTGTTACCCTCCTTTATACTGACTCTAGCAAGTTGATGTCATGTCTAAAATGTGGTGACCATGCTTGTATACAGTACTCTAAATGTGGCCTGACATATGAGTTGTAGAGTTTAAGGATAACCTCTTTACTCTTGTAGCTAGCATTCCTCTTAATCTATCCTAGCACCCTATTTGCTCTATTTTTTGCCTCAATACACTGCTTTGAAAACTTCAGTGACCTATTTGTGGGTACGTTTTGACAGATGCGGATGACCTTTGATAGGCCCTTGTGGCTTTTGTCATCCAGGAAATTATGTTATTAATTCAGACGTAAAGTTTCAGTGGCATATCAGGGAGTAGTATAAAATCTTTTCAAGTCAACTATATGTTGCCTTTCCCTATTCAGGAATTCCTTACTTGTTTGTGACATTTAACCAATTGTAGATTTGGCTAGTCCAGTTTGTAATACTGGCTATTTGGGTGATCTCACTTTACTAGAATGATAGTGAAGGCATAATATATTAGTAAAATGGATTCAGGAAGGGTAGGAGAATAGTAGATAATGTGTTGTGTGTTGGAGATCATAGATATATGCAGTAAAAGAAGAAAGCCTGGTAGTTCTACAAATGAACGTCTCTTTTTAAAAAAAACAACTGGTCTCACTGTATTATATAGGTCTATCTGAATTGTCTGTTACTATTTATTCAGTATGCAAAGCACTATTTTTTGAGTTATCAGTACTTGAAAGCATAAATTTTAAGAATATCCTGACAAATTATTTGGGCTATTAAGATGTATTTTTAGGTATCATGAACACACATATATATTCAATACTGCCGCAATTCACATACTTTGAAAGTTAAAGGTTTGCTTTATTTATAATTAATTTAATTCAGTCTGATTGCTTGGAGTGCACATATATTTCTTTTGGCAGTGTATAACAAGAGGGAAAGTCCCTCCAATGACCTGCCGCATTTTGTGAAATGGTTATTGCATTGATGGTTTCCCATGGTTCAAATCACTTACAAGTGCCTTTGAATGGCTAAATGAGGCTTCTGCCACTAGATGGCGCCACCCAGTGCCAAATCCTAGCGCAGACTTGAAATCTCAAGGGTGAATAACCATATGTCCCATGGTTATATGGGTCATTTCATGGTTCTAAATGGGTACAATTGAACTTTTAACTCTTTTTGAAAAAAAAAAGCGACACCTAGATATGGCGCTTCGCCTCGGGTAAACAATGAACATTGTAGTGCCTAATGACATCTGGTACGTAGTACTTAATCCCTAAGGTGGTTATTTTTTGAAATGGGGAAGGAAGGCCCCCTTTTAATGCCAGAGGTTGCACTCCCCACCCCATCTATTTCTAATCAACTTGTAATATACACAATTTGAAAGTCTATCATTAGTTTCAAATACAAAGACAGTTTCCTGACATTGTTAAGTGCTCTAATATTCATTGTTTGTTATATGTGCTGGGCAATCAGATGGAATTAAATTCATTAGAAATAAAAGAAACCTTTTATCCAGAACATACATGAATTGCGGCATATTGAACATCATATTCATGTTCCTGGTACCTAAAAATGTTAAAAAAATAGATTTTAATACCCGAAATAACTGGTAGGGATGTTCTTAAAATCTATCCTTGAAAGGAATATTTTCAAATAGCAACCAGTTACTATTTGATAGTCACAATGAGAAACAACAATACCAAGCATACTTATGAGAATGACTTTTTTTGTGCTTTTTTAAAATCTGACATTTTTTTTGTGTGCCAATGCAGATTTATATTCTAAATATAATTTAATATTTTAATAACTTAAATCTTCATACCAAGCAAAATACACCCTATGCTCATTCATGATTGTTCCAATATTTTTGTTTGCTTGAATCTGCAAAGTAGGATAACTAAGATTATTCATGGGTTGAGGTGAAAGGCTTAAGAGACTAAAACTATCTATGTTAGAAAGGAGAAGAGTTTGAGGGGGACTTAAGCTCATCAAGTGGGTAAAAGGTTATAATTTAGGAACATATTTGTTAGAAAGTTTATTTTAAAACAATTAAAAATTGTAAACTTTGTAGAACTCTATAAATTAAATTTTAATAACAATTAAAACGGTATTGGCTAGCAATCATATCGCAAAAATCATTGAAAACATTGTATTTATGTCTTTCAAGCAACATAAATTCCTGTAGATAAGAGTTTAGCATTTCGCTCTTACATCCTAGCATGCATTTAATTCTTAGTTTATGCTTATTCCAGTAGCTTTAAAATGATGATGTCATAACCTCATATACCTCCCATTTTACCAAGTAAAGGTCATCCCTCCCCCAATTAACCAAGGAAAGATGAGGCCTAACTAATGCCAGGTAGAGTTTCAGAATGACATCACTACTCCTATTACTTATGCTCTTCTCATTAAACCCCAATAACCTATTATTAGCTTTATTCCCAGCACTTATGCACTCCTTTCTAGGTAGGAGGTCAGAACTTACCAGGACACCTAAATCTCTCACATTCTGACCTTCCTAAAATTCTCATTCATTTTATAATTATTCAGTGGATTACACCCACCAATACTAAGTACACAACAGTTGCTTATGTTAAATTCCATTTGCCATTTCTCTGCCTATTGGGATAGTATGGTCAATTGATCTTATAATAGCTCAGCATCAGAGTCAAACCTTAAAATCCTACCTAGCTTAGTATCATCAGCAAAATTGTTTAATCGCTACTTATACTTAAGTCAGGATCATTAATATAAATCATGAATAACAATGGGACCTAGTAACCCAGCCTTGAGGAACCACACTGGTAAAATTTCCCCAATCAGATTTAATCCCATCTATAGTAACTCTTTGCTGTCACTAAGCCATGACTGAATTCCACCTAACAACATAACATAACATAATTTCACGGATGACAAAAGCCACAAGGGCCTATCAAAGGGCATCCGCCTCCGTCAAAACCCACCCACAAAAAGCACCATCTATTCTATGCGCTTTAACTTTATTCAAAAGTCATAAGTGTGGTACCCTGTTGAAGGCCTTACTAAAATCCAAATAAACAATATTGTAATTCTCATCTTTATCAGCAGCAGCATACACCTTTCTATAAAAGACAGTAAATTAGTCACACACAATTTACCCCTAGCAAAACAGTGTTGAGATTCATTAATCAACCTAAGTTTATCTAACTGATCCCCAATTGATTTTTGATATTATAGATTCCATCATTTCCCCACCAGTGATGTTGAACTCACTGGTCAGTAATTTAACATAAGTTTTATTCCCCTTCTTAAATATAGCTATCACAGTAGCTTTATTTCATGCTGTTGGTACAATGTTAAGTCTCTTATCAATTTTTTAAATAGGCATGCTAGGGGCTTACTTAACACAAGTTTACATTCCTTCAAAATCTTAGGGAAAGATTCATCAGGGCCTGGTACTTTACTAAATTTGATTCTTTCTTTTGATACTTTCTCCTTTGCATCATTATCACTCACTAACTCTCCATTTGTAATTTTAAGTGGGCTTATTTTCTCTCTAGTCTTAGCTCTCTATAATTTAAAGAAACCATTGGGAGTGTCGCGTTCTGGCTGGAAACCACCCGCCACAAGGGTCTGCTCACTCACTTGTGAGACATTTGCTAGATTGGAAGGAGGCTCAAGGAAATATGAATACTCATTTTTCTTTATTACACAAAACTTCAATATATATTTATATTCCCACCACCCAATACAATCACAAAAAAATATGTAAAGAATAATGCAAAATAAAATAATACAGACTGGGGTAAAAATATTAAGCGTACATGACAAATTAAGGAAATATATATATACGATGGTCTACACACGACCTTGCAAGCTTGGTCCCCCTCTCAAATTTGGTTTTGGCCCAACCACTACTACAAGCCACCATTAACCTACTCAATGATACATCTAGGTATGTCCTTGAATGCATCCAAATGTTCAATTCTTTGCTTTCAAAGAAATTTTTTTCCAACTGCAAAATCTGGGTCTATGTACTGCATATTATGTCACTGGATGTAAAGGGTAGGCCCTCATATTCCCATGCCTTCCCTTTCTCATCATAATTTCCCATTTATTCCATCATCTCCAAATCTTATTCGTGCCAAGGACTCTAAGCGATGTGCATATGAATTCACATCCTCATTCTTCCCCATTCTCACTTCCTCAAACCCATTTGTCTTCTTATATTTCACACTCATCTTCATCCTCTTACATTGCTCTATCATTCTCTCTTTCATGACATCCCACTTAGGCTCACCAACACTCATAATTGTCCAGTAAAAATCTTTTAAATGCCCTTCCACAAACTCACCCAACTCTTTCGCCCCAAACCTATTATTCTCTCCAAATTTTTCCTTACAATATCTTTCATACTCTTGCAAAAACACTTTCACATTTTTTGTTCCTTCTACTCTAAACTTACTTAACTTTGGCACTTCTCTGATCAATATACTCCGATGAACCTCAGCATCACTTTCACTCTCACTCACTTCTTTCCCACTTTCACTCATGCCTTCATTCGAGCTGAAATACAAAGAGTCAATGCTAGCCAATTGGGTCCTTTCCTGTCAGTGTGGGTGTCTAGTCTTTGAGGTCTTCTTTTTTCGGTGCTTAGTCACTTCTGGGGGTTCGTTTAAGTCTGTCAATCCCTTTTTGTCCATCATTTCCATTCCAAGTGGAGTTGCGGCCACACCACCACCAATTGCACCTGATTCTCCCATTCTCTCATTCAGCATTCACATCAATCTTTCCTCCATTTGCACCTCACTGTCTTTAATACTGTTCCATTCTCACTTCCATCTCTCTCATTTTCCTCTTCAAACTATCATTCTCTTCTCTCAACTGCACATTTTCTCGTGTCTTTCTGCCGCAATAACTCACTTAATCTTCTCACTTCCAACTCTATGGCCCCGATCTATTCCTCCTCCATCAGGGACCCCCATCCCCCCAAAACACAGGCTCTCACTCCTCTCCTTCCTCAAACCACTGAGCAGTCCTTATTCAGGTGCCAACAATATGTGGCAGCGGGATCGCTAGTCCCTAGCCAAAAATTCCCACAGCCGCAACAAAGTCCACTCGGTGGTTCAAGGAGTGTGTATTGAGAAGAGAGAGTATTTTCTAAATTTATTAAAAACCAATAAATATTCCAATCTAAACCAAAATCACAGCCCCAAAACCTTTAAAATAAATATACCTTATAACCTAGACTCAAAATGATTTTATTTATGTACAGACTAATCTACTATATAGGTGGCCTTACAATTATATTGGCCAACAACTGCACTCGCACAGAGAAATGTCTAGGGCTTTACAAATAGATTGCCCAATGCAAAGATGTGAGTCTGTCCAAAATGTATCGGATCCGGGAGCGCTATTACTGGTATAAAGGGGAGGGGTGAAAAAAAAGGAAAGGAAGGCAGGCCAACTTTCTGAGGGAAGGGGGGTTCCTTATGGTATTCCAGCTCCAGCCAATGCGGAAAGTGGGAGGGCTCTGGCTCCAATTGATGTTTAGGCGACTGGGAGTCAGTCTTGAGACTCACGCTTCAAAACAGTCCCCCTTACTGCCACACAAGGGTCAAGATTGGCTGCTGCCACCTCACAAAGCCAGCACCAAGAAGCTGAACAACTATTTAGCTTCTTTCAACTTCTAATAGAACACGTGCACTTTGTTATTTAATGACTATATCATTGTCTCCAATATAATTTTGAATGTCTCTTTCACTATCAAACTATTCTCAATTTTGCATATGGGAGGGGGGGAGAAAGATGAATGGGGGCCACGATATAGAAGTCTATTGAGGCCCCCACCCAGAGCGACAACAATGATGCAGCTGCAATACACACACCCTGAAAAGAGAAGAAAGGGATTAGAGATGGGGGAGCAGAGGTGGACAACAATAGACTACTACAACGCCATCCACTCACTGCCTACTCTAAGACTAGGTAAAATTCCTAACACTACACACTTCCTACCATTATCCTGAAACTTTCCTAACAAATCCTTATATTTAGATACTATCTCCTTCGACCTAGTTTTCCCTGACATTCACTCCCGCATGTAAAACAACTGTATCCCTTTCAGCTTCATCCACTCTCCTTTCTTTTTTTTCACATCTGCTACATGTGCACCTGGCAAACAAACCCCCCTCCTCCTCTTCTGCTCATGTTAACAAAAAGTCCTGTCTAAATACCTAACTTGTTAATCACCCACCATAAGGACTTCATTTGCTTTAAATGCAGCTATATACCCCACCCCACCCCTTTCTCCTAACATGCTAAACCTATTGCTATAAGATTAGTTATTTGTATTTTCAACAGTAAAAACTCAAAATCTTCATTTCATTTCCCTACCACTTTCCAGAACATCACTAAGCAGACACTTGGTATCTTCAAGGATTGTTGTTGTACTAGCAATGCTCTCACTGATTGCCGCCTTGAAAAGAACATTGAAAATTAAAAAAATGATCATTAACAGTACCTTAAAATATCTATTTAACCTTTTCATGCTAAAAAAGATGATTTATAATGTATTGCATGTGATCAGTTAATCTTTATATTTTATTGTTTCCCCCAAGAAATTATTTATACTTATTGTCTGCAGATATTTTAAAGTGTTGAACAAATATATATATATATACTATACAATTATGATTAAATGGAATATACTCCAAGAAATATTGGGTGAATTGACTCCCCATATATGAACAAGTAACTATTTTAGACAATTTATATTTAGCTAGACCTAACCTCCTTAATGGCGAGTTGTAAAGAATCCAGCGATAATTCTGATAGTCACACTTCTAATGAAATATGCGTACCACTTGAAGAAAATCAGCTTGAAATAGTTGTTGATGGCTTACCAAATGAGAAGGAATTTAACAATTTTACATCAAATTATCAAACAGAAAGCTTAATGTTTGCTGAGGAAGATGAAGATGCAACGAATATTTCACCTAAAAGAACGAGAAAATCTTCAAGGAAAAAAATAGAATCCCTTGAAGGTTGTTCACAGATTTATCAATGTGTTGAATGTTCAGAAACATTTAGTCGACTAAGTCACTTGAAAGCCCATGCCAAGTCCCATTTGAAGCAAACTCCCGGGGTAAGTTGCTTGACTCTAAAGTATTCCCTTCATAGTAGTTACTTTTTTCCCATAAAAAATCTGGTTGAAACTTCAATTTACACTTTCTTTCCATCCTCTTCTGAAAAACAGTAGGCTGGAAATGCCCTTGTTAGTTTTTGCTTTACATTAAAATGGCAAACAATGTTTTAAAATTATATCCAAGTAATTAACTTTGCTTCTATTTGTTTGATCTTCTCTGCTTCCCATACCCTTAGTTCCAGGGCTAGGATTCTTTCTTAGAATTAATTGCACACACTCCCAGACTCGAGGACCCCAAGGAGCCTCCTCTTTAAACTACTTAGTCTCTATACCTTCCACACATTTTCACTGCTTTCATCTTTTCCCACTTTGATGATCTCACAAACATTGTGATGCCGATACCCTTGTTGGTTTTTGTTCCTTGATTATATGTATTAATAATATTGATTTCCTACTTTTCTTATTTTCCAATTTGCCAAATTTTCACTAATTATCCTTCTTGCTTAAAAATTTAACTAATTTACTATTAAGGCCTATTTAAATTGTATGGATTTCAGAATCAGAAAATGTTTTTTTTTATATATTTGATGCTTTAAAATAATTACCCTTTGTTTTTTTGTTCGCACAATCAAATAGATGAACTATCTAGACTCCCTTATCACTAGAATTTAAGCTCTTATTCCTCCTTTAATGAGTATCTAGTTCTATGCTATTGTTAATGATCCTCAGACTGTCTAGTCAAGGAACCCCGAGACCCTGAGGAAGGATATGGTCTGTACTTGGGCCCATCCCTCCCAATGAGTGTATGTTGTGTTGATAGCATGTGTGGTTGCGTACAGTTCATTTTTCCATAATGTTTATTTGGGATGCAGTGTTGGAAATGCATCCATAATGGTCACAACTACCTGCTTCTGGTAGCTTAGAAGGGCTGTGCGATGTCGTCCCTGCAGCCTACTCTGCCCTCACAAGGAAGGGTGGATGTCAAGGGCTGTTGTGTGTGCCAGTGATTTGAAGGTGTTGTCTTGGGGATTAGTTGCAGATTACTCACTGGGATGTTTGCGTCTTAATGACAACGGACAGAACGAAAGGAATATTATTATTGAGTTAAACACTGAATTAAGTAAGCACTTCTAATATTCGAGGGTATGGGCTCGGGATCAGAATTCTAGTTCACAAGTAACTGGTGAAGTTAGGGGAGGGGATAATTCAATTAACGATGCCTTTGAGTTCGTAAGTATTTTTTGAAGGGGGGCAGTGAAGATCTTCTTCTGGTGACGATGATCGCACCTAGTCCGGCCGTCAGAGGTTACCGAATGAGAGGGTAATCCTAGACCGGTGATATGCTGATCCTTTGCTGGATCACGAAGGTGAGCCACACGGTGACTCAAATCGGACTTCTTCCTTGAAGTACCTGTCCTATTATTTGGCTCCTGGAGTGGGTAGCCAAAACCAATTACCTAGCTACGTCTAGGGTAATCCGCAGAGGGAGGTCCTGTGTAACCTCAGACTCTGAAGGGGGAGGGGGAGCGTGCGAGAAGTTTGGTACCTACAAGTACCGTGACGGCAACAAGCAATTTCCCGAGAAGTTCCTTCCTTGCAGCGGGCGAACGGTTTCTTTTGTGGATCGAGTTTCGCGCAAACTCGACGTAGGTCCAAGGGCTTCTTCCTGATTCCAGGGAGAAGTCTTCCTTTTATTTCTCCCAAGAGCAAAACCGGGAGAGAGAATCGAATTCTCGTAAAATCCGTATCGTCGCACGAAAGACCCTTTTTCATCTTTGGGCTGACGATATGTCATTCAAGGTTTCGAGCCATCTCTGATTTTATGGCGGTGCGAAAAAGGGCGACGGAGAATTCGAGGCAGGCGAGGGGTGCGTTTAGGGATGCGAGAAGGCGCGTAGCTTTGTGTCGGAGTGTTTCTGCGTACACCTATGTACGCGGTATTTAGACTTCTACATTCCTACCCGTTTTAGAAGACATTATTCTGACGTGTAACTAGGAATAATGTATACTTTTAACATTGGCTACACGAACAATACGGAAAAAAAACAACAAAGAAAAAAAACAAATCAAAACTGGAGTTCAACGAATACAGGAACATAAAAATATTTATGACGGAAAAAGGAACACACGGGTTTCCTGTCATATACAGGAAACTCAGGAATAATTAAGAGCTGATACCCAAGTACAAAAGAAATAAATGATTATATTCGATACATTTTCCGGGTAGTATGATATAAGACCCACATGCAATAAAAAAAAGAAAAACAATCAAAAATTAATCACGACAGTTATAGAGCGTGTCATATTATCAACTTTACTACAAATATAACATATGAATTAATTAGTGGGCGGATACTAACCCTTTATCCAAAACTTACATAGCTATAATACTGGTTATTTACAAAGACTCACTGGATTCGTCTACCGAGTTCCTAGACCCACTAGACAAACTATCCGCGAGTACATTAAGAGATCTCTTTAGATATCGGATATCCTATTGATATTCGGACAATAACAGGGCCCAACGCATGAGTCTCCCATTCTGACTCTTGCAAACTTTTAAATAAGCTAGGGGTTTGTGATCCGTTTCTATGGAGAACGGTCTACCTGTTAAATATACATGAAACCTTTGTACCCCAAACACGATAGCTAAGGCTTCTGGCTCCACAGTGGCATACTTCTTTTCCGTATCGGAAGCTTCCCGACTTGCAAAAGCCACCGAGAATGGCACTTCTGTCGCGTATCGCAACAAGGTGCATCCAAGTTCAAGGTGAGGGGTGCCGATCTGAACGCCGATTTTCTCCTCTGGATTAGATAAGGGCAGGATACGGGCAGTCACTGGTTTCAGTTTGAGTCTGCCGAAGCTGGCAATAGCCCTGGAGTTCCACTTAATAGGGTCTGGAGATTTCTTTTTATGCGGGTCATTTAAGGGGGGGGTGACAGACTTGAAATGGGGGACAATACGCTGATAGAAGGAAGCTGCTTCTAAAAGGGATCGGGGTTGTTTCTTCGAGACTGGGGGCGGCCTATCGGGTATTGGGTTTACCTTATCCTTCTGTGGGGATATGCGGTTCTCGCGAAACTTCAACGCTAAATGGGTAATTCTGCTATAATGAAAATAGCACTTGGAGGGCTTACTTGTTAAGCCGTGAGACCCCAGTGGGTCTAAGAGTGGGCGAAGGCTCACGGGGGGTCCTTCCCCTGTACGCATGGTTACGTACACGTTGTCCAAATGGATTGTGACGTTTTCTATCCCTTCTACATCTTTTCGCATAAGACTAGTATTCTCTTAAGAGCGAGAACATTTGGGCGATCCTAGCGAGCTCGAGTTTCTGATTCACAACTAACTCGGGGCAGGGTTCTTCCTGGGAGAGCGGGAAGCTGGAAGTCCTCATCTATCAGTCTTCTCTTTCCATCTTCTTCTATTTTTATATTTATTCTTCTTTCTTCTTTTTCTATCTGTCTTCTTTTTTCTTCTATTTTTATCTTTATTCTTTCTTCTTTTTCTATCTTTATTCTTCTTTCTTCATCTTCATTTTCTATTTTTATTTGGAGGTCACCTCTCCTGGCTTTTTCCAACAGGGGTTGTAGGGAAGGGCAGTCCTTTGGGGCCCTGGCGAACTCAGCGTTATACGGCTTCTGGAATTCAGGGCCGCACGGGAGTTTGAGCGGCGCGAAGGGACGGTTTTCTCTGCCCGCCTGCGCTCGGGTGGTGACGGTTTGGTTAACCTCGTTCGGGGAGAGTTGTGCCCTCTGTCCGACCAGCACCGAACAGAATTTCACCGGGGCCGCTACTACGTCAGCCCAACCAGTGAAGTAGCGGCACTCTACATGGCACCGGACGACAGGGAACCTGTTGGCGCGTGCCAAAAAGTCGTGCACTACCGCAAATTTCTCATGCTAGGGTTTTACGGCGGGGAGTAGCTTGTCTGACACTACGATACAGGTACAACCGGTGTCCCTAACAAAAGTGGACACTTTGCACCCATTAATCGAGCCAGTTTCAAACTTGAGTCCACCAGGAGAACTTTTATTGAATAAGAAGTTGACCTGGTAGCCCTGATCTGATGGGGCTGCAGGTTGCGGGGTATCGACGGCGGTTTGCTCTGGAGAAAGGGTGGCAGTCACTTGATGTACCTGCTGACTTGGGGAGGGATAGAACCTTGAATTTTTCGGACACGGATTTTATGAGCCCCGGGGCTCCGCAAGAGTAACACGTGATCGGACTACTCCTGAAGGTGTTGTTTTTGTGAGCGTTAAAACCAGGGGGTTTTCGGTCTTCTGGGGTCTCCTGGAATTTGTTCCTGGGCTTAAATGGGGGAGCAACTTTTACAAACTGAGAGTGTTTCTCATGTGGGTGTCTTCCGTGCCCAAACGTGTTTTGGGGGCAAGGGGGGTTACCTTTTCTACTTTCCTTCGGGTATAAATTATAGTTTGAAGCGTGCAAGTCCGCTTCATCGAGGCAATTCTTGAATGTAGAGGCCCTTCGGTCTTGAACGAAGGCCCTATTCTTTGGGGAAAGTGTACTTAGTAGTTGATCCTTTAAAATAAAGTCGATCAATGCCTCGTAATCTCTTTCGACTTTAGCTGAGTCCAGCCAGAATTGCAGATTTCTTCTCATGATGAATCCGAATTGTCTATATGTCTGTCATGCTTTGAGTTTAGTTGATTTGAACTTCGATCTATAGAACTGGGTATTAAGGTTAATGGCAGATAGAAGTTCTGTTTTTTAAGTCCTCATTTTTACGAGGGGGGGGGGTAGTTTGAGAGCAGGGGTTTGAGGTTGTTGGCCCCGGGAACCAATTGAACTTACTTCCACTTGGTCCCTACTTAATTCCCGTTCATGGTGACGAATCCTTTCCATTTCTTCGTGTTGTAGTTTTTGTTCTTCTCTCTTTGCTTCTAGTTTTTCCCTTTCTAAATCGTCCTTCCATTTTTGTTCATTTTGGACGTACTCCATGAGTTCCTTACCTTCCAGTCCGAATGCTTGTCCTTGCTTGAGGAATGTTTCGAACGATGTGGAAGCCATCTTATCGATCCCAAGATAAGAGTATGCACTGGGAGAGTTGCCTTTGCGTCACGTGCTTTGAGAAAAAGGGGTTATTAAAGTTCCCTACCAAAACGTGGTAGACAAGAGAAAACACTTAAAAAAAACAACAAACAAAACTAGATTAGATAATCACCCTAACCTAACTAACTTTTGGAGCCCAAAACAAGAATTGCTGTTAACGTTGGAGTATTTGTACTAATTTTGACGTTGGCAATGTTTGATTAAAGTTTTGAGATGTTGCTTTTAGTGATAACCTCTCACACCTGATATCATTTACCCCGTAAAGGGCGCGCCGATTTGCCATCCTGGCCGCCGTGCTGACGGGATCCAGCGCTCCATCCGGCCCCAGCTTAGCCTCTCTTCCTTCCTTCAGATAGCCCAATTTCTCCCCTACCTCGTCGCTTTTCATACAACCTCTCCCACAACATTCTCTGGTCAGCCTCTAATTTCACAGGGTAGATGCTGACCTTCTTCTCAAGCCAACCACCCCGGATCGGGGCTGAGGGGGGAGGGGACAATGTTCCCTAACCCCTGAGCTCCGGTTCGGGATGTTTTTTTTTAACAACCTGCTTCATCCCCACCCATACCTTCCTCACATCCCTTTTCCTCTCCTCTTCACATTCTATCAATTTTACGCCGTGTCCAAGGTGGATCCGCCATGCTGATGGACTGTCAGGCCACCAGGCGGGAGAGGTGGTCCCGAATGGCGGCGCCTGGCTCTGCCGGGCTTGCTAGCACCTCTCGCAGTGCAGGCAACTGCGAGAGGTGATGAGCTATTGCGTCCCGTAGCACAAATAGGGTCACCATGCCCATGGATGAATCTTTGAAAAAACAAACCCATTATACTTCCCCTGAAACAACGACGGAGCCGCCCTCGGGCAGCTCCACCGAAAAAATGGAGGTCCTTCCCTCTTTGCTTGCGCAGGGGACCCTCCATATTTCTCTAACCGGAGAGGAGGCTTACTCCTCTCCTTCGACTACGGGTGCAGGGGTCTCCCCCTCACCCCCTTCTTTGGAGGTGCTTTCGGGCACCTCCCTTTTTCCAGCGGCAGTCCCCTCTTTTCTTTCCAAGGGGACTGCCAAGAAAGCCAGCAGGAAGTCCTTAGCCAGCCACTCCACATCGAAGCGGCTCGGTAGGGCAAACCCCCTTAGGGGGGAGAATGAAGCAAGCCCCCTTTGGTCGCTTCCCTCAAAAGACCTGCTGGCAAGAATCTTAAACCTTGCCGGGGTCAAGGCCTGTGCCTTCCCACAAAAGACTGTTGAAGCTGCCAAGGGGATCTGCGATGTCCTGGGAGGGGATGGCCAACTGGAGGCCCCTCCTGTGATAGACATTGTCCTTGAGGAAACCCAGCCTCAGAGGGTAAGGCCTTCCATGGGGGAAAATCCGGGCTCGGCGCCAAGCACCGAACCTGAATCCGCCCCTATGCAACGTCCTCCTCAAACGGCTGGGGCCTCCGAGTCAGCTCAAGGAGGGGAGGGATCTCCTCTGACCGGTGCCCCTGCGACCACGAGGACCTTTTAAATTTCGGAGAAGGACCTGGCTGAGGCCAGTCCATCTGGCCTAGGGGCTTCTGTCGGCGGAGGAGAGAAGCGGGTTCATTCCCTGCCCTCCTCCTAAAAAGAAGAAAAAGACAAGAAAGACTAAGAAGACTCGGGGCTCCTCTCCATCCGCAGGGGCTGTAGGGACGGATGGGTCTGCTGCCACTTTGGCAAGCGACCAAGCCAAGATCGGCACATCCGGCCCCTCTGCCCCCACGGGTACGGAGCTCCTGACTATGACAAAGACGAAAAGTGCACAGGGCGGAGCCTCGATGACATCAGGGCCCCTGATTAAGAGGTTACCTGGCGTTTTCGAGCCCGCTAGCTTCAAACGCTTCCTCGTTATTCGCTCCACTGATGGTACCATGTTGTCCAAGGGCAACATGATCCATCAGAGGAGAGGATTAGCTAGTGCAATTGGTAGAGAGCCGAAAATGACCCGTTTCTCGGACGGGAGCCTTCTGGCGAATGCGGCGAATCCCGCCGAGGCGGCCAAGATAAGTGCTCTTCGGACACTCCATGGCACCCCGGTGAGTGTGACGCCGCACTCTACCATGAACTTTGTGAAAGGAGTAGTTTATGCGAAGGAACTCGTTGACTACTCCATTGAGGACATCACCCTAGATCTGGCCGACCATGGGGCGGTCAAGGTGGAACGTGTGATGAAAAATCAGGGAGGGGCCTCGAGACCCACCCCTACACTCTTCGTCACGTTCGACTGTGACAAGCTCCCTGAGTCGGTGCGTGCCGGTTGGTACCGCTAACGTGTGAAGGCATTCGTGCCACTGCCGCGGCGGTGCTATTACTGTCACCGCTTCGGCCATTCGAATCGCTCATGTAGACATGCAAAGTCTGGGTCACCCAAAGTCTGTGTAAATTGCTCCAAGGTCGAAAACGATAAGCCCAACTCGTGTGTGGCCAAGTGTGTCAATTGCGAAGAGCCGCACCCTGCTTATTCGAAGCAATGTGGTGCATATTTCCTTGAGAAAGAAATCCTGGCCGTTCAGGCCCAGGATCGACTCTCATTCCGCGAGGCAAAGGACTTGGTCCTGGCGCGCCCGGCTCTGCCTGGGACGTCATCTGCCTCAATAGTTAGAAAGGCACCCTCTTCTCCTGGCCCATCCAGGCCAACGAGCACGGTTGTTTTCGTGCCCATTCGGAGCCCTTCTGCGGGCTCTACTCAACCTGGGCGCTCCCCTGGTAAAGCTGGCGGCAAAAAGGGTTCATACCCTGCCCCGGGGAGAGATCACTAGACAGCACTGCGCCACGGTGTTTTTTGATCTGGAGAAGGCCTATGTTACCGCATGGCGATACGGTATCATGGAGACTCTCCACACGATGGGGGCGAGGGGACGCCTCCCAATGTTTATATCTGAATTTTTGCGAGATCGTCGATTCCGCGTACGGGTGGGGGGAGCCCTCTCCGGCCCAAAGGAGCAGGAAGAGGGTGTCCCGCAGGGAAGTGTCCTCAGTGTCACACTCTTTGCCCTGAGCATCAACGGCATCACCTCGGTGCTGCCCGAAGATGTTCTCGCTACGCTCTACGTGGACGACCTTTCGATCTCTTTTGTCTTTTGGCGCGGCCCAGATGCCAACTCTGGAGCGTCGACTCCAACAGGCATTGAACCACGTCTCTCGCTATGCCGAAGCGCACAGGTTTCGGTTTTCTTTGGCCAAGACTAAGGTGGTGCACTTCTGCCGCCATCCACGGCTTCACCCCGACCCAGATTTGTTTCTTAATGGGGTGCGCCTGGATGTGGTTGAGTCGCACCGTTTCATTGGTCTTGTATTCGACCGACGCCTCACCTGGGAGGCTCATATTCGCAGCCTTAGGGTCTCTTGTGACTTCGCCATGGACATTCTCCGTTCCGTGACGTTCAGCGCTTGGGGCGCTCGAAGCTCGACTACGGATGCGAGTTTTATGCATCCGCAGCCGAGCGTTTATTGCGGAAGGTGGATTCGATCCACCACACCGGCCTTCGCCTTGCGACCGGTGCCTTCCGCACTTCCCCCATTGAGAGCCTGTTGGTCGATGCTGGGGAGATGCCACTCGCTCTGCGCCGCGTACACTGCATGACTCGCCTGTACGCGCGAGCCCGGTGCCTCCCTCAGTCGCCAGCAGCTCTCACTGCATCCGCTGCTGATCTTGATGGTGCCTATGCCGCCGAGAGACGCCAGTCATACCCTAAGCCCTCTGGGTTTAGGGCCAGGAAACTCCTTCGAGAGGTAGATATAGCTCTCGGGCCGGTGGCGCCCCTATTTCTGCCCAGGACGCCACCCTGGAGGGTACCACATTTGGCTATTTGTCGCGACGCCTCTGCTCCCAAAGCTTGTACTGCGCCGGGAGTATTGCGTTCGACCTTTTTGGAGCACACATCGTGTCACGCTGGTACCGTGCCAGTGTATACGGATGGCTCCAAGTCCCAAGAGGGGGTCGGCTTCCACGCCGTATCCCCTCTGTTTGAAGTCAGCGGGGCTCTACCAGGCGCTGCGTCTGTCTTCACGGCCCAGCTGGTGGCAATACACCACTCGGTACGGGAGATTACGCGACGTACCCGGTTCGGAGACCGGATTGGGATCTATAGCGACTCACAAAGTGCCCTGAGTGCTCTCGGGGCATTGGAATCTCCGCATCCCCTTGTGGACCCTTAGTAGTGGACCCTTTCGCACCTCGCCTATCCCTAGCGTCTTTGTTAAGGATGGCGTGCTTCCCTTGCGATACCACCAGCTGCAGGTGTGCCTACGATTCCTGTTTCGTGTTCATCAATACCCTTCATCCCCCAGTCCATGAGTGCCTTTTTGCCCCGTCCTCTTCGGCATCTTTTGATCGCCGGCTATCTCTACCCCGGCCTCTGGGGCTCCGGGTTGGGACCATCTCTCCTCCCTGGGTGTTCCCGGGATGTTGGCCCTCCCATTCCCACCGGATCCATGTTGGGGCGTCCGCCATCCTGAGGTCGGTACTGCTTTTTGGCCTGTTTCTTGAACATGCGTGTTCTCATGCTCACCAGCGTCCCATCTATACTAACGGCTCGAAGTCGGACCTCGGTGCTGGGGCAGCCGCGGTGTCCTCTACAGTCTCTCCGTTCCGTCCTCCCTCCTTTAGCATCAGTTTTTACCGCAGAGTTGACAGCCATTCTTTTGGCTTTTAATTTGATTTTATCCCTCGATTCTTCGGATTTTATTGTTTTTAGCGATTCCCGGCCTGCTTTGGAGGCAGTTCGTTCCTTTACGTCCACACACCCTTTGGTTTTACGGATTCGCTCCTGGCTGGTCAGAAATGCCCCCCGTTACAGGGTGGCGTTCTGTTGGGGTCCCGGGCAACGAGGCGATCGATCGGCTGGCCCGCTCGGCCGCCTTCGAGGTGCCGGATGCAGCCCCTCTGCCCTTTAGGGATTCCTACCCCGTAATCAGAGAGAATGGGATTCGTTCCCCCTCTTCTAAGCTGTCCCTTATTAAACGCTCTGTCCGTTCCTGGTCCTCTAGCTCTCAGCGACCCCGGTCTTGGGAGGTTGCGAATTGGGCACACGCGACTCACCCATGGCTATTTAGTTTCGGGTGAAGGCCGAGTTGCCCCTGGTTGTCCCTTTTGCGGTGGCGAGCTGTCTGCGGCTCACATTTTAGTAGTTTGTCCCCGCCTTGTTTCTCTTCGAAATTTTTGCTTCCCTATCCTTCCTGGCCTCGCCTTCCTTGCTCGACTTCGCTTTATTTTATCAGAGGACTTCCTTCGGTTGTCCTCCCTTCTTACATTTCTATCACGAAGTGGCGTTTTATCCCTTTTATAAACTCTATCACGAGGTGGCGTTTTATCCCTTTTATAAACTCTTTCCATTTTTGTGTTTAGGTTTATTGTTTTATTTTTTATTCTGTGCCTTTCCCTGCGGCTGGCGCATGTCATTTGTTTATTGCCCCAGCCGCTCTTGTTTTTAAAATGCGTGCTGTATGCCCGTAATTTAAGTGTGCGTCTCTGTGTGTTGCATTGTTTTTTCTAATCCTTTGCTTTCCCCCATTTTTATTGAGCGTCTCCCACGCCTCTTCTCACTTTTTTAGGGCGACCCCGTTTTAACAGTCCTGCCATTAAGAATCCATTATGATTGGGCAGCTGCCAACTTGCTTTCCCTTAAACTTAATAACTTTCCTGTTAATGTTGTGATCTGAGAATGATTACTTTATATCGAGGATGCACGCGCACGTATTGTTATATGAGAAATGTGAGGTAAAATTGAAGAGACGAATAGTAAGAATAAAAATCTATTTATTGAGAACAATTGAAGACAAATATATGATGAATATAATCTTACGATTTATTTATTTAATGTACGAGAACATAATTAGTTTTCGAAATACTACACATAAATTGGTAAAAGTAATATTTACTTATATATGCATGGTCACGTATAAAATAAATAATTTGTTCACAGGAATTAACAGGCGAGATTGATGGAAACAATTAATTAAGGATTATATATTGATGGAAACAATTAATTAAGGATTATATATTAAATGAGTTGAAAATAAGTTTCAATGGAAATAAAATTCCATATGGTATAGATGGGAATGATTAAATTGGAGTTTGTGTAATTGTAGGATTTCTACTATTTAAAATAGTATTTAGTAGGATTACATAAATGGTATATACACAAAGGGGAACTGTAATTAGAAAAGAAACTAAATTAACACACGTTTTTGGAAACTAGAATCCACCTTACATAAATTTACTAGTAGAGATTTTAAACAGACCTGTTCAAGCGGCGCGCGTGCGCACGCCTGCACACACACACACATACATATATATATATATATATATATATATATATATATATATATATATATATATATATATATATATATATATATATATATATATATATATTATATATATATTTATTTATTTATATATGGCTTGCAGTATACGTGATGTCGCAGCTGGTCGAGATTGTTTACTGCGGTCTTCCTTGCTTCCTTGATATGTAGTGATTGCGGGAAATGATGGGTCAAACTGGGCGACCAGACAACTGCTTTGCTTCCCCCCCTCCTTACATTTCAAGAAAGAGCCACATACTCGGGATGCAGCTCTATTTGAAGGGGCGCTCCCCTCAACTTTATTGTGACGCCCCCTGGCTCCCCCAGACTGTCCGATCCATTCTTGTTGAATGTCCCAATCTGGAGATGTTGGAACGCGCTACCTGGCCCGGTAGCGGGACGAGCAGAATCGCTACCACGTGACCCTTCTACTTCGGGACGGTTCGTGTACTCCCGATTGTAGACTGATGCGGTTGTTGGAGGAGGCAGACCTCGTCCATTGTATATAGCGTGTTGGGTGCGCATGTTCGAGCCCTTGAGTGAGCGGGTCTCCAGCCGTCACCTAGGGTTCTTTTTAGTCGTCTTTTCTTGGTCGTCTGTTCTTGTTTTTAAATTTAAAAAAGGCTGGATTATAATTTCGGCCACCATGTTCCTGCAGACAGTCGCCAGGTGAAACCCTTTTAAATTAAAAAAATGTCACAAAAGAGAGTTAAGGTGGCCACAAGCTAAGTAATTCCCTGGGGGGGGGGGAAGCTATATATGCCCCCCCCCCCTGAAGTTGAATGCAGATAACATAAACAGAATTTTTATTATATTTATCCTTTGAATTTCCCTACAGCCACCAAATTAACTGCGGCTTTATAATTTCCATCCTATTCTACGACTCTCACCTAAACGTTATTTTGCGGTTTATTTACAATTATTTTTGGTCCACAGAAACCTGAGTGCACTGCCTGCGACATCGTTTGTGATAGCCTGAAAAGTCTAGTCAGCCACCGGCCTCATCACGTCCATCGCCGAAGCTTCAAGTGTAGTATTTGCCAGACTGAGTACAACCACCACACGAGTTTTAAGATTCACATGCGGCTTCATAAAGGAGAAAGGCCGTATGTTTGCAAAGAATGTGGAGCCAGCTTCTCTCAGAGTGGTCACTTGAGTATACATAAGCGAACGCATACTGGTGAGAAGCCTTATACGTGTGACATTTGCAGCAACAATTTCAAGCAGATTTCTCATCTCAAGACCCACGTTCGCACCCATACACACGATAAACCGTACAGATGCAACCAGTGTTCAGCTGCATTTACTCAGAACAGTAGCTTGAAAAGACACAAGCGCGTGCACACGGGAGAAAAACCCTACAAGTGCGCTTACTGTGGCATGAATTTTGTCGTGAAGAGCAATATGCAAAGACATCTCAATACCCACACCGGAGAGCGGCCATTTCAGTGCGATTTATGCCCATCATCATTTGGACAAGCCATTGACTTAAAGCGGCATAAAATAAGTCACACTGGAGTCAAACCTTATAAGTGTGATGCTTGTGACGCTGCCTTTAGTCGCAAAAATAATTTGAAGTGGCACAAACTGACGCATTCTGAGCATGCCGGATATCACTGCACGGTTTGCTTTGTAGGATTTTCAAGTACCGGCGACTTGAAGGCTCACATGCGAATTCATGCTCCTCCTAAGCCCTATCCATGTGAAATGTGCCCTTCCTCTTTCCGACTCGTTGACTCTCTCAATCGCCATAAAATGATTCACACAGGAGAGCAACCACTACGTCCAAAGGCCAGTAAACAAAGTAAGACTAAAGAACCTAAGGCGAAACCCTTCAGCTGCCTTCTTTGCAACGCTTCATTCTGTGAGAAGCGCAATTTGAAGCGTCATGCATTTTCGGTTCACCATAATTTGTCCAGTTTTAAAAACAATGTTTTAAATTATGAAAAAAGTGAGAGTCAAGAAGAAACTCAAACAGAAGCTGATTCTTTAGAAAATGAAAGTGAAAAGGGCCAAGAACAACCCTCCTTCGAAGAACAAGCTGAAGAGCCATCTGAAATACAGCAGCCTTGCTCTTTAACGGACTCTTCCCCTCCTTGTGTCCAGCAAATCGTGATGCAAACCATCCCCACGCAAGAGGGCTTCGCTCATATGCCTCAAATCCTGCTCGCAGGTCCTGGTCGAACTCCAAGACCAGCTCGTCCTGCAGGACAGTGTCAAAACCACAGCCTTCATATCTTGACTTTTGTCGAAGGAAGTTACAATCAGTGGCAAAGTTGGTGTTTCTGTGATCCTCAAAATATACCCGAGTCAGCACCTCACATAGTTGTTCCTTCCTCTTGTCACGAACCAGCGGCAGAAAATATGACCCAAATTCTCGTCACAAATCCTTTCCAATCTTCTCTGCCTGAGAATGCAACTCAACTATTCATGACTGTCGCTTCCCCACCAGCCGCCCCCGCAGAAACTGCCCATCCCATTATATTCTCTCCGACTCCTATGACTCTCTCACCCGCTGCCAATGTTGGTTCCTTTAGTTTGGGTCCCCAGCCACTTAATATTCATGGAACTATACTCGCAAACTCTAGTACAGCATTTATTAAGGAAGTGAAATCTGAGGGCAAGGAATGGGTGTAGTGAAATTTTAAACTAGTCTGTAAATTTACCAAGCTTTAATTACTGATAGAATAGATTTTGACCGTATTTACCCAAATCTCAGGTTAAAAATGTAAGGTTCTGTTTAGAATGGAACTTAAGCCAGCAGTTTCGACAAATGTAACATTGTCATTCTGAGTGTTTTGTGACGTTTACACAAAATCTGCAACGTAGCATTTAACGAACTTTACCAAATGTTTTTGGGTTTATGAACTACTGGTTTAGGTTCCGGTTCTTGTGGAAAGGACCGGAATTGGGTTCCGCAAGTCAATTTGGAGTCTAGTCGAACAAGATGATCTCGTATTTTGATACATTTTATAGTCGTTTATATTCAATGTTTGCCAAAGTTTTTATACTTTTTAATTTTCTTACAAAAAACATTTATTTAAGCCCTTTTCGGCATAGCTAAAATTAAGAAGTGCCATAGGCCTCAGAAATATTGTTAAAATCACTATTGGAAGTAGCGAAGAATATTTATTGTTTCCTGTTCTAAATAATTGTTTCAACCCCTTCCAGGAGTACATTTAGTTTAAGGTTATACAAAATTTAGTGTTCTTAGTCTAGTCATAGAATAGACTACTGATATTTGCATTTTCTTATGTGAGCCGTGCTTTCTGTTTAAGGTTAAGATGTCCTGTGAGACGTAATAGCTCCTATTTATATTTAATGACACCTCAATGGCACGTTTATAGTTTGTCAGAAAACTTACGCGCAGCGTAATCCAGTATACATCAGTAAGATGTGATTGCACACTGTCAGGTTGGCCACAGTCAATGTTGGCTCATCTAAAAAAAATCTTAGAATTTAAGCATACGAGTAATTTGTGATGTAAAATACCCTTATATTTTGTTAGATGTTTCTTGCAGTGCCCTTGCCCCGTTTTGTTGTTAAAACCATATCACACCTTAGAAAGATTTGTTATTAGATGTTATTTGTTGTAAATTGTGATATTAGTACAAAATTAGTTATTGTCTAGTTTACAAGTTTTATTGAATTTTTGAATTGTACGTTGTGTATCTATCAAATTATCTCTATTTTGTTTACGATTTTAATTTTCTTTATAATCTAACAATTTACACCTTTAATAATAAATTGTGGGTTAATTTTCAGTCTATTTCTATACAACTTTTTGCCAATTTTGACGCAGCAAAAATTTATAGCTTGGAAGATACTTGACATTGTGAAACGTAATCGAAGCTTGAGAAACAGCTTTTTCGGGGTGCGATTGTGGCTGTTTTTTGTTCTCTCTTCTTTACTGTAGTTGTTACAGTCGCTTTCCTCGTTCGTTGGAGGATTTGTTAGGATGTCGGTCTGAAGCCTGACCTTCCCCTCAAGTAGATGAGCAGCGTGCTACATGGGGCTCGAACCACTGGGCGGTGATATTGTTTTAAACTAACCATACCAATTGTTATTGATATTCTCCATATATTAAAGTGTGCTACCATACATTCCCTGGAATATTTAGGGATTTTTTGTCGTTTGATTTAATATAGCCTAATGAATCGGTTAATATTTATTTCGGCGACTTATGCCCTTGTTAGCATTACCCAGGTGGGAACCCCTTATATAAAGTTTTAGGACGGTATCATCCATCGACCGCCCCCTCCCTCTGGGATCTTTTCTTCAGGGGTTGTTTCCATAGAGGCTCTGGCCTTCTCGTGGCGAGGGGGGTCAGCCCTGGGCCCCCTAGGGGACCCATGGTGCTGCCAACAAGACTTTTAACATACCCCTCTTTCTTTCCTCCTCTATTACGCTCTTCCACTGCCCTTTATTTCCCCCTCTTCCTTCAACTATCTAGTGGTCCTTATCAATACCCGACCTCTGCTCGTTTAATGGATTGATTCTGAGTTGTTCTTTCATGAAAGTCGGAGGAGGTTGGGCATCTCCACCGCCTTCGTCTACCGAATGCCCAAGGAGAAACCCATCGTTGGCCCCTTTTCTCCGTGCGTAGGAGAACTCGGGCAGCCTCTTAGGGTTATAAAGATGGTGTGGTGGATCCGTATCCATTCTCCAAGAGGACATACCGGACGTAACTGATTGTATAGTTGCAGTAGTGTCGGGCCCTTGTAGGCCTCCATGGTGGGGAGCCCTGAGGGAGAATGCGAAGTTTTTTTTTCTTTTTGCAATGGCTAGCCATGAACCAAAAACCTCCCCTTCTCGTAAGGGTTCTCGTGCCAAACGTTCCTTAGCTTCCCTTTCAGCCTTCCCTCGCTCATTGGACCCCTATTCCAACGAAGTAGACCCAGATCTTGATTATCCTCGCTTGTCATGAATTCATCATCCGACAACCCACTTGCAAAGTGGGGAACTCCTTCGAGAGCTAGATAAAGCTCTCGGGCCGGGGGCGCCCCTGGTTCTGCCCAGGACGCCACCCTGGAGGGTACCACATTTGGCTATTTGTCGCCACGCCTCTGCTCCCAAAGTTTGTACGGCGCTGGGAGTATTGTGTTCGACCTTTCTGGAGCACACCTCGTGTCACGCTGGAACCGTGCCAGTGTATACGGATGGCTCCAATTCCCAAGAGGGGGTCGGCTTCCATGCTGTATCCCCTCTGTTTGAAGTCAGCAGGGCTCTGCCAGGCGCTCCCGTAAGGGGCGCGGCGATTTGCCATCCTGGCCGCCGTGCTGACGGGATCCAGCGCTCCGTCCGGCCCCAGCTTAGCCTCTTTTCCTTCCTTCAGATAGCCTGTATTTCTCCCCTATCTCGTCGCTTTTCATACAACCTCTCCCACAACTTTCTCTGGTCAGCCTCTAATTTCGCAGGGTAGATGCTGACCTTCTTCTCAAGCCAACCGTTCCGGATCGGGGCTAAGGGGGGGAGGGAAAAATGTTTCCTAACCCCTGAGCTCCGGTTCGGGATGGGGTTTTTTTAACAACCTGCTGCATCCCCACCCATACCTTCCTCACATCCCTTTTCCTCTCCTCTTCACATTCTATCAATTTTACGCCGTGTCTAAGGTGGAGCCGCCATGCCGATGGACTGCCAGGCCACCAGGTGGGAGGGGTGATCCCAAATGGCGGCACCTGGCTCTGCCGGGCCTCCCCAGCTTAGCCTCTTCTTCCTTCAAAACACTTGTTTCCTTGCTTTTCATACAACCTCTCCCACAACTTTCTCTGGTCGGCCTCTAATTTCACAGGGTAGATGCTGACCTTCCTCTCAGCCAACCGTCCCGCATTGGGGCTGAGGGGGTGGGGGACAATGTTCCCTAACCCCTGAGCTCCGGTCTGGGGTGGCTGGTTTTTAACAACCTGCTTCATCCCCACCCATACCTTCCTCACATCCCTTTTCCTCACTTTACCGTCTATCCTTGATTTTACGCCGTGTTCAAGGTGGAGCCGCCATGCCGATGGGCTACCAGGCGGGAGGGGTGGTCCGAAATGGCGGCGCCTGGCTCTGCCAGGCCTGTAAGCACCATGACTGGTGGACTTATTGACTTTTGGGGGGAGGCCGGCCTTCTCCCTTTCATTTAACCCGGTTTTATTGTTGTTGTTTTTGTTATCGTTTTTGTTATTGCTTTGTTATTATTTCTTTTTATTGTTGTTTCCTGTTGAATTATTTTGAAGTAGCCTAGAACTAGGCTGTTTGTTTACGGCAACTTATGCCTAAGTCGGCAGTCGCCAGATAGCCCCTTAATAAAAAAAAAAAAAATGCCAGGCCTGTAAGCACCTCTTGCAGTGCGGGCAACTGCAAGAGGTGATGAGCTATTGCGTCCCGTAGCACAAAAAGTGTCCCCATGCCCAATGATGAAAATAAAAA
The DNA here is from genome assembly GCA_963969495.1 of Ceratothoa steindachneri. Classification (NCBI taxonomy): domain Eukaryota; kingdom Metazoa; phylum Arthropoda; class Malacostraca; order Isopoda; family Cymothoidae; genus Ceratothoa; species Ceratothoa steindachneri. The sequence goes on along the minus strand of OZ018329.1, from coordinate 68,972,163 downwards.
AAAATGGAGGTCCCTCCCCCTGTGCTTGCGCAGGGGACCCTCCATATCTCTTCAACCGGAGAGGAGGCTTAATCCTCTCCTACCCCTTCTCTGGAGGTGCTTTCGGGCACCTCCCTTTTACCAGCGGCAGTCCCTTCTGTTCTTTCCAAGGGGACTGCCAAGAAAGCCAGCAGGCAGCCCTTAGCCAGCCGCTCCACATCGAAGTGGCTCGGTAGGGCAAACCCCCTTAGGGGGGAGAGGGAAGCCAGGCCCCTTCGGTCGCTTCCCTCATAAGACCTGCTGGCAAGAATCTTGAACCTTGCCGGGGTCAAGGCCCATGCCTCCCCACACAAGACTAGTGACGATACTGCCAACGGGACCTGCGGTGTCTTGGGGAGGGGGATGGCCAACTGGAGCCTCCCCCCTCCTGAGATAGCCATGGTCCTTGAGGAAATCCAGCCTCAGACGGTAGGGGCTTCCATGGTGGGGAATCCGGGCTTGGCGCCAAGCACCGAATCCGCCCCTATGCAGGGTCCTCCTCAAACGGCTGTGGTTTCTGAAGCAGTACAAGGAGGGGAGGGATCTCCTCCGACCGGTACCCCCACGACTACCAGGACCTTCTCCATTTCGGAGAATGACCTGGCTGAGGCCGGTCCATCTGGCCTGGGGGCTCCTTCCGGCGGAGGTGAGAAGCGGGTTCATTCCCCGCCCTCCTCTCCAAAAAAGACAAAAAAGACTCGGGGCTCCTCTCTATCAGCGGGGGCTACGGGGATGGATGGGTCTGCTGCCACTTTGGCAAGTGACCAAGCCAAGATCGGCACATCTGGCCCCTCTGCCCCTCCGGTTGTGGAGCCCCTGAATAAGACCAAAAGTGCACAGGGTGGAGCTTCGATGACATCGGGGCCCTTGATTCAGAGGTTACCTGGCGTTTTCGAGCTCACTGGCTTCAAACGCTTCCTCGTTATTCGCTCCACTGATGGCACCATGTTGTCCAAGGGCAACATGATCCATCAGAGGAGAGGATTAGCTAGTGCAATTGGTAGAGAGCCGAAGGTGACCCGTTTCTCAGACGGGAGCCTTCTGGCGAATTCCGCAGGGGCGGCCAAGATAAGTGCTCTTCGGACACTTCATGGCACCCCGGTGATTGTGACGCCGCACTCTACCATGAACTTTGTGAAAGGAGTAGTTGCTGCGAGGGAACTCGTTGACTACTCCATTGAGGCAATCACCCTAGAGCTGGCCGACCATGGTGCAGTCAAGGTCGAACGTGTGATGAGAAAACAGGGAGGGTCCTCGAGACCCACCCCTACACTCTTCATCACGTTTGACTGTGACAAGCTTCCTGAGTGTGTGCGTGCCAGTTGGTACCGCTACCGCGTGAAGGCATTCGTGCCACTGCCGCGGCGGTGCTATTACTGTCACCGCTTCGGTCATACGAATCGCTCATGTAGACTTGCAAAGTCGAGGTCACCCGAAGTCTGTGTAAATTGCTCCAAGGTCGCACACGATAAGTCCAAATCGTGTGTGACCAAGTGTGTCAATTGCGGAGAGCCGCACCCCGCTTCTTCGAAGCAATGTGGTGCTTATCTCCTTGAGAAAGAAATCCTGGCCGTTCAGGCCCAGGATCGACTCTCATTCCGCGAGGCTAAGGACTTGGTCCTGGTGCGCCCGGCTCTGCCAGGGACGTCATATGCCTCAATAGTTAGAAAGGCACCCTCTGCTCTTGGCCCATTCGGAGCCCTTCTGCGGGCTCTACTCCACCCGGGCACTTCCCTGGTAAAGCAGGCGGCAAAAAGGGTTCACACCCAGCCCCGGCTAAAACCAGGGCTCTCCCCTCTTCCGCCAGCGTGACCGTTTCCCGTGAGGCGAAATGGCCACGCGCCTCCACCGAGTCGTTAGACTCACAGGAGGCAACACCCTTGAAGATGGTCGCTAGGCCATCTTCCAGAGTTCCTAACGCTGTCCCCCGAAATGAGGACAACAACAAAGGAGCTTCGGCTCCTTCGCCCATGCCCAAAGGTGGAGCGAGTGGCTCGGAGACGGTGGTTCCTCGAAAAGACGCCCCCCTCCCTCCGAAGCCGCAACGCCCGCCTAAGGTTTCGAGGCGGAGGGACGAAAAGACTCGCTTGGCAAGCCCAACCTCCCCCAATAAGTCCTCGAAGGCGACAGCGCCTTCAGCGCTTTGTCCGGCCAACAGCGCCCGGGGTTCTGCCCCCGGGAAGCGTACGGCCATTCCCGTGAGGTTCTTCAGTTCGAGGAGGGCCCCCGCGTCTCCTCCGAGCTAGGCCTGGAGGGCATATTCCTACAATGGAATTGCTGTGGACTCCGGGCCAACTGGGAGGAGCTGCGGAGGCTCGTCCCGTTCCCCGTAAGCTATCGTTTTGCAGGAGACCATGCTAGGCGCTTGTCCCCTGCCTGCCTTCCCAGGGTATAAGGGTCTTGCCACCCCACCACCGCGGGATGGCCGGGCTGGGGGATGCGCTGTTTACACCCGGCATGATATCTCCATTCTTCCTTTCTCTTTAGAGCTGTGCAGCTGCACCTGGATAGGAGGTATACTATCATTTCTACGTACATTCCACCGTCAGCTGACTTCGACGCGGGGGACTTCCGCCGCGTCGTGGCACGGTTGCCGAGGCCCTATCTCTTGCTTGGAGATCTGAACGGCAGGCATCCTCTCTGGGGAGATTACTCAATAAATCCCAGGGGACAGGTTGTTGCCGATCTGATCGAAGAGCTTGAGATGGGTGTCCTAAACGTGGATGAGTTTACGCATCACTGTCCTAGAACCGCTTCATTTTCTTGCCTTGACATATCTTTGTGCTCTTCGGATGCACAGCCTGATTTTGATTGGGGGGTGGTCGATGACCTTCATGGTAGTGATCACTTTCCCATTCAAATATCATTTTCCGGGCAACTGCCGCCTGAGAGACCCTTCGGTGGTGCTTGGTGCGGGCGCGGTGGCCTGCATTTCAGGAAATGACTGAATTCTCTATCTCAGTCGAGGAGTTTAGGTCGGTAGATGGGGATGTTGAGTTCTTCTCCGGCAACCTCATCGCCGTGGGCCTGAAGACTATTCCTAGGACGTCTGGCCGTTTTGCACGCCGACCACTCCCATGGTGGTCGGACGAGTGTGAGACGGCCCTCAAACAAAAGTGTTATGCCTACATGCGCTAGAAGCGCCGCCCGAACTATTTCACTGTCGCTGAATTTTGTCAGGCTAGGGCTAGGTTCCGGTATATTTCGAGGCACGCCCGCCCCTCTACTTGGCGGGCATACGTGTCTTCACTTAACGGGAAGACCCCTTTAGCTGAGGTGTGGAAGCAAGTCAAAAGGATTCGGGGCAAGTTCTCGCAGAACCCCCCTCCCGTTCTCCAGGAGAATGGGACTGCAATCTCGGACCCCGCGTCCGTGGCGGAATCCTTTGCGACCACTTTTTCCGCATTCTCTAGCCGTGATGCTGCTCCGCTAGCATTCAATGCACGTCGTGATGTCGCGGAAGGCCGCCGGCTGGACTTTACCTCCAAAGGCGGAGAACCCTTCAACGACAAGTTTACTGTGAGTGAGTTGTTTAACAGGATCTGGGTGGAAGGTCTTCTCCCAGACTCCTGGCGAATCGCCACTGTGCTAGCCTTTTGCTAACTGAGGAGAGATCACTCTACTCCGACCGGTTACCGCCCAATCTCTTTAAACTCTTGCGTGTGCAAGTTGATGGAGAAATTGGTAAATGTTAGATTTGCCTTTTTCCTGGACAGCGGAGGCCATCTGTCTTCCGCACAGTGCGGCTTCCGCAAGTTTCACTCCACGTCGGATGCTCTGCTCTGACTGGAAAATGCCGTCTGTGAGGCTTTCCTTCGTAGACAGGACTACGCCACGGTCTTTTTCGATCTGGAGAAGGCCTATGATACCGCATGGCGATACGGTATCATGGAGACTCTCCACACGATGGGGCCGAGGGGACGCCTCCCAATTTTTAAATCTGAATTTTTGCGATATCGTCGATTCCGCGTACGGGTGGGGCGAGCCCTCTCCGGCCCAAAGGAGCATGAATAGGGTGTCCCGCAGGGAAGTGTCTTCAGTGTCACACTCTTTGCCCTGAGCATCAACGGCATCACCTCGGTGCTGCCGAAAGATGTTCTCGCTACGCTCTACGTGGACGACTTTTCGATCTCTTTTGGCGCGGCCCAGATGCCAACTCTGGAGCGTCGACTCCAGCAGGCATTGAACCGCGTCTCTCGCTATGCCGAAGTGCACAGGTTTCGGTTTTCTTTAGCCAAGACTAAGGTGGTAAACTTCTGCCGCCATCCACGGCTTCACCCCGACCCAGATTTGTTTCTTAATGGGGTGCGCCTGGATGTGGTTGTGTCGCACCGTTTCCATGGTCTTGTATTCGACTGACGCCTCACCTGGAAGGCTCATATTCGCAGCCTTAGGGTCTGTTGTACCCGCGCCATGGACATTCTCCGTTCCGTGACGTTCAGCGCTTGGGGCGCTGATAGGGCTACTGCCTTACTTTTTTATCGATCCTTTATTCGTTCGAAGCTCGACTACGGATGCGAGTTTTATGTATCTGCAGCCGAGCGTTTATTGCGGAAGGTGGATTCGATCCTCCACACCGTCCTTTGCCTTGCGACCGGTGCCTTCCGCACTTCCCCCATTGAGAGCCTGTTGGTCGATTCTGGGGAGATGCCACTCGCTCTGCGCCGCGTGCAGTGCATCATTCGCCTGTACACGCGAGCCCGGCGCCTCCCTCAGTCGCCAACAGCTCTAACTGCATCCGCAGCTGATCTCGATGGTGCCTATGCTGCCCAGAGACGCCAGTCATACTCTAAGCCCTTTAAGTTTAGGGCCAGGAAACTCCTTCGAGAGGTAGATATAGCTCTCGGGCCGGTGGCGCCCCTGGTTCTCCCCAGGACGCCACCCTGGAGGGTACCAAATTTGGCTATTTGTCGCCACGCCTCTGCTCCCAAAGCTTACACCTCGCCGGGATTTTTGCGTTTGACCTTTTTGAAGCACACATCGTGTCACGCTGGAACCATGCTAGTGTATACGGATGGCTCCAAGTCCCAAGAGGGGGTCGGCTTCCACGCCGTATCCCCTCTGTTTGAAGTCAGCGGGGCTCTACTAGGCGCTGCGTCTGTCTTCACGGCCCAGCTGGTGGCAATACACCACTCGGTACGGGAGATTACGCGACGTGCCCGGTTTCGGAGACCGGATTGTGATATATAGCGACTCATAAAGCGCCCTGAGTGTTTTCCGGGCATTGGAATCTCCGCATCCCCTGGTTCGCGATATCCGTGACGCCATGGTTTTGGCGAGTTGGGCAGATGTCGAGATTATCTTCTGCTGGGTTCCTGGACATGTAGGAATTGCGGGGAATGAGCGCGCCCAAGAGTCCGCGAGGACTCTGCGACCGGACCAGCGTTTCGCTCTTCCTCACACCGACTACATGGCAGGAATACGGGCAGCTCTTCGGACTGCTTGGCAAAGAAGATGGGAGACGGTCGAAGGTTACTTAAAGTTGCGTGCCATTGCACCGCGACTGTTCTTATGGACCTATCCTTCAATGCCGCGACGGCTTTAGGTCGCGGCATTCTTGTTGAATGTCCCAGTCTGGGTGATCTTGGCGCACGTTACCTGTCCCGGTACCGAGATGGGCGGGGTCGCTACCGCCTGTCCTTTGTACTCGGAACGAGTGCCTGTACATTGACTGGTGGACTTGTTGACTATTTGAGGGAAGGCCGGCCTTCTCTCTTTCATTTAACTAGGTTTAGTTGTTGTTTTTGTTATTGTTTTGTTATTGTTATTTCTTTTTATTGTTGTTTCTTGTTCGATTTTTTTAAAGTCGCCTAGAACTAGGCTGTTTGTTTACGGCGACTTATGCCTAAGTGGGCAGTCGCCAGATAGCCCCTTAAAAAAAAATCTGCCAGGCACTGCGTCTGTCTTCACGGCCGAGCTGGTAGCAATACACCACTCGGTACGGGAGATTACGCCACGTGCCCAGTTCTGAGACCGGATTGTGATCTATAGCGACTCACAAAGCGCCCTGAGTGCTCTCGGGGCATTGGAATCTCCGCATCCCCTGGTTTGCGGTATCCGTGACGCCACGGTTATGGCGAGCCGGGCAGAGGTCGAGATTATCTTCTGCTGGGTTCCTGGACATGTAGGAATTGCGGGGAATGAGCGCGCCGATGAGGGCGCCAAAGACTCCACGAGGACTGCGACCGGACCATCGTTTCGCTCTTCCTCACACGGACTACATGGCAGGAATACGGGCAACTCTTCGGACTGCTTGTCGGTCGAAGGGAACTTAAAGTTGCGTGCCATTGCGCCGCGACTGTTCCCATGGACCTATCCCCCAATGCCTCAACGGCTTCAGGTCGCTTTCTGTCGTCTCCGAATCGGACACACTCGCGTGACGCATCACTATTTGATTGAGCGCTCGCCTGCGCCCTATTGCGACGACTGTGTCGTCCCCCAGACTGTTCGGCACTTTCTTGCCGAATGTCCCAGTCTGGGTGATCTTGGCGCACTTCACCTGTCCCGGTACCTGGATGGGCGGGGTCGCTACCGCCTCTCCCTTGTACTCGGGACGAGTGCGTGCACATTGACTGGTGGACTTGTTGACTTTTGGGGGGAGGCCGGCCTTCTCCCTATTATTTATGCAGGGTTTGTTTTGTTTCGTTTTTTCATTTGTTTTTTTCCCCTTTAGGTTGCACGCTTTTGCGCCGGGGGGGATCTCCCCCCGACGCACCAGCTTGCTTCCTTTCCCCCTTTTTGTTTTTTTTTTCGTCTCTTTAATTTTATTTGAAAGTAGCCTAGAACTAGGCCAGTTTTAATACGACGACTAATGCCCAAGTAGGCAGTCACCAGATGAGCTCTTAAAAAAAAAAAGCAAAGTGGGGTGTTTGACGTAAATGAATCTTTTGAGTCCCGCTGTGTTGAACCCCGCCGGATGTGGTCAAGAGGAAGTGGTGATGTCGTAGTCCAGGTGTCATCCTACTCTCAACACAACCTTGTGCGAAATCTATCTTCGATAGCTGAAATTCCAGTAACTGTCTCGCCCCATCCACGTCTGAATTTCGTCAAAGGTGTCGTCCGTTCAAACGAACTAAAGGACTACGACCCCACCCGCCTACAGAGTATGCTCAGTACCCAACGTGTCACACACGTACACAGGGTAACGAAAACATTAGGCTCCACTAAAGTCCCAACCGCCTCACTGATTTTAACATTTGAACGACAAGAACTGCCGCAGTATATTAAAGCTGGGTACCTTCGTGTCCCGGTAAGTACCTACTTCGAACTACCCAGACGCTGCTTCAATTGCAATCAATTTGGACATGTTGGCCGTGCCTGTCGGCACCCTCGCTCCTGCGTGAATTGTAGCTCTGACTACCATGGCCCGAATGCACCAAAACACCCCCACTGTGCCAACTGCGGAGATACCCACAGCGCTGCGTCAAAACTCTGCTCTATATCTTTATATGAAAAGGAAGTTCTCGCTTTGCGCGACTCCCTACGTCTAGATATAAGAGAGGCCCGCCAGCGTGCCCGAGCACAAACCTCGCCACTCGGCCGGCTCTTCTCTGACGTTTTACGTGACGCTAGACGAAACCGACCATCACGCGCGAGTTTTGACCCGCCTGAAGCACTTCACCCTAGATCTACTCGCAGCGTCGAAAACATTTAGAATATGCAATCGAAGCATCGCTCTCACACCGAGATAACCAATGTAGCCCCTCTCACTCCAGCAGCTCTAGCTGGGAGAGACGCTCAGGGTGAGACACTTGAAGACATTAGACGCTATTTGAAAGAATCCTCAACATTGACCAGTGAAGGTTCATCCACCCGGCCCCGAGACCCAAAGCCCAGTGGTAAGAGAAAGGATTCCTCACCTGAGTCATCGACCACCAATAAGCGGGCAGCCTCTGAAACTGACTCGGCCGAACCCCGAGAATCTCCAATGGACTCTTGCCCTATGGCTGAACATTCTCTGCCCTTAAGTCCGACCCACCCTTCACAGGACTTAGGCCCGGTCCTGATACAAACTACGGCAGATATACACCCAATTCCACACACTTCGCTCATATCGCCTGTCCGCCCCACTCACCCTTTTACCATTGATCCGATGAAAGCAGTTGATCCCCCAACATCACCAATTGAAGCGGTTTGACCAACTATTCAGACACCGAAAATATCCTCGACCCATGAATCCGGATCTACCGGCCGAAAATTCCTTTTCGATCTTCCTTTTCCGCCAGGTTGCGAGCCCGAATTACAATCAAGGGCCTCGGTCGGTTCGCCAAAACCCACGAAAAAAAACCCAGTTACTGCTCCATCTAGGATCTCTCCCCCTGCAAAAGCAGGCTCCTCAAAGTCAGCTCTCCGTCTCCCAAGCTCTTTGGAACGAATCTCAAATACAATATCGGCCTCAAAAAAGAAAAAGATATCCACAGTGGTATCTAATCGTCACACAAAATATCTTCCATTTTACAATGGAATTGTCAAGGAGTTCTTCCAAACTGGGAAGAACTCAAAATTCTTTTGACGAATATCCACCCCGCTGTTATTTGTCTCCAGGAAAATAAACTGGGTATACGGCCCTTTCCGCCGGTACCCGGCTTTCTCACTTTCAAATCTATTGCTCCTGCTGGAAGCCCCTCCCATGGAGGGGTGTCAATCATGGTATCTTCATCCTACCATGTTTCTCCCATCTCCCTACATACTACCCTCCAAAATGTTGCCGTGAGGGTTTTTCTTACTAGGCTTTTTACCGTTTGCTCTATTTACCTACCCCCATGTTTATCATTATCAAGATCCGACCTTTTAGAACTTATAGACCAGTCGCCCTCCCCCTTTTTATTACTAGGAGATTTTAACGCCCGTCACCCATACTGGGGTGACATCACTCGAAATGCCAAAGGCAGTGTTTTAGAGTCTCTTTTATTATCTGACCTTCTTTAGGTTTTAAATACTGGCCATTTTACCTCTTATCATGTCCAGACGGACTCTTTTAGCTGTGTTGACCTGTCTGTTTGTTCCCCTGATTGCTTCACGGAATTTCGATGGTCAATTCTTGACGATCTCCATGGGAGTGACCACTTTCCTATTGTCTTGTCGGCCCTTCAAGTTAGCCTTCATACAACCATAACCCTTAAGTGGGACTTAGGTCATGCAGATTGGAAAGGTTTCCAAGAGGCGTCCTTCACAAATGCATCTTTGGGGACCTTCAATGGAGTGGACGCGACAGTAGAATACTTTACATCGACTATCTACAATGCAGCAACACAGACCATCCCACGGAGGCGACCTGTGACCGACCGCTCAACCGTGCCCTGGTGGACCTCGACGTGTGCAACAGCTATCAAAAATTAGAAGTTAGCCCATGCCCGATTCCGAAAGAACCCAACTTTGTGCAACAAGGTCGACCGAAACCGAGCTCGTGCGCTCGCCAAAGAACCCTTCGTCAGGCTCGCCGAAATTCATGGCGCAGATACGTTTCATCGATTTCCTCTATGACACCTACTGCTAAGATCTGGAAGAGGATTAATAAGATCAGGGTCCGTTATGATAATCATCATACCTCCACACTCAACTTAGACGTTTCCTTGGAGAATGACAGCCTGGCGGTCAGCAATGCTTTTGCTGACCATTTCCGTGCCGTTAGCAGGGTCAGCCATTACGATAAGGCTTTTCAATCCTACAAATCAAAGGAAGAATCTCATTCTCTCAACTTCACAATAAAATCTAACCTTCCATATAACGCTCTATTCAGCATCCATGAGCTGCAAAGCGCTTTGTCTCTTTGCAAATCTACTTCTCCTGTCCTTGATGATATCCATTTCGATATGATTCGGCAGCTACATCCACACTCTACTCTCTTCCTGTTTGATTTGTACAACCTTATATGGGTGAAGAGTTTTTACCCGTCATCATGGAGCATTGGGGTCATCCTTCCCTTTGTAAACCCGGGCAGGGACGGGTTAGATGCAGATCACTACCGCCCTATAGCTTTCACCAGCTGTTTGAGTAAGTTGCTGGAAAAAATGATATTGGAGTGCCTAAACTTGTTCCTAGAAACCAATCACCTTCTCTCTCCATTTCAATGTGGTTTCCGCAAAGGTCATAGTACCCTTGACCTACTAGTACGTTTCGAGGGATCGGTCCGGAAAGCTTTCTCATTAAAGCACCGAGTCCTGGCTATATTTTTCGATATTGAGAAAGCCTACGACACAACATGGAGATACGGCATCTTGAAGCAGTTATACGTCTGGTGGATGAGAGGCCTTTTACCTTCATTTATTCAAAGTTTTTTAGCATCTCGATCCTTCAAGGTACGTGTTAGAGACGCATACTCTGACCTGCAACCCCAAGAGGAGTAGTTCCTCAGGGCAGTGTTTTAAGTGTCTTATGTTTTATAATTTCCATCAATGATATTATTTCGTCTCTCCCAGAAGGTGTATCGGCAACTATGTTTGTCGATGATTTAGCACTATACTGTTCCTCACCTCGCCTTTCATCAGCAGCGCGTCGGCTACAACTGGCGGTCGATGCTGTATCCAAATGAGCACAACTTAAGGGATTCCGCTTTTCCACGAACAAAACCAAAGCAATGTATTTCCACCGAGGCAGAGGGGTTCTTGTTCCGTCATCTATCTCTCTACAAAACAAAGATATAGAGTTTGTCTCCGAGTTTCGGTTCCTTGGCGTAACTCTCGATCCAAAGTTATCCTGGTTACCACACCTACGCTGACTTTGAACAGGCTGTCTGCGGGCTCTAGACATTTTGACACTTCGTGGGGCAGCGACCGACAAAAATTGTGGCCATTATACACAGCCTTCGTTCAATCCAAATTGGATTATGGCTGTCAAATTTACTCATCGGCTTCCACTTCAGCCTTTAAAATGCTGAACCCCATTCGAAACCTTGGAGTTCGCCTTTCTAGCGGAGCCTTCCGTATTTCTCCTGTCAACAGCCTTTACTGCGAGAGTGGAATACCCTCTTTGCTCTACCATAGGCTTCAAATCTGCATGCGATATCTCTGTTGAGTACAGCAAGCCCCTGTATCAGAGGTCTACAGATGCCTGTATGCTGCCGAATCAATGGCGGCATATGATAAGTTGCCATCTTTACCGCACCCTTTGAACCTTCGCATAGGAGATCATATCTCTAACCTGGGTGCTCCAAGGGTCCTTACCCTTCCATCTTTACTGACCCCTAGTTGGCGTGCTCCTCTCCCCACTGTATGTACCAACATGTGGAGCCTGGAGAAGTCCTCTATGGACTCTCGTATCATTAAGAGCTTGTCCTTAGAGCATTTGACCTCACACAAACAATGCTGCTCACCATACACGGATGACTCTAAGTCGGACGGTGGTGTGGGTGCCGCAGCCATCTACCCAGGAGGAGAATTCCTAACTCTATCTTTGCCACCAGCAGCATCCATTTTTACCGCTGAACTTTCAACAATCCTTTTAGCCTTTAGACCCATCCAAATTTTACCTTTCAGTGATTTTTTTATTTTTCCTGCCTCAAGGAGGGTTTTACCGTGTTTTAATGCGTCCCATCCCTTAGTCAGAGAAATTGTCAACTAGCTGATTCAAAATGTGTCCCGATATAGAATTAATTTTTGCTTAGTCCCTGGGCATGTCGGGCTCCTGGGCAACGAGAGGGCTGATCGGCTGGCCCACTCAGCACATTCTATGTCCCTTGAGAACACGGCTCTGCCTTTTAGGGACTACTTTCCTTCAATAAGAAAATATATTTTTTAACTGTGGCAGAATGAATGGGATGACTGTTCATCATCCAAACTATACAAAATTACAAATTCTATTCACTCTTGGCCCTCGAGCCGTCATAGATTGCAGTCGTTGGAGGTAGCCCTTTGCCGAGTTCGCATTGGCCACACAAGACTTACTCACGGCCATCATGTTTCCGGTGATGTTCAAATCAGCCATTGCTGTCGTGTTTGCGGTGGGGACCATTCGGTTGCCCACCTTTTATTAGACTGCACCCATTTCGCCACTCTCCGGTTGTCCTGTTTCCCGACCCTTTTAACTATCCCGCAACACACGCGTCTTCGATTCATATTGGCAGAGGAATCTTTTAACCGTATGTTTTTTTTCATTTTTTATCACAAAGTGGTCTCCTCCTCCACCTTTTATAGATAATTTGCCTCATTTTATCCTAGCTGTAATATAGAATCCACTTGGATTGGGCAGCAACCCACTGGTTCCTTACCTTAAACCTTCATTTTTTGTCCTCTAGTTTGCTTGGTACCCTATGTCTGCAGGGGGTTACCCCCTGCAGCTTGTAACACTTGGTACCCGGAGGAGCGGCACATATTTATGGCCTGAGTGCAAATCAGGGAACCCCTGTCACTGTGTTGACTTGAAATCTGATGGGGCCTGAGAGAATTGCTGTTGCGCTTCACCCTTGCTCCCTCAGCACTATTTTAGTTTTATTTATTATTAGTATTCTTATTATCATTTATTAGTATTATCATCATTCTTATTATTATTTAATTTTATATTTTTATTATTATTACTATATTTTATATCATTATCACGCTTATCCCCTCAACCCCCTCTACTCTCGCGCTGTTTCCAGAGGCTTAGCGCGGGACTGCTCCTGCCTTGTCGTTGGAGAAGGGACTCAGCCCGCTCATTAGAACGGACTGCGAAGTGCAGTTTTACTAGACCTCTCTCCTCTCTCTTCGCCCCTTATTTATGATATAATTTTTATGTAATTCATGGTGTCCTGCTGTTTCCCCTTATCTTCTTCCTTTTTTCTCTGTTTTCAAGTGTGATTGATTGCACCTGAGCGTATCTGTGTGGTCGGTTGTAGTGTATGAGTGAATGTGTGGGTGCTAGTGCGTATTCCAGATTTAATTTTGAATTTTTTGTAGTCTCGGTCTACCGTTCCGGCCTCACTCGGGTGCGTCGTTCCGTGGCTTAACAGTGCTGAGTTGCATGCTGTGGGTGCCTGGACCGCGTCTGCCTTGCGCGAGGGTCTTTGCGCCCTCGAAGGGAAAATCTCGAAGGCAGCCACACTTTTTTAAAACGAGGGTGCGCATCGAGTGACGTGGCTGAATAGGTTCAACTTTGCGAGAGAGTCACCCCCTCTCCCTAATTAACATAGTAGTATATGGAGAAAATTAAACCATAAAATACTTTGCAAAAGTTTTCGACTTCTGCTCCTCGAGCTCCTGTCACAGCACACCCAATCCCCGGATGCCACTCAAGAGACTGGACGACATTTAAGCCTATATCGAATCTACCGAGGCGCCCCGATCTGATCTCACAACTGAGGAGTTCTGGCCCAAGCATAAGGCCTCTCTCTACTCATCCCCTCTCTCTAGGAAGTTAAATTCCCAAAAGGGTGTGCACTCTACCTCAGTTGATGAGGTACACCATATCCTTTTCCTTTTTCCTAATCCAGGCCCTTTGACATATTTAACTTAAACTTCCGGCCTCCCCTCAGGCGGAGAAGGTGTATCCTTCATCCATAGTGACATACCTGACTCCCAGAAGGTAACGATACGTCCAAGTCTCGTTTACCCATACCACTACCTTCTGACCAAAACTATAACCCATCTTCCCTTCCTGTTAGCCCTGTCCCTTTGAAACCCTTTAGAAATACTACTTTCAACCTCCCTTTGGATGTAGGTTACACACCCTCTATTAGAAGTGATGATCCTCGCCACCCGGGGACTAACGTTACCCCCAAATCTTTCTTTGTTTGTATCCTTTCCTCCGGGTCATGACCCACTAACTTTGGCCTCTCGATACCCCGTAAGAGACGCGGCGATTTGCCTTCCTGGGCGCCGTGCTGACGGGACTCAACGCCCCGTCCGGCCCCAGCTTAGCCTCCTTCTTTCTGATAGCCTGCGTTTTTAGCCTACTTCCTCACTCTCCCTACAACCTCTCCCACAACTTTCTTTGGTCGGCCTCTAATTTCACAGGGTAGATGCCGACCAGCTTCCTCTCAGTCAACTATCCCGGATCGGGGCTGAGGGGGGAGGGGACAATGCTCCCTCAGCCCTGAGCTCCGTTTTAGGGTGGTTGGCTTTTAATAACCTGCTTCATCCCCACCCACACCTTTCTCACATACCCCTTTCTCTCTCCTTCAATCTTTATCGATTTTATGCCCAGCACAAGGTGGGGCTGACATGCCGAAGGGCTGCCTGGCCATTGGACGGAAAGGTGTGGTCCTAAATGGCGGCAGCTGGTTCTGCCGGTCCCGTGTTCACTCCTCGCAGAGCGGGTTACTACGGGGTTGATTAGCGTTTGCTTCCTGTATAACTAATAGGGTCCCATGCCTGATGATGAGAATTTAAAAAATAAAACTCTCCATTTCCCCTTCACCATCGACGGAGCCGCCTTTGGGCTTTTCCGCCGAAAAAATGGATGTCCCCCCGCCCCTGTGCTCTCGCAAGGGACCCTCCAAAACTCTTCAAAGGGAGAGGAAGCTTACTACTTTCCTTTGCCTATGGGTGTAGGAGACCCCCTCACCCTCTTCTCTGGAGCCGCCTTTGGGCGACTCACTTTCTCCAGCGGCAGTCCCCCTTTTACTTTCTAAGAGAACTGCCAAGGAAGGCAGGCGGACCATAATTCACCGCTCCCGGTGGGAGGGGCACAATATAGCCAACCCCCTATGGGGGAGGAGGAATGAGAGGGCCTGTCAGACCCTTCCCTCTAAAAAGTTCCTTCACATAAACTACTATTTTCACGAAGTTCATGGTAGAGTGCGGCGTCACACTCACAGGCGCATTCGCAAAAGGCTCCAGTCCTAGAAACGGGTCACCTTCGGCTCTCTACCAATCACCCTAGCTAAAGATCTTCTCTGATGGATCATGTTGCCCTTAGCCAACATGCTGCCATCAGTGGAGCGAATAAAAAGTAAGGGTTTGAAGCCACAGTGCTCGAAAACGCTAGGTAGTCTCTGAATGAGGGACCCCGAAATAATCGGGGCTCTGCTGTGCACACTTGCACTTTGGTCTTTATCAGGGACTCCACACCCGGAAAGCACCGGGGCCGGACGTGCCGATCTTAGCTCGGCTGCTTAGCGAAGTGGTAACAGACCCATCCGTACCCGAGGCTCCCACAGGTGGAGAGGAGCCTAGTCTTTTTTTCTTTAAAGGAGAGGAGGGCGGGAATTTTTTTAAAAGAGCTCATCTAGCGACTGCCTACTTGGGCATTAGTCGCCGTATTAAAACTGGCCTAGTTCTAAGCTACTTAAAAATAAAATTAAAAAGACGAAAAACACCTCAAAAAGGGAAAAAGGAAGCAAGCTGGTGCGTCGGGAAGAGGTTCCCCCGGCACAGGAGCGTGCAACCTAAAGGAAAAAAAAACAAAAGCAAAAAACAAAAAAAAACAAACCCTGCTTAAATAATAGGGAGAAGGCCGGCCTTCCCCCAAAAGTCAACAAGTCCACCAGTCATTGTGCACGCACTCGTCCCGAGTACAAGGGAGGGGCGGTAGCAGCCCCGCCCATCCCGGTACCGGGACAGGTAACGTGCGCGAAGATCACCCAGACTGGGACAATGGGCCGAACAGTCTGGATGGGCGCAGGCGAGCGCTCCATCAGAGACGACAGAAAGCGACCTGAAGCCGTCAGGGCATTGGAGGATATGTCCATAGGAACACTCGCGGTGCAATGGCACGCAACTTTAAGTTCCCTTCGACAGTCTCCCATCTTCTTTGCCAAGCAGTCCAAAGAGCTGCCCGTATTCCTGCCATGTAGTCGGTGTGAGGAAGAGTGAAACGCTGGTCCGGTCGCAGAGTCCTCGCGGACTCTTTGGCGCGCTCATTCCCCGCAATTCTTACATGTCCAGGAACCAAACAGAAGATAATCTCGACATCTGCCCGGCTCGCCAAAACCGTGGCATCACGGATATCGCGAACCAGGGGATGCGGAGATTCCAATGCCCCGAGAGCACTCAGGGCGCTTTGTGAGTCGCTATAGATCACAATCCGGTCTCCGAATCGGGCACGTCGCGTAATCTCCCGTACCGAGTTGTGTATTGCCACCAGCTGGGCCGTGAAGACAGACGCAGCGCCTGGTAGAGCCCCGCTGCCTTCAAACAGAGGGGATACGGCGTGGAAGCTGACCCCCTCTTGGGACTTGGAGCCATCCGTATACACTAGCACGGTTCTAGCGTGACACGATGTGTGCTCCAAAAAGGTCGAACGCAATACTCCCGGTGCAGTACAAGCTTTGGGAGCAGAGGCGTGGTGACAAATAGCCAAATTTGGAACCCTCCAGGGTGGCGTCCTGGGCAGAACCAGGAGCGCCACCGGCCCGAGAGCTATATCTACCTCTCGAAGGAGTTTCCTGGCTCTAAACTTAAAGGGCTTAGAGTAAGACTGGCGTCTCTGGGTGGCATAGGCACCATCGAGGTCAGCTGCGGATGCAGTGAGAGCTGTTGACGACTGAGGGAGGCGCCGGGCTCGCGCGAACAGGCGGGGGATGCACTGCACGTGGCGCAGAGCGAGTGGAATCTCCCCAGCATCGACCAACAGGCTCTCAATGGGGAAAGTGCGGAAGGCACCGGTCGCAAGGCGAAGGCCGGTGTGGTGGATCAAATCTACCTTCCGCAATAAACGCTCGGCTGCGGATGCATAAAACTCGCATCCGTAGTTGAGCTTCAAGTGAACAAAGGATCGATAAAAAAGTAAGGCAGTAGCCCTATCAGCGCCCCAAGCGCTGAACGTCACCTAACGGAGAATGTCCATGGCGCGGGTACAACAGACCCTAAGGCTGCGAATATGAGCCTCCCAGGTGAGGCGTCGGTCAAATACAAGACCAAGGAAACGGTGCGATTCCACCACATCCAGGCGCACCCCATTAAGAAACAAATCTGGGTCGGGGTGAAGCTTGCGAGAACTTGCTCCAAATCCTTTTGACTCGCTTCTACACCTCTGCTAAAGGGGTCTTCCTGTTAAGTGAAGACACGTATGCCCGCCAAGAAGAGTGGTGGGCGTGCTTCCAAATATACCAGAACTTAGCACTAGCCCGGCGAAATTCAGCGACAGTGAAATCGTTCGGGTGGCGCTTATAGCGCATGTAGGCATAACGCTTCTGTTTGAGGGCCGTCTCACACTCGGTTGACCACCATGGGAGTGGTCGGCGTGCAAAACGGCCAGACGTCCTAGGAATAGTATTCAGGCCCTGTGCGATGAGGTTGCCGGAGAAGAACACAACGGCCTCATCTACCCACCTAAACTCCTCGACTGAGAAAGAAAATTCAGTCATTACCTGAAATGCGCTCCACCGCGCCCGCGCCAAGAACCACCGAGGTGGGCTCTCAGGCGGCAGTTGCCCTGGAAATGATATTTGAATGGAAAAGTGATCACTACCATGGAAGTCATCGACCACCCCCCAAACAAAATCAGGCTGTGCATCCGAATAGCACAAAGATAGGTCAAAGCAAGAAAATGAAGCAGTTCTCGGACAGTGATGCGTAAACTCATCCACGTTTAGGACACCTATCTCAAGCTCTTCGATCAGATCGGCAAGAACCTGTCCCCTGGGATTTATTGAGTAATCTCCCCAGAAAGGATGCCTGCCATTCAGATTTCCAAGCAAGAGAAACGGCCTTGGCAACCGTGCCACGACGCGGCAGAAGTCCTTTTTCGTCGAAGTCAGCTGACGGTGGAATGTACGCAGATATGATAGTATACCTCCTATCCAGGTGCAGCTGCACAGCCACTGCCTGAAAGGAGGTATCTAAAGATAAAGAAAGAACGGAGACATCATGCCGGGTGAAAACCGCGCATCCCCCAGCCCGGTCATCCCGTGGTGGTGGGGTCGCAAGACCCTTGTACCCCCGAAGGAAGGGCAGGGGGCACGCGCCTAGCATGGTCTCCGGCAAAAAGATAGCTAACGGGGAACAGGACGAGACGAGCCTCCGCAGCTCCTTCCAGTTGCCCCGGAGTCCACGGCAATTCCATTGACGGAATATGACCTCCAGGCCTAGCTCGGAGGAGACGCGGGGGCCCTCCTCAAAGAGAATACCATCACGGGAATGGCCGTACGCTTTCCGGAGGCTAAACTCCGGGCGCTGTTGGCCGGACAAAGTGCTGAAGGCGCTGTCGCCTTGGAGGACTTATTGGGGGAGGTTGGGCTCGCTATGCGAGTCTTTTTCTCCCTCCACTTCGAAACCTTAGGCGGGCGTTGCGGCTTCGGAGTCGGAGGGAATGGGGCCTCTTTTCGAGGAACCACCGTCACCGAGCCACACGCTCCCCCTCTAGGCGTGGGCGAAGGAGCCTTCGCTGCTTTGTTGCTGTCTTCCTTTCGGGGGACAGCTTTAGGAACCCCGCAAGATGGCCTAGCGACCATCTTCAGGGGTTTTGCCTCCTGTGAGTCTAACGACTCGGTGGAGGCGCGTGGCCGTTTCGCCTTACGGGAAACGATCACGCTGGGGGAAGAGGGGAGAGCCCTGGTTTTAGCCGGGGCTGGGTGTGAACCCTTTTGCCTTTAGCTTTACCAGGGAAGCGCCCGGGTTGAGTAGAGCCCGCACAAGGGCTCCGAAGGGCGCGGAAACAACCGTGCTCGTTTGCCTGGATGGGCCAGGAGCAGAGGGTCCCTTTCTAACTATTGAGGCATATGACGTCCCAGGCAGAGCTGGGCGCGCCAGGACCAAGTCCTTAGCCTCGTGGAATGAGAGTCGATCCTGGGCCTGAACGGCCAGGATTTCTTTCTCAAGGAGATAAGCACCACATTGCTTCGAAGAAGCAAGGTGCGGCTCTCCGTAATTGACACACTTGGCCACACATGATTTAGACTTATCGTGTGCGGCCTTGGAGCAATTTATACAGACTTCGGGTGACCCCGACTTTTCACGTCTACAAGAACGAAATCATAAACTTTTACTGTATAAGAGGAGGGCGGGAAATGAACTTGCTTCTTTCCCCCATCGGCAGGAGCCCCCAGGCCAGATGGATCGACCTCAGAAAGATCCTTCTTTCTGACGGATAAGGTCTTGGCTGCCACAAGGACACCACCCGGAGGAGGAGATCCCTCCCTTCATTGTAAAGTCTTGGAGACCCGATCCATCTAAGGGGGATCTTGCGCACGGGCAGACTCGGGTTCGGTGCTTGGCACCGAGCCCATGTCCGTCCCAATGGAAGGGCCTACCGTCTGGGGCTATGTTGTTTCACGGACCATGTCCATCTCAGGAGGGACCTCCGTGTAGCCATCCCGTACGTGCCCCCCTCTCTTCCCCGACCAATGACGTTTTCACCAAGGGACCTGTGGTATCTTGGAAATCATCGCGCCGATGATGGCGCCAAAGAGTCCGCGGTGACTGGATGACCAAACCAGTGTTTCGCTCTTCCTCACACCGATTACATGGCAGGAATACGGTCAGTTTGACAAAGAAGATGGGAGATGGTCGAGAGGAACCTAAAGTTGCGTGCCATTGCGCCGCGACTGTTCCCATGGACCTACCTCCCAATTCCGCGACGGTTTCAGGTTGCTTTCTGTCATCTCCGAATTGGACACACTAGTGGGACGCACCGCCATATGATGCAACGCTCGCCTGCACCATATTGTGATGACTGCGTTGTTCTCCAGACTGTTCGGCACATTCTTGTTGAATATCCCACTCTGAGTGACATTCGCGCACGCTACATGTCCTGGTATCGGGATGAGCTGGGTCGCTACCGCTTGCCCCTTGTACTCGGGACGGATTCGTATACACTTACTTGTAGACTTTATGGAGTCTGATCTTCTTCACTTTATTTGACTGTTTTTTTAGTTGTTGTTTGTTTTTTAGGTTACACGTTCCTGCGCCAGGAGGAGGCGGGCCTCTCATCGTCGCCGGAACGTGATTCCTGCCTGTTGCCTTTTTCCTTTTTTATTGTTATTGTTTTTTTTGCATATTGTTATTTTAATATATCCTAAAACTACGCTGTTGTGAGTACGGCGACTTATGCCCAAGTAGGCAGTCGCCATATGCGGTTCTAAAAAAAAATGTCTCTCGAAACAAACTTAGCCTCCGCCCCTCTAAATCGGAGTTGCCTCGCCTTTCAGAAGAGACTCCTTCTAGTACCCTCGTGCCAGGTTCCTCTCGCACGGCATCTGTTCATGAGGGCTCCTCTGCCCTTCGCAATATCTCGACTGTGGTTTCTCACCGGTCTGAGTGATGGCATTAATTCTTCAATGGAACTGCCAGGGGATCCTTCCCAAATGGGAGAAATTCTCCTCTTTAGTATTTAAAATATCACCTTCTCTTATATACTTGCAGGAAACCAAACTCGGGAAACGCCCTTTTCCCGTTGTTTCGTCAGTTCAATGTTTTTTAATTGTCTATCACATCCTGGCGGGTTGGCCCATGGTGGTGTCTTGCTTCTGGTGAACACGAACCACTTTTGCACGCCTTTATTTCTGCGGACTACACTTCAAGCAGTCGCAGCTTGTGTCTATCCTTTGAATAGAATTTATTTTTTCTGTTTAATTTATATTCCCCCAGATGAGCCCCCTTCTAAGGCTCAGTTTTTCGATCTTTTATCTCATCTTTCTATCCCATTTCTATTTCTCGGTGACTTTAATGCAAGGCAATCCATATGGGGTGATAGAGTGAACAACCGTCAAGGCCGTCTCCTTTAATCTCTTTTATCCACTAATTCTTTTAGCATTCTTAACTCTGGCCATGTTACCTCCTAGCATATTCAAACTGATTCTTTCAGTTGTGTGGATCTATATATTGGCTCTGCTGACTGTATCTCTGATTTCAAGCGGTCTGTTTTAGATAACTTGCATGGCAGCGACTACTTTCCCATTGTTTTAAAACACAAGACGCTCACCCCATCCCCTTTATATCCTTCCAGATGGAATGTTGTAAGGGCCAACTGGTCAAAGTTCAATGACGCTTCCTTCCGTAAAACAAATTGGATATTTTGTATATATTGATACAGCTTTACATTACTTTCCTGGTTTAGTGCTTGATGCTGCAGAGTCCGCATTTCCATGTACTCTGTCCCACCGAGACAGAACATCAACCACATGGTGGGGTGCTGATGGCACCCGTGTGGTGGATGTTTATAAAAAGGCTCATGCACGGTTTCACCGAGAACCCAACGTATCTGAATCGCATTAAACGAAATCGAACTAGAGCCATGCGACAGCGAACATAGTGTCAAGTGTGCACTGACTCCTGAAGGGCATATGAGGCTTACTTATCTTCCACTACCTCCTCAGCTCAGGTGTGGAAGAAAATGAACAAAATCAGGGTTCAGTATGCTAGTCATTCTACCCCTGGAATTAAGATGAATTTCTCAATCATCTGCGATCCCGCCAGTGTCGCCGATATATTGGCATCCTTTTTTGCCGATGCTAGTAGCGTTGAGCGCAATACCCGGCGGAGTTTAGGCGTATCAAACCTGGGCTCGAGGGCAAAGTCCTGCGTTTCCCGGCGGTGGACAGAAGTCCTACAACTCTCGATTCATTACCGCCGAGATGCGCTCAGCACTGTCTCGTTGCGCCCCCACGTCCCTCGGCCTAGACAATATCCGATATGACTTTCTCGGGCATCTCCATTCCCGTACAGAATCACTCCTGCTAGATATTTTTTCCTTGATTTTCATCCAGGGATTCAACCCTACCACATGGAGAACGGCGTTAGTCCTACATTTTTTGAAACCAAGTAGAGACGGCTTGTTTTCTTACCATTATAGGCAAAGAGCAAGTTGTTGGAGAAAA
Source organism: Ceratothoa steindachneri (assembly GCA_963969495.1). Lineage (NCBI taxonomy): Eukaryota > Metazoa > Arthropoda > Malacostraca > Isopoda > Cymothoidae > Ceratothoa > Ceratothoa steindachneri. Next base: position 68,950,475 of record OZ018329.1, on the reverse strand, counting down.
TGGTGAATGCTCGCTTGCAGTGGTTTCTGGAATATCATGGCCTCCTAAATCCATACAAGTGTGGCTTCAGCAAGAAGCAGAGTACGACAGGTCTTGTCCGCATGGAAGGCATTCTCCGTGAGACCTTTGCTCGTGGGTGCCATGCAATAGCTGTCTTCTTCGATATTGAGAAGGTCTATGACACCACTTAGCGCCATGGAGTCCTCCGCCAGTTGTATGAATTAGCTACTCGTAATTTTTGCGTTAGAGTTGGCAACACTTATTTACTCACCTTTCTATTCATGATCCATTAGAAGCTGATGATTTAAATATTTCAGGCTGTATGTAAGGGAAAGGGACGCCAAAAAGAATCCAACCTTCATTTGTTTCTTGAATTCCTTCCTTCCCTATGTCTCCTAAGTATAACTCCACGTGGAGTAAGTCCTGTAGCCAAGGAGAAAATTAAAAGAAGAAAGAATTTGAATATCGGTCAGCGCCTTACAGGTGTACCTAAGCTGGGCGCTAAAAGCTTTCACCTCGCCGATGAAATGCTAATCTCCGTAGTCGGGAAAAGGATAGCCGAAAGTTTCCACCCACATCGTTATAGACGATTAAGACCGTTTTCAGGCGTCAAAATATAATCCCTCTAGGCGCCGGAAGCTTTTCACAGACGTTTGTACCTTCCAGCAATCGAGCACCATAAAAATGGCCGTCATATAAAAATACTCAGGGTTTTCAAAGATCGGCAGATTGAGTTTGATATCTCGTCGCCTTCGGTTCAGATCGTGTGTCTGTTTCCCCAAGTCCCTGGTATTTGCGTATACCATCAAGGTTGGATCTCACCAGGCAGATCTATCTCTTTTGTGAAGGCTTACTCTGTTCAGAGCAAGCCTCGAATCATCGCATCATCCTCGAAGGACTGGCTGAGATCCCTCTCGTCTCATCTGAAACCCCACTTTCCTCAAGGATCTCCAGTTTCCCGTGTGAGATTTTGCGCCGAGCCGCGTCAGAGTCTCGATTTTTGGAGGTTGCACTTCTCTGGAGCAGAGGTGCCATCGTCTGTCTTCAAGGAGGATCGTTAACTCGTCTTCTCCCCCCCCCCCTCCCTTTTCATCCTCGTCACCATCAGGATATTCGGCTGAGAATCACAACCATTTTTCGTCTCCATTCCCCCCCGTCGACTCGCTAAAGGATTTCCCTTCCTACAAGTGACTCTCTTTAAGGTAAAACGACCTTTGTTTGTATCTCCCGTTAATCGACCCGCTTTCTGACTTTTAAATATTCCTTCTGTATAATTGATCTATAGTATCCCATTTAAAAGCTAATTAACAAGTAATTAACGTTACCCGATTGCCAATTTTTTATAGTCTGTCAATATTATCCTTATTTACATTTCCTATATTTCCCGTATGGACTAGTGACTTAATAAAATTATATTTTTGGTTTTCATTCTTTAAATATATCCTTGAACTGCAACTTGGTAAACTCATTAAACGCTATCGGCCACTGTATTAAAATCTCACTCTTATGCCTCGTAATCAACAGATTACTTTTACAAAGTGAACGTACTTGTACGTAGCGAAGGACGCCTACGTACATTAGAGGATATATGTGTATATAACTATATATATATACATATTCTCGCGGCTTTTAGCTCTTTCCTCACAACCAATAGATACATATATGTATATATAGACTGCTCTCCAAGAAGACTTTACCTCTTACAAGCAAAGTCCTACTTCTACAATTCTCGGAATTCTCAGCTGCTCCAGTAGGTGAAAAATTTCTACAGCTTGTTGAAGAACGCCCGCTTGGGTTCAACGGAAACCGTCTGGTTTTACGAAGGACATACGCGCACGCGCATACGCGTGTGCACACCCGCGATGGTGTAAACCCGGCCAACGAGGGATTTTGGATAAACTGGAGTTTCTCGCCTGCATCTTATCTGTTCTCTTAACACCAGCACAACTTTGGTTCTGATAACTTTTCTGCCGCTAAGGTCTTTTAGAAGCCGTCTGCCTCTGACGTGTCCGAGCCCCGGAAGGAAGCCCCGCAGGGGGCACGAAGAAGGGGGCCCCATTCTGGGGCGGAGTGGTCAGGACAGATAGCAGGACCCTGATAGACATATTAGTTAAGCAGGGCAGAAAGGGTGAACCAAAGTCTATTTAGGTACTCGCCCCCGCGATAAGAGCCTGGTAGTTTAAAGTAGCTCCTGCTGTTGGGGCCGTCATGGACGCCCCTAACAGCGAGAAGAGAGTCCCGCTCCATGTCAAATAGCACTGCCAGAAGCCTTCGCGCAAGAAGGTCTTTGAAACCGTCTTCTCATCGCTTGGGATTGCTCTCTGCCGACTCAAGGACCAATATTATGGTTACTTGGCCTTTTGCGACACGAATCAAGACCTAGACAACCTTTTTAGTGCAAATTCAAGGGAGAAATTAGAAGAAATCAGCCTCACACCACGAGCTCCCCCACATGTATAAGCCAAGAGATCGATCGTTTGCAGACGTATCGACCCTTACGTTGTACTCACTTAGCTGAATAGATAAAACAAGAAGTGAAGGCAAAACAAAGTTAGGCAAAGATCGACGACGCTATAAAATTCAAGAACCGCGAAGGAGAGGAACACTCCCATGTGTTCAAATTAATTTTTCAAACCACTGAGATGGCAACGAAGGCGGCGGAAAATGGACTGGTTCTTTTTAATACAAAAATCTCCGTCAGCTGCATTGAGCGAGAGGTTTTCGTGCCGGTGCAGATCTGCTTCTCCTGCTATGCCCTCGAAAAGCATGCCACTAAGGACTGTCAGGCTACAGTCAAAATCTGTTCTGAGTCTCAGAATCTGGCCACACGTGAAGAGAGTGTACTAGCTCCAATAAGAAATGTATCAATTGTGGCAATTCACATCGTACACTATCAATGGCTTGCCCAATAAAGAAGGCCTTGATAACGGACAAGAAGAAGACCATAATCGAGGAGAGGAACCAAAGAAGGACTACTTCATATGCACAGGCGACGAAAGTTTCCAAGCAGAAAACCACGATTCAGATAGACCAGAACATGAGACCAGACCTTATTATGTGCATATTACACGCGCATTTCGTAAACATAACAAACCCTGGCAGTTATGCAACTGAATTGAATAAGGTGCTGGTGCAGAATGGACTAAAGCCAATGTGGTTCCCGGATAACCCACCATCAGGAGAACTATTTCAAGAAAGAACGTGCCGTAAAAGAGGACTCCCAGATGGAAATCAGTGACCAACTGAGAGAGACTCTGCCAGAAAACGATGAGGTTGTACCAGTGGCTTTAACATCTGCCTGCGGTGCACCAATTTATCGGACGACCCAAGATCTGTGCATGGAAATCAACGGCTCCCCATCTGCTCCCATTCCAAAGAAAGCTAATGTCAATGAGCTCATAGTTGCGTGCCATTGCGCCGCGACTGTTCCCATGGACCTACCTCCCAATTCCGCGACGGTTTCAGGTTGCTTTCTGTCATCTCCGAATTGGACACACTAGTGGGACGCACCGCCATATGATGCAACGCTCGCCTGCACCATATTGTGATGACTGCGTTGTTCTCCAGACTGTTCGGCACATTCTTGTTGAATATCCCACTCTGAGTGACATTCGCGCACGCTACATGTCCTGGTATCGGGATGAGCTGGGTCGCTACCGCTTGCCCCTTGTACTCGGGACGGATTCGTATACACTTACTTGTAGACTTTATGGAGTCTGATCTTCTTCACTTTATTTGACTGTTTTTTTAGTTGTTGTTTGTTTTTTAGGTTACACGTTCCTGCGCCAGGAGGAGGCGGGCCTCTCATCGTCGCCGGAACGTGATTCCTGCCTGTTGCCTTTTTCCTTTTTTATTGTTATTGTTTTTTTTGCATATTGTTATTTTAATATATCCTAAAACTACGCTGTTGTGAGTACGGCGACTTATGCCCAAGTAGGCAGTCGCCATATGCGGTTCTAAAAAAAAATGTCTCTCGAAACAAACTTAGCCTCCGCCCCTCTAAATCGGAGTTGCCTCGCCTTTCAGAAGAGACTCCTTCTAGTACCCTCGTGCCAGGTTCCTCTCGCACGGCATCTGTTCATGAGGGCTCCTCTGCCCTTCGCAATATCTCGACTGTGGTTTCTCACCGGTCTGAGTGATGGCATTAATTCTTCAATGGAACTGCCAGGGGATCCTTCCCAAATGGGAGAAATTCTCCTCTTTAGTATTTAAAATATCACCTTCTCTTATATACTTGCAGGAAACCAAACTCGGGAAACGCCCTTTTCCCGTTGTTTCGTCAGTTCAATGTTTTTTAATTGTCTATCACATCCTGGCGGGTTGGCCCATGGTGGTGTCTTGCTTCTGGTGAACACGAACCACTTTTGCACGCCTTTATTTCTGCGGACTACACTTCAAGCAGTCGCAGCTTGTGTCTATCCTTTGAATAGAATTTATTTTTTCTGTTTAATTTATATTCCCCCAGATGAGCCCCCTTCTAAGGCTCAGTTTTTCGATCTTTTATCTCATCTTTCTATCCCATTTCTATTTCTCGGTGACTTTAATGCAAGGCAATCCATATGGGGTGATAGAGTGAACAACCGTCAAGGCCGTCTCCTTTAATCTCTTTTATCCACTAATTCTTTTAGCATTCTTAACTCTGGCCATGTTACCTCCTAGCATATTCAAACTGATTCTTTCAGTTGTGTGGATCTATATATTGGCTCTGCTGACTGTATCTCTGATTTCAAGCGGTCTGTTTTAGATAACTTGCATGGCAGCGACTACTTTCCCATTGTTTTAAAACACAAGACGCTCACCCCATCCCCTTTATATCCTTCCAGATGGAATGTTGTAAGGGCCAACTGGTCAAAGTTCAATGACGCTTCCTTCCGTAAAACAAATTGGATATTTTGTATATATTGATACAGCTTTACATTACTTTCCTGGTTTAGTGCTTGATGCTGCAGAGTCCGCATTTCCATGTACTCTGTCCCACCGAGACAGAACATCAACCACATGGTGGGGTGCTGATGGCACCCGTGTGGTGGATGTTTATAAAAAGGCTCATGCACGGTTTCACCGAGAACCCAACGTATCTGAATCGCATTAAACGAAATCGAACTAGAGCCATGCGACAGCGAACATAGTGTCAAGTGTGCACTGACTCCTGAAGGGCATATGAGGCTTACTTATCTTCCACTACCTCCTCAGCTCAGGTGTGGAAGAAAATGAACAAAATCAGGGTTCAGTATGCTAGTCATTCTACCCCTGGAATTAAGATGAATTTCTCAATCATCTGCGATCCCGCCAGTGTCGCCGATATATTGGCATCCTTTTTTGCCGATGCTAGTAGCGTTGAGCGCAATACCCGGCGGAGTTTAGGCGTATCAAACCTGGGCTCGAGGGCAAAGTCCTGCGTTTCCCGGCGGTGGACAGAAGTCCTACAACTCTCGATTCATTACCGCCGAGATGCGCTCAGCACTGTCTCGTTGCGCCCCCACGTCCCTCGGCCTAGACAATATCCGATATGACTTTCTCGGGCATCTCCATTCCCGTACAGAATCACTCCTGCTAGATATTTTTTCCTTGATTTTCATCCAGGGATTCAACCCTACCACATGGAGAACGGCGTTAGTCCTACATTTTTTGAAACCAAGTAGAGACGGCTTGTTTTCTTACCATTATAGGCAAAGAGCAAGTTGTTGGAGAAAATGGTGAATGCTCGCTTGCAGTGGTTTCTGGAATATCATGGCCTCCTAAATCCATACAAGTGTGGCTTCAGCAAGAAGCAGAGTACGACAGGTCTTGTCCGCATGGAAGGCATTCTCCGTGAGACCTTTGCTCGTGGGTGCCATGCAATAGCTGTCTTCTTCGATATTGAGAAGGTCTATGACACCACTTAGCGCCATGGAGTCCTCCGCCAGTTGTATGAATTAGCTACTCGTAATTTTTGCGTTAGAGTTGGCAACACTTATTTACTCACCTTTCTATTCATGATCCATTAGAAGCTGATGATTTAAATATTTCAGGCTGTATGTAAGGGAAAGGGACGCCAAAAAGAATCCAACCTTCATTTGTTTCTTGAATTCCTTCCTTCCCTATGTCTCCTAAGTATAACTCCACGTGGAGTAAGTCCTGTAGCCAAGGAGAAAATTAAAAGAAGAAAGAATTTGAATATCGGTCAGCGCCTTACAGGTGTACCTAAGCTGGGCGCTAAAAGCTTTCACCTCGCCGATGAAATGCTAATCTCCGTAGTCGGGAAAAGGATAGCCGAAAGTTTCCACCCACATCGTTATAGACGATTAAGACCGTTTTCAGGCGTCAAAATATAATCCCTCTAGGCGCCGGAAGCTTTTCACAGACGTTTGTACCTTCCAGCAATCGAGCACCATAAAAATGGCCGTCATATAAAAATACTCAGGGTTTTCAAAGATCGGCAGATTGAGTTTGATATCTCGTCGCCTTCGGTTCAGATCGTGTGTCTGTTTCCCCAAGTCCCTGGTATTTGCGTATACCATCAAGGTTGGATCTCACCAGGCAGATCTATCTCTTTTGTGAAGGCTTACTCTGTTCAGAGCAAGCCTCGAATCATCGCATCATCCTCGAAGGACTGGCTGAGATCCCTCTCGTCTCATCTGAAACCCCACTTTCCTCAAGGATCTCCAGTTTCCCGTGTGAGATTTTGCGCCGAGCCGCGTCAGAGTCTCGATTTTTGGAGGTTGCACTTCTCTGGAGCAGAGGTGCCATCGTCTGTCTTCAAGGAGGATCGTTAACTCGTCTTCTCCCCCCCCCCTCCCTTTTCATCCTCGTCACCATCAGGATATTCGGCTGAGAATCACAACCATTTTTCGTCTCCATTCCCCCCCGTCGACTCGCTAAAGGATTTCCCTTCCTACAAGTGACTCTCTTTAAGGTAAAACGACCTTTGTTTGTATCTCCCGTTAATCGACCCGCTTTCTGACTTTTAAATATTCCTTCTGTATAATTGATCTATAGTATCCCATTTAAAAGCTAATTAACAAGTAATTAACGTTACCCGATTGCCAATTTTTTATAGTCTGTCAATATTATCCTTATTTACATTTCCTATATTTCCCGTATGGACTAGTGACTTAATAAAATTATATTTTTGGTTTTCATTCTTTAAATATATCCTTGAACTGCAACTTGGTAAACTCATTAAACGCTATCGGCCACTGTATTAAAATCTCACTCTTATGCCTCGTAATCAACAGATTACTTTTACAAAGTGAACGTACTTGTACGTAGCGAAGGACGCCTACGTACATTAGAGGATATATGTGTATATAACTATATATATATACATATTCTCGCGGCTTTTAGCTCTTTCCTCACAACCAATAGATACATATATGTATATATAGACTGCTCTCCAAGAAGACTTTACCTCTTACAAGCAAAGTCCTACTTCTACAATTCTCGGAATTCTCAGCTGCTCCAGTAGGTGAAAAATTTCTACAGCTTGTTGAAGAACGCCCGCTTGGGTTCAACGGAAACCGTCTGGTTTTACGAAGGACATACGCGCACGCGCATACGCGTGTGCACACCCGCGATGGTGTAAACCCGGCCAACGAGGGATTTTGGATAAACTGGAGTTTCTCGCCTGCATCTTATCTGTTCTCTTAACACCAGCACAACTTTGGTTCTGATAACTTTTCTGCCGCTAAGGTCTTTTAGAAGCCGTCTGCCTCTGACGTGTCCGAGCCCCGGAAGGAAGCCCCGCAGGGGGCACGAAGAAGGGGGCCCCATTCTGGGGCGGAGTGGTCAGGACAGATAGCAGGACCCTGATAGACATATTAGTTAAGCAGGGCAGAAAGGGTGAACCAAAGTCTATTTAGGTACTCGCCCCCGCGATAAGAGCCTGGTAGTTTAAAGTAGCTCCTGCTGTTGGGGCCGTCATGGACGCCCCTAACAGCGAGAAGAGAGTCCCGCTCCATGTCAAATAGCACTGCCAGAAGCCTTCGCGCAAGAAGGTCTTTGAAACCGTCTTCTCATCGCTTGGGATTGCTCTCTGCCGACTCAAGGACCAATATTATGGTTACTTGGCCTTTTGCGACACGAATCAAGACCTAGACAACCTTTTTAGTGCAAATTCAAGGGAGAAATTAGAAGAAATCAGCCTCACACCACGAGCTCCCCCACATGTATAAGCCAAGAGATCGATCGTTTGCAGACGTATCGACCCTTACGTTGTACTCACTTAGCTGAATAGATAAAACAAGAAGTGAAGGCAAAACAAAGTTAGGCAAAGATCGACGACGCTATAAAATTCAAGAACCGCGAAGGAGAGGAACACTCCCATGTGTTCAAATTAATTTTTCAAACCACTGAGATGGCAACGAAGGCGGCGGAAAATGGACTGGTTCTTTTTAATACAAAAATCTCCGTCAGCTGCATTGAGCGAGAGGTTTTCGTGCCGGTGCAGATCTGCTTCTCCTGCTATGCCCTCGAAAAGCATGCCACTAAGGACTGTCAGGCTACAGTCAAAATCTGTTCTGAGTCTCAGAATCTGGCCACACGTGAAGAGAGTGTACTAGCTCCAATAAGAAATGTATCAATTGTGGCAATTCACATCGTACACTATCAATGGCTTGCCCAATAAAAAAGGCCTTGATAACGGACAAGAAGAAGACCATAATCGAGGAGAGGAACCAAAGAAGGACTACTTCATATGCACAGGCGACGAAAGTTTCCAAGCAGAAAACCACGATTCAGATAGACCAGAACATGAGACCAGACCTTATTATGTGCATATTACACGCGCATTTCGTAAACATAACAAACCCTGGCAGTTATGCAACTGAATTGAATAAGGTGCTGGTGCAGAATGGACTAAAGCCAATGTGGTTCCCGGATAACCCACCATCAGGAGAACTATTTCAAGAAAGAACGTGCCGTAAAAGAGGACTCCCAGATGGAAATCAGTGACCAACTGAGAGAGACTCTGCCAGAAAACGATGAGGTTGTACCAGTGGCTTTAACATCTGCCTGCGGTGCACCAATTTATCGGACGACCCAAGATCTGTGCATGGAAATCAACGGCTCCCCATCTGCTCCCATTCCAAAGAAAGCTAATGTCAATGAGCTCATAGAAGGAGTCACTAAAGGTAAATATAAATGGGACTATGATGCCGACGTTACCGAAGAATCGCTCCTGGACACCTTCAGAAAGAGAAAAGTAGAAATATGCCTTGAGTCCTGCTTCAACCTTAACCAGGAACAATACAGGAAGAAAAGATCTGGTAGGGTAAGGTCACCAGCCAGAGAAACAGGAACTAAAGTTAAGCATCCTAATATCAATTAACCATGGCTATCTCTACCAAACTCATCAGGAACCATAAGATCTTCTCGCTGAACGTTAACGGATGAAAGAACAAAAGCGGTGTATACAATGAAATCATCAGAAACGCTGATCCCGATATCGTGCTTATTTCTGAGCATGGATTAAAAGATATAATGTAACGTATAAAGATTTATAACTAGGAAGTTCTAATGGCTAGCCACTCAAAGGGAAGGTACGACGGGGCTGAAATTGCAATCAGGAAAGGCATCAGATTTAAAGAAATACAGGACCTAGAGGAATCGTATTCGGCGGTAAAGATCCCTATGACATATGATGACCTGGTGGTTGCAGTCGGGTATCAACCACCCAGGCGCCCGTATTTACCGATCCCCAACTTTATGCGGCTGTTTAGGAGAGAGGCCTCAACAATACTTGTCGGAGATTTGAATGCTTGGTGCAGGGAGGCCGGCTATACGAGGTCCTTTAATGGAGCTGGTAACTCAATGAGCCTCCTTATAGACAGAGGAGTTGTGCAAAGAGAAGGGCCAAACTTCCCCACATTCCATACAGCAAGATCGTCGACCACACTGGACATTGTGCTAACAAATCGTAACTTTTCTCTTAACCATGTTACTCTCCCGGGCCCTTTCATACCGTCAGATCATATAAGTATGATTACCCACGTCTCCACTTCTCCAATACAAGTGCAGATTCCCAAACAAAGATGCCTAGCAAGAGCTAACTGGGAATTATACCGTGAACACCTGCGCCAAGTGCACATTGAGCATCTCGAGGGGGCAACCTTAGAAGAGATCGACGAGAAACTCGATTTTCTCACCTCGAAAATCTTGGAAACTGACCGCCTGGCTATCTCCTGGACGGAGCATAAAAATCTCCCTTCTCCAAGATGAGACGAAAATATACAGCAGAAAATGGATCAGCTGGAGGCAGTCGTCTTCTTCATAGATATGCATGGTAACACGGCATAACGGTACCACGAGCTGCGCGAGTTGAGAAACGAGATCAGGCAACTCATAATAGAGAAGACGAGAGGCCAGTGGGATGAAATCATTGCTAAAATCAACGCAGAAGGAGATCGCAAAAAGTTTTGGTGTCAAATAAAGAAACTGAGGGGCACTCCTCCCAGAAACAACATCAGCATTAGAGTCAACGGCGTAGAATATACTGAAGACCGTGATATTGAGAGAGAATTTAGACAGTATTGGAAAAACCGCTTTTTTGCATTAGCAATGAGGACAATGAGTTATTTGATGAGAGGTATGAAGAAGATGTTCTACTTAGATTGCAGGACCTAGGTGCCGACCTCACTCCACATCACTTCGTGGACAGATCCCGCGTTGCACAAGATGAAGGTAGACTGTTCACGCATGAAGAATACGAGTGGGCCCTCAAAAGCTTTAAACAAAAAGCGCCAGGCATAACAGGCATGACAAAAATGCACATGCTGTATACCCCCAATAACATCAACGAAGGTCTACTGGAGATATTTAATGCCTGCCTTAATGTTGGAAACTTCCCGGACCAATTCAAAAAAGCCCGTATGATCTTTATTTTGAAACCTGGCAAACCGAAGAAGGAAATCAGCAGCTATAGGCCCATCTCCTTGTTGGAGTTTATGGGCAAATTACTTGAAAAATTTCTCAACACCAGACTAAGGACCTTCCTGGAAACCCATAACTTATACAGCTCTCAACAACATGGGTTCAGGAGGAAATTAGGTACGGAAATGGCTCTGGCATTAATTAGGGAGAGAATAGCGATTGGAAAAGCGACGAATGGTAATGTCGATGTCGTACTTCGCGACGTGGCCTCGGCATTCGACAAGGTATGGCTACCGGGTCTTAAAAGCAAACTTAGTGAACTAGCCATGGATGGAAACTTAACCAGGATTTTATGCGACTATCTAGAGGAAAGAGAAGCAGCAATGAAGATAAATGGTACAGAAGGGATATCTTTTAGTCTCGAGGCTAGGGTACCTCAAGGGGGTTGCCTTAGTCCCACCCTGTATTCAGTGTATACTGGGGATTTACCACATCCTGTTCAAGATCTTACCCAGTACGTACAACGAGCAGATGATATCACTCAAATCGTTACAAGCGTTTGCAAAAATCCTAATGATATCGCTAACAGGACAAGGAGGGAAATTGTTAATGTAAACAACTATGAAAGAAGAAATAAGATAAAAACAAATGTCCAAAAGTTCAGAGTGATACCAGTTCGCCGTCGAAAAACATCGGACGTGCTAGTGCATGATGAGCTCTATGAGTACTCAAGAAAAGGCCGAGTTCTAGGCTTGGAATTAACATCGAATGGGTACAGAACCTATTACCTACAAAAGATCGCCGTTGCTGCGAAAAGGCTACAGTTTCTCTATCGCTTTAGACATCTCTCGGCGAGCAACAAAAGGAAACTCTATCTGTTGTTGGTGAGACGACTTCTCTTGTACCCGGCTATACTCCTTAATACCCTGAGCAAAACAGTTATTATGAAAGCTCAAAGTATACAAAATAAGGCAATAAGATTTATTACCAACATGTCACTGCTTGACTACATTCCTACTAGATTACTACATGAAGCGACGGACATCGAGCCATTAAACATTACCCTAAATAGACGAGCAAAAAACATTTGGCAGAAAGTCTATGATAATATGCCAGAAGAGGTGCTGAACCCGATTAGACTACCTGATTTAGACATGCAGAACCTAAGGTTCAGGCAAGCCTTTAAAAGCAGCCAAATAATAGTTCGACAAGTAATCCAACTGATTTATTGAGAAACTACCAGAATATTAATCCTATTTCAATTCACATTGACAATTCAATATTAAACGATGGATAAAGAAAACTAAACTGATTTATTTCACGTAAATAATGATAACAAATTGATCATAAATGATCCTAAGTGGACAGTTAATCAAGAGGAATAAATAAAATAAACAAAAGTATAATATTAACTAAAAGATCCGAAATGGACAACATAATTAAAAATAAATAAATAAATAAAAATAAAATAAAATAAAAAATAAATAAATAAAATAAAAGATCCGAAGTGGACAATACATAGGTAAGTATAACAAAATAACAATAAATGAATAAATATAACAAAAGATCCGAAGCGGACACATTAATATAAGTAAAGTCAACCAACCATCAAGAGGCCTACAAGAATTCAAAGGCTTGAATGCTGCAATAAGAAACTAGTGATAATAACTACAGCTAATAAAGATATAAACGACTGAGGTAGCCAGACAACCTGGCACAACTACTCTCTCTCTCTCTCTCTCTCTCTACTATACACCTCTTCTACCTATCCTCTCTACTCTTACACATTTTCTACCTTTTTTCATCGTTGATCGTTGATATGTATATATAGACGTATTGTCTGGGAAGGTGACCTATTCCTCGACACTGTAGATAGAGGGGAGTAGAAAAGGGGGCAAAGAAAAAATAATAGCGTAGGCGAGTTGCGAACAGCTTCCCGCGTCGCTGGACCACTGTTAGCCAGCGGCGAATCCACTTGGCCATCCTGAGTCTCAGAAAAGACTCATTCAAACGAAGCTTTTAAGCCGCTCGCCTGCACTTCTCTTACGCTATACAACCCCTCTCCTAGAAGCGGAGCGTATTTTTAAGAAATGAAGAGAACACGTTTGTAAATGTTTTCCAAAGGCTAACGCTCCCTCTCCCGGGTATGGGCACCATTGTAGATAGAATAGAGTAGGAAAAGAGGTAAAGAAAAAATAATAGCACAGGCGAGTTGCGAACAACTTCCCGCGTCGCTGGGTCACTGTTATCCAGCGGCGAATCCACTCGGCCATCCTGAGTCTCAAAAAAGACTCATTCAAACACAGCTTTTAAGCCGCTCGCCTGCACTTCTCGTACGCTATAAGGAAAGAAACAAGTTGGGCAGCTGCCCAATCCAAGTGGTTTCTGAATGGCTGCAGTAACAAATGGGGCAAATAATTATACAAGAGGGAGAAGGCAACGATGAGATAAAAAAATTAAAAATGAAGGTTTAAAAGTTTTTTCTGCCAGAAGACAACGAAGGTGGGACAGGCGAGGGGTAGTTAAAAGGGTTAGGAAGCGACGCCCGGAAAATAGCGAAAAATAGGCATTCCAGTAGAAGAGGGGTGGAGAAACTTTTTTTTAAGCCGCGGGGAAAATATTTCTTAAGAAAGAAGTCAGCGGGCGATGAATAAAATTTGACTCCTGTATTTTTGTAAAGGTTGTTTTAATTCATTACATAGTACGATAGACTCATGCATTAATATCTAAAAAGAAATAATACTCAACAATTTTTATTGACTGCCACCACGTAAATTATACAAATATATCACTCAGGGGGAAATGAAAATTGGGCTCGCGGGCTAGGGTTTCCTCACCCTTGCAGTAGAAGATGGGCAACCGATTGTTCCCAACTGCAAAAAACGGAGCAAGGGCTGATTGGTGTGCCAGCCGAACAGGCAATTCGTTCATTTAGTGCTTCTTATCCTTTAGTCGCAGAACTCTGTAATTGGCTAGGCCAGAATGCGCTCGTTATCGAGTTCTATGTTGTTGGAACCTGGGCAATGAGAGAGATGATCAGCTGGCCCGTTCAACCTACCTTGGGTCCCCTAAAAATTCTGTATTGCCTTTTCGAGATTTCTTTCACTCTAAAAGAAGATATAATATTTTTCAGTCGTGGCAGGACGAATGGGATGGGATAGCTGTTCATCCTTTAAATTATATAATATCAAAAGTCTGTTTATTCTTGGCCCTCTAGCCTTCAGAGACTACAGTCATTAGAGGTCACTCTTTGCTGCGTTCGCATCGGCCACACGAGACTTACCCATGACCATCTTGTTTCGGCTGGCGCCACACTGCATCCGCACCGGATCTAGACGATGCCACCGAGAGAAGCCAGTCATACCCTAAGATCTTTGGGTTTAGGGCTTGAAAACTCCTCCAAGATCTCGATACAACGAGCGAGGGAAGGCTGAAAGGGGAGCTGAAGAACGTTGGGGTTGGGCACGAGAACCCTTACGAGAAGGTGAAGTTTTAGGTTTATGGCTAGCCATTACAAATAGAATAACTTAACATGCTCCCTCGGGACTCCCTACCACGGAGCACGGAGTCCTACAAGGGCCCGGCGCTAATGCAACTCTAGATTCGGTTACGTCCGGTATGTCATCTTTGAAAATGGATACTGATCCACCACACCATCTTTATCGATCGAAAAGGCTGCCCAAGTTCTCCTACGCGCCGAGAAAAGGGGCCAATTGTGAGTTTCTCCTTGGCACCAGCAGACGAAAGCGGTGTAGATACCCAACCTCCCCCGATCATCTTAAAACGACAATTCAGAATCAGTCCGAAAAAAAACAAGCAGAGGTCAGGTAACCGTCGGGGCCAGTAGATAGGAGAAAGAAGAGGGGGAAATAAAGGGCAGTAAAAGAAAGTAATCAGAGAGGGGAGGGGTATATTAAAAGTCTTGTCGCACCACAATAAGACCTCTAAGGGCCCCATGGCTGATCCTCGTGGCCACGAGAAGGCCAGAGCCTCTCTGGGACCAACCCCTGAAGAAAGAAAAGGTCCCGGAGAGGGAGGGGGTGTTATTTGTATGTATTTAAAAACAAAAATACTTTATTCAATGAAGAAAATACAATATTACAATTCTACCTCTATAAAGGCGTATGCAGTGGCGAGCTGCACTGATCCTTGAATGTTGGGCATCTTGTATCGTATGCCGGATGGTCATTGCCATGTACACTATATGTTATAGATACTTATAAATGTAGACTCATACTTATAAAATAAAAATGGACAAACAATAAAAAATCAGAACATGCTTATTCATTGAACATACTTACATTACAAAAAGAAAATCAACCTGGCCTAAATTTGTTTTAAAAGTATCTAGTGATTCAGCATTTATACAATCAGATGACAAAAATTTCCACTTTCAATACCTTTGTTACACCAAAATCACTTGCGAACACTAATTCGGCAGAGGGGTTTGTACAATTTTAAGTTGTGACCTCTCTTAAAATTATTTCTCAAATTATTTCTAAAATTAACAAATCATTTAAACATTAATTGATTACACTTCATTATCAAATATCTTTTACATAAATTACATCACAACTTTGCGCACTTTTGCAATTGCGAATTCATTAATTATTTTTTTATGTCAATTTTACGCAGTAAATCACTTCCAACGGACAGAAGTGCTAGCAATTCAAAATTTTTGGTGATCCGTCGTTGATCATTTCACGTCTTTAATTCTTTTCAGATGAGAGAAGGCACGTTTTCCTGAGCAATTTGTAGCCATTAATGATAATTAAAATCGAAGTTTTAGTTCCGTGTTTGGAAAAGAAGAAGAGACACAGTAGTTTGGAGCATTGTAAACATTTTTTGTGCACTTCCAGTTGATGCTATTTTAACTTCATCGCGTATCTGCTCCTCATATCAGCATATGAATTAATCAAATTCAGCAAGGAAATCTGATCAAAGGTTATTAGAATAAACAACGACAAGTGTTATAATAGCAACATCTATATTTTCATCAGACATAGTAATACTGAGTCAAAACACCAAACCTTTGTGGCACAGTAGAATATGCCCCAATACGTTTCTGCAGTGCACTCTTGAGTTGATCGATGATGAAATAAAAGGTGTTAACTTTAAACTTTTCATGGCCAGACATTTCTTACAGGACATTTGTAATATCCCTATCATTAACATTCTTCTTGCGTTTAGGCACTCGCTGACGTTCTGATTTGTATGTGGTGCAGCCACTGCGTTTACTTGCCTTTTAATCATAATTTCAAAGTTCTCTCTGCATTCATCTAAGAATTTATACAAGCTTTTCAGCAAACCAATAACGGGTGTTAATTCATTGGTCGAGCCTTGCAGTAATTTACTACAGCAGTAGAAACGCTGCAAAAATGTCACTCCATAGTTCACACAGTAAGGCAAATTCAATGGTGTCCATGTAGTTAGCCAATGAACCTGCTTCATTTACATGTATTGTGCCGCCGTTCTGAGTAGCATCCTCTGAGATCTCCTGCAAAGCACTTTTAAACTCATGATACCCCCCATCAAAACTGCTTTTGTAGCATCAGACCGAGCAGACCACCACCGCGTATCCGATGTGTGTTTCGGAACTAGCTTCCGAAGGATTGAAAAAGGAAACAGATTCAACGCTACAGGCCACAGCTGACTGTCAAATTAAATTTAGAATAGCCTGCGCAAGGAATATAATCCACTATACTGTTATTGTTGTTCAAAATTTGCTTCATTACAGTATATTTACCAGAATATTACTGGCATTATCGCAATTCTGAGCACGGCAATTTTCAAAGTTGATTTCAGGATCTCGTAAGTATTGTGCAGCACTGCTAGATTCTTATAATCTGCAGTACTCCAGTAGTAAATAAAATAATTTATGTTATGTAATTCTGTAGTACTAAAAGTAATTAAAATCAATTTATGTTATCATGTAATTCCGCAGTAATTCAAAGTAATTTGTATATGTAATATAAATCCAACTGAAGCGGATTGATAAATCAAACAATATATATATAATTCAATTTATAATTGCCCTATATTAAACAATTCCCCTAGAATTACGGCAAACTTTCTTAAATTGCTGAGCACTATTGGAAGCGCCTTGCTTAAAATAAGTTCCAACCAACCTTGCTCTTCCTCATTGTGTTTTCTCTCTCGTCCCGCACGACCCCAATTTACGTGTTACCATTTGTGATCGTGTTAATACCCAATCCTGTTAAATACCTCTTACATCTATTTAATATGCTTTTAATATCTCGTTGTATACCAATTTGCATCTAGTATTATATCAATCGATTATCTCTTTTTGTTTTCATTTGTGAATTCTTAAATACAATTTATTTTCGTACGATCTTGTATTCAAATCCCTCGTGTGTTTACTGCATTCCGTCAAGTAGGCCGAATTTTAAAAATTCAACCTTTATTCTTTCAAGCAAATTTATGTGTACAGGATAGTATATTTATATGCTATCTAGGTCAACAATATAATAACCAGTACACATAAATTGAAGCAGAGTGTCAGCTAGATTCTGTCCTGTGACTGGAGATTGGTATGAAAGTAAGAAAACGTTCTACTGGCTGGTGATCCACCATATTTACGTAGCGCAGAATGATGGTTAACTGGAGTAGAATCCACAGAAACTGAAAAATATTTCGACTTGGCAATCTCATCCTTGATGACACTAAGATCTCGTTTACCCATCATAATAATTACATAGTTCTTCGCAAATTGTTTTTGACAGGTAAGATGTGTGGCCACGTTTGCGATTGGCATATGCACAAATATGTTGGGACAAAAAAGGATCAAATTGCTTAATAAGCTCTAAGATGTCCCAATGATTGCTGTTGTCTTTAGATCCGACAACTTCGCTACCTCAAACAGCCAGACCTCTTTCAAAGATAAAAATAATTATCCCAACGCAGCGTGACAGAATGTTTTTCCATTAGTTGGTCTGGTCCAGCCTGTCTTGATGTAACTGCTCATCTACTTGCCCAGCATCAACAT
Source organism: Ceratothoa steindachneri (assembly GCA_963969495.1). NCBI lineage: Eukaryota > Metazoa > Arthropoda > Malacostraca > Isopoda > Cymothoidae > Ceratothoa > Ceratothoa steindachneri. The sequence continues at coordinate 68,932,621 of OZ018329.1, read as the reverse complement.
TGCGCTGACATAATGTCAGAACTGACTTGATGTACTTTGGACTGGTTTCGTGCGATTTTGAATACTGAAACATATTCTCCCAATCTTTAAATCTTTACCCCAAAAGCTGTATACGGTCAGGTGAAAACAGAATGCGAGGGAAGTGAAAACACAAGCTTTGGCTAGAGAATACACAAGCCAGTTATGATGAACCCCCTCTCCATTCGGTAAAATCCGTTGGAAGGCACTGGAATTTAAAAAAAAAACGATTCACACCAGAGAATTCCCGCTTTGTTTCCAGATCTGCCAAGTTTCGAAAATGGTTTGCTCCCACTCTGATCAAATATCACTAAATGGTCTGTTATGTCACTCAAATCCCCAACATCCGTTGGAATTGTTATTGAAGCGGTGTTGGCCTTATCTTCGACAGCGTAAGATGCTTCGGATTTAACAGCAGGCTACTTGTGGTTTCTCTCCACTTGTGCTGAAGGCGAAACAACAATATCAGTATAATCAGTGGCATCTTTCTCACTGATATGAAAATATAAATTTAATTTTGATATCTCTTTTAGGTGCTTTTCTTCACTGTGCTTCTTCTTCTCCAACTCCTTTGCTCGCTTCCAACCTTACCTTTGCGTTTTAACATCGACGTTCCTGCAAGTAGAAAAAAAGTAGCTTAATCAATAATTACTGACTTACTAATGATATTACTATCAATAAAATAATCAAATTTGTGCTCTGAGTACTGCTACTGGTGTGTAACTTTTACATACCAGTAGCAGCACTGAGAGCTAAATTGGTGCCTCTTTTTCAATCTAGATATATGAAACAAAAGTTTGTTTTTTTTTCAATTTTTTTAAAATAATTGAGAAAATTCTGATTATAGATTGTATGTAGAACATATAGAAGCAAATACTTTTATTTTAAATGCTATAAAAATATATTGTATTGTAGAGAATTGTGAATGAATAGCTATAAAATTATATAATACTTATGAACAAAATGGATTTAGAAAATATAATTAGAGCATGGGACAGTGAGCAATTGAAGAAAAATACAAAGGATAAAATTTCATTATAAATACGGAAAGAAAATAGGGTAGTTGCCCACTTCATTCGGTGTGCGTCAAGGATATTCACCAATATCTCGGATTCGATAGCCAAATGAAGGAGTTGTGATGCTGCAGGAATGACTTCCAGAGCTATTGACGGTCAGACAGCTTGTGGCTTTACTTTCAGTAAACCCTTGATGTCTTGGCAAAAATGCAACTTCACAGGTTAAAATATCGTTAGAGTATTACAAAAACCACAAAAATAAATAACCCATTATTCTGTGGTGCCAGAATTGCAAGGAAAGTAGGCTTGTGGCACCCAAATCGTAGGATAGGTAGGCCCAGCGAGGAACCCCACAAATGGGTGCCCAGTGGATCTAAGAAATCCTGAAATTAGGTACACGCATTAATTAAAGAGATAATATACCATGCAATATGGAGCGAACCAATGTAAAATACAGAGAAATACTATATCACATTTGCAAAGGTGGGCGTTATCGCGATAATTTATCGCGATAACCATATCGGGTTATCTATTATCCGGTATTTTTTGTCCGCGTTATCAATTCACCGGTATCGCCGATACTTTTGTTTCCAAACTAGCGATAATCGATAATTTCAGTTTTTGGTTCCAGTTTAGTACAGGGGCGAGCCGCGCGTGCCTTGGAGGCAGAAATAGTTAGGCACGAGCTGGGAACCAAACGTATACTGAACGGAGTGCAGGGCAGCAGGTCTGATGTCTTCTCAAAACGTTCGCCCAGCTTCAGTCTTAGTCTCTCATCAGCTGATGGACGAGAGGTCACGAGGTGTTGCTCCTGCGCGCTACGGGTTTTACGCGTCCTTTAAGTCTGGCAGACCCAGCCTTCAACAGTGAGAAGGTCCTCATTGACCTCTTCTTGAGGTAAAACATGGCAATGCCGAGTAGCGCTACGGTGGAGCGCTTGTTCTAAGACTTTTCTAAAAAAATTTAAGTTTTCTAAGATAAAGATAAAAATAAAGATTTGGATTTATCGATTTTTTTATTTAAAATATCAATATCGTTATCGCTAGTATCGGAATTTTGGATTTAGCGATTTATTGGTTATCACATTATCGGGCGATTAATTTATCGCCAGTTATCGATTATCGGTTATCGCCGATAAGGTCATCATTATCGATTTATCGGTTATCGTGATACATTTTTTTGTTATCGCACCCACCACTGCACATTTGTATATTGATTATGAGTCGAGCAAAGCAGACAGCCAGAGTTCCCACACAGGCACACGAAGATACGCACGCTAGGAAACAGTTGCCAGACGAAAACGATCTCAATAATAGATAACAGGGACAAGTTGAACAAATACAGGGTGGTATGTGCTTTGACCGGTTAAAATTTCGAGGACCTGTGAAATGCAAAACGGCCTTTCTGATACAGGATGTAGGCCAACGTGGAAAAAAATATGTAGTTTCATTAGACGCACATACCTCTTGTAACTCCACCTAGCGGTCAACAAAGGAGCTGACGAACATATTTCTGATCTTTAACACCGCCCCGGACCCAGGTCAAATGAAAAGATGTTACGCCCATTGGGAACGAGGGGCCTATATATATTAAACACATATATAGGAAATGAGACTAAAATAGAGAGAAAATCAGTTAAGTCGTCTGTCAATGTAGCTTACTTGCTGTTTTGTTATTATTAGCGTCACAAATCCGTTCCCTCACCCTCAAGTCCTGCTTTCTTAGCCCTAGCTATCTAACATTAACGTTAAACTTACACACAGCCGCGTAGGACTAGAACTGTTACGCTTGCTCCCATTTTAGGTAGGCCCAAGCTAAGAATAAAGCCTAATTATCGCTGCTTTCTTTTCGAGTCCTTTTTCTTCAACCTGTGATTGCCGAGGCGACTTCTGGAACCCAGCCTAAAAGTGTATTTCCCGTGAGAAACTTTGGAAGTCTGAACAAAACCAACTGGAACACTAAAGGGTGGCCTACTACCTACAATCCCTCGATACCTGGCACGCCAGACTCTACCATCATCACCATCGCCACAACCATACTATAATCCTTTCACTCATCCATACTCATAAAGTAACATTTAATTTAATTTTACACTCACAATATAGACTAAGTTCCTGTAACTTATTACCAAATTTAACATACTTACTTCAAAATTCACCCAAACAAAGCTAATATACTTATTGAGACTTTTTGCGTGATGCTTATTATGCGCTCGTGATCGGTTATGGCTTGATGTTTTATCAGAACATCGCATATTTCGAACCACGTGAACGGATCGGTGGTATCGAAAGCGGGAAGATTGATTGATGTGTGGTTAATGCCTCGGGCGCTGACATCCTAATTTATAGCTGCAGGATGACTAACTGCCACAGGTAACTCACATGTGGTCGTGAAAGTTGAGGAGGCCTGGCTCGCTAGCGTGATCGAGGCAGTTGAGGTAAACGTCGTGGCTTGACTATTCAGGCTAAGGGATGTGCGTCTTGGAAATTTCCGGTTAAGAAAAAAATTGAGGAGTTTGAAGATGAAAACAAACTTACAGCGAAAACGAAAGAAGGGCGGTAGGCTTAAGCCAAGCCGGAGTCACTGAGAGAGAGAGAGAGGGGGGGGGTTATAATGAGTTACAATGAAAGTAAGCACCTTAGAAGACCTTTCGATCCATGCCGAGAAGATGCTTGTTTCTCTATTCTATTATATATACAAAAAAAAATCTAGGAGTTGGAGAAAAAAGGGCAGTAAAGTTGAAGTCTCTCCCCACCCTCCTCTCCCACCCGCCACGCGGGTACGGAAACCCGAAAAGATAGCTGGTTCATAAGAACATAAGAAAAGAAGAAGACAGCAAAAGACCATTCATGGCCTACACTTGGCAGCTCCTGTTGAAATATAGAGCTCAACCAGGAATTTTGATAGTAAAGACTTTAAAATATTTATCAACAAGTACTATTTAATACTTAATAGTCCTTATAACTTTATCTAACCTCTTTTTAAATGTGTTAACGGTGGGAATCGAGACAACCTCTTTTGACAACTGATTCCATACATTTACAATTATATACGAAAAAAAAATTCCACATACATTGAGTCTGTACTTTTTCGGAACGAGCTTCATGCTATTATTACGTGTAATATTTCTATTGTTTTCAAACCAGATGGAGTAGTCCACATTTTCGATTCCATTTAAGATTTTATATACGTCTTGTTTCTAATTTGTAAAGGTTTTCTTTTCCAGCCGTGTATCATAACTGTATTTTCTTAATGATGGATCATTTTCGTAGCCGTAGCTTGCACTCTTTCTAATCTTTCTATATCTTTTCTGAGGGAGGGCGACCACACCTCTGCACAATGTTCTAGTTGTGGTCTTATTAAGGCATTGTGCAAGTTAATTAATACGGCCTTGCTTTTATATCTGATCTGTCTCTTAATGTAACCGAGTAACTTTCGCGCTTTTTTTTCTACGTCGACACAGTATTGTGTGAACTTGAGGTTATTTGACACACAAATACCGAGATCCTTTTCGTTTTTTGTTTCTGCTATTGTTTTATCAATGAGTTTGTATTCTACCTTCGGATTTTTGCGGCCAACATGCATCACTTTGCATTTTTCAAGGTTCAGTGGAAGTTTTCAGTTTTCAGACCATTCGGCTATGTGGTCAATGTCCTTTTGAAAATATATTATATCTTGTTCGGTAATTATACTTTTACCTAGTTTACAATCGTCAGTGAATTTGGAGATTTTAGAGATCCTACGTCTATGTCATTTACATAAATAATAAAGAGCAAGGGTCCCAGGACCGATCCCTGAGGAACGCCACTACTTACAGGTATCCATTCAGACTCTTCTCTATTGATCACGATCCTCTGTTTACCATTACTAAGCCAGTCTTCAATCCAATTTGATATTTTACCTCGTATTCCTAGAGCTCTAACTTTAAACATTAATCTCATGTGTGCCACCTTGTCGAAGGCCTTTTGAAAGTCCACATACATAATGTCGACAGATCTCTCACTATCATGAATTGTGTTAATGTAATGGAAGAACTCTAATAAATTTGTAAGACAAGATCTGTTTCCTAAATCCGTGTTGCTTGTCTCTTAGCAATTCGTTGGTTTCTAAATGGCTTACTATTTCTTCTGTAATAATACTCCCGAGCAGTTTGCCAATTATTGATGTTAGACTTATAGGTCGATAATTGCATGCCAGATCTTTACGTCCTTTTTTAAATATTGGCGTTACATTGGCTAATTTTCAATCTCGAGGGACAGTACTAGTTTCAAGTGATAAGTTAAAAATGTGTTATTTGGTCCACTACTATATCTTTTACTTTTTTGATTGCTCTTGGCACTATCTTATCGAGTCCTGGGGATTTGAATTTATTCATTTTATCTATTCGTATTCGTACATCGTTGTTCGTGCACTTCAACATTTCTAGTGGGTCATTGCCTAAGTACTCATTACCAAACTATGATGAAACTAGGGGCAGGCGCTAGGCGACCTTCGACAGACCGAGGACTCGGCAGCCCCCAACAACCCCCCTGCTGACTTGTAGGGCTACCTCTTTAGGTAAAGGCTAGAGGAAGGATAACCTAGATAATAAATCCAGTGCAGGTTTGATGTCCTCAGCAAACCGACCCTGACCAAGGTCGGAGACCACCCTGAAGACATCCGTTATCATCGACCTCGATGGATTCCCTAAGCTAAGCTAACTCATTATATGGTATGATATTTTGATTCGAGGTCTCGTTGTTGAAAACTGTTGCGAAATACTCGTTTAGTGCAGTGGCTATATCTTTATCTCTAACTTTTAAATTATTGTGACGATCATTTATTGGGCCAATACTGTTTTTTATTGGTTTTCTACTATTAACTAAGACAAAGAATTCTTTAGGATTTTATTTACAGTTTAAAGCTACTCTCATTTCCTCATTACGCTTTGATCTTTTAATTCCAGCTTTTACTTTTCTTCTGATATCAATATATTTCTTCTTATTCGCTTCTGAGCTGTTTAATTTGATCATCTTATAAGCCTCGTTTCTTTTATTTATGTTTCTTTTGATTTCATTTGTCAACCATTTAGGATTTTGATTTTTTCCACTTGTTCTGACTGCTAGAGAAATGAATTGGGATTGTTTCATTAAAAGATTGTTTTTAAATTCATTCCATGCTTCATTTATGTCTCTACCAGATATTGTATAATTTTTGAGACTTTTTTTAAAATCTATGAAATTAGCCTTTCGGAAGTCTAATTTTGTAATACTTCTTACAATTCTTTTTTGCGGTAAATTTAATTCAAATTCTATTAGGTTATGATCGCTGCTGCAAAGTTGGTCGCCTACGCTCACGTTTGAAATAAGTTCATCATCTGAAGTTAAGATTAAGTCCAATATATTCTCTCCTCTTGTTGGTTCAGTAACCCATTGAGTTAGCAAATTTTCATCTATGAAATTTAGTAATCTTTCTCCTTCAGAATCTTAATTCTTTGTGCGCCAATTAGTTTTGAGGCAGTTAAAATCGCCAATAATGAGAGAGAATCTGTCCTTACTAACGCTCGTCAAAAATTCATAAAATCGATCGTCTGTTTCATTTTATTGGTGCGGCTTTCTATAGGCCAAATATATATGTGTAAACATTTGTTTATATTTAGTTTTATTCCTATTAGTTCAACTTCTGTATCTATATTACAATTAAGAGGCTGAAGGTCCTCACTTATATATAAGAGTACTCCTCCTCCTTCCATATAAATTCTATCCTTGAAATAATTTGTAGCCTTGCAAATGAAATTCACTGATATAGTCCCTCGAATGACTGGATCCACGTCTCGGTGATGCCTATTATGTCATATTTTTTTAATGCTACTAACGCTTTGAATTCTGATAATTTGTTCCTGATTGATCTGGTATTAGATAAGATGGCTTTGAGTGAAGTTATCCGTTTACTTCTAATGCTGCACCGAAGTCGTTTCCCGAATTTTCTTGGGGTTTTGAGGAGATACTAGGTTGTTCTAGAAGTTGTATCAAATTTAGATGGAGCAATTCTCCGTATTCCTTTTTTCCTTTTAGGCTAAAATGCGTTCCATCATGGTTGAAGTATGCCTCTTTTTGGATAAATTTCTGCCAAAAGTCAACGAATTTAACATTTTCTTATTTACATATCTTCTTTACGCGATTCTTAATTCCAATTGCTCGACTTAACGCTTCTCTATTTGAATTTAATCTCGGTAGTAAGCCGACTACCATGCCTCTTTTAGTCTTAGATTTTATTTTTTTGACGAGCGTAGTATAGTCCTCAACTACCTCTTCAGTTCCGGCATAATTATTTTTACAAAAGACATCATTACTTCCAACATTGGCTATTACTGAACACTTTTGATTTTTTAAAGTTAGGTTGTCTCTCTCTTGGGTTATCTTCTTGATGTTAGCTCCAGGATAACACCTAAATTTAGAATTTTTCGCACCGAAGTAGTCAATCTGATTTTTGATTAAGGAGTCTCCAAATAAATAAGTATCTTCTTCTTTTATTTCTGAATACCTATTTTTCAGTTCAATGGGGGTATTCGTGTTTGGTTTGGGTCTAAACTTTCGTTTATTAGTAACTGCGATGAAATCCTCTTCTGTAACGTGATTATGTTCAATTTTGTTTTCTAAAGGCAGTACAGACTGCTCTAATTTCACCACTATTTGATCGACGCGTGTTATTTGATTTTCATTCATAGTACAGTCACATATTTTGGTTTCTAATGCAGTTATTCTGTTGGCCAAGTCATGAATAATTTTCATTAAATCGTTCTTTTCTTTCTCGTGTTTTTCAACCATTTTACAAAAAAAAAAGGACATACTTTGGGCTGTAATTTGTTCAAAGCATTGCTCGGAGAAATCTATGATCCACTTTATTGTCTTGCATTTAAAGCAAAATGCTTTTAATCTTTGGGCTCCAGGCATTTTTTTTTTCGTCTTGATAGGCCTATTGTAAATTCAAATTAATAAAAGTAAATTTACTTACCAAGATCTGGTTTCAAACAATATTGATGGATCGAATTAGTGTATACAGCGTAAAATTAACTTATATTTCAATCACTGATAAATAATTCGCAACTAGTACGAAGAATGCAATACCTATATAAGTATAATTTTTGCAAAAATAGTTAAATATGTGAAAATTTTAGAAAATTATTGTAAAGCAGTTATTAACGGTTTTCCGAGTTATACAAAGATGGCGCCGGGTAGATAATTTAAATTGATCCAACCAATTCGCTAATTGGCTGAATTAACCGAGGGAGAAAATAAGGTATTCACTAATTGGCTTAAAACTTCAAACGTCACTTTTTTGAGGAGGACACTGATTGGACTTTTTATTCTCCTCGCTGATTGGTTGAAGTCACTGCAAATACTTGATGTGAGACTAGGCGATTCAATGAAAATTCTAAATCACAAGCCTAGCTTAATAATCTTGAACTTTTATTTATTAATATAGTAATTATTTAAACGAATTGGGGCGCACAAGTTCAAAACCTACAACCAAGATGGCCGACGATGTAAATAAAAGTCCGTCTCCGAATTCAGAGAACAGGACTTACGATTAATCACAATTTATCTAAAAATTCACCACTATTCAAACACAATTCAAGAATTATAATCTGATCGAAGATTAACCGCGAGGACAACCATTAAAAAAAAACACCTTTGAATATGAATATCGATAAATAGCAAGCACTTTATGAATCAAGTAGAGGAAGAGAGAGAGAGAGAGAGAGAGAGAGAGAGAGAGAGAGAGAGAGAGAGAGAGAGAGAGAGAGAGAGAGAGAGAGAGAGAGAGAAAAGAGAGAGAGAGAAAGAGTAAGAGAGAGATACATAGAGCTACATAGATGAACAGGCCACAACAGACCTTGTGGTCCAAACTAGGTTTCCTGAGATAAAAGATAATGATGAAGGTAGTACACCTTTCATTAGAGAGATGTTACAAGGAAAGTAACTACCTTAAGAGACCGTTCGGTCCATTATAATGGAAGTACCTTTATTTTTATCCTAAATTCTAAATATATACAATACTTCGTAAAGTCATAGGATAGTAAAGATGAAGTCTCTCCTAATCCACCTCTCCCACCCGTTTCCGGGCTTAGAATAGTGAAAATATATACCTGGTGGTGTTAGAAAGTAGACGCAATCATGAAATTATGAACAGGAGAGGAGGAATACATTAATATATACAACAAAAATAAACAAAAATATGACTTATCTTAATAATCTTATATTAGAACATGTTTTTTTTTCTTTTTTATTAACATACAAATTTTTATATTTTTAACGCTTATTATCTATTAGATCTATCTACTACTTCCGTTCTTATTTTAAAACTTTTTGACTTATTGGACACGGCTAGTACCGTTTGGAGATGCACATTTTCTGTAGGATATTTTTAAATGTATTTATTCATGCACATATCTAGGATTTATGTGTTCTGAAAAAGATGACAGAAACGTATTTACATTTTATATAGATGTAGAATCAAATTATCTTACTGAGCCTGGCTTAGAACATGCTCTTTCTTTTTCTTTTTATCAACACAATGTCTTGTCAGAGAGAGAGAGAGAGAGAGAGAGAGAGAGAGAGAGAGAGAGAGAGAGAGCTGTACAGGAAACATGGGAGAGATCTCGAAGTGAAATTTATTTAGGGAAAATTGGGTTAACCTGACACTTGAATGCTCGGGAGTTAGTTAATCGCTATAAAACGCTGTTAATCGGGGATTTGATTCAAAGTATTTATCCATACGGCGTTTGAAAGTATCTACGGTGTTGCAGTCTATTACTTTTCGAAGAAGCCCATTCCATAAGTTGACGATTCGGTTAAAGAAGAAATTCTTAGATACAGGCGAGTTAAAATGATTACCTATAATTTTACAACCGTTTTCTCTCGTGTAATTCGATTGGTCGATACTGAAATATTTATTGCGGTCCATATTGTATATGTCTTTGATAATTTTAAAGACTTGAATTAAGTCCCCTCTTAATCTACAGTAATTTAACGGAAAGAGATTCAATTTTCTAAGTCGCTCTTCGTAGGTTTTGTTCCTTAGACTTGGTATCATTTTAGTGAGCCTTCGTTGGATTCGTTCTAATTTTACTATATTTTTATGATAGTACGGGCACCAAGCTTGGACGCAGTATTCCATAATGGGGCGGACCAAGGAATTATAGAGAGTAAGGATTGTATTTTTGGACTTATACTCGAACGCTCTGCCAATGAATCCAATTATTTTATTCGCTTTTTTAATGACGTCTGAGCATTGTTGAGTGGGCTTTAGATCGCTTGATATTGTCAGTCCTAGGTATGTCTCTCTGTCTATGCTTAAGAATTGAGTACCATTTAATGAGTAATTTGCTTTGAGATTTCGGTATCCGATATGGAGCACTTTGGATTTGTCGGTGTTATAACGCATTTGCCACGTTTGCGCCCAGTTCGATAATTTATTGAGGTTGTTCTGGATTTCATTAATTTGTGCGTTAGTGAGTACTGAATTCGCGATTTTGGTGTCGTCTGCAAACTTCGATCTTATGCCTGATATGAATAATATCGTTAATATATACTAAGAAAAGAACTGGTCCTATAACATACCCCCGAGGTACCCCGCTAGTGACTTCTGTCCAGCTAGATGATTTTCCATTTATAACTACGCGTTGCCTACGATTACTTAGACAGTTTTCCATCCACCTTGCTATCGCGCCTTCAATTCCGTGCGCTTTTAATTTAGTTAGTAAACGTTTGTGTGGAACTTTGTCGAATGCCTTTTGAAAGTCTAAGTAAATTATGTCGAATGCTTTACTTTTGTCGTATTCATTAAAAATGTCATGAAGAAGTCTAATAGATTCGTTAGACAAGAGCGTTTATTTCGAAAGCAGCGTTGGATGTCTCTAAGTAGCTTCTTTTCTTTCAAGTGGTTAACGAGTTCATCGCGTATAAGTGTCTCAAACATTTTGCAAACGATCGAAGTTAAACTAATTGGGTGATAATTACTAGGTAGAGATCTACTGCCTTTATTAAATATTGGTGTTACGTTAGCGAGCTTCTACTCATCGGGTATAGTCCCGGTCTCTAACGAATAATTAAACAATAACGACAGTGGTTTGGCTAGTTCACTTTTAGCTTCTTTTAATATTTGAGGGAAGACCATATGCGGGCCGGGTGACTTATTTACCTTAAGCTTTTCAATGCATAAAAGTACGTCTCTTTCTGCAACGGTGATAATACTTAACACCTCGTTGTAAACTTTTGGATAGCTGTCGGTGTTGGGATTTCGCTAAGATCTTCTGTAGTAAAGAGTGATGTAAAATATGTGTTTAAAATACAGCTCATTTTTTCATCGTTCGTAGTAAAGTTTACGCTCTCGTTAGTTAGTGGTCTGATAGATGTAGATGTTTCTCTCTTTATTATTATGTAACTATAGAACTGTTTCTGGTTAGTTTTACTTTGATTTGCCACATGTGATTCCAAGGACTTTTTACTCTGTCTAATTAACCTTTTGGATTTAGGTCGTAAGTCTGAATATTTGGCGCGTTTTGTGTCGTCGTTAGAAGTTTTTGATCTAATATGGGAATTCCTCTTGTCTCGTAGACAGTTAGCTATCTCGTTACTCCACCATTTAGGTTTATTTTCATGTGGCGAATGACGATTTTTTAAAGGAATACCTTCTCTCACCGCCTCGAAGTACGAGCTAGTAAAAAAATGTCCATTTATCGTTTATATCGTTTATGTCACGCAAGTTGCTTAAGTTTTGTTTTGAGCTAGGTAAAATTTAATTTTGATATATATATATATATATATATATATATATATATATATATATATATAGAGAGAGAGAGAGAGAGAGAGAGAGAGAGAGAGAGAGAGTAACGAGGAGTAACAAGAAAACAAAGTACCCTAGAAGACCTTACGGTCCATTCAATGAGGGTACCTTTGGACTAGCAGTAGAGCGGGCACATCTCTGCTCAAATGCTTTACGTCCTTAATCGGCCATTTTTCCAGACCCTTTCTAGTCTTAACTTGAACTGGTCAACAGATTCACTCTTGACAACTTTTACTGGAAGTGCGTTCCAACTACTGCAGATACTGTACGAGAAAAAATTTCCACTTAGATCGCGGTTGTAACGCTTCAGTTCAAGTTAAAGCCGTGATTTCTTGTTCTGCTCTCAACAAAGGTGAAAATATCCCTGTAGTCAACATTGTCGAACCCTTGAATTATTTTGAAAACTTCGATGAGCTGACCACGCAGTCTACGGGTTTCAAACGAGAACAGATCTAATTCCCTTAAACTATCTTCATAACTTTTATGTCTGATAGAGGAAATCAGTTTGGTTGCCCTGGCTTGCACGCGTTACAATCTCGCGATGTCCTTTCGGAATGAAGGACTGCAAAATTGTACGGCATACTCCAGGTGCACGCGGACAAGTGAGTTGTACAAACACAATACCATCTCCTTGTTCCGATATCCAAACTGGCGCTTTATGTAGCCTAGCATCCTTTGGGCCTTTTTCTCCGCCTAAATGCACTGTTACGAGAACTTGAGGTCACTAGTGATTGTTACACCCAAGGCCTTCTCAGTGTCACTCGATTCAAGAGCAGTGTACTTAAGAAAATACTGAGATTGGGGGTCTCTGTGGCCGATATGCATTACTTTGCATTTCCCCACGTTAAAAGGCATTTGCCACGTGTCCGACCACTCCCCAATCTTCCCAAAATCTTCCTGCAGGTGGGCAGTATTTCCATCCTTTGCAACGTTCATACCAAGCTTGGTATCTTTGGCAAATTTAGAAATCTTGGCAACCATGTCACCGTCAATGTCGTTGACGTAGATGATGAATAGTATTGGTCCCAGGACAGAACCTTGAGGCACCCCGCTAGTAACGAGCACCCACTCAGAAGCCTGTCCATTCACCAACACCCGTTGCCGTCTGCCACTTAGCCAGTTCTCGATCCAGCCGGCTACTTTTCCGTCTATGCCCAGCGCTCGCACTTTCCGGAGAAGGCGGCGGTGTGGTACCTTCTCAAAGGCTTTCTGAAAGTCTAAGTAAACCACATCCACCGCCAAAACACCAAGTGGAAAAAATTCCACAAGGTTCGTCAGGCATGACCGTTGCCTTCGGAAGCTGTGCTGGGAACTACTCAGTAGCAACTTTGACTCTAAATGCGATGTTATTTTGTTAACCATGATGCTTTCCATGAGTTTACCAACTATCGAAGTCAGACTGATAAGTCGGTAGTTCAACGGTTGGCTACGGTCTCCTTTCTTGAAGATAAGAGTCACCTCCGCTTCACGCCAGTCTCTAGGAACACATTCAGTCCAGATTGACAT